>JAQNBH010000011.1:8757476-9957476 GCA_028752905.1 Cladorhizidae sp. MBARI D1340-BT2
CGAACATGCCTGCTCATCTTCTGTCCACATATTTCTATCTTCCCTTTGCCAATCTCAGTATTTAGATTCTCTTGAGAATGATTCGACCCTCTGCAACTGTCCTGTGTATGAGGGAGAAAAAACTCCTCCATCACTCCAGTGCCAATATCCTGCTAAAATAGCTGTTGTCTACAAACCACACACAAAATCTGCAAGAATCACTGCAAGTGTGTGTGCTATAATGAAGACTCTAAGTAGATTTGTAGAAGATCATGCACTGAGACAGGGAATAGAAGATCATGCACTGAGACAGGGAATAGAAGATCATGCACTGAGACAGGGAATAGAAGATCATGCACTGAGACAGGGAATAGAAGTTCATGCACTGAGACATGAAATAGAAGACCATGTACTGAGACAGGGATTGGAAGATCCTGCACTGAGACAGGGAATAGAAGATCATGCGACTGATACAAGGAATAGAAGATCATGCACTGAGACATGGAATAGAAGATCCTGCACTGAGACATGGAATAGAAGAGCATGCGAATGAGACATGGAATAGAAGATCCTGCATTGAGACAGGGAATAGAAGATCATGCACTGAGACATGGAATAGAAGATCCTGCATTGAGACAGGGAATAGAAGATCATGCACTGAGACATGGAATAGAAGATCATGCACTGAGAGAGGGAATGGAAGATCCTGCACTGAGACATGGAATAGAAGATCATGCACTGAGACAGGGAATGGAAGATCCTGCACTGAGACATGGAATAGAAGATCATGACCGAGACATGGAATAGAAGATCCTGCACTGGGACAGGGAATAGAAGATCATGCACTGAGACATGGAATATAACATCCTGCACTGAGACATGAAATAGAAGATCATGCACTGAGACAGGGAATGGAAGATCCTGCATTGAGACAGGGAATAGAAGATCATGCGACTGAGACATGGAATGGAAGATCCTGCACTGAGACATGGAATGGAAGATCATGCACTGAGACAGGGAATAGAAGATCCTGCACTGAGACATGGAATGGAAGATCATGCACTGAGACATGGAATGGAAGATCATGCACTGAGACAGGGAATAGAAGATCCTGCACTGAGACATGGAATAGAAGATCCTGCACTGAGACATGGAATAGAAGATCATGACCGAGACATGGAATAGAAGATCCTGCACTGAGACATGGAATGGAAGATCATGCACTGATACAGGGAATAGAAGATCATGCACTGAGACATGGAATAGAAGATCCTGCATTGAGACATGGAATAGAAGATCCTGCACTGAGACATGGAATAGAAGATCCTGCACTGAGACAGGGAATAGAAGATCATGAACTGAGACATGGAATAGAAGATCATGCACTGAGACATGGAATAGAAGATCCTGCACTGAGACATGGAATAGAAGATCCTGGACTGAGACATGGAATAGAAGAGCATGCGACTGAGACATGGAATAGAAGATCCTGCATTGTGACATGGAATAGAAGATCATGCACTGAGACATGGAATAGAAGAGCATGCGAATGAGACATGGAATAGAAGATCCTGCATTGAGACATGGAATAGAAGATCCTGCATTGAGACATGGAATAGAAGATCATGCACTGAGACATGGAATAGAAGATCCTGCATTGAGACAGGGAATAGAAGATCATGCACTGAGACATGGAATAGAAGATCATGCACTGAGACAGGGAATAGAAGATCATGACTGAGACATGGAATAGAAGATCATGCACTGAGACAGGGAATAGAAGATCATGCACTGAGACATGAAATAGAAGACCATGCACTGAGACAGGGATTGGAAGATCCTGCACTGAGACAGGGAATAGAAGATCATGCGACTGATACAAGGAATAGAAGATCATGCACTGAGACATGGAATAGAAGATCCTGCACTGAGACATGGAATAGAAGAGCATGCGAATGAGACATGGAATAGAAGATCCTGCATTGAGACAGGGAATAGAAGATCATGCACTGAGACATGGAATAGAAGATCCTGCATTGAGACAGGGAATAGAAGATCATGCACTGAGACATGGAATAGAAGATCATGCACTGAGAGAGGGAATGGAAGATCCTGCACTGAGACATGGAATAGAAGATCATGCACTGAGACAGGGAATGGAAGATCCTGCACTGAGACATGGAATAGAAGATCATGACCGAGACATGGAATAGAAGATCCTGCACTGGGACAGGGAATAGAAGATCATGCACTGAGACATGGAATATAAGATCCTGCACTGAGACATGAAATAGAAGATCATGCACTGAGACAGGGAATGGAAGATCCTGCATTGAGACAGGGAATAGAAGATCATGCGACTGAGACATGGAATGGAAGATCCTGCACTGAGACATGGAATGGAAGATCATGCACTGAGACAGGGAATAGAAGATCCTGCACTGAGACATGGAATGGAAGATCATGCACTGAGACATGGAATGGAAGATCATGCACTGAGACAGGGAATAGAAGATCCTGCACTGAGACATGGAATAGAAGATCCTGCACTGAGACATGGAATAGAAGATCATGACCGAGACATGGAATAGAAGATCCTGCACTGAGACATGGAATGGAAGATCATGCACTGATACAGGGAATAGAAGATCATGCACTGAGACATGGAATAGAAGATCCTGCATTGAGACATGGAATAGAAGATCCTGCACTGAGACATGGAATAGAAGATCCTGCACTGAGACAGGGAATAGAAGATCATGAACTGAGACATGGAATAGAGGATCATGCACTGAGACATGGAATAGAAGATCCTGCACTGAGACATGGAATAGAAGATCCTGGACTGAGAGATGGAATAGAAGAGCATGCGACTGAGACATGGAATAGAAGATCCTGCATTGTGACATGGAATAGAAGATCATGCACTGAGACATGGAATAGAAGAGCATGCGAATGAGACATGGAATAGAAGATCCTGCATTGAGACATGGAATAGAAGATCCTGCACTGAGACATGGAATAGAAGATCATGCACTGAGACATGGAATAGAAGATCCTGCATTGAGACAGGGAATAGAAGATCATGACTGAGACATGGAATAGAAGATCATGCACTGAGACAGGGAATAGAAGATCATGCACTGAGACATGAAATAGAAGACCATGCACTGAGACAGGGATTGGAAGATCCTGCACTGAGACAGGGAATAGAAGATCATGCGACTGATACAAGGAATAGAAGATCATGCACTGAGACATGGAATAGAAGATCCTGCACTGAGACATGGAATAGAAGAGCATGCGAATGAGACATGGAATAGAAGATCCTGCATTGAGACAGGGAATAGAAGATCATGCACTGAGACATGGAATAGAAGATCCTGCATTGAGACAGGGAATAGAAGATCATGCACTGAGACATGGAATAGAAGATCATGCACTGAGAGAGGGAATGGAAGATCCTGCACTGAGACATGGAATAGAAGATCATGCACTGAGACAGGGAATGGAAGATCCTGCACTGAGACATGGAATAGAAGATCATGACCGAGACATGGAATAGAAGATCCTGCACTGGGACAGGGAATAGAAGATCATGCACTGAGACATGGAAGATAAGATCCTGCACTGAGACATGAAATAGAAGATCATGCACTGAGACAGGGAATGGAAGATCCTGCATTGAGACAGGGAATAGAAGATCATGCGACTGAGACATGGAATGGAAGATCCTGCACTGAGACATGGAATGGAAGATCATGCACTGAGACAGGGAATAGAAGATCCTGCACTGAGACATGGAATGGAAGATCATGCACTGAGACATGGAATGGAAGATCATGCACTGAGACAGGGAATGGAAGATCATGCACTGAGACAGGGAATAGAAGATCCTGCACTGAGACATGGAATAGGAGATCCTGCACTGAGACATGGAATAGAAGATCATGACCGAGACATGGAATAGAAGATCCTGCACTGAGACATGGAATGGAAGATCATGCACTGATACAGGGAATAGAAGATCATGCACTGAGACATGGAATAGAAGATCCTGCATTGAGACATGGAATAGAAGATCCTGCACTGAGACATGGAATAGAAGATCCTGCACTGAGACAGGGAATAGAAGATCATGAACTGAGACATGGAATAGAAGATCATGCACTGAGACATGGAATAGAAGATCCTGCACTGAGACATGGAATAGAAGATCCTGGACTGAGACATGGAATAGAAGAGCATGCGACTGAGACATGGAATAGAAGATCCTGCATTGTGACATGGAATAGAAGATCATGCACTGAGACATGGAATAGAAGAGCATGCGAATGAGACATGGAATAGAAGATCCTGCATTGAGACAGGGAATAGAAGATCATGCACTGAGACATGGAATAGAAGATCATGCACTGAGACAGGGAATAGAAGATCATGCACTGAGACATGGAATAGAAGATCCTGATTGAGACAGGGAATAGAAGATCATGCACTGAGACATGGAATAGAAGATCCTGATTGAGACAGGGAATAGAAGATCATGCACTGAGACAGGGAATGGAAGATCCTGCACTGAGACAGGGAATAGAAGATCATGCTCTGAGACATGGAATAGAAGATCCTGCATTGAGACAGGGAATAGAAGATCATGCACTAAGACATAGAATAGAAGATCATGCACTGAGACATGGAATAGAATATCCTGCACTGAGACATGAAATAGAAGATCATGCACTGAGACAGGGAATAGAAGATCATGCACAGAGACATGGAATAGAAGATCCTGCACTGAGACAGGGAATAGAAGATCATGCACTGAGACAGGGAATAGAAGATCATGACATGAGACAGGGAATGGAAGATCATGCACTGAGACATGGAATAGAAGATCCTGCTTTGAGACATGGAATAGAAGATCCTGCATTGAGACAGGGAATAGAAGATCCTGCACTGAGACAGGGAATGGAAGATCCTGCACTGAGACAGGGAATAGAAGATCCTGCACTGAGAAATGGAATAGAAGATCATGCACTGAGACATGGAATAGAAGATCATGCACTGAGACAGGGAATAGAAGATCATGAACTGAGACATTGAATAGAAGATCATGCAGTGAGACAGGGAATGGAAGATCATGCACTGAGACAGGGAATAGAAGATCATGCACTGAGACAGGGAATGGAAGATCCTGCACTGAGACATGGAATAGAAGATCATGCACTAAGACATAGAATAGAAGATCATGCACTGAGACATGGAATAGAATATCCTGCACTGAGACATGGAATAGAAGATCATGCACTGAGACATGGAATAGAAGATCATGCACTGAGACATGGAATAGAAGATCCTGCACTGAGACATAGAATAGAAGATCATGCAGTGAGACAGGGAATGGAAGATCATGCACTAAGACATAGAATAGAAGATCATGCACTGAGACATGGAATAGAATATCCTGCACTGAGACATGGAATAGAAGATCATGCACTGAGACATGGAATAGAAGATCATGCATTGAGACAGGGAATAGAAGATCCTGCACTGAGACATGGAATAGAAGATCATGCAGTGAGACATGGAATGGAAGATCATGCACTGAGACATGGAATGGAAGATCATGCACTGAGACATGGAATAGAAGATCATGCACTGAGACATGGAATAGAAGATCATGCACTGAGACATGAAATAGAAGATCATACACTGAGACAGGGAATGGAAGATCCTGCATTGAGACATGGAATAGAAGATCATGCATTGAGACAGGGAATAGAAGATCCTGCACTGAGACATGAAATAGAAGATCATGCACTGAGACAGGGAATGGAAGATCCTGCACTGAGACATGGAATAGAAGATCATGCACTGAGACATGGAATGGAAGATCCTGCACTGAGACATGGAATGGAAGATCATGCACTGAGACATGGAATAGAAGATCATGCACTGAGACAGGGAATAGAAGATCCTGCACTGAGACATGGAATAGAAGATCATGCACTGAGACAGGGAATAGAAGATCATGCACTGAGACAGGGAATGGAAGATCCTGCACTGAGACATGGAATAGAAGATCCTGCACTGAGACTGAGAATAGAAGATCCTGCACTCCTGCACTGAGACATGGAATAGAAGATCATGACCGAGACATGGAATAGAAGATCCTGCACTGAGACATGGGATGGAAGATCCTGCACTGAGACATGGAATAGAAGATCATGCGACTGAGACATGGAATAGAAGATCATGCACTGAGACAGGGAATAGAATATCCTGCACTGAGACATGGAATAAAAGATCCTGCACTGAGACATGGAATAGAAGATTATGCACTGAGACAGGGAATAGAAGATCATGCGACTGAGACAGGGAATAGAAGATCATGCACTGAGGCAGGGAATAGAAGATCCTGCACTGAGACAGGAAATAGAAGATCATGCACTGAGACATGGAATAGAAGATCATGCACTGAGACATGGAATAGAAGATCATGCACTGAAACATGGAATAGAAGATCCTGCACTAAGACAGGGAATGGAAGATCATGCACTGAGACAGGGAATAGAAGATCCTGCACTGAGACATGGAATAGAAGATCGTGCACTGAGACATGGAATAGAAGATCCTGCACTGAGACTTGGAATAGAAGATCATGACTGAGACATGGAATAGAAGATCATGCACTGAAACATGGAATAGAATATCCTGCACTGAGACAGGGAATAGAAGATCATGAACTGAGACATTGAATAGAAGATCATGCACTGAGACAGGCAATGAAAGATCATGCACTGAGACATGGAATGGAAGATCATGCACTGAGACAGGGAATGGAAGATCCTGCAATTGAGACATGGAATAGAAGATCATGCACTGAGACAGGGAATAGAAGATCTTTATAAGGGCTCAGTATTTACACTAGACCTTATTTTAGACTGATGTTTGGTATAGGACAACCAAGCATATGAGCCATGATGTTTTAGGCCATGTTTTAGGTAAATTTACAGCACATAAAGAGCAATTATTAAAATAGCAGTTGGATTTTCTAATAGATAAGTTCATACTCCTTACCTACAAAGGTTTTGAAAAATTCGAAGCAGTGATTTCTTCCTAGGTGTTATATCAAATTTATGGTAGATTATTGCATTACTTAAATCTGATAAGTAAATATTTATGGCCGACAAAAATGGGAGGATGAACGATTTGAAAAACAAATGGAGCGGGAGGATAGGAGACAAGAGATATTAAATTGGAGTAGAGTTGCCGACAGGATGACTCCCTGGACAGACAAGGAGCATCCTACGGCATATCTGAGCAGGTTTGAGCATGTAATGCAGGATGCTGGAATTAGTGTAGAGCAGTGGCCCAGTAGGTTAATACCCTTGTTGGCTGGGAAGGCTCTAGATGCTTATACCCATAAAGTACTCCGACGAGCAGCCGGCTACCTACTACTCCCTCAAAGAAGAACTCCTCAAAGCGATGGGGATGTCTATAGAGAGATGCCAGAGAGAATTCTGGACTCTCCAAAAAAAAGTACACAGATACTTGCAGCAGACGGCATGCCTGGTGGAAACTATGGTGGACCGTATGACAGATGATTGTACCACGGTGCAAAAGGTAAAGAATATGATTTCAATGTCTAAATTTCTTTCTCTATTTCACCCAGAGGATGCAGATTTTGTCCGTCTCTGGAAACCAATCTCAATATTGGATGCAGCCAACATTCTCGATGAGCAGAATGTGGTAAAACATGAACACCCGAACTACCAGACCTAGACAGCTGGCAGCAGCAGAACTGCGGGGGGAAATCGGAGAGGAAAGGCGAGCAGCGAACGGAACACCACGACAGACCCCCACCTTCAGGAGTAACACCATCACCACGCATGGATCCCTGGGTCCCAACATGCTACAGTGCGGGAAGAAGGGCCACAAGAAACCGGACTGTCCAGCTAAAGTGGCGTAATCCTAAGTAAAGAGGGTAGGTCCAATGTGTACATTAGAGGGAAAGTGAGAGATGCGCCTTGTGTCGTGAAGTACGATACTGGGGCAGAGATCACACTTGTGAGAGAGGATATGGTACTCCCACATGAGTATGCCGGTAACTATAAGCTCCTGGTAGTGGCAGATCAGAGAGTTATCTCTAGGCCCCTAGCTTGGGTTTGGATTACTGTAGGGCAGTATCAGATGAAACAGTTTTGGAAGGAAGTCCTGATAGAGTACTGTTAGGTGCTGACCTCAATTTATTCCACTCTATTGCCAAGCTCCATAAAGAGCAGCAGGAAGAACATTCCTGCCAGGTTTTGTTGACAAGAGCAGAGAATAAACAAAAGAAGGAAAGGGACGAAGATGAGAGAGCTGACCTTATGTCAGGTGCAGACCCAACCCCCTTGAGTAACATTTTTGAATTTGACGACGATCTATTCTCTAATAACCCTGTATCGAAGGTAGTACATAGTATCCCTGATGGGCCAGGTGACCTTTTACCACTCCCATCCCTAGCTGACAGTAATGCAGATAGAAGATAGAACAGGAGGAGGATGAAACCCTCACTCATGTTAGATCATTAGCTGACAAGGATACCATTGGGACCAGGGTTTGCTCAGGCATACATTAGAGGAGGAGACAGGTCAGACCAGAGAGAGAATAGTTTTTCTGCTTGAGAGGCAGAAAACTGTCCTTAAGCTAGCTCACAACAACCACCTTAGTGGCCACTTTTCCATTAAAGCAGCAATCCAAAGACTGTTTATGTGGCCAGGGATGACCAAGGACATATGCCTGAGGTGTGTGGCGTGCCCTGACTGCCAGAAAGCAGGAAAATCCAACTCAGCTAAAGCCCCTTTACACCCTCTACCTATAATTCAAACCCCCTTTTCACGAGTTGCTTTTGATCTTGTAGATCCTTTACCTCGGACAACCCGTGGGAACAAGTACTTGCTCACATGTATGTGTTTGGGTTCCAAATACCCTAACGCTATACCCCTGAGAAAGGTAGAAGTGACTACAGTCGCTGAAGCTATGATGGAAATTTTTCCCCGTATAGCCCCTCCCATCTGAGCTCCTAACAGACCAGGAGCCGGCTCATGAAACAGCTCTGTACCTTGTGCAATATTTAAGACTTCCCCATACCATCCCCAAACAGATGGAGCACTTGAGCGATGGCATGGATCGCTCAAGCACATGCTCAGGAAATGTGAGGATAGGCAGAAAGATTGGGACTTACTAATAAAATATTTTTTGTTTGCATATCGCATTCTAACACTGGTTTTTCTCCTTTTGAGATTGTGTACGGTAGGGCTCTTAGAGAACCCCTGGAAATCTTACACGAAGGATGGACTGATGGTGGCTTGACCAGCACCAATGTCGTCGACTGGGTGAACCAGCTGGCGGACCACCTCAAGATGACCAGGGAGGTGGCGAAGGAGCGGGAAGTGCAGGCAAAAGCTCGCATGAAGAGACATTATGACGTGAGGGCCAAGGTACGCACATTTCAAGGAAGGAGACATGGTGCTGATCAGAGCACCGGACCTCCATGAGAAGCTTGAGGATGTCTGGGATGGTCCATACAAAGTCACCAGACTGGGCAGAACTGGTTCCTGGAATTAAAGCTGGAAACTCCTTCCTTGGAGCCGCAGACTGGGCTGCAAGGAAGATCATCACGGAGGTAGTCGTGGTGGTAGATCCTGCTGCATCTGTCCTAGATTGGTTCCGTCAATATTCTATCTATGATTTACAGGTTGCTGGAAGCATATCTTTCAGGTTCTTCTCAATGGTGTGAGAACTTGATTGTCTCAAACAAAATAATTGAGATTTTCAGGTGGGAATTGGATCCCAGAGAGACCCCATCACCATTCTAGCTCTGCTGCATAGGTCCTGTAGATGTTCAATCTATGGGTTGCAGGTTGCTTTTGAGAGATGGAATAAAGGAGGCTGAGAGGACTCCAGGGGAGAAATATATGTATGGACTCACTTATCCAGGCAGTGTTGGACCAAGAAATGCCCAGATGAGATGGAGTCTCTCTGCCTGATCAGGAAGTGCAGAGATTGCAGGAGTCTTTTGGAACCAGTTTGACCATTTTGAAATGTGATGTAAAAAGGACTGTTGGCAATGTATGAGAATGTCGGGTTTGTGGAAGTGTCTATGTGTAGTAATCTTGCAGTCTGATGTTGAGGATAACTGAAGGCCAATATGATGAGATAATGGACTACATGCTAGTTCAAAGATATCCTACAGAATCAGAAAAGAATACTGAGAAGAAGGGGGAATCATTTTGAAGTAAAGAAGGATCCTTCAGGGTAGACCGAGTGGAAGAAAGTAGCTGAAGAAAGCAAGAGGGTGAGATAGAGAGTTGCCACACCAGTATTGAAGGCAAGCTTACATAGTGAACATTTGGTAGGAGAAATCAATATGCAAACATGGAATTACTTACCACCTCTTGCACTCGAATGTTACGTAGTTTTGTGAGTTCTGTAAATGATTATGAACATCAGCAAGTGGCTCTATATGCTGAGAAAGAAAATAACTGAATTGATACAGAGCACTTTGGGGATGGGATAAAACGATGGAGAAAAAGGTTTTATTCGATTTTATTGTATTTCAATGACTTAAGACATTTGTGAATCTGTATTATATTGTCCGAGATGGAATGATGGAAAATCTAATACAGTTCCTGTTAAAACCTAAAGTATGGCCTATGTCTCTCACAGAAATTGTAGTACTTGTAACTGGCACAATGACACTTGCAGGCTACTGATATATTATTACGAATTCTCAGTCAAAATTACAATGACCTTCTCAATATTCAACTTGAACTTTCACCACAACATTTCGACCTTTTATCCTGATGGGCTAGAGTATCTAGTCGAAACATTGAGAGAGAGCAAAAAATTCAAGTTAATCATTTAAAAGTTTATTACTCTTGATGATTATTTTTCAAAGTGGCAAGAAGCTGAGCCTATCAGGACAAGAAAGCAGAAACTGTGGACAATTTATTGTTTGAAGTGATGTCAAAAATAATAAGTCTTTTTCAGTTAACCAAGGCTCATCATAAAGTGGCTTCTACTATATAATCACCCTCAGAGTAACAGAGTCTTAGTCAAACTTTGCAAAGAGCATTATTAAAGCAAGTATATGGTGAGTAAAATGATACTTTTAATTGCAGAAATCAGCACAAGTCATTTTATATAGTGGCATTTGCTGTTGGTTTTTGAGAGCCAGTGCTTCTTATTGAAGCAGAAAGTGAAAGGTCACTAGAAGAAACTAATGTCAGATGCTACAAGTCTAACAAGTAGCATTGCATTGATTAGAACTAGCATCCACTATGCCGCTAAATCCAATACTGATCTGGCACAGATAACGACAGCCGCAAAGGTGGAAAATTTGAGAGATGGTTAAGTGATCGAGGAACGTCTTGGTAAGGGGTTTACAAATCATCATCTGGACATGTGCTTAAAAAGGTATTACTGAAAGAATATTTTGATCCCAATTTGTCTCAGACCTCTTCTCAATCTATATATAACTACTCAAAACTCTTCTATATACCTCAAATGACGGAGACGAGTTTATCGCTATCATTCATGCTGAAGCTTCAACCTCATGAAAGCTAGATATCACCACTGTTGCCACTCTCAAAGCAGTTGCAGTCAATGGTATGTCAATTCCATCTCTGAATAAACCAGAGTTGATCAACCTACAATGACACAAAACTCCCCTTACCTTGTTAATGTCTTTTCCCATCCACTTCAAAACCACAACTCAAGGAACAGAGATTGGACTATCTCAGTATGCGAGAACTATAAGCCATATACATGTAATAACACTAGCTAAACAATACAATATGTCACTATTCAGAAAACTTACGATTAATGCAGTGGTTCTAGGTTTGTTTGTGTGCAGTAGGTATGTGCATACTTCTAATCCCTTTAATGCAGCCTCCTGAGACAGTTATATAACAAAGTAGCTAATGCTGATGTGACATGTCAGAGGTAAATATTAGTTTCAGAGCTCAGCGGTATGAATGTTGTCTGTGTTGTCTTGGTCAAATGGATCTGCCACTGCACACTAAACAATAAGGAAACGTTTCTTTCCCTCTAACTGAAGTACCATCTCCAATTGTTAGTTACAAAGTAAGTTTTAGAAGGCAAATTATTGTCGATTGCTAAATTTTGTATTGCAGAATCTGTTGATACAACAAAATCCTGACAATGTCTTGTTGTCCACATGATCCGGTGTGTGTGCTTGGGAAAATGAGAGAAGAATGAGCTTCCAAATCGGACAATGTGGAACCTCCAGCTATATATGTAACCTCAACCCCAAAACCGAATCTATGCATACCACAACTGAATTTGTATGATTCTGAGAGACATTGTAATTAATAAAAGCTAGTAGCTAACGGATAACTTAATTGATGCTGCACAGAGCTTGATCAAAAAGTTATGCCATGTTGGCGGTCTTCAGAAAGTTTGTTGTGGTGTCATAATGAGATTCACAGTCGAATCAACTGATTAATACAGGCAAGGGTCATTGTGGCAGTGTTCATCCCACAGTTTTGGCGTATGACAGTGCATACAAGACTGAACAACTTTGTTCCGAGACAGTTGCTGCACTGCTCAATATGAGTTGTAACAGTGTATTTAAAATTCATTGTGATGTTCAACGTCAGTATGGAGTACCAGACTGTGGCTTGTTCGCCATAGCTTGTGCGACAAGGGACATTGTTCTGAAGATTTCCATTTCATCCAAGATGTAACGTAACAGTATTTACTGAATTGTTTGGAAAGTAGAACCATTACTATGTTCTCTCATGGCAGGATGAGAAGAGGCACGATGTCAAGAATAAACAGAAAATGGTGATCTATTACACATGTAGGCTTGCAGAGTTCGGAGAAATGATACAGTGCTTCTGTTGCAAGGAGTTTAATGTCACGGAAGAAGCCAGATTACCTGACATTAAACGGAAATGTTGCATGCACAGCCAAATAAATATATAAATGTATAATAAATAATAATAATAATAATAATAATAATAATAATAATAATAATAATAATAACAACAATAACAAATAATAATAACTAATAACAACTAATAACAATAACTAATAACTAATAACAACAACGATAATAATAATAATAATAACAATAATAATAATATTTGTCTCTCTGGATATCCATTGCCAATTGCTGGCAGAACCAAATGACTGCACCACATTACCTCTCTTTTCCAACTTCATTCATGCCATGTTAGTTTATTTACTTCCCTTCCTATGTGCTCTTATCGGTTGCAATGAACCCTTTAACTGTAATCATTGCAACACCTACTGCACTACACTAGACACACATGCAATAGCTACTTAAAATCACACAAAGTTGCTACATAATGCACATAGCACACTAAACATGACAACCACCACACAGTAATAATGTACACATGAAATCGTCATAAAATATATGCACTTACAAATTAATCATAACCAGCTTGAAGTTATCCTGAATCATTACCAAGTCACATTTTGATAAAATAAGCTAATATTATGCATGCATACATACATACCTATAACGTGCATGCACACATTTTATTTCTCAACCAAAGTCTGCATGTTCACATCATCACACAGAGGTTTGTACATCATCAGGAATCTTGAAGCTATCTGAAGGAGATGAGGTGCGTTGTCGAATTACCATTTCGTCTGACGTTCTTGCCATTTCTGGGGCCATGTGGGTAGTCGCTGGGTGACTTCCACTAAGCCCCTTCCTGTCGTCTACCCTGGGACGGTTCAAACTGCCCCCTGTAGGCTTGTCCTTATAAAGGTATGTATCAGCATCATCTGCCAACTGAAAAGTAAATAAAATTAGTAAATAAATTATTAGTAAAAAAATCACTAAATTACACCAACAAAAAAATCAAATAAACAAAAAATCAAATAAACAATTGCAATGTCCAATAATTAGCCATGCCCCTATTGTTGCAGGCCAAATGAATGCGTTCACCCTCTAATTGTGTTCAACTACAAAGCACTGTACTCCTGTGCTTGCACTTCAATAGGTACCTTGAATAAGTCTAGATTTTTTTGCTTATCGTTACAATATACACCTAATCAGTGACATAAATGTAGCAATAATTAATAATGAATCCACAACCTTCCAATCTGTATTTGTTCCAATACTACTCCCTAAGGTAATAATTTGTAAAAATTAATCTGTTTTGCCACAGTGATATGTCCACAAGAACAGAAATATTTTCAATTAAAATAATAATAATTCAGTGAGCAAAGCGAGCTGATTCTCTAATTATGTCGATTAAGATTTTTGCGTGATATATGAATCTAAATCGTGGTTGTCCGCTACCATATGGACCCATATACACGGACAAATAGGTAGTATATGGAGTAATGCGCATCTTCTGCACATCTCGCAAGTAGAAGAATGCATAAAAACTATCGGAAAAGAGCGATGCGTGCCTCAGAGACAGAGGAAGAGAAGAAAGAAAGTCGGAGGAATGAGAAGAGCTATATAGGAAACTCCCACAAGTATAGCTGAACGTGAGCGCTATCTTCTTGCAGCAAAGGAAAGGAAACAACAACCAGCTGTGTTCTCCCTCTGGCCAAGGGGAAAATATTTTTTCCCTCTTTCCATCTCACTTTTGCTCGCCAAGCAATACATTGCATTCTTTACTAAAAACAACAACTTTTTGATGAAAGTTCACAAATGTTGGTAGATCAAAACTTTGTTTCCAACATAGTAAATTTTCATTCATGATATATCACTTGAAACCAAACAACTAATCTAACTCTGATGTTTCGAGGTCAGTGACCTTTCGGACATGAGACTCGAGAACAGGTTTCCAGACATTGGGAAATGGAGGCTACTGCACTCACCGATACACAGGGAGGCTACTGCACTCACTGATACAGGGAGGCTACTGGACTCACTGATACACAGAACTCACTGATACACAGAGGCTACTGCACTCAGTGATACACAGAGGCTACTGCACTCACTGATACACAGAGGCTACTGCACTCACCGATACACAGAGGCAACTGCACTCACTGATACACAGAGGCTACTGCACTCACTGATACACAGAGGCTACTGCACTCACTGATACACAGAGGCTACTGCACTCACTGATACACAGAGGCTACTGCACTCACTGATACACAGAGGCTACTGCACTCACCGATACACAGAGGCTACTGCACTCACTGATACAGGGAGGCTACTGCACTCACTGGTACACAGAGGCTACTGCACTCACTGATACACAGAGGCTACTGCACTCACTGATACACAGAGGCTACTGCACTCACCGATACACAGAGGCTACTGCACTCACCGATACACAGAGGCTACTGCACTCACCGATACACAGAGGCTACTGCACTCACTGATACACAGAGGCTACTGCACTCACTGATACACAGAGGCTACTGCACTCACTGATACACAGAGGCTACTGCACTCACTGATACACAGAGGCTACTGCACTCACTGATACACAGAGGCTACTGCACTCACTGATACACAGAGGCTACTGCACTCACTGATACACAGAGGCTACTGCACTCACTGATACACAGAGGCTACTGCACTCACTGATACACAGAGGCTACTGCACTCACTGATACACAGAGGCTACTGCACTCACTGATACACAGAGGCTACTGGACTCACTGATACACAGAGGCTACTGCACTCACCGATACAGGGAGGCTACTGCACTCACTGATACACAGAGGCTACTGCACTCACTGATACACAGAGGCTACTGCACTCACTGATACACAGAGGCTACTGCACTCACTGATACACAGAGGCTACTGCACTCACTGATACACAGAGGCTACTGCACTCACTGATACACAGAGGCTACTGCACTCAGTGATACACAGAGGCTACTGTACTCACTGATACACAGAGGCTACTGGACTCACTGATACACAGAGGCTACTGCACTCACTGGTACACAGAGGCTACTGCACTCACTGATACACAGAGGCAACTGCACTCACTGATACACAGAGGCTACTGCACTCACTGATACACAGAGGCTACTGCACTCACCGATACACAGAGGCTACTGCACTCACTGATACAGGGAGGCTACTGCACTCACTGGTACACAGAGGCTACTGCACTCACTGATACACAGAGGCTACTGCACTCACCGATACACAGAGGCTACTGCACTCACCGATACACAGAGGCTACTGCACTCACCGATACACAGAGGCTACTGCACTCACTGATACACAGAGGCTACTGCACTCACTGATACACAGAGGCTACTGCACCACTTATACAGGGAGGCTACTGCACTCACTGATACACAGAGGCTACTGCACTCACTGATACACAGAGGCTACTGCACTCACTGATACACAGAGGCTACTGCACTCACTGATACACAGAGGCTACTGCACTCACTGATACAGGGAGGCTACTGCACTCACTGATACAAAGAGGCTACTGCACTCACTGATACACAGAGGCTACTGCACTCACTGATACACAGAGGCTACTGCACTCACTGATACACAGAGGCTACTGCACTCACTGATACACAGAGGCTACTGCACTCACTGATACACAGAGGCTACTGCACTCACTGATACACAGAGGCTACTGCACTCACTGATACACAGAGGCTACTGCACTCACTGATACACAGAGGCTACTGCACTCACTGATACACAGAGGCTACTGCACTCACTGATACACAGAGGCTACTGCACTCACTGATACACAGAGGCTACTGCACTCACCGATACACAGAGGCTACTGCATTCACTGGTACACAGAGGCTACTGCACTCACTGATACAGGGAGGCTACTGCACTCACTGATACACAGAGGCTACTGCATTCACTGATACACAGAGGCTACTGCACTCACTGATACACAGAGGCTACTGCACTCACTGATACACAGAGGCTACTGCACTCACTGATACACAGAGGCTACTGCACTCACTGATACACAGAGGCTACTGCACTCACTGATACACAGAGGCTACTGCACTCACTGATACACAGAGGCTACTGCACTCACTGATACACAGAGGCTACTGCACTCACCGATACACAGAGGCTACTGCACTCACTGATACACAGAGGCTACTGCACTCACTGATACACAGAGGCTACTGCACTCACTGATACACAGAGGCTACTGCACTCACTGATACACAGAGGCTACTGCACTCACTGATACACAGAGGCTACTGCACTCACTGATACACAGAGGCTACTGCACTCACTGATACACAGAGGCTACTGCACTCACTGATACAGGGAGGCTACTGCACTCAGTGACACCTGGAGGCTACTGCACTAACTGATATAAATCTGCAGTTTTGTATGACTAGGGTATAAACTTTGGGCCCATATTTTCTACTCTCCTTCCTTCCTCCCTCCCTTCCTTATTATTATTAATTCTACAGTTTGCTGTATCATTACATGAAACTGAAATAGAACCAGAGCACTATTGACTGTTATACAGCATCAATAATAATTCATCTTACCTCCCAGTATGGCTTGTCATCAAAGAAATCTGAAGCATCTTTGATGGCATTAAAGGCAGGCAGGTAATTTACAATCAGTCCTAGTGTCAAGAAATAAAACCAGATTAATGTGGGATGGGGGGGGGGGGGGGGGGGGGGGGGGGGGTTGGATGGGGTGACTGCAGTTATGGAAGTATATACATGTAGGTAAGAGTGCAAGAACATTGTCACAGTCATGGGCACAGTCATGGGCAGTCGTCAACTACAAAGCTTTCGCTGCTACATAGTACAGACTACAATTACTCTTGTGACAAAAATCTTGAATCTTTGTATCGAGGTTTATGGCAATCATTATCTATAGTCAGGGCATGGGTACCGAGTACCTTGACCACTACAGATATCGAGCATTATAATGGAAGACGGTCATCGAGTTGAAGGAGAATTGAGCAATGCCAAACTATTAGGAGATCGAGAAGAAAGCACAAATGCCACAAAAGCATTAACCATGTTCCCCCACAAGCAGCGTTTACCATATAAGGCATGGTTGACAACAAAAAAAAAGGCTCCAGTAAGCAAGTTATCATCTATCATTCCAATGTTCTAGCTTGGAGAATATGGAAAGGGTCATCAATAATGCCTACAAACACATGGCTCTTCAACTAACATGATGCACGTGTCTCGAAGGCAGGAGGTGACTTAGTAATAGCAAGAGTGAACGGTGCCTTCTCCATGGCTTGAGGGTTCTATCAGGTAAGCATTGTTGGTATGCCAGCTAGCCAGCGACAATAAAAGTACATGTAAACTGAACTGAACACTTGGAATATTGTTTGTTTCTAGAGTTTAGGGCTTTAGGCCAAATACCATAGCAGTCATTTTAGCCCCTAGCTGGCTGGTAACTCGTTCTTTTAAACTCTACCATGAGAGGCAATGATTTTCTCTCAGAGCCCCGACACATTACCAATGAAATCATTTGCTGCCTTCGGGTAGAACTAGCTGCTGTAAAAGCTCCAATTATGCATCGTTCTAATTATGCGCCAAAATTCATTTATTTCTAAGCTCAATTTCATCTTGGATGACGTTGATAATTTCAATTTTTGCATTTCGTTTGTCTATCATCCCTTTCCATTCTAACCTCATGATCAAACATACACTGTTTGCTGCAGGAGTTTAGTTCTCTTCCACTTCGATACTTAGAGGCCACTACGTGCATCACAGTATGTGCACTTCTTCAATTGGTCCATGAAGTTGCTACAATCGCTTCAGAACAAGACAATTCTCAGGACAGGTGTAGCGTAGCTTACTCGACTCTAGCTACATAGATTCTGTACTGCAACACTTTGTACCACCCCTGCTTGCTTCATCAACAGAAAAGCTTGAAGCTCAGCATCCGTGTCAAAGCTACGGGTCTACCGCTACTAGGGGAGGAGCCACCACAACTTTCCGTGGCCTTCCAGGGCCTCTTCACCACCTTATGGTTAGGTATGTAGCTGGCTCTCCTTCCAAATCAGTACTCTTTGGGCAACACAGCGAAGTGTGTTTAGGCTCATCTAAATCACTTGCAGTGACAAAATGTTTCTAAATATGCGTCATTTTCTATTGTTGCATCACATTCATGGTGAAACAATTGACTATTTGTGGGACATAGCATATTGATAACAATTTCCCCCCATTTTTTCCCATGATGCATAATTAGAGCTCTTGCGGTATTTACAATTTCTGCATTTCTGTTAAAGATGACGACGCTTGCCACTGTAGACATCGTCATTTCAGCAACTGAGTGTTGAGGAAGATGTAGCCAACAAGATTTGAGTCTTGACTGTGCGAGTTCTAGCGAAGCTTTTTGATAATGGCTTCCAAATTGTGATCTTTGTATGGATCGCTATTGTTGGTAAGTGAAACATTGCAGGTGCGGAGATACCTGCTACCAACCTAAATATAATGCACATCCCAAGACTGATGAAGTTATGCCGAGACAACCACAAAGCAAGGCATGCACTTTGAATGCATGCACTTTGAATGGTGCATAAATATAGCATTTACGGTGAAACTGGTAAACACAATGTATCTGCTATAGTGACTACCCCTTACCAGTCAGCAGACCTGAATACTGTTAGAGTGACTACCCCTTACCAGTCAGCAGACCTGAATACTGTTAGAGTGACTATTCCTTACCAGTCAGCAGACCTCCTACTAGGGATACTGCTAGAGTAGTTGCAAGTAGTGCAAGCTGGAATCCAGCCTGTGTGCCCGCGTGACGCCCTGATCCTGCCGCCACACCCAGCAGAACTTCATCGACTGTCAGCAATGATGCGTTAGCTGGAGCACGCTCAGGAAATACCAAATAGAGACTATAAGAAGAGAGTGAGAAGGGGAGGGAGGGGGGAGGGAGGGGATACAGAACGGGAGTAGATCCAGGGGTAAAACTAAACCCTCGAGATAATTTTTTTTGTTTCAAAATGTAACATTGTGTCACACCAATCAGATTAAGATCACTATAATGGCATCCACCAAGTCAAACGTCATTAGTATGTTATGCTGTACCTGTTGCCATAGGATACTGAGCTCTTGGAGACTGTGAACTCTGCCATAACGGCAGCTATAGCTGAAGCTATGCCAGAGAATATTCCGGGAATGCCGTGGAGGTTGTGCACGCCACATGTGTCCTGCAGTCTCAGTCGTCTCTCCAGGAATGGCTGTGTGGCATGCATGCATGTGGATGGGAGGCATATCACATTAGGTGAGCCAAGAAAGTGAGAGAGAGAGCGTAGCCATTGTTGGAATTACGACTTGAGCTAGGGCTCGAGTTTGCTGTGTGGCAAGGTGCTAGCTATATACACACACAAAGTCATTAGTTACGATTTGTACTGGCTCACGTATAAATGTACACACCATCACAAACAATTCAGGGTTCGGCTGGAAATAGGGCTACATTTATTAGTTCAAGGAATATGACAGAGTCATAGCGTCTAGGGTTAATTACGTACAGAGATGTAATTATATCCGAACACAGACACCAAGCCTGAGAGGAAGCCGATGAGAATAGCTCCCCATGGCTGGAGCACCATGTCAGCCACTGCCCCCACTGCCACGCCTCCTGCCAGAGTAGCATTCTGCACATGTGTCTATAAGTAACAGAGAGATGGGTTAACCACCAACAGCACACACACAGAGGTTATTTAAAGGAGAGACAGAGGTATTAGAGACGATCTCGGAATATTGGAACTGCCTACCATGAACTCCAGTAGCAACCTCTCGTCAAGAAGTACATGCCGTGCAAAAGATTTACCACGGTAATTAATTATGGTAATCAAAGAGGGCT
Source organism: Cladorhizidae sp. MBARI D1340-BT2 (assembly GCA_028752905.1). Lineage (NCBI taxonomy): Eukaryota > Metazoa > Porifera > Demospongiae > Poecilosclerida > Cladorhizidae > Cladorhizidae sp. MBARI D1340-BT2. Next base: position 8,778,279 of record JAQNBH010000011.1, read on the forward strand.
GTTCCCTCGCTACAAGCACTGTTCAACCCACTCTACCCTACACTCACTCCTTCAGATAAAAGATTTGCAAGAATTCACTTTCGGGCAAGTCAGTAACTCGCAGTGTAAAGAGTGTGCAAACTATTCCAGAACATGGAGTTATCAAGAATAAGGTCCACTTGAGATACAGAATCTAGAAGGAGGCTCAAAGAAGGCCTGGTTCTATTTTGTAGAATGCAGGTAGTTGCATACCATGGCATTACATGCAAAAATGGGTGGGAGGGAAAGGAGAAAGAAGTGGTGATGGCTTCAACTGCCATATCCACGGCCAACATATGTCGGTGAGCCCTGCTGGCAAGATGTGAGATATTCCAGGGAGGGGAAGGTGGGTGGAAATTAAATAAATAATAAATATAAAAAAGGGGACAGAAGGCAGTCAAGCACATGATGATAAGAGTTGAACAGGAATATAACAGAACAGAAGCTCTAGTTTGGAGCCTACTGTAGCTGTATAATTATGATGGTGATTCTGAACAGGAATATAACAGAACAGAAGCTCTAGTTTGGAGCCTACTGTAGCTGTATATGATGGTGATTCTGAACAGGAACATAACAGAACAGAAGCTCTAGTTTGGAGCCTACTGTAGCTGTATATGATGGTGATTCTGAACAGGAATATAACAGAACAGAAGCTCTAGTTTGGAGCCTACTGTAGCTGTATATGATGGTGATTCTGAACAGGAACATAACAGAACAGTTTGGAGCCTACTGTAGCTGTATATGATGGTGACTCTGAACAGGAACATAACAGAACAGAAGCTCTAGTTTGGAGCCTACTGTAGCTGTATATGATGGTGATTCTGAACAGGAATATAACAGAACAGAAGCTCTAGTTTGGAGCCTACTGTAGCTGTATATGATGGTGATTCTGAACAGGAACATAACAGAACAGAAGCTCTAGTTTGGATCCTACTGTAGCTGTATACATATGATGGTGATTCTGAACAGGAATATAACAGAACAGAAGCTCTAGTTTGGAGCCTACTGTAGCTGTATATGATGGTGATTCGGAACAGGAATATAACAGAACAGAAGCTCTAGTTTGGAGCCTACTGTAGCTGTATATGATTGTGATTCTGAACAGGAATATAACAGAACAGAAGCTCTAGTTTGGAGCCTACTGTAGCTGTATATGATGGTGATTCTGAACAGGAATATAACAGAACAGAAGCTCTAGTTTGGAGCCTACTGTAGCTGTATATGATGGTGATTCTGAACAGGAATATAACAGAACAGAAGCTCTAGTTTGGAGCCTTCTGTAGATGTATATGATGGTGATTCTGAACAGGAATATAACAGAACAGAAGCTCTAGTTTGTAGCTGTATATGATGATGATTCAGAACAGGAATATAACAGAACAGAAGCTCTAGTTTGGAGCCTACTGTAGCTGTATATGATGGTGATTCTGAACAGGAATATAACAGAACAGAAGCTCTAGTTTGTAGCTGTATATGATGATGATTCAGAACAGGAATATAACAGAACAGAAGCTCTAGTTTGGAGCCTACTGTAGCTGTATATGATGGTGATTCTGAACAGGAATATAACAGAACAGAAGCTCTAGTTTGGAACCTACTGTAGCTGTATATGATGGTGATTCTGAACAGGAATATAACAGAACAGAAGCTCTAGTTTGGAGCCTACTGTAGCTGTATATGATGGTGATTCTGAACAGGAATATAACAGAACAGAAGCTCTAGTTTGGAGCCTACTGTAGTTGTATATGATGGTGATTCTGAACAGGAATATAACAGAACAGAAGCTCTAGTTTGGAGCCTACTGTACCTGTATATGATGGTGATTCTGAACAGGAATATAACAGAACAGAAGCTCTAGTTTGGAGACTACTGTAGTTGGATATGATGGTGATTCTGAACAGGAATATAACAGAACAGAAGCTCTAGTTTGGAGCCTACTGTAGCTGTATATGATGGTGATTCTGAACAGGAACATAACAGAATAGAAGCTCTAGTTTGGAGCCTACTGTAGCTGTATATGATGGTGATTCTGAACAGGAATATAACAGAACAGAAGCTCTAGTTTGGAGCCTACTGTAGCTGTATATGATGGTGATTCTGAACAGGAATATAACAGAACAGAAGCTCTAGTTTGGAGCCTACTGTAGCTGTATATGATGGTGATTCTGAACAGGAATATAACAGAACAGAAGCTCTAGTTTGGAGCCTACTGTAGCTGTATATGAGGTGATTCTGAAGAGGTATATAACAGAACAGAAGCTCTAGTTTGGAGCCTACTGTAGCTGTATATGATGGTGATTCTGAACAGAGAACAGAGGCTCTAGTTTGGAGCCTACTGTAGCTGTATATGATGGTGATTCTGAACAGGAATATAACAGAACAGAAGCTCTAGTTTGGAGCCTACTGTAGCTGTATATGATGGTGTCTGAACAGGAATATAACAGAACAGAAGCTCTAGTTTGGAGCCTACTGTAGCTGTATATGATGGTGATTCTGAACAGGAATATAACAGAACAGAAGCTCTAGTTTGGAGCCTACTGTAGTTGTATATGATGGTGATTCTGAACAGGAATATAACAGAACAGAAGCTCTAGTTTGGAGCCTACTGTAGCTGTATATGATGGTGATTCTGAACAGGAATATAACAGAACAGAAGCTCTAGTTTGGAGCCTACTGTAGCTGTATATGATGGTGATTCTGAACAGGAATATAACAGAACAGAAGCTCTAGTTTGGAGCCTTCTGTAGATGTATATGATGGTGATTCTGAACAGGAATATAACAGAACAGAAGCTCTAGTTTGTAGCTGTATATGATGATGATTCAGAACAGGAATATAACAGAACAGAAGCTCTAGTTTGGAGCCTACTGTAGCTGTATATGATGGTGATTCTGAACAGGAATATAACAGAACAGAAGCTCTAGTTTGGAGCCTACTGTAGCTGTATATGATGGTGATTCTGAACAGGAATATAACAGAACAGAAGCTCTAGTTTGGAGCCTACTGTAGCTGTATATGATGGTGATTCTGAACAGGAATATAACAAAACAGAAGCTCTAGTTTGGAGCCTACTGTAGCTGTATATGATGGTGATTCTGAACAGGAATATAACAGAACAGTTCTAAGCTCTAATTTGGAGCCTTCTGTAGATGTATATGATGGTGATTCTGAACAGGAATATAACAGAACAGAAGCTCTAGTTTGTAGCTGTATATGATGATGATTCAGAACAGGAATATAACAGAACAGAAGCTCTAGTTTGCAGCCTTCTGTAGATGTATATGATGGTGATTCTGAACAGGAATATAACAGAACAGAAGCTCTAGTTTGTAGCTGTATATGATGATGATTCAGAACAGGAATATAACAGAACAGAAGCTCTAGTTTGGAGCCTACTGTAGCTGTATATGATGGTGATTCTGAACAGGAATATAACAGAACAGAAGCTCTAGTTTGGAGCCTACTGTAGCTGTATATGATGGTGATTCTGAACAGGAATATAACAGAACAGAAGCTCTAGTTTGGAGCCTACTGTAGCTGTATATGATGGTGATTCTGAACAGGAATAGAACAGAACAGAAGCAAGTTTGGAGCCTGCTGTAGCTGTACATGAGGATGCTTGAACTTGCTTGCAAAAGGCCCTGCAGAAGTTAAGCCATCAATCCTACACATCACGTCCTTCCTTCCGTCCCCTTCCATCCATTCACCCAATAGGACTACTTGTTTGATCATCTTTCCCGTCCCTTTCACCCTGGCCACTCCCCCTTTAACCCCCCCCCCTCTCCAACACACATTTTTTTAATTTCCCTCCGTTCGTCTTTCCCATCTCACATACCAATCCCCTTAAGGCTGATTCACAATATGCAAAACGCTTAAGCGATGCGACGCGTAGTGTTTTTTTTTAACACGACGCATTGCCTGAATGGAATCGAGTTCCATTCGAGCGGCATTGCGACCTGCGATTGCATCATTCTGGTGTGCGTTTATTTGAGTTTTTCGTCATTCTGATGTGCTTTATTTTGATTTTTCAGTAAAAGCTGGTGATTTCAAATCTGAACGGACAACGAAAGGCTCATCGAAGCAGTGAGAATTTCCCCTAATATATGGGATGCGCGAATGACATGAGTGTTGGCTTCTGTTAATTAATGGGCGGGGTTCCAGTTGGGTGAAAGTTCAAGTTTGCTCAAGCGACGAATCCGTTACTGTGAATAGCTAGAAGTGATGCGACGAGATGCGATGCGACGTGACGGCCTAGCAGCATGTTGTGAACCAACCTTTACCCCCTCCCCCTTTTCTCACCATGTTGATCTTCTGCTTGTTGTTCATTAGCATGGAGAAGATGAAGGTGCTAATCACACTGCCAGTGAGGGAGTAATAGGTGTTAATGATGGCACGGTATTGTCCATTGCCAGAGGCCAAGGCTCCATTGAAGCTAGGCCAGAAGATCCAGAGGAAGAGGGTGCCTGGAGTCACATAACGACAGGCAGTTATTTACTACTGGATCAAGAGTGCTGCCCCTGTATCTAATTCTAATCTAAGGTGTATGGATATTTCACAACATGCATTGAATCACAACAGAATAAAATAGAGCAAGAGTTAAAAAATTACCTGCTGCTTGCGACATTAGCCGGGCAGAGTTTCCACCAGGCAGCTGTGCTAGTTTCTAACAAGCAAATGCTATCAGCTAGCCAAAAGCAGCACTGATTTTGCGCTAGTTACCTATCGAGGATCTCAAGCTGCAAAGTGCTGAGAAAGCCAGAAGTGCTCTTAGCATGCAAGTACTCAAGAGTTATAGCTTCACTTGGAAGATTAATTCACTTGAAAAGGGCCCCCTTGTAGTGCAGGAAGCTACCCTTGATTGTCCTCGCTCTGCTATATATACTCATTTGTTCTGGTTATGGAACTATGACAAAAACAAATTAACCTAATAACTAGACCATACACCAAATTAATAAGGTTTAACTACATACACATAGTACTCATTTACACGTTGGAGCTCGCACAATGCAAACCACTTACAGAGGTGGCTACTGTAGGGACCTGATTGCCAGTTCCTCCCATCTTCACTTTCCCTCTCCTTTATTTGTCTACACCCTCTAGTCCCGTAAATCTGGAATACTTAGTGTTTAAAATGATTCCGCAAGAAAATATTTATATTTTCGTAGAACTCGTGGTTTATGATTTTTTTTTACTAACGCGTCTAATGCGACTGGTTTTGAGACAATATGCAACTCACTTCTGAAGAAAAGCAACAGCTGAAAAGCTACGGATAGATCGCTTCTTGAAAGAGGCTATCATGTTTATAGAGCTATTTGGAAACCAACAGACGAAGTGTTGAAGAGAAAGAGATCACTATGCACCAATATTGACTGTACCTAGGAAATTGTCAAAGCAATGCTCACTTCTCTGAACTTCAAATACCTATCCCTCTTCTCTCCCAGGCTGCCTGTGTGCGTGCACGAGCCTTAAAAGAATTCCTATTTTTTATTTTCGTAGGTTTGTAGGACTACGAAAATCTATCAATAACAACAAATTCCAGATTTATGGTATTAAATTTTATAATAGTAACAATAATAACCTGCAGGGACTCCACAAATGTACATACGCACCACCATTATATTATACTCACCATTATAGTATAAATAATGTACCTATATATGTTAGATATGGAGGAGAAGGCAAGGCTGTATTTGTTATGTCCTATTGAAAACTAGCTGAAGTTACCCACGCTCCCCGCAGAAATAAAATAATGTATCCCTACCTCAGTGTAGTCAGTTACAAATTTGACATTCGTTTTTGTGTTCATGCACAGAAGGACATATATTCTATATACCCACACTCTGTTGGGGGAGTGCTATCCGCAGGTAGGAAGCACTAGACTGCACAAAAACAGAGAAGGAACACCACAAAGTGATGATTTTGGTTATTCAGCTGTCAGCACACACTGTCAGACTCGACCTTTTCATTGCAAATATTTTTCGACTTCATAAAACTGGCTGGGATTTATTAGCGATTTAAAAATATTTTATTTGGAACTTCATATATATATATATATATATTTTTAAACACACCTTGTCTACCTTCGACCTACTCACCAAGTTTGGTTCAAATTGGTTCAGGCATTTAGCCAGGCAGCCTTGCACACACAGACAGACATTTTCAACCTTATATATATATAAATGTATATAAATGTATAAAATGTGCTGATGGGCAGTTTGTGTGGATACTCAGAAACTAAAAGTGGTGGTAGACTAATCTTCTGTGTCAACAGTTGAGGGTCTCCATGTTAAACCTTACAGCATGACAGTGCTGGCTCAGTGTGGACATGGGCCCAAAGTAGAAGTTAGGACTTTCACTTGCTTCTTCTCGCTAGTCTCTGCCTTTCTCTGTTCTGCCCCCTCCATTGGTTTCTTTCCTCATCTGCTCATGCTACCCTCGCTAGTCTGCACATTTCTCCATTTCGATCCTTTGGGATGTGTATTTCCTTGTGTGTTAATCTGTTCTTCTTCTTTCACTCTCCCACTCACCATTAGATATTCTGAAACTTTCTCTTACATTTTCATCTCTTCTCTGCCTCTCTGCTGCTATAGTAGCTCAACCTTGCACTGAAGTCTTTCGCAGGTTGTTGCTAGGTGTGCTGTGCATGTCAGTATGTGACACAAACAAGGACAAAACATATAGTTAACTAGCAGAGGTGTCCAGCATTGCTCGGGAAAGGATAAAATGTCTAGCAGGAGTACAAAATGAGAATGAGGATCGTGCCCCCCCCCCCCCCCCCTCCAGTGTCGACCCTCCAATGTTACCCTTCCAACCACCTTTTATGGCTATATCGCTAAGTAGATAGTTACCTATATACTAATAATAAATGTCAGAACCAATAGATCACCCTGACCTCTGTAAATCTCGCCATTTCAGCAAGTATTTTTCTAGTCTAGTAGGGATAGTGCAGCCTTGCTAGCCAACAGGTTGAATTCGATTTCACCATGTGAGCTCAAGCTTATAGTAATGGCAACTAAGTTTTGTTCTTCGTGTGGATAGTATACCCTTCATTGGCTTTAACAAGTTAAAAGTAGCACAGCATTTATCACTTTGGACGTGGTGAGCAGACATATGCTGACACTCCAATTTTATTACTCAGGAATGCGGTGGAGCATACTGTAAACTCGTTGTTTAGTGCGCCAAAAAATCCATTAAGTGCCTATTTCATTGTCATTACAAACCATCTTTGTTAGGCGTCACTAAGGTATCTCACTGTATAGCACTGGTCTTGATGCTGTTAAAAAAAAGGGGGGGGGGAATAAATAAATAAAATAAATAAAATAAAATTAATAATAATAATAATAATAATAATAATAATAATAATAATAATAATAATAATAATAATAATATTTATTTTTAATTAAGTGCATGCATATTAGCTCCACTGCCTAACACATTTCAACATTGACTATGAGGACATCTTGTCGATAGTTGTCTGAAATTTCCTGACAAGCTTCTTGCTGCTGTTTGCAGGTTTTAGCCTTTCCCCCAGCCTTCCCCCAGCCTTCTAGTAGTGCAGGTTACTCCTCCACAGCCTAAAAGGTTCGAAACCCTTTCTGGCATACCCCACACACTTCTGGCTCGTGAATGATGCCAATAGCAAGCCTGTTGCAAGAGGTATTCTCATTATCGGCTAAAAGGAGCTTTCACCATAAAAGATGTCCAAATAGTTATGTAGATGAATATGCTTCGAGGAGTCAAGTCAAATCAAAGTATGCCATTGCTAGCTTCCTATTAGTTCCCCTCGAGAGACTTGCTCATTCGCAATCTGCCTCGAGAGACTGGGTCTTTCTTAGTCTGGTTAGAGAAATTAGCTCCTACTTTGACGAGCTCGCAAGATCAGCTCCTTAGTTCCTCTTTCTAAAAAAATAAATATACATGTATGAGTTTGCGTTATTTAGCAATAGTGTTTAATAAGTGCCTATTGGTAGTTAAGCTTTGCTGACTGAGGATAACAGGTATGCTTTCATTGGTAGGTTTTCATCTGTGGACTTGTTCTGTGGTTGTAAGACAAGACCAATAGCAGCTACTAAGACTGCAGCTGCATGTACTCCTAGTAGTAGCTATAGCCTTCACTAGGTCTGTGAGTGCCAGCTTGGTTAACTTAGGCTAGCTTGGTTAATCCAAGTTCCAGGTAAATTACATAGAAGCTTTGTTCGTTCTTGTTCTAGTAGCACCCAGCACAAGAGCTACAAGCTTATCAAAGGGAACTTTCACAGCTTCTAGAATATTTGCTTCACTGAATAGTCTACTAGATAACAAGAGGTCTAAGATAAGATCTCTATAATGCTTTAGATATAGTAATAGTACTACTAGCCTCCTGCATTAGTTGTAATGAATAGTCTACTTACTATGGCTTCTCAGACACTGGCTCCCTCTCTCAGCACACTTGTAGATCTTGGGTGGATAATAATGATATCAACACAGAGTGGGCTACTCTAGTAAAGAGGCTTTTACAATTTTAATTTCAGTTTATTAGTTGACATAAAAACAGTTTCCACATGGAGTCCACACAGAGGGGTAATTACCACATATGTAGGTTATTGCTAACACAGCTACCAAGGGTTAATTGTCAGACTGACTGATTACAGTATGCAAAGACATGAGCAAATCTATACTGCATATACTTGTATACATACACACAGAGCCATTCATGGTTCAGAGCAGTCAAAAATCCGCATCCTTCTCTGAAGTCCTCTTTCCTTATCGCCACACCCCTTTCTACTTCCTGCCCTGCCCTCCATTATTCCCTAGCTTTGTACCTCTCCCTCACATCACACCCCCCTCCCCCCCCTTGCTCCTCCACAACTCACCAATCATGGCAAAGAGATCCGAGTGATAAACAGTGGAATTCTTAGGATGATCATTGGCCTTCTTCTTGTAGAGCACATAGGACACAGCCAAGCCAAAATATGCTCCAAAGGTATGGATGATCATAGATCCGCCCACATCTGCAGCCTTGTAGATGTAGATGTTCAGCGCTTCGTTGGCTGAATAAAAAAATAGCTCAAAGAAGGTGATGATGATGAGCTGGAAGGGACTGGCACGGCCGAGAATGGCCCCCATGGTGATGAGCACCGCGGCACTCGCAAAGTCTGAACCTACCATGCTACACGCATACGAGTGAGAGGAGAGGAGAGGAAGGGAAGGTGGGTGGGGCAGGTGGGATTAAAGAAGAGAGAAAAGAAGATGGGACGAGGGAGGGATGTGAGCATGTGAGGGGAAAAAGGAGGGAAATGGGATGAAAATTGACGTAAAATTACAATAAAATACAAATGAAGTGACGCGTACCAGTGGACAGCACCATGAGCAGAGAAGTTCCACTTCATACATACACTGTATCAGCTTAACCCTTACAGGACGAGCATCACGAATCCGCGACACAGTTAATTAAGTTTGGAGGACGAGCGTTACGGATACATGACTTGCGCATAGTAGTCGTCATGACGAACGTCACAATGACGGGCTTCTTCTTTATGACCACCCTTTGCCATGCACCGTACCAACTTGTATGTCCCCCGTCGTTCTTTGTGCGAGATCTGGCTCACTAAAGGTTCAGCTATCAGCTCAAGCAAGAGCTTTTTCTATATACATATATCTATTACATGAAAAAATACAGCACGCATTAAATTTTGTGGATCATGTCTTGGGTAGTTACTGATGTGGAGAATGAGAGAGCGAGTATAATTTTTTTAATATACATGTATATGTGGGCACCCAAAGTAGAAATGGAAGATTATTCACACACCCCCAAAAATGAGATTTTTACACCATCATTCTACACATAGACCTAAAATTATCTTGTCAAATTTTCAGCAAAATTTATAAAGTTAAAAGCATTGAAAAAGACTGAAATGTTTGATAATAATTGTTACGAATTTGTAGATAGTTTATGCCATCTATCCAGTGGAATGAAGTTAGCACACATTTGATTTAAATGGGCTTGCTTGCTCTGTGACAATTCCTTGACCATTCCTAGAGCATGGTAGCTTTGTCCAACACTAGGTAATGCCATGTCACTAGCATTCATTCCCTTCGCTATCTTCATTGGAGTGCTTTTTAATGGACCAGTGTAGCAACTATCTCTGATTTTCATGACAGCGTCTTGACCATGATTCCTCAATGCCAGGAAGTCGTGTAGTTCTCTAATACCAGGTAGGTTGCTATACTTGTTTGCAACAGTTGTCCTCCAGGCCCGTACAATACGACCATTATCGAAAACTACAGTAGCATGCTTTTCCATCACAGCAATCAGCTCGCTCTCGTTAAACACATCAGAAGAATAAAAATCTTTTGCAGTTATGGAAAACAATTGGTCTGGGGCAAACTTTGTGTGTCCTGCTATCATAAACGAAATACGAAGATAGTCCATAATTCCTTGTTGTACAATTTCAAGTGCAGCAGCCATCATATATTGATTTTTATTCGTTGAGCTGGCATTGTCCATGAAAACATGGACTCTTCGGACCCAGCTAGGAACTTTACCAGTAGACTTCAGATAGTGCATAAGGTATGAGATGGTATGATCAGTATTCTTGGGACCAGCAGTTTCATTCACGAGGTATAAGTGGCCACTTCCATCTCTGAGGTCGACAATACCATAGATATCATACGACACCTTTTGAAAGTAATATGTCGAACTTGGCTGAGGACTGTGTCCCCAGTAAGGAAGGAGCTTGGACATTTGATAGTCAGCACTCAATAACAAAGTGAAGGCGTTCTGAAGCTGTTGACGCTTTTGATCTCTTTCAGGAGAACTGGATGATGACGCAAGCTCAACAATTTCGCACCATTGCTTGTTACATCGCTCTTTCATTTGACGATAGTACTGCAGAGATTCTCTGGCAATCTTGCGGTGTTCTTCCATGTCATTTTGTAAATCTTCCTTTTTCTTTTTGAGTTCTTCAAAATCCTCAGTGGAAGTACTGCCACTTTGCAAGTGCCTGCTGATGCTTTGGGTACATCTTTGAATGTCCACTTTTTTCTTGGAGCAGTAGTCACAGTAATCAGATTGATGAGGATAGATTGCTGTTTTGGGTCGTTCTGCCTTTAGCCAACTAAGAGCAGTTTGACTAGAAATTGTGTCCAGGCTTGCTTTCCTTTGTGTCCGATTAAATTCAAACACAAGAGATGACATAGTCTTTTCATTGTAAGCACTTATGTTGCGTTTAGGCTCGGAGATTGTTTTAAACTTAGGTAAAAAGTAGTGGGTGGGGTTTCTGGAATCCAATCGCCTTCCATTAGCTTGTGAATTATTGATAACAAACTTAATAAATAACTCCCTAATGCTAACCTTAGCACTATTTGAAACCTTTCCAGCTAAACCATGTTTTTCATGAGGATATCGCACACTAACAGTATGGTCATTAGGGAGATTGGCCCACCATAGACTGAGAGAAGTTTCAACACACTCAGGCATAACAACAAATAATTTAACTTTCTCCTTGTCCACTTCATTCTTTGTCATACTAACTAGAGGCTTTTGAAATTGGTTTCGTTTGACTTTACGTTGCCTACACGAGCGTTGGGGGCTTACATTTAGCGCTTTGATGATGCACATGACAAAAGAGGTAGTTACCCATTGCGTCAAAAAGGTTGCCTCTAATCCATTCATTTTGCATTGACACATTTCGAGTGATCACGATCAGGATCTTTAGGGTCTTGCAGCCTCCTTTTTCTTTTTTTAAACTCTGTTCCACGATGTTTTAGCTGTTTGAAACAAGATGCAATTTGGGCAAGGCTAGATACACAGGATGAACACACACCTCTGATGCTAATGGCAGACTCAAGTAAAGACTGGTCGAGTGATTCATTTAGCTTATACACTTTTCTACACTTCCCTTGCAAGTAGTTAGACCTTTTCACGTGCCTTCTGCGCTTTCTAGTTCCACCACCTTCTCCAACAACACCATCACTCGTTGTTTGCAGCTGGCACACCCACCTTCCTGTTGTAGTGAGTGGTTGTGTGCAGCTGGAACACCCACCTTCCTGTTGTAGTGAGTGGTTGTGTGCAGCTGGAACACCCACCTTCCTGTTGTAGTGAGTGGTTGTGTGCAGCTGGAACACCCACCTTCCTGTTGTAGTGAGTGGTTGTGTGCAGCTGACACACGCACCATCTGAAGAACTAGTCTGGGAGCTATCATTCCAGACCTCTCAAGTCACACGATTTGGTCGTGTGTCACACGATTTCAGGACTTTTCTCACGCTCTCACGACCGCCTACCTATTTCTCACGCCGCGCCCAACCGAGATTTGTGCAAGACTATGAGAGCTGACATGACCGACTGGGCATAGGATAGTGCGTAGCCAGACCCTTTACCTGCTGCTTAGTGGGTAAAGGGTCTGGCTACGCTAGACTAATGATAGCGGTGTCAGTAGTATGGATGTGGAAAGCTGTAGTACTTCTCAAGTTATCGTGGATAATTTTGAAGACACTGAAACTGAACATTCTGAGACTCTACCTCATTCGATACTGGTTGACACTCTGAAGGAGCAGGATGCCTTGTTCTCTCTAAAGTATGATGAACTTGATATAAACCAAGTTTGTAATTCTGACATGGTCATAGGATTTATAACAAAGCAAATGCTTAGTCAACTACTTGATGATGGCTCAATATCTGAAAGATGTTATTCATCATTCTATGGTGCGGCCAGGAATTTTCTTGAGCGTGCTACATCTTATCTCTTAAAGTGGTGTCCTCTACAGGATGACTTGCTGACAAATGCTGCTTGGATAGACTTTAAACAGAGATTAGATAGGACATTTTCTTCAGTGGAATACTTTGTTTATAGGTACCCTCTAATGCTTCAAGGGTTTGACATGGATAAACTCAATGGGCAATTTTTAACCTACCAAACAATGACAGAAGAAGATCTTCCTCAAACTCTAAAAGACACAGTTGGCTTCAATGCTGAAGAACCGTATCGTGTGGACATGTTTTGGGGGCATCTGAGAGAAATGAAGAGACCTGGTTTGAGCTGTTTTGAATATGATCTTTTGTTTAAAGTTGCAAATGTTGTATTGACCATACAGCATTCAAATGCAGGGGAAGAACGAATTTTTTCCCTTATCAACAAGAACAAGACACCAAGTAGAAGTTCCCCGAGTCTGGATGGTACATTTTCATCCCTTATTACAGTGAAGACGCATATCGAGAACCCACTTAGCATCAGAAGAAGTTCTTAAAGAAGCTAAGAAGGCTACAACTTTTTATAACCAGCAGCATAAAAACTGCTAATGGACAATAAACTGTGCATCTTGCATGCAATATATGAATGTAACTATATTTCTTTCTTTCTTTACCTTACAGTATAATATAAGTAGTTCAATGACAAGTCAATGTAATATAATACCAACACTCCCAGGGGATTGATGAGTGATAAAATGAATGTATTGCTTTTTTATACCTCTTTCTTATATATATTATATATATATAGCAGAGGATACATAATTCCTTATAATATATAACTGCTAATCTAGTGTGTGCTGGGGATTATGATTGACAAAAGTGGAAATGATGGAGCAGAAAAGAACAAACATATTAGTATAGTTATGACGGAGAGAAATAAAAATTAGATTATGGAAGGTTATTTGCAGATGCTTGCTCTCTGGTCCACACAGCTGCCGATAAATGATAGACATTACATATCAATTAGAAGGTGAATTCAGTAGGCCATGTAATGGTTATTGAAGCTGCTCTGAATGATCAATACAAATGGTGCAACTCCCATGTCTCACACCAACCAGAGCATTTCTCACTCCACTTTAGCATGAAATCTCACACTAAGTAGCAATATAAGTTGAGAGGTCTGTCATTCATGTAACTCTCTGAGGAACTGCTATCCATGATTTACCTACAAAACAAACATAGATCACACTCACTAATCTTACCTAGATACAGAGAACAACTTAACTTACCACTTTCTAGCCTAGAAGACAGCTGGACTAAAGCTTGACTAGCTAAACTGCACTGTCAATAGTCACCAAGGTGGGCATTAAATAAAACGCTAATTGCGTTGCCATGGTAACCATAAAATTTACTAATCATTTCTGCATACTTGGGTAGTAATTGGAATTTGGTTCCTGAGCATCCAATAGTTGCAATAACAGAAAAACTTTGAAGTCTTTTATTGGAATTTCATTTAGTGTGAATAATCTTCCATTTCTACTTTGGGTGCCCACATATGTGATAGTAGCAACAAGTTCAGATAGTGTTGCAGAGAACTTGGAGCTATTGGATGTTGAACTGAAGTGGAAGAGAGAGAGAGGGAGGTCCAAGCAGAGAATGGAGGTGTAATTCTGGCTTAGCTTGAAGTGAACACTTGTATGCCTAGTACGAGCAAGGAGAAGTATAACGTGATCTGTACAATGCACAGGTGTTATGGGTCCAAGTGACTTACAAGACAAGCTCACCAAGTGAAGAGTAAAAAAGACTCCGAGCTTGGAATGCTGTAATGTATTATCTTCAATAATGTAACATCCCAAACATTCTTATTGATCAGAGCCGGCAGTTTCTCTCATGTCCATGAAGTTTAGAATCCATCTTCTACATCCTACAGTGTATGATGGCAGGTACATCTTGGGCTTGAAGAAAGTGAGAATTTTGTAGTCACTTTATAATTAGTGTCCCTCAATATACCTACATACAGTGCTAGCCCAGAGAAACAGGCTTATCTACTAGCTAATATCTATCTCCAACAAGCCTAACCAAGATCTAAACACAATAGGTGACGAGCTCAACCGAAACGCTAAAATAGCCAGTTCAACAAGAAACACTCGAGTCAAGATCGCCGAACTTACTTGTCCAAAAAGGTTAAATTATGTTCCAGTACCTATGGAAGTACTTACGATTGTTAAATCCAGTGTTAGAGTAAGAGCTTGAAGTGACCTTCTTTAAAAAATGCATGTGAGTAAAATAGTGCCATCCCTGCACCTCTTTATTTTTAAAAGGGCATTGTCCTACCAACGAGTTTTGTAATTTAATTTGTATTGACCAACATTGTGGTCAGTGTTTGTTGCCATAGAAACATAGCACAAAACCGCATTGAGATGAATCTCATTTGAACTTGGTAATTCTTGTTTTGATGTGTGTTTAGCCATTAGCCATTAATATTTATCATGTGGGTATTTTTATCATTATGGAAAAGAAAAATACAGGATATACCTTGAATACTCTAATACCATAGGCAACAATGTTGAAATAGGGTTCAGGAGACTCTAAAACAAAGTGCCTCACAGGAAGGAGTGTTTTGAATGTGTCTTCACAGGGTTGTATACAGAAATTTTGCCAAGGGGGGGCGAACTTGAGATATGGAAAAATAAGGGGGGGCAGAGAGCCTGGATGGTGCGGAAAGGGGACGTGCACCCTGGGCTTCCGCGTGGAGTACGAAAGTGTTTTACCCACAGGTATTTTTGCAGTACTAACTGTATATATAGCTGCTACTTATGATGGCATGCACTTTTTCTAAAATCTTTAGTACAACATTCCATCTTAAATATTTGCTGAAGTTGCATGCTACGGCAATCAGCATATATAGATTAGATATAGTCACTTGTCACTCGTATAATGGAGGTGGGCTTTTGTGAAATCGAATTATGTTGCATTCCATGCATTTTCTTACAAAATCATGGACAACAGGTTTCATACACAATTTTTCTCTAGTTCTCTAGGGGGGGGGGGGGGGGGGGGTGGAAATGGTTGGTCACTTGGTGCCCTAATTTTAGTTAATATTTTCTTAACATGTTCATAAGTCGTAAAAGGGGGGTCTGGGGGGAAGAACCCCCCATATTTTTTTTTGCTTTTACAATGTCTGAGGATAGCTATTTTGACTGACTACCAATGGCATTATGCTATACCGAACTATGGCTAGACTGTATATATTTCTCATGATATTGTAGCTGCTTGGAAAAAGGAGAGCATGTGTCATGACACGATGACATCACACACCACCACGTGCTCTCCTTTGTAGGTTTGTCACTTCTTTTGTTTCTCCTTCTTTCCCACTCCCTCTCTCTCAGTATTTTTAACTCAGTCCATTATGTCATGGTCTTCAAGTCTAATCTTAGACATGATGTCATCACACGCCACCACGTGTTCTCCTTTGTAGGTTTGTCACTTCTTCAGTTCCCTCCTTCTTTCCCACTCTCTCTCAGTATTTTTAACTCAGTCCATTATGTCATGGTCTTAAAGTCTCTATAAAAGAAACCTTACTAGCTGATTTCTCTTCATATTAATATGGATATTCGCTCATACTTTGCAAGTACTTCTCAAGCCTCTTCTCATGCTAATAGCAGCGATAGCGAAGATAGCAGAACAGATAGCTCTGAGCATGTCGAGGCATCTAGTCCTAGCCTTAGTCCTCCACCTTCAAAGAAAAGCAAGCAAAACAAACACCGCTCTTCTGTATCCACGAAGAGAAAATACTCTAAGAGCTGGGAGAAAGATTTCAGTTGGCTCTATTATGACGAGGATAGCGATGGTGCCTTTTGCAAGGTTTGCAAGCAATCTGGTCTGCAGCGTACTGGAGGAGTGTGGGTCACACAACCTTGCAGAAATTGGAAGAAAGCTGTTGAAAAAATGAAAGCTCATGCGAGAAGTGACTTCCATATCCATGCAACTCAAGCTCTTTTTGCAGCTAAAGGAGCAGCCAAAGGTGGAACAGTTGTACAGCAACTCCAGAATGTTTTAGCTCGCAAAAGAGCTCAGAACAGAGCTGCAGTGAAGTGCCTGATCCTACTCACTCATTTTCTTACGAAAGAACAAGTTGCACATTCGACAAAATTTGAGAAGCTGGTTGACGTGGTGGTTCGATGTGGCAGCCAACATTTGAAGCAATTCTTAGAAACTGCACCAAGAAATGCTGTGTACACATCAAGAGTGGCTGTGGTTGAATTCATCGAATCATTGGGGACATGGGTGGAGGAGTCGATTCTGAAGCGACTTCAAAAGGCACCTATGTACAGCCTCATGGCAGATGAGTGCACAGATGTCACCAACGTAGAAGAATTGTCTGTGTTTTGCCGCTGGGAGGAAGATGGTGTACCAGTAGAGTGCTTTCTGGAGCTTATTCCATTGAAGAAGGCTGATGCAGAGACCATCTATTCTAATCTCATCGATTGTTTAAAGAAGAAAGGTCTACAAGTCGGAAGAATAGTTGGATTGGGATTTGATGGAGCTGCAACTTTTTCTGGACGAAAGACCGGGGTTCAGGCACGTATCAAGAAACATACTCCTCACGCTCTGTTTATACACTGCCACTGTCACTTACTGCAGTTGGCTTGTGTGCAAGCTGCCAATAAAACTCCTGGAATTGCACATGTTTACAGAACATTGACTACTCTTTGGAAGCATTTTCGCAATTCCCCCAAGCGAGCAGAGTGTCTGAAGGAGGTACAGCACGTTCTTGAACTTCCAGAAATGAAAGTGATCAAGCCATCTGACACACGCTGGCTGGCACATGAAAGGTGTGTCAAAGCTGTCAAAGCAAGTTATTCTGCAATTGTAATCACCATTGGGAACATCTACGAGACGTCCCACGAGCCAGAAGCTCTTGGAATCCATGGTGCCCTCTGCAAATTGTCTACGATTGCAGCTATATATTTGCTTGATTTCACTCTACCACAAGTAGCCAAGCTCAGCAAAGCACTTCAGGCAGAGCAGCTTGACCTCTCGTTGATATCATTCCTTGTTGATGCTACTGTTAAATCCTTGGATGATGCAGTTTTGCCTGGAGCGAACTGGGTGTTGGAGCTTCTTGAAAACGTTGAAGACTTGAAGTCATCTACAAAGGTGTCTATTGACGCTGATAAAATACTTTCGTTCCAGAATGTTGTTGGTGAGCCTTTTGTTGCTGATTTAAAGGCCAACATAACAAGCCGATTTTCTTCATCCAACGCTGTTGTATCAGCATTGTCTATATTCGATCCACGGAAAGTTCCAAAACCAGATTCAGTATCTTTTCCCACTTATGGAGACACGTCTGTTGAGAAACTGATTGCTCACTACGGAGAAGATAGAGATGCAGAAACATTGGATGGAGAAGAAACAGTGAAGACAGCCATGATTTCCACTGAAATACTTACAGAGTGGAAAACATTCCGCCAGCTGTTAGTCAAGCAACCACGGGATACTACTGCATCACAGCTGAAAGAACTTGTTTCAAACGACATGCTCAAGGCCATGTTTCCCAATTTGCACAAGATTGCCTCCATCTGCTTATCGATTCCAGTTTCTACTGCTTCTGTGGAGAGAAGCTTCTCACAGATGAAGATGATCAAGACTCGTTTGCGTAATTCTCTAAGTGACTGCAGCCTTTCTCACCTTATGAGGATTGCTATAGAGGCACCAGAAGTACTCTCTGAGAGCGACCTTGAAGAGATTGTGGACGTATGGCAGAGAAAACCAAGAAGAACCTCAGTTTGACATTCCTATCATTTGAACCTGATATCATAAGCTTATTACACCTTTCTTGTATTACACCTTTCTTGACATTATTTTAAAAAATATCTCTAATTTCAAGGGGGGGGGGGGGGCGAGAATGATACAAGGGGGGGCGAATGCCCCCCCCCGCCCCCCCCCTAAATACACCCCTGGTCTTCATAATAATGTACTTTACGTGTTCGGTGTGATATTTTGATAACATTCCAGAAGTGTGAGTACATAATTATATGCATGCTAGCACAATACATGAACATCACAATGAATCACATGAAGAACACAATATAACAGAGAGAGAAAATACAATGCAGATACCAATAAATGCAACAAACAAAAACAGATTGAAGTAAAACACAAGAAAACCACTGGGTGAAGTCTACCATGGTGTGATGTTTGAAGGGAAAGAAACAGTCCCTCTTTGTGACAGACAGTGGCACTGATAAAAATTGCTCAAATAAACTTTTTTTCTCCATGGACTACCCATGAACAAGAAGCTAAAACAGCCTTTGCAGTTCATGCTCTGCTTACTCACTGCACAGCTAGCTACAGCTAAACTCACTGTCAATGCCTTCTTCATCACTAGCACTCTCATCTTCATACAAATCGTCAGCTCGAGTGAGAGCGCTAGGCTTGCTCGAAGGTAAGTCAGGCCTGACTACTTTTCCGAGCGATAGCAGAGCTTCAGGGTCAACACTGGTCTGGCCAAGGTAAGAAGAGATGCCAACAACTTCTTCATCACTGCTTTCCCCCCTTTCCCCCTCAGACAGTCCAAAATCATCGTCCAGAACCCAAGAAAGTACATCTTCCCAAGGTTAGTCAACCGGATATCTTGATCGCGGTGAAACAGCTGCTCGAATTCTTGAACGGTCGGTGTTTTTTTATAATAAATATTCCCCCCTTAGTTACCGAACGTCGATAGCCTTTATACTCGGTAGGCAAGTAGAGAAAGAATGTAGCCAATTTTTTAACCTCTATTGGATATTTTTGAACCCTACGGTCTATTTTTTATCAATTTTTAAATAGCAATTAATAGCTTTTGCATATATACGCTTACAGCAGTGAAAGGGTTAAGCTTATAACCATAGCTAGCAACTGCCCATATCTAACACCTTGTTTATTCACCTCTAGAGGCATGTGGTTATCTAGTGGACTCTGCTATTAAATAATCCCGGCATCCTTGGTTCAGTTCAACCTGACCACTTCTTTCAACTGTGCAGTGGAACTGGTCACTTAATGTTCATCGAGGACAAATCCTGCACTGTACTTATCAGACCCCATATTGAAATGGTAATGTGGAAAACACATGGCAACTAATTAAAAGGCTCTGATTGGACTAACTCTCAGACCCAGGCAGGCATTGCTTCCTCACGTATGGCTGACTTCCTCTCACCAAAGCTTCTCGCTTAACCTGAACAAGGCAGGCTCATCACGTGAATGCCTTGTCTTTGGCTAAACTCCAGCGAGATGCCTTCAGGCAAACTGAGGAATCTCACAATGAGAACAGTGAGGCGAGAGAAAATGTTGGAAAGAAAAAGAACATTTCAGTGCTGGAACACCATTCATGGAACTCCTCAGATTCCTCTTTGTCAGAGCTCACTGACAGCAAGATTTCCCTCTCTATGCATAAAGCACAAAGACCACCAAAACTATAGACATGTTGGATCACAATATATATCTCACAAGATGGAGCATCTGTCAGCACCCATCTTCGATAAGTTTGCGGAGCATGGACACTGGGAGGCAGCCCAAACGACCAACTGGTTTTCAACTAGATCAGGCACATGAACAGAATAATGAACGAGTCAAGCATTCGGGGGGGCTGCAGTTGATCTTATTGAGACCACTCAGCCTTCAGTGGCAGGACCAGAACAACTAGCTCACTGGAAGAGTTTGAAGTAGACTACCTGTGTACCATAGGAAGGAGGATATAAGTACCCATCGTGAAGAGGGCCTTGCCAAGGAGAGAACTTTCAGAGGATATGCACTGGGTCTAGTTCACATCAAAGTGGAAGAGAGGAGTTGGACACACACAGTGTTATGGATGAGCCTGCAGTGGATTGTGGAGACACTTGGCCAAGGTCAGTACCACAGCTACCACAAATCAGGGATACAGACCACACACAGTCAATCCACAATCCCATAATCTCTTTCTCTTCAGCTGCCCTAGACCAGGACAAGCAGACCAAGATCTCGTTATGAAAAATCCGTTGCCATCTTCTCTTGCTTGTACATTATGCTGCAGCACAGGAAGTGACACAAGTGCATTCTTTGCACATGACAATTGCCTCACCTTCCTTCACTACCTGATGGAAAAACTTCTTTTGGGTAAAAAATAAAAAATAAATCAAAATAAAAAAATTTAAAAAAATCCTGAGCAAGGACACTCAGAATCAGCCTCCCGATTCCTTTGATGTCCGTAGCTGCTGCTGCTGTGCAGCTCCTTCCCACTACCAACATCTCAACATCTGATGAACATGCAGACAGGCCCTTTGTTCCCCTTGTCACCAGACAGCTTGACACCTGCAACAGTTGATTATAAGTCTAGGACACATAATTCCCAAAGTATCAAAGGGAGGGGGGAAAAACTGGCGAAGAGATATTTGGTGAAAGGTTGCCGGCAAGAACGGAGTTCCAGGAAACTTTATAATCACCTTCTCAATAATCTAAAATTGTATTCACTCTGCGTTTCGATGAGATGCTCTAGCCTTAATCAGCCATTATTCCTATGAAGGCTAGAGCATCTAGTCGAAACGTCGAGTGGATACAATTTGAAGTTAATTATCGAGAAGGTGATTATAATTGTTATAATGTCAACTGAGAGTTCATTGAAACCGTTTGATTTTCCAAAGTGACCCATTAAACAAACAGGAACCATTCACTTTTCTCTCCAACGAGATTGCAATTATGAACTTCCCCATTGGCAAGAAAATAATCATTACAAAGCCATTCTCTAAGGGAACCATCGTTCCATCTCCCATGGGACCATGAGGAGGTAGACACTAGGCTACTGTTCATGTCTGAGAGGCGTAGATCAAAGGCTCCAATTGGTACGAACTGTTGACATAGACATCCTTGTCATCCTGATTGGCATGTTTCACCACCTCATTATACCTTGGGTCCTGATGTAAATACTAAGGTGGCCTTTGGTGTACATGAAAAACAACTTCACATAATTATTATCACATTGCTGCTATCCATACCGTCCCGGGTATCGGTGAGTACCTTGCTCTTAACGTGTAACACAGCGTAACAGGATGTGACACAACTTCAGCATTCTTCGGAAAGGGGAAGAAGTCAGGATGAGAGGCATGAATTGCTAACCTGGAGTAACTCGGGATGTTACCTGTATGGCACACAATCCGTACACCGAACTATATATGCACATATATATATATGTATACATACAAATGCTCACTTCCAACTACTCAGGGTTTCATTGTCAAGGTGGTGCAACTGGAGGAATCTGGATTTTAAGGGGGGAATGATGGTTAAAGATGTGACAAAGTTTCTAATGAATTTCCAAGGGGGGGAGGGGGCAAAAAGGTTCCAAGGGCTGCCCCCCCCCCTAAATGAAACCCTGCTACTGGAAGGTTTCATTGCCAGCAACCTGGAATGAGTCGAGGAAACAAGTAAGGAAATGTACTGCCAGAAGGACAAGACAAGGGAAACCGTCCCACCTACCCATGATGCACTTGCTGCAATAATGGAAGCAGAACTGAGATTTTCATACGGCCATCTTGAAAATGGAAGGTGGCTCTCATCAATAGATGGATGCTAATTTGGCACATAGAAGAAAAAGTTTAGTACTTATATCCAAAGTCTCCATAAGAATTGCTAAGTGGCCTGTCCAAACCTGCAGCGATTCCAGGCACTCCAATTTTGAGGTCCCCCAACTTTGGCTGCATGGCATCCTCAACCATACATTATGCAACATGTTTAGCTTCAAGAGAGAGCATACACAGATATCAATCTTATATATCAAGGCCATACAGTGAAGTGTGCAGGATTTACGGAGCTCCAAAATCGAAACAACAATATGGTTCAGTCACCCACCCACCCCTAAAACCTTTGCCTGGCAATCCTCCAGTGTGGTAAATGGCTCACATATCGTTCTGTAATATAGTTTCTGTCTGTCAGAGGAAGTTGGGGACATATCTATTCCTATCTAAGTTCTTGAAAAAGGCTGGATGGCTGCGCATTTGCTTTAGACAGACAGACATGTGTAGCGATGTAACTTTGGTCTGCCAATATGCACTGTAATGGAGCCAGAATAAAATTAAAAAAATGATATAGTTATATTCACAGTACAGACACTGATGCAATACTTAGTGAATGTTGACGAGTCAGGCACTATAACAGTGGTAGGCAGCCACAGAACACAAGGCATTCCTTACATGGGGAATAGTATACTTGCCTAAATCACTCCATGTGACCCAAAGCCAAGTGAATCTAAGCCAAACAAGACTAATCCAATCTAAGCCATGCAAGTGAGCGTAAGCCATGTGAGCCTAAGCCAGGTGAGCCTAAGCCAGGCCAAGCCATATGAGCCTAAGCCATGTGAGCCCAAGCCAGGTGAGCCCAAGCCATGTGAGCCCAAGCCAGGTGAGCCCAAGCCAAGCCATATGAGCCTAAGCCAGGTGAGCCTAAGCCCAAGCCATGTGAGCCTAAGCCAGGTGAGCCTAAGCCAGGTGAGCCTAAGCCATGTGAGCCCAAGCCAGGTGAGCCCAAGCCAGGTGAACCCAAGCCAGGTGAGCCCAAGCCAGGTGAGCCCAAGCCAGGTGAGCCTAAGCCAGGTGAGCCTAAGCCAAGCCAGGTGGTGAGCCCAAGCCAAGCCAGGTGAGCCTAAGCCATGTGAGTCAAGCCAGGTGAGCCCAAGCCAAGCCAGGTGAGCCTAAGCCATGTGAGCCTAAGCCATGTGAGCCTAAGCCAGGTTAGCCCAAGACAGGTGAGCCTAAGCCATGTGAGTCCAAGCCAGGTGAGCCCAAGCCAAGCCAGTAAGCCATGTGAGCCTAAGCCAAGCCAGGTGAGCCCAAGCCATGTGAGCCCAAGCCATGTGAGTCCAAGCCAGGTGAGCCCAAGCCAAGCCAGGTGAGCCTAAGCCAGGTGAGCCCAAGCCAAGCCAGGTGAGCCTGAGCCAGGTGAGCCCAAGCCAAGCCAGGTGAACCTGAGCCTAAGCCCAAGCCAAGTGAGCCTAAGCCAGGTGAGCCCAAACCATGTGAGCCTAAGCCCAAGCCAAGTGAGCCTAAGCCAGGTGAGCCTGAGCAGGTGAGCCCATGCCATGTGAGCCTAAGCTAGGTAAACCTAAATACACGTAAGCCAGGTGAGTCCATGCCACTGGTACATGAGCCTAAGCCATATGAGCCTAAACCAAGCCAAGCCATAGCGAGCCCAAGCAGGTGAGCCTAAGCCATATGAGCCTAAGCCAAGCCATGTGAGCCTAAGCATATGAGCCTAAGCCAAGCCAGGTGAGCCTAAGCCATGTGAGCCCAAGCCATGTGAGCCCAAGCCATGTGAGCCCAAGCCATGTGAGCCCAAGCCATGTGAGCCCAAGCCATGTGAGCCCAAGCCATGTGAGCTCAAGCCATGTGAGCCCAAGCCACGTGAGCCCGAGCCTAAGCCACGTGAGCCCAGGTGAGCCTAAGCCATGTGAGCCCAAGCCGGCAGGTGAGCCTAAGCCTAAGTCAAGCCATGTGAGCCTAAGCAGGTGAGCCCAAGCCAAGCCAGGTGAGCCCAGGTGAGCCTAAGCCATGTGAGGCGAGACTAAGCCATATGAGCCTAAGCCAAGCTATGTGATCCCAAGCCATGTGAGCCCAAGCCATGTGAGCCCACGCCATGTGAGCCCAAGCCAGGTGAGCCCAAGCCAGGTGAGCCTAAGCCAGGTGAGCCTAAGCCAGGTGAGCCCAAGCCAAGCCAGGTGAGCCTAAGCCAAGCCAGGTGAGCCCAAGCCAAGCCAGGTGAGCCTAAGCCATATGAGCCTAAGCCAAGCCAGGTGAGCCTAAGCCATGTGAGCCCAAGCCATGTGAGCTCAAGCCATGTGAGCCCAAGCCAATTGAGCCCAAGCAGGTGAGCCTAAGCCATATGAGCCTAAGTCAAACCATGTGAGCCTAAGCCATGTGAGCCTGAGCAGGTGAGCCCAAGCCAAGCCAGGTGAGCCCAGGTGAGCCTAAGCCATGTGAGCCCAAGCCAGGTGAGCCTAAGCTCTTTAAGTGAGAAATCTCCCCTTTTTAACAGAAAGAAGGTCATGTTTTTGAGCATTTTATGGAAAAACTGTCTGAAATCGCTCATTCTTGTCAAAATGGGCACATTAGCTTCCTTTTCAACATTATGGATCTGTTTCTCCTCTTCAAACAACAGAAAACATTTTTTGATGAGAAATCACCCAATATGAGCCCAAGCCAGGCGAGCCTGAGCCAAGTGAGCCTAAGCAGGTGAGCCTGAGCAGGTGAGCCCAAGCCAAGTGAGCCTGAGCAGGTGAGCCCAAGCCAAGTGAGCCTGAGCCATGTGAGCCTGAGCAGGTGAGCCCAAGCCAAGTGAGCCTGAGCCATGTGAGCCTGAGCAGGTGAGTCCAAGCCATGTGAGCCCAAGCCATGTGAGCCCAAGCCATGTGAGCCCAAGCCAGGTGAGCCTGAGCAGGTGAGCCCAAGCCAAGTGAGCCTGAGCCTAAGCCCAAGCCAAGTGAGCCTAAGCCAGGTGAGCCCAAACCATGTGAGCCTAAGCCCAAGCCAAGTGAGCCTAAGCCAGGTGAGCCTGAGCAGGTGAGCCCATGCCATGTGAGCCTAAGCTAGGTAAACCTAAATACACGTAAGCCAGGTGAGTCCATGCCACTGGTACATGAGCCTAAGCCATATGAGCCTAAACCAAGCCAAGCCATAGCGAGCCCAAGCAGGTGAGCCTAAGCCATATGAGCCTAAGCCAAGCCATGTGAGCCTAAGCATATGAGCCTAAGCCAAGCCAGGTGAGCCTAAGCCATGTGAGCCCAAGCCATGTGAGCCCAAGCCATGTGAGCCCAAGCCATGTGAGCCCAAGCCATGTGAGCCCAAGCCATGTGAGCTCAAGCCATGTGAGCCCAAGCCACGTGAGCCCGAGCCTAAGCCACGTGAGCCCAGGTGAGCCTAAGCCATGTGAGCCCAAGCCGGCAGGTGAGCCTAAGCCTAAGTCAAGCCATGTGAGCCTAAGCAGGTGAGCCCAAGCCAAGCCAGGTGAGCCCAGGTGAGCCTAAGCCATGTGAGGCGAGACTAAGCCATATGAGCCTAAGCCAAGCTATGTGATCCCAAGCCATGTGAGCCCAAGCCATGTGAGCCCACGCCATGTGAGCCCAAGCCAGGTGAGCCCAAGCCAGGTGAGCCTAAGCCAGGTGAGCCTAAGCCAGGTGAGCCCAAGCCAAGCCAGGTGAGCCTAAGCCAAGCCAGGTGAGCCCAAGCCAAGCCAGGTGAGCCTAAGCCATATGAGCCTAAGCCAAGCCAGGTGAGCCTAAGCCATGTGAGCCCAAGCCATGTGAGCTCAAGCCATGTGAGCCCAAGCCAATTGAGCCCAAGCAGGTGAGCCTAAGCCATATGAGCCTAAGTCAAACCATGTGAGCCTAAGCCATGTGAGCCTGAGCAGGTGAGCCCAAGCCAAGCCAGGTGAGCCCAGGTGAGCCTAAGCCATGTGAGCCCAAGCCAGGTGAGCCTAAGCTCTTTAAGTGAGAAATCTCCCCTTTTTAACAGAAAGAAGGTCATGTTTTTGAGCATTTTATGGAAAAACTGTCTGAAATCGCTCATTCTTGTCAAAATGGGCACATTAGCTTCCTTTTCAACATTATGGATCTGTTTCTCCTCTTCAAACAACAGAAAACATTTTTTGATGAGAAATCACCCAATATGAGCCCAAGCCAGGCGAGCCTGAGCCAAGTGAGCCTAAGCAGGTGAGCCTGAGCAGGTGAGCCCAAGCCAAGTGAGCCTGAGCAGGTGAGCCCAAGCCAAGTGAGCCTGAGCCATGTGAGCCTGAGCAGGTGAGCCCAAGCCAAGTGAGCCTGAGCCATGTGAGCCTGAGCAGGTGAGTCCAAGCCATGTGAGCCCAAGCCATGTGAGCCCAAGCCATGTGAGCCCAAGCCAGGTGAGCCTGAGCAGGTGAGCCCAAGCCAAGTGAGCCTGAGCCATGTGAGCCTGAGCAGGTGAGTCCAAGCCATGTGAGCCCAAGCCATGTGAGCCCAAGCCAGGTGAGCCTAAGCCAGGTGAGCCTGAGCAGGTGAGCCTGAGCAGGTGAGTCCATGCCATGTGAGCCCAAGCCAGGTAACCTAAATACACGTGAGTCGATGCCACTGGTACACCACAATAGTGGACTCACACATGTTTGTTCATGTGCTTAGCATGATTACACAAGCACAATTACAAGTTGTTGATGCCCTATGTACATCCACCTTCATAGGAGTCCGATTATTGAGAGGAGGAGGAAATCCAGAACACATGAAACAAACCATCATGTGTACCTTCTTTGATTATACACAAAAAAAGTCGGATTCTTCATCACACTCATATTCAAATGAATAATTTGGATTGTGAAATATTTAGGGAAAGGAATGTTTGGGATGGTAGATGATGATGTGCTCTCAAATTGAAGTGGCTGTCATGGGCCTGTGGAGAGAGGATGAATGTAAAGAGGATGAAAATTGAACAGAGGAACCAATTGCCTGTTGCAGGAATCTGAACAGGGTCTGGTTCATTCTCTCTTCATGTTTACAATCTTCAGCCCATCTCTTCACTTCCAGCTCCACCTCATGTGGCCTTCTCTTTTCTTCCACCTCATGTTGCCTTCTCTTTTCCTCCAGCTCCACCTCATGTTGCCTTCTCTGCTCCACCTCATGTTGCCTTCTCTTTTCTTCCACCTCATATTGCCAGCTCTTCTCTTCCAGCTTCACCTCATGTTGCCTTCTCTTCTCTTCCAGCTCCACCTCATGTTGCCTTCTCTGCTCCACCTCATGTTGCCTTCTCTTTTCTTCCACCTCATGTTGCCTTCTCTTCTCCTCCAGCTCCACGTCATATTGCCAGCTCTTCTCTTCCAGCTCCACCTCATGTTGCCTTCTCTTCTCCTCCAGCTCCACGTCATATTGCCAGCTCTTCTCTTCCAGCTCCACCTCATGTTGCCTTCTCTTCTCCTCCAGCTCCACCTCATGTTGCCTTCTCTCTCTCTTCCAGCTCTACCTCATGTTGCCTTCTCTTCTTCTCCAGCTCCACCTCATGTTGCCTTCTCTTCTCTTCCAGCTCCACCTCATGTTGCCTTCTCTTCTCCTCCAGCTCCACCTCATGTTGCCTTCTCCTAGAACTCTTCCAGCTCCACCTCATGTTGCCTTCTCTTCTCTTCCAGCTCCACCTCATGTTGCCTTCTCTTCTCTTCCAGCTCCACCTCATGTTGCCTTCTCTTCTCTTCCAACTCCACCTCATGTTGCTCCTCCAGCTCTACCTCATGTTGCCTTCTCTTCTCTTCCAGCTCCACCTCATGTTGCCTTCTCTTCTCCTCCAGCTCCACCTCATGTTGCCTTCTCTTCTCTTCCAGCTCCACCTCATGTTGCCTTCTCTTCTCTTCCAGCTCCACCTCATGTTGCCTTCTCTTCTCTTCCAGCTCCACATCATATTGCCAGCTCTTCTCCTCCAGCTCCACCTCACGTTGCCTTCTCTTCTCTTCCAGCTCCACCTCATGTTGCCTTCTCTTCTCTTCCAGCTCCACCTCATGTTGCCTTCTCTTCTCTTCCAACTCCACCTCATGTTGCCTTCTCTTCTCCTCCAGCTCTACCTCATGTTGCCTTCTCTTCTCTTCCAGCTCCACATCATATTGCCAGCTCTTCTCCTCCAGCTCCACCTCATGTTGCCTTCTCTTCTCTTCCAGCTCCACCTCATGTTGCCTTCTCTTCTCCTCCAGCTCCACCTCATGTTGCCTTCTCTTCTCTTCCAGCTCCACCTCATGTTGCCTTCTCTTCTCTTCCAGCTCCACCTCATGTTGCCTTCTCTTCTCTTCCAGCTCCACATCATATTGCCAGCTCTTCTCCTCCAGCTCCACCTCATGTTGCCTTCTCTTCTCTTCCAGCTCCACCTCATGTTGCCTTCTCTTCTCTTCCAGCTCCATCTCATGTTGCCATTTCTTCTCTTCCATCTCAGCCTCCAACATCATCCTCTTTCGTTCATTGTTCTCCATCAAACTTAAACATTGCTCATTCATTGAAGACCTATGTTTGTATAATGTTTGAAGCAGATAATCAAATTTCCTGTAAATATCACGTATATGTGCATTCCTCGCTTGTCCCAGATTTTTGTCTACAAGGTTACCTATATACCAATGCTATCATACTTCAAAGGTCAGTTCCTATAGAGCTCAGCTCATCTTTGCATACTTGAGTAATAAGTTCTTGATTTTGGCTTTCCACTATTGCCAGGTTCTCCATATGCCAGCTCTAACATTTTCACTGGCAGACTCACAGACTGATCTGTTCATGGTAACCAAATCCATCATTCTCTCACCACAAACTAACTAGAACGTCTGTCCCTTGCATACTCCTTCTGTAGCCAGCTGTCCTCACCTCTTACAGCTTGCGAACTCACAGCTACCATGTGGCAACTGGATTTTAATTCCTGGAACGTGTTCCATTCAATCCCAAACCACCCGCTCAAGACAGAACACGCTCGGAGTGGAACACGTTTCACTTGAAGTGTGGATGGGCGAAGCTTGTTCTGAACACGTTTCAAACACGTTCAATTATCAAGTGTGGACAGGTCTTTAAGTTATGCAAGCCAAGCCATTGAACCTCCTCCAGCCACTGGTTCTATAGCTAGTAGAAGAATTGGGTTCACCAGGCGACTACCGCTCCAGGCCTAATATTATCACTAACATGACAATGGCATGGAAGCATGACACGCACATGTTTGCATCATGTGATGTACCAAAATATATATAGTGAAATTTATCACCCATCCTCCCTTGCTACGTATGAGAGACCATGGCCAATTAATGCTTTGCGTTCATCTAGTGCATTGAAGCAGTAGCAGCGTTCTCCCCAGGATTTTTGTAAGGGATATTAGCAGGTAGCGGACTAATAAACCATGATGGTCTGTGTTGTTTTTTTGTGTCTTGTATTCATTATCGTGTTTACAGGTTGCAGGAGATACACTGGACTAGACATAATGTGTGTTACATGTAAAAGAGCTATGAATCAGTACAGTATCATGCAACAATACGATGATTGACATACATATTCTAAAAATTATACTGAAGCCCGAATTCAGTAAGTCTCACTCGCGAGACAAGAGCTATTTTGGAGCTGGAACTGCTGCAAATCTTCACCAACCGCACCCAAAATACGTATAAATGAAATTTTACTGCATCATCAATTTGAATTTTGAACTGTAATACTACAACGGAAAAGCGTATCGGCCAATTCGCCTTCTATTTCGAAGGGATATTGGGCAGATACGCTTAAACGCTCTGGGAAGAACACTAAGTAGTTAAAAGTGTGTAGATCTCATTAAGTAGAGGAGTCTGGGAAGATGCCATTAGTGAGCGAGCATTCTAGCACATGGAATGCGCTTGAGATTAGAAAGACGTACAATTATACGCGTGCAACTTGGCCCCGAATTATCACCTTGCAACGTACGTTTCGAGGTTGACTAAGATGGTGCAGCAGACGTTCTCCCGGGCCTGGCCGATGAAGGTGAACACTCCTGAGGTGATGGTCGACCACTGGATAGCGAAGGACGCCACCAGCAGGTTGAAGGCCACACTGCTGTAGCCATAGCGACGCAAGAACGTCATCAAGAAGCCAAAACCAATGAAGATCATTACATGGACATCCTGGAAGACTGTGAATGAGGGGAGGGGGAAAGAGAGAGAGCAAGGTAGGTGGAGGAAAGAGAGATGCTGTAAATTCAGGCTGGACACAACTGAAAACGAGCTAGGAAGTACCAAACTGCATACCACAACACCCTGAGATAGGCATATCACTAATTAAAATCAGTAATTAACATCACTAATTAATACCACTAATTATACTTCACTAATTAACATCACTAATTAATACCACTAATTAACATCACTAATTAATACCACTAATTAATACCACTAATTAATAGAGGTCAAAGTCCTCTCAGCATTTGAATAGTGCACATACTCACTTCTTTATTGTGTGAAATTACTGAAAATTAAATGGTTCGGTTATTAATACCTTTAGAAGAACTTACATAAGCGGCTGACAATACAGACCCCCAAAATAGAAGAAGAGTTGTCTTCATTCAGATTGAGTCAAAGCTGGAGGGTTGTGAACAGCTACGACCTTGATGTAGCCTGAAGAGTTGGAAGACGCTACAGTAGAGCTGACATAGCTGAGGGTGAATGTGTAGATCAGTTGACGACTTTGCTAAATCAATACTAAACAGCATGTTTACATGTAGTACTGCGCAGTTTTAACTTCAACTTTTGGTAATTTGCAAAAACGGCCTTTTCAACTTTCAACAAACAACAAGAGCATGGATCTGATGGAACGGCTCTTGTGTGACCCTCGCCAAAGTGTTCTGTGCTCCACTTCCTTGAAGCTTCTATAGCTGGCAGTGCCCCCTCTAGAATAGGTTGTAGAATGGTTTCTCTCGTGGCCTACGGGTGGGTGGTTCTCTACACACCACCAGCCTAAGGGTGGGTGGTCTCTCTACACACTGGCTCCTTCACCAGCCTAAGGGTGGGTGGTCTCTCTACACACTGGCTCCTTCACCAGCCTAAGGGTGGGTGGTCTCTCTACACACTGGCTCCTTCACCAGCCTAAGGGTGGGTGGTCTCTCTACACACTGGCTCCTTCACCAGCCTAAGGGTGAGTGGTCTCTCTACACACTGGCTCCTTCACCAGCCTAAGGGTGAGTGGTCTCTCTACACACTGGCTCCTTCACCAGCCTAAGGGTGGGTGGTCTCTCTACACACAGCCTCCTTCACCAGCCTAAGGGTGGGTGGTCTCTCTATACACAGGCTCCTTCACCAGCCTAAGGATGGGTGGTCTCTCTACACACAGGCTCCTTCACCAGCCTAAGGATGGGTGGTCCCTCTACACACTGGCTCCTTCACCAGCCTAAGGGTGGGTGGTCTCTCTACACACAGGCTCCTTCACCAGCCTAAGGGTGGGTGGTCTCTCTACACACAGGCTCCTTCACCAGCCTAAGGGTGGGTGGTCTCTCTACACACAGTCCTTCACCAGCCTAAGGGTGGGTGGTCTCTCTACACACAGGCTCCTTCACCAGCCTAAGGGTGAGTGGTCTCTCTACACACAGGCTCCTTCACCAGCCTAAGGATGGGTGGTCTCTCTACACACAGGCTCCTTCACCAGCCTAAGGGTGAGTGGTCTCTCTACACACAGGCTCCTTCACCAGCCTAAGGGTGGGTGGTCTCTCTACACACAGGCTCCTTCACCAGCCTAAGGGTGGGTGGTCTCTCTACACACAGGCTCCTTCACCAGCCTAAGGGTGGGTGGTCTCTCTACACACAGGCTCCTTCACCAGCCTAAGGGTGGGTGGTCTCTCTACACACAGGCTCCTTCACCAGCCTAAGGATGAGTGGTCTCTCTACACACAGGCTCCTTCACCAGCCTAAGGGTGAGTGGTCTCTCTACACACAGGCTCCTTCACCAGCCTAAGGATGGGTGGTCTCTCTACACACAGGCTCCTTCACCAGCCTAAGGGTGAGTGGTCTCTCTACACACAGGCTCCTTCACCAGCCTAAGGGTGGGTGGTCTCTCTACACACAGGCTCCTTCACCAGCCTAAGGGTGGGTGGTCTCTCTACACACAGGCTCCTTCACCAGCCTAAGGGTGGGTGGTCTCTCTACACACAGGCTCCTTCACCAGCCTAAGGGTGGGTGGTCTCTCTACACACAGGCTCCTTCACCAGCCTAAGGATGAGTGGTCTCTCTACACACAGGCTCCTTCACCAGCCTAAGGGTGGGTGGTCTCTCTACACACAGGCTCCTTCACCAGCCTAAGGGTGGTCTCTATTCACAGGCCCTTTGACTGTAGCCTAAGAGCAGTCTCTATTCACACGCCCCTTCACTGTGGCCTAAGGATGGGTCTCTATTCACAGGTCCCTTCACTGGACCTAACATTGGGTATTCTCTATTCACAGACCACTTGACTGCAGTCCAATGGTGATCTCTATTAACAGGCTCCTTCACTAGCTAGGGGTTGTCTCTATTCACAGGCTCCTTCACTGTGGCCTCAGGGTGGGTGGTATCTATTCATAGGCCCTTCACTGTGGCATAAGGGAGGTCTCTTCGCTATTCAAAGGCTCCTTCACTAAGGGAAAGCTCCTTCACTGTGGCCCAAGGGTGGTCTCTATTCACAGGCCCCTTCACTGTAACCTAAGGTTGCGTGGTCTCTATTCACAGGCCCCTTCAC
Organism: Cladorhizidae sp. MBARI D1340-BT2; assembly: GCA_028752905.1. Taxonomy (NCBI): domain Eukaryota; kingdom Metazoa; phylum Porifera; class Demospongiae; order Poecilosclerida; family Cladorhizidae; species Cladorhizidae sp. MBARI D1340-BT2. The sequence continues at coordinate 8,811,164 of JAQNBH010000011.1, forward strand.
TGTAACCTAAGGTTGCATGGTCTCTATTAAAAGTGTGTAGATCTCATTAAGTAGAGGAGTTTGGGAAGATGCCATCTAGTGAGCGAGCATTCTAGCACATGGAATATTCTTGGGATGGGAAAGACGTACGAGCAACTTGACCTAAGGGCGATCTCTATTCACAGGCCCGTTTGCTGTGATGTAAGGGGGGTCTCTTCTCTATTCGCAGGGTCCTTCACTGCAGCCTAAGTCTATCCTCTTCACTATGGCCTAAGGGCGGTCTCTATTCACAGGCTCCTTCACCCGATAGCCATTCGATGCATGCCTAGATGCCTGGCAGCTAAATGTGAAAGTTTTCATAATATTATAAGCAGTTTATGAGTGCTCTCCTGGCACCTCTTCAAGTGGGTTTTGGGATATGAGTTGTCCACTACTCACTAGGTATCCTATTGACAAGCAAGAGCTTGCCAGAGTTAAAAAAGGAGAAGAGTTGTCTACTACTGGAAGAATTAGGTCCCATATCAGAAGAGCACTTCTTGAATGGTGGTACCAGTTGGTACCAGTAGTGGTTTGCTCATCTCTGAGCCAGGAAGGAACCATTTTCAACTATTAGCAGGATAGTCACTATTCACTAGAGTTAGAGTATTATGTTCCTTTTTCTTGAGGTAAGATCTTTCTTCTATTGTCCTCTTATATTTTATTGTGCAATAATTACAGGCGCTTAGGGTTCTAAAAATCCTTGACTTCTCCCACAAGGTCATCGAGCTTTTTCTTTTGTCCCTACTAGATTTAATCGAGTGATTCGTAGAGAATACGTCTCTAACAAGCTCTTCCTTGTCAAAATGGGACCTAATAGTACAAGTAGTAGAAAAATCTGCTCCTTATTTACTTACCCTCACCCTGCAAGAGAACCTGCTGTTGAAGGACTATGTACCTGCTTGAGGAACAGCACACTTCTCCAAATCCCAGCAAACCAGAATGACTTCTTACTTTTGGTTGCATCTGAGCGACTTAATAGAGCGTTTCGTAGACAACTCTGCACTAGCAAGCACTTCCTTGCGAACATGGGACATAATTCTTCCAGTAGTAAATGACTATTATCCTTTATTTTTATTTTTTACTCTAGCATACTCTAGCAGGCTTTCTTGTCAATAAGAGGTGTGTGAGTGTGTTGTGTGTGTGTGTATGTATGTGTCCACTTGCATGCATGGACCAGCATGAACCAGCATGAACCAGCACATGGGGTCAATATACATAAAAGAGGAAGTATTAGACAATTCTGTTTTTTTTGCACTATAGTTTTTGCACTATAGAAAGATCTTTTTTCAATAAGAAACCTAATAGATCGAGTAGTGCAGATAACTCTCCTCCTTTTGTACTTGTGGCCTAAGGGCGGGTGGTCTCTCTACCCAGGCTCCTTCATAGCGGCCTGAGTGTGGGTGGTCTCTCTACCCAGGCTCCTTCATAGCGGCCTAAGGGCGGGTGGTCTCTCTACCCAGGCTCCTTCATAGCGGCCTGAGTGTGGGTGGTCTCTCTACCCAGGCTCCTTCATAGCGGCCTGAGTGTTGGGTGGTCTCTCTACCCAGGCTCCTTCATAGCGACTTAAGGGTGGGTGGTCTCTCTACACAGGCTCATTCATTGGGCCTAAGGGCGAGTGGTCTCTCTACACAGGCTCATTCATTGGGCCTAAGGGTGGGTGGTCTCTATACACAGGTTCATTCATTGTGCCTAAGGATGGGTGGTCTCTATACACAGGTTCATTCATTGGGCCTAAGGATGGGTGGTCTCTATACACAGGTTCATTCATTGGGCCTAAGGGTGGGTGGTCTCTATACACAGGTTCATTCATTGGGCTAAGGATGGGTGGTCTCTCTACAGAGGATCCTTCAATGTGGTCTAAAGGTTATCTATGCACAGGCTTCTTCACAGTGGCCTAAGGGTGGGTGGTCTCTGTTCACAAGCTCCTTCCTGTGCCCATGGGTGGTGTGAACCCAAGAGTACACCTGACAAGCCTAAAATTGATTTTTTAATTAAAGTCTTCACTTATTGAACTTCTGCAGGTTTCGTTAGAGATTCCACTACATTACCAGCATCCTAATTACCTTCACATATGTGTAATACACTATGACCGTAACCACAGCCCGGCCAAGCCCTTACCTAGCCCTAGAATAGTCCTTACCTTAGCCCTAGAATAGCCCTTACCTAGCCCTAGAATAGCCCTTACCTAGCCCTAGAATAGCCCTTACCTTAGCCTAGAATAGCCCTTACGTTAGCCCTAGAATAGCCCTTACCTTAGCACTAGATTAGCCTTTACCTTAGCCCTGACCTAGCCCTAGAATAGCCTTTACCTTAGCCCTAGAATAGCCCTTACCTTAGCCCTAGAATAGCCCTTACCTTAGCCCTAGAATAGCCCTTACCTTAGCCTTGCCCTAGAATACCCCTTACCTTAGCCCTGCCCTAGCCCTAGTCCTGGTACTAGTCCTAGAATACCCCTTATCATGTCTTAGAATATTTCCCAGCCCTGGCATAGACCTTGAATATTCTAGCCTTAGCCCTAATATAACAATGCCCTCTAGAATACCCTGGCATGGTGTATAATCAGTCACCATCACTAAGGACCCCAGGGTGTCCTAGGCGAGTCTGTGGGACCACTGGAGACACTTTTGCACAGCTTGCATACCAAGCTCTTTACCTGAACCATTAACATTTATTAGCACCTATTGTGAACATAAACAAGGCAGATTTCAGGGAAGAAAAGAAATGTCTAGTGAACAAACCGAAGGCTGGATTATTAGTACAAATTACATCACGAACACTTCATATTGTTGTGGTACAATAACCTACCAGTAGCCTCATGTACTTCTTAGTTTTAAATTTCAAAAAAAAATAACACGAATCATCAGTCAAAAATCTGTCGCACTTTGTTGAGCTTTTCCTAAAAGAAAACTTATAGCAAAGAAATCCATCCAAGAGCAACCCTGTTTTCATGGGTAAAGGTAGGGAGTGGTCCAAACCATTTTCTAAAGATCACTTTGGATTACAAATGGGCCTCAACATTTCCAGTGACCACACACCCTTTTCCTAAACATTTCCGGTGAACACACCCTTTTTAAACATGCAGGCAAGTGTTAGCGAGCAGTCGTGCATATTGATTAGTTATTTCACTTGATTAGTTATTTGTTAACTTCATCAATTTAAATCTTCAACATTTCTGCTAGATTTCTGCTAGATTTCTCTAACCTTCATCAGCGATTATCAAGAGAAAGTCATTATAGCCTATGTCAACTGAGAGCTCGTTTAGAGTTCATTATAGTTTAATTAGAGCCAGCTAGTTTAATTAGAGCCAGCTACTGAGTGGCAGTGTGTGTCATTATAATCTTCAACTGAACTCCCATGGTCCCTTGTGTACAGGTGTACAACTGCTCGTTTGATCATTATCACACACTAAACAATTCAGTATTGTGGTTCGGTATTGTGGTTTAGGGTAGTTTGCAAGTAGGCGTGTCAAGGGTATGGCATGACATGTCTGTGATAAACTTGACAATTGACAAACTGTAATGGTGATAGATACAGAGCGAATACTATGTCACACCAAAAGTGGTCAGGACTTAAGAGTGCACTCTTTGTATAACTAATTCACCAGTTGGGATAAAGCATCATGGTTTTAGGTGTTGTTGGGTACCTACTGTAGTTGCTGCACTCTAGGAAAAGCAGGCCCTGGTACTCACAGCAAGCTGTCCAGTGGGTGCCAGCCAGTTCTCCATAAAGCAGGACCTAGGTACCTTCTCTACGAAACAGGGCCTAGGCATAAGATCACTCCCTCTCTCTCTTTCTAGAATCTACATACACCACAGAATTAGCATTCACTTTGTGCACACAAAAAGGCAACACAATGCATGTGCAACATTTCAATGCTTTCTCACCCTCCAAGTAGCTGGTTGGGAAATTTAGAGTATCTTACGTACAGGGATAAGTCTTGGTAGTCCCAAGGGAACTCTGGAGGCTCCTCACCAGCTCGTCAGGGTCCCCAGCTTCACTTGACAACCTCGCCTGGCTGAGCTGGTGTTCTGGGGTTCCTTCTTCATCATACACGACAAGGAGACCGAAAATCACGAGGAAGACGATTTCAAAAAAAAATAGGAATGCAGGAAAGAGCAACCTCTCCATAGCTGCAATACTGAACATCTTCAATTATGTACGTCTCATATAGATTTCGCTAGCAACCACACAAATCCGGGATCCCGTGCCTCGTCAATTAAAAAACTGCCTAATGCTGCCAGAAAACTTAAGAAAACGTCCTGACACTGCTCGGTAAGTATTTTTTTATTACTTACACTCTAAAGGCTACAAACTTAACCTGCTAATGCGTTGCTGGGTAGCCGAGAGGAGAAAAGCGGGTCAATGTGCAGCTAAGGGTCGGAAATTATTTACTTATTGCGCATGCCCCCCCCAAAACAGCTGGAATGGTCGTGTATGCAAAATCCCCAAAATTGTCTTGTCTTGAGAGGGAAAATTCGCGTACCTACTCTCTTCCATGGCCAAGCCGCTGGTGGAAGATGAAATCAGTGAAAAAGTGGAATTCCTGATAACTTATCTAAAGCAAAAGAAGTGAGCACAAAAATATTTTTCTTGTCGTAATTCTAAAAGGTGCACATTGCCTTCAGCCGCCTTCACAGTTCTTATGACGTAGCAAGAAGAACTGTTCTGCTTATGAGGGAGATATGTTCAAAGACAAGATGGGCCAATGCTATGTAAGTATGTTACTCTATTACTGGTGTTTTCATTGTATTTTTATTCTGTGCTTGCTAGCAATTATGTATATATACATATTGTTTAATAATGCATGAAATACTCAATTAAGGCATTATGTGGGAAGATAAGCACTTTATCAAACATTGTTTGGCAGGTTTTCCGCTCAGCATTGACCTACCTAACCCTTGCCGGTCTCGTGGTCCAGGCATATAGTTTAATACTTCGGTTGACCATAGCCAGGTTTTCAAATGACTATTACTTTGACATTGTAAGGTCGCGTATGCCCAAGCTTTATATTACACGACCAAGTTTAAAATATCTGGAAGAACTGGAACAATTTTTCACTTGAATACTATTATTTTTTGCTGATGCATTCTCAAACATTTTGTAATGGAACATGAAAACCTGCTAATGGTTACCCGATGTATAATGTATAAATCTGTGATGTATAAATCTAAATTTTTGCTGTTGATAAATTTTCTTATCCCTATATACTAATCTATGAAAGTTAAAAACTGGAGGAAATTTTTTTAACCTTAATTATAAGGTGATGTTATTAGTTGCTGACTTGCTAGGTGGGACAGAAGAGGCTAGCTTCATGAACTTCGGTAAATATCTCTCGTAAGATATTTGAAGTTCAGAGAAGTGACCAGCTTTGACGATTGGTTTCCATATAGCTTCATTTAGAAGGGGGGGAAACTGGATGAATCTGGATTTTAAGGGGGGCATGATGGTTAAAGATGTGACAAAGTTTCTAATGAATTTTAATACAATTTCCAAGGGGGGGCAAAAAGGTTCCAGCCCCCCCCCCCATCCCCCCTGACCCTCCCTAAATGAAACCCTTGCTCTATAATTCCTCTTTCAATGATGGTCTAATAATCTCATCCATAGCTTTCCAGCTGGTTTCTCTTCATAAGTCAATTGATGGGTCAGTTGTCTCGGTTAAAAAAAAAAGAGTTCGTAGAGCATGGGTTCTACAAAAATGTTATGTCATGAAACATAAGGTCTCTTATTTAATATTTTAGTGGGTCCACTTATTTTGACCATAACTTGTGTAACCTACCACCTATTAATATTAAGCCAATTTTAGTACCAAATTGTAGCACTATAAAAGTGCTTTCTAATGGTGGTATGTTTTTTTTCCTTTTTTCCCCCACTGAATGGGGCCTTGAATGTGAAGTAACCCATGCACTCAACAAACTCAGTTGACGTTGTATAGATGCACATAGACAATGACTTTATCGATAAATAACTTAAATTTTCACTCAACATTTCAGCTAGAAGCTCTAACGTTCATCAGGAATAAAGATGAAGGCTAGAGCATCTAGCCAAAACATCGAGTGAGGAAATTTAAGTTGATTATCGAAAGTCATACATCTGGTCCGTGAACTTGTCTAATCCTCATTCAGATTAACGTATCCATAATTACCTAAAGTCTGCGTGAATATTGCTGTGGTGTTTCTATATATTAAAATGGTTTTCTATCAGCTGCTTTAGTTCTACGACTATGTAGTTCTCTTTCCTCTGTACTGACTGTACAAATAGTTCTCTCCCCTCTGCAGGACTATGCAGCAGTCTGTGTAAGCCCCTTTACCAAATCTCTATGCTAGGAAGGGTTTTGGGAAGGGGGGGGGGGGGGGGGGGGGAAAGAAAACCTTAGCAATGTGTGCTTCATAGCAATAGAGGTGGGAGGTGTGGGTTAAGGGGGGGGTCCTCCCCACGAATATTTAACTTTCTGAACTTGATTCTGATGAATTTTGGAATGAGTAAATTTTCAAGAACAAGGCTGAGCATGAGCACCCCTATAGGGGACTCTACGTAGCTATGATATATATACTAACTTGTATTATACGCTGTACAAAGTACGTGATCATGCGTGTATCGCTAGATTGGATGGTATATAGTCAGTGCGGGGCAAGCACCACAGTTCTCCCCAGAGCATTTAAGGGTAGCGGTGCGCTATCCCTTTGAAACTTTAAGGATAGCGAGCGCTATGCTATATTAGTAGTTTTATTCATTTTTGTCAAATTGAAATGATATTTTTCTATGATGTAATACAATGACAAAATTAACGTAACGTTTTGTAGGTGTGGTTAGTGGGAAAAAATTGCAGCTGCGCGCAAGTCAGTCGCTGAAAAGATGACAAAGCGTGGACATTCAAGCGAAGTTGGCTGCAGCAGCTCTGGCAAGCACCGAAAGACCGGCATTAACCCGAAATGGAAGGAAGAGTTTACGTGGCTATTGGAGTTGGAAGATGGCGAAGGTATGATGTGTGTTCTTTGTCGGAAACATAGTCGCCGGTCTAAGAGAGCTAGCGTTGGACGAGCGACCTGGGTAGACCTGCCATGCAAGACATTGACTAGGGAGAGCTTGGTCAAACATGCCAAAAGCGAGTCACATGTCACGGGAGTCAAGATGGAGGCTGATCTGTGCTGCTCTAAAAGAGATGGTGGCATAGCAATGGCTCTCCAAGGAGTAGTTTCAGCTAAGAGAAAGGCCTTTGTTGGAGCACTGAAATGTATGTACTTCCTGAATCACAGGGAGATAGCACATACTACTAACTTTGGGCCTCTCATGGAGCTAGGTAAGTCATTGGGAGCATCTTACCTTACAGACCTGAACCTGGGTGGAAATGCACACTACACATCAGAGCGTTTCATGCGCAGGAGATTGTGCAGTGTCTAGGAGAAACTGTAGCTGAGCCCATCACTTCTAACCTTTCTAAGTCTCCTTTTTTTGCTCTGTGTGTGGATGAAACCACTGATGTTTCTGTCACCAAGGAACTTATAGTATACGGTCGTTACATCATAGAAGGTCAAGCAAGTGGAGACAAGCTTCTTTCGTGTACTGGAACTAAAAAATGGTACTGCCGCTAATATAACTGACACATTAATTAAGCTCTGTAGTGACCTAGGATTAGATATGCATCGTTTTTGTGGCTTGGGTAGTGATGGAGCAGCAGTGATGTTGGGGAAAAGTGGTGGAGTCTCTAAGTTGCTAAAGGACATGGTTCCTTTCCTTGTTTCGAACCACTGCATTGCACACCGATTAGCGCTTGCTTGTGGCTAATGAGATTTCTTTTCTCAAGCAGTTCAAGAGCACTGTTGACCAACTGTACCGGTTCTATAAGTATTCATCTGTTCGAACTGCGGGGCTCAAGGATATTCAGGAAGTTCTGAATGACCCTAGGCTTAATCTAACTCGGGCAACAGATGTCCGTTGGTTATCACATGATCGGGCAGTCAGTCACCTTCGCAAGTGTTTCTCCTCAGTGATAGTTAGCTTGGAAAGGGAAGCTCAGGAGCGCAACAATGCTGAGGCTGCTGGGCTCTCTTCCTTTGTAAAGAAATATAACTTTGTGGCTGCTCTCTATATGTTTTCAGATGTTCTTCCACCATTAGCTGCCTTATCACGTGGTTTTCAAAAACAAGATATTGATTTCACCATGGTAAAACCTTAGTGGTGGGTACTAGAGCTACTATCAATGCTCTTCTTCTGAGTCCTGGTGAATTCTTTCAAAGTCTTCCAGATGTCTTGTTAGGGTTGGAAGAGTATGGAGTACAGCAGCCTAGTAATAGCATGGTGGATAATTTCAAGAGTAACATATACAACAAATACTTACAAATTCTCTCTGAGCACATAACCTATAGGTTTCCTGACATGGAACTGTTTGAGGGATTTGAGATCTTTAACCCCAGTGATGTTCCAGATGAGCTTGCTCATCAACCATCACACGGCACAGAGCATTTGGATATTCTTATCTCTCACTATGGAAAAGAAGTAGTACAGCCTGAAGAAACCAAGTGTGAACTTATAGTTTTTAACAGTGTAGTGGCTGCTAATAGAGCTTTGAAGCAAATGACAACCAGGCAGCTTATGAGGCATGTTATTGGGACTTCTGAGATGACTTCAATGTTCCCCAATCTAGCGAAGCTTGCAGCGATTGGTCTGATTATTCCAATGTCCTCTGTAGATTGTGAAAGAGGTTTTTCTACTCTGAATCGAGTGAAGACTGACACAAGGAATCGTCTCACCAATAAAAGCCTCAATCACCTCTTAATGATGTCCATTGAAGGACCAAGTCCCTCTGACTTACCATATGAGCTTGTGTGCGATAGGTGGGCTTCCATGAGGAACAGGCGGATTGATGTAACCGAATAATCAATGACACTTACATAATGACAATCTTTTTCCATGTAACTTCATTATTTAGGCTGGTTATTGTATACAGCAACACAATATTTCAAGGAAAGTTCACAAGTGTTTCATCTACTGGAGTGTGTGTGTGTGTACTTGAAGGTATTTAACAAAGATATATCATTCACAGACTGTAAAAATGATCAGCTCCCCCGATGAAAACGAGTTATATATAGTCCACTATACTTACTGCAACCTGTGAAATACATGAAACAATAACATCAAAAACATTGCTCATCATAATTTATCAGTCACACTCCAACGACATTGCCCCTATCCTTAACCGATTGCACGCCATATTCCTAGTAGCCGCGGGCAAATTATTCATGAATTAACGAGGTATTTTACTTATTATTTTTATATCTTCCGTTCTGCAGGGACTCCACCCATGAAACTTGGGTCATATTCAGCCACATGATAGCTCTACTTCCTGTACAAAAATCGAGCCTTCCTTACCAACTGGGCAGAACTAACCAGCATTATAAAACCTTGTCATCTTCTTGGGGGTGAATATTTTCATATTTTCACACTATTATACACACATTATAATGCCAACACAAGATGGAGCATCTATTTACAAACCCTCTACCAGCTGCAAAGCCAGTGGGTTGTTTTCCCCATCAAAATGCTAACACATAATAATACAAAAAACAAATTATAAGAGAGTGAAAATGCTAACACATACTAGAATAAAACCATAATATAAAACACAATTATGTAAGGGAGTGTCTTGGGTAGAGCTCCGGTCTTGCTGTCACGGGTAGAGTAGAACTTGCTCAGTCTTGGGTATAGCTTGCTTGGTCTCCGGCATGATATTTCACCATGTTTTTATTCTACACAAACATGAGATACCAGGATAAGAATAACACTTGAATACTGGAGAGACGAGAGAAGTAGACGAAGGGACAGGGAACGAGAGAAGTAGACGAAGGGGCAGGGAACAAGAGAGAAGTAGACGAAGGAGCAGGGAACAAGAGAGAAGCACAGAAAGGAGCAGGGGGTGCATAAACATTACTGATAGTCCACCAAGGTATGGTATTTACGAAAACAGTCACGGCCTGTTGATCCACCACACAAAGGAACCTTACAAAAACAACACTGGGACCTTGCCTCATGCCTGTAACCTTTACTAATGCAAACTACACAGCGCTTCTTTGTACAGCACTGTGGGAAATGACCTAGTTTTAAATTGAGGCGATCTAGCTGACTATTTGCCTGACTACAACGTTGACCTGCACGCTGCCGAGAAGAGAAAGAACCAATCAAAGATTTAGCTAGAACAATCCTAGCTTCTAGATAATTACCCTTCCTTACTGATATTGGAGCTCGGACAGAAGAAAACAAAATAAATGAATTCAATAAACAAGCTTCTATCAAATACGGGAAAAAACCCTTTTCCACCATCTCCTAGACTTTCTACCCAAATTATAGTAGCCTATTCTCTGATCTGCTCTGTCCACACCTCTCATGAATGACTGATAATCAGGCAAACATGGGGGACATGGCAGATCCTCTCTAGAACCATCAATTTTGCACCTTTTTACAGTAGGAGGTACTAAATTATTTTCCGCGGGATGTATATTAGTTATCATGTAGATTGACCGTTTATCTACCCAAACTAAAGCCAGGAGTGCACCATTAGACCCATAATCATAATAACCTCTATTTCTAATCGAAGCTTTTGTTACTAAATCTGGAGGAAAGTTCCTCCTAGTATACCTAGCTGTACCACATGCACCAAAGCCTTTACTTGTAAGCGTTTGAAATAAATTAGGACTAGTATAATAATTGTCCATGTACACATGGAAGTTCTTATGTTCTAATCCTTCTAACAAATCTAAAACAACTCTACTACACAAACCAGTTTTATCAGCTACTTCCACGTTCTTACCTGTATAAATCTGCAACCGATAAATGTACCCATTCCTAGCATCACAAAGGACAAACACTTTTATCCCCCATTTTATTGGTTTGTCCTTCATATACTGTTTGAAGCCAAACCTACCTTGAAAGGGAATCATAGCTTCATCAATACTAAGCTCTTGATGCAAGGTATATTCACTCTCAAACTTAGGAGTAATCAAATCTAATAACTTCCTTACCTTATAAAGCCGATCATAATTCAGGTTACCCTTTGTAACCAACAAACCATCAATAGAATTTACATGTACATAACGCATTAGCTCCAAAAACCGAGTCCTAGGCATTACTTTACGAACCAAAGATCCAGACAAATCCGAGTGATTAGTTGACCAGTACAATTCTAAGTATGGAAGTGTGGAAACTCCCATTATTATCAACATTCCTACAAAAGCTTTCATTTCCTCTATATTAGTATCTACCCATGGCCTGGAGAGACTAGCCATCCTAGAAACGTAACTGTTCGTCTCTGCTACTAGGAGTTCCCACACTTCAAGAGTAAAAAAAAGGTAAAATGCATCTAAAAATGTACTTGATGCACCAAGCAATGAAGAAGTTGGACCAGCTGTTGCTGTATAGTCCAATTTCAAAGGAGTTGGCTCCTTTATTTCCCACTTACCTGTGACCTCAGTTAGCCTAGAACCAGTGCCAGATGCTTGGGCAGAACCAGTGCCAGATGCTCGGACAGAACCAGTGCCAGATGCTCGCACACGCCTATAACCTCTGGCCCGCCTACTACCAGTACCTTTTGGAGGACCACTAGCAACACTTACGACTCCACTACCACTTGAGCTGCTTCCCCCTTGGCCAGTACTCCCTCGCCCGCCTCTCCCTCGGCCAGTACTCCCTCGCCCGCCTCTCCCTCGCACAACTCCAGCACCAGTCGTGTTCCCACGCCCTGTAGAGACTTCAGGCAAGGCTTCCTCATCCTCCAATGTAACAAAAGGAGTCATAGTTGCCTCATCTCCACTCTCATCATCTGATGCTGTAGGAAAAGTAGTGGGGAGGGTGGGAAAAACAACATATATATATATATCAAGTTTGTGGTCAACATTTGAAAATTCAAATTCAAATGAAAATCAACAACAACTCAACAACTCCAACCTACACTCTTAGCTATAACTTTTTTCCTATAACTATCCTGTCTGAATTTGGAATACCAACAGAATAAGCTAGTATTTGGCAATAGTACACTCTCAGTTGACTATGGTAAACAAAGGCTATGAAGCGCTAAGGTTAGAAGAAACTTACAATCGAGAAGTCCATCCAAGCGCGCCTCTTCTCTTAGAGCAACTGGATCCAGAGTGTTTCCTCGGTATGCATAGATGTCTTCACCTTCTTCCCCAAATGAATCTGACCCAGAATCGCCAGAATCGTCGGCTAAAAGTTGAGAAATAACGTCCTCACAGGAGAGCATCTTTGAGCAGTTTAATAAAAAAAGCTCGACCAACAAAAATGGCTTTCAACCGCAGGATTTTTGTTGCACGATGCATCAACCGGAAATAATCATTTTTGTGACGTTCTCTAGTCTACTAGGCATGTGCAGAACCCAACCGGGGCTGTTAGCTCGTAACGGTTCATTTTATATATTTTGGTGTGGCGAAGGATGTAAGGTCTCGCGCCATATGGCGCTTACGGCGTTTAATCGGTTAACAAAAATCCTGGGGAGAACTGTGAGCACAGTTGGACATCAGACATTTTCCAAATATCTCGTGCTTTTGTCGGAACAAAAACCAATTTGCTCTGTCAAAATGTCCGAGCAACACTAACAAATGCTCTAGAATACCCACATGCGCACAACCACGAATGTATGGAAGCATCACATGCCCCAACCTCTCACCCGACAGTGACGAGAAGGAAGAAAAGGAGCTGTTACTTGATGATTGGGATGGCTGGATACCAGGATGACTGACTCAAATCTGTTACTTGCATTGTTCGTTATAGAGTTTGCACTCATTGATTATTTGAGTTATATGTAAGTTATAATTTATCAATGGCAGTTCAAAGTCTAAGAATGGAAGAACAAAATTGATTGTTTGTCCATTGTTCTTGGACAAACAAGATTTTATTTGTAATTTCAATAACTGACATGTAGAGGTGCTAGGTGTCAGGGCTAATGGCAGGTACCATGTACTCCGTCAGCCAGCACAACTTGAGAACATGTTCTTAGCTTACTCCATGCATGTAGTATATATAGAAACCCGAAGGAAAAGAATGGCTATAGCTCGGCTGCATTGTGATTTTTAAGAGACAAAAAAAATTTTTTTACATGAAAGTCTCCTTTGAAATCGGCTACTGATGTGTGGATCTTCAATAATTCTTGAAAAGGATAAAATCTTGACTGATGGGGAGGGGGAGGGGGGGGTGGAAGTTGGCATTTTGGGGGTACACGCCAGTCCCTCCCCACTCATTGTGAAGCACCAGTAATTATGATCAAAATCAGCGCTGAAATAAACTGGATCCTGTTTTGGGATTCTATGTTTATATGTTTGGTAGAGAACAAATCCTTGGTAGGCAGTTGCCCACCCCCTGCCCTAATGCAGGAATAAGTGAAGGCTCTAGCTAAGCGAGACTAACAGTGCAGCTAGTTTTCTCTCCTGCACTGACTCTGCAGCCATCTTCCATCTGAGAGAATGGTTCAGTAGTGAATGCAAAAGCCTCGGTGATTTTTAAAGGACGGCTATGTGGGGGTAACTTTGCAGTTAGTTTTCTCACCTTTGCAGCCAGTTCTTTCTCCTCTACCATCTATGTAGCCAGTTCTCTTTAGTATCTCTATTAACTATGCAGCTAGTTCTCCTCTATTGGCTATGCAATCAGTTCTTATCTCTACTGTCAGTTCACTCCTTTATGGACTGCAGCAGGTTCTCACTCCTCTGCTGACTGCAGCCACTCTCTCCTCTACTGACTGCAGCCAGTTCTCTCTCCTCTACTGACTGCAGCCAATTCTCTCTCCTCTATTGACTGCAGCCAGTTCTCTCTCCTCCAGCCAATTCTCTCCTCTACTGACTGCAGGGTCATTCCGTGCCAAATCACCTAGTGACCCTCTCAGATTTTGATGAAACTTCATCAAAATGTTAATTTGTACAGATAATGAACACACAAAATAATTAGGTCCAGAGTCCGCGTCGTTTTGAAGTTACGCCCCTCCGAAAAATATGCCACGCCCACCTTTCGGGTTCCATCAGCAGTTTCTTGTTACTTTGAGAAGCTTGTACTTTTTTATTAGAAAAAGATACGAAGCTGAAAGTTGGTACCATGGGTAATTTATACTCAACCATTCCAAATCTGCCATCAAAAGTAGGGTATCTTACTTTGTTTTAAGGTTAGGAGCATATCAAAACACATGTTTTGCTGGGAAAACCGATTTTTTATATTACAATTTTCATATTTGCCTAGTGGCTATATCGTGAACCTGAGGAGTTTTAAATTACAGATGCGCTATCTCTAGGTACAGGTGTGTAAGCCCAAGCAAGGATAGACAAATTCAACTATTAATCAAGGAATGGCTGTGGCCCAAAGTCAGACCGACATGCAAAAAAATCCATATAATGCCCATCTTCCGGTGCATGGTTGACCACGTAGACAGTTATCAGGGGAACTGAAACTTACACTACAGGAATATACATTCCTCCTGTATGTATCTGATCTACATATGTACCAAATATCAAGTATGTGATCAAACTCCTTCATGGTTTGGCAGCTCTATAAAAATTATTAGTTTTGTATATTAGTTTTGTATATTTAGAACATGGCTAATGTCATGCATATTATTCTTAACCAATTTTATGTTGATATTTTATCCAAGTAATATCAGCCAGGTGTATCTTAAAAGTTGTTTTGGCCTTTTGGCCTTTAACATGGCATAATATTGTCTCCTTTTTACTTAAATTGAGCATACCCAACACCTGTAAAGTTAATTCAGATTGTGATTGATCATAACAAATTCATAACAATACAACACTAAAAAGTTGGCAGAAGAGCATTTATACCATCATAGTCTATAGAAGACTATTTATACTGGCGACCTCCATGTCCTTGCAGTTCTGGAGCACTGATAACACACAGGATGTCTTGAAAAGGTACCCAGCACTGATTTCTCCTGTCTTGTGGCCATGACAGGGTTATCTTGTGAGATCGTTTCGTAAACTTCACATACACGTCATTGTGTTCCCCTGAACGCTCAATAATGCTCCCAATGAACCACTCTTGATTGTACATACAAGCTATGTACTTGCCAGGTTGAAAGTATTGCTACAAGCCATGGAAAGAGTCCTTGATGGAATAGGGGGGACCACAAAATGACTAGTTTTGCCAGAGCAAGTCTGCAAGCGACAGAACAGGATCAAATACTAACTCCTCATCAAATGTTCACCTGGGCTGATCAGCATATAGACAGAATCAAGTACTTTTTTGTCAGTAGTGATGATGTGCATAGAAATGCAAACATGTACCAGCTAGAGAAGCGTTACTCCATGTCAAAGACTGTTTCAGGTACACGCTCTCATCACAGTTTTGTACCTACCTCAGAAGGGGCACTGGAAATGTGGCAGATGACATTTGTACCAATGTATGACTTGGTGACTACAACCCCTGAGTTAGACACTCTTCCCAGCAAGGCACTTCCTTGCTGCAAAGAAATGCCACTCAGCTTTGAGTCCATGATCAATCTGATGGTGGCATAGATTGGCAAAGTTGTTGTGATTCTTGTATTGACTTGCAGCCCCATCACTGTAATAGATCATTCTGGTTTTGGTTGGCAGCTCCTCGTTCAAGTGTGATAACAACCTTGTAATGAAGGCATGCACCGTAGTTGTGTCATGTACCATGCTGTCCAAAATGATGCACGTACTCATGCATTTGAGTTCATCTTCTTCCTTGTAATAGATGACAAATGGGTGGAGGGTGGCTTGGCTATTATCCCAATAAAATCCCTGCACTGCATCTTGTACTACAAAGCTGTAATTCTCTGCAAAATCAAGTAGAATGATTGCCGAGTCATGTTGTAGAGTTTCTTTTATCGATTTCAGGTAATGATTGTGATTTAGCGATAAAATGATGTTGTCTTAGGACTTCAAATTTATTGCCATGTCTAAAATTCTTGCAATAAATTTGAATCATTTCAGGCAGCATGGTACATGACACAACTACGGTGCATGCCTTCATTACAAGGTTGTTATCACACTTGAGAGAGGAGCTGCCAACCAAAACCAGAATGATCTATTACAGTGATGGGGCTGCAAGTCAATACAATTGAGCTAGGAAAGAAAATAATTCTGATTCATAACTAGAGTGATGCATAATTGGAGCATTTATGGTGTTTTCTAAGCAATCTCTTACGTTTTGATATTTTGTATGAAAGTGGTTTTTACCAGGACAGGATATAGTTCATCCTTTTTGATTACATCATTTTTAAGAACGCTCCAGTAGCACTATTGATTTGACACACTTTATAAAATGGTGGGCAGAAAAATCCTAAGAAACTACAACTCATAATTATGATCTAAAATTAACATCTGGTCTTCATAACTGTGTAAATGGTCCAGCCAATATTAACTCCAAACAAGACACCAAGCATACCTCAGAAAGCTGTTCAAAATATCACTTTTTTTTTAAATCTTCAAGGATCAATGTTTTGATCTCTGTTTTATACTCCCACTCAACAAAACACATCATCACAAACTATTGCTCCCTCCCAGTCCATGTGAATTCATGAAATAATTAATGAACTTGAGTAGTAGATGCTGAGTTGTCCCAGGTTTTCCCCCAGGTTTTCCCCCAAATGATTATTGTGTGAGTACTAATAGTGCTATATTTAGTAACCAAGTCATATTTTCCATTTGTAGTGTATATTTAGCAACTGTTGAGTCATTGGGTTTCCCAAAGAGAATTATTACAAAGGAGCAAATTTTGAGGAAATCAGGTCGTGAATTTGATATATATATTTTCCTCATAAGTATGTTAATAGAACATGATATCAAGGTCAAAGAAGGTACAGTTACCAAAGCATGTCCTATTAATTAAAATATGAAAGTTTTTATGACCCGTTTCAAAGATCGCAATGTATAAAACAATAATTTTCATAGAGCTGCCAAACCATGAAGGAGTTTGATCACATACTTGATATTTGGTACATATGTAGATCAGATACATATATTCCTGTGGTGTAAGTTTCAGTACCTGTCTACGTGGTCAACCATGCACCAGAAGATGGGCATTATTTGGATTTTTTGCATGTCGGTCTGACTTTGGGCCACAGCCATTCCTTGATTAATAGTTGAATTTGTCTATCCTTGCTTGGGCTTACACACCTGTACCTAGAGATAGCGCATCTGTAATTTAAACCTCCTCAGGTTCACGATATAGCCACTAGGCAAACATGAAAATTGTAAAAAAATCGGTTTTTCCAGCAAAACATGTGTTTTGATATGCTCCTAACCTTAAAACAAAGTAAGATGCCCTACTTTTGATGGCAGATTTGGAATTATTGAGTATAAATTACCCACGGTACCAACTTTCAGCTTCGTATCTTTTTCTAATTAAAAAAAGTACAAGCTTCTCAAAGTAACAAGAAACTGCTGATGGGACCTGAAAGGTGGGCGTGGCACATTTTTCAGGTGGGCGTAACTTCAAAAATACGCAGACTCTGGACCTAATTTATTTTGTGTGTTCATTATCTGTACAAATTAACATTTTGATGAAGTTTCATCAAAATCTGAGGTGTCACCTGGGAACTTTTCCAAAAACTAGGTGATTTGTCACGGAATGACCCTGCAGCCAGTTCTCTCTCCTCTACTGACTGCAGCCAGTTCTCTCTCTACTGAGTGCAGCCAGTTCTCTCTTCTACTGAGTGCAGCCAGTTCTCTCTCCTCTACTGACTGCAGCCAATTCTCTTCCTCTACTGACTGCAGCCAGTTCTCTCTCCTCAGCCAGTTCTCTCTCCTCTACAGACTACAGCCAGTTCTCTCACACACTGCTCACTGCTCATTGCTCATCGACAACTGGTCCTCAATCAATTCACATTCAGTGGAATCTGGCCGTATGTCTTGCCATAGCATCTGGTGGACTTACTGATACATAGAAGCCTACAGTCGTGCAAACCCTTGGCGGTGTCCATCACAGACATCTCATCTCTTTCACTCAGAGTGGCTTATTGTTTTGAGGTTCGGGAGTTGGAACATCGTCAAAGTTCTTGCAGCAAACTTGGGTTCTTTATACATACGTTCAATGTAATGAAAAGCCTAGGTGTTGGGCTGTGCATGCACTAATAGCTGCCACTGAAATATTATCAGGTTCTTATTGGGGGGGGGGGGGGGGGGGGGGGGGGTTGGTGAAAGGTGGCATGGCATATCCCCCGTAAACACAGGTTGACCATCTCCTCGTCCCCCCCCCCCCCACATCCTCCATAGAGTAGATAGACTGGAAAAACCCTAATCGATGTTTATTTGGCCCGGGAATGATAAAATGATTCCATGAGTATATGGAAATAACAACACCAGTTTTATTGGGACTGTGAAGAAATAAAACCATGTCATTTGTGTAGATAAACAGTCCTAATGATTTATCCTACAGTAGCTACCCCATAGACTCTGGTTGGTAATCCTCCCGATATTTTGTGCACAAAGTGTTAAAATGCCTCTCGTTATTACAAACCATCTTCGGCGGGCATCCGTCTCGCTGTGAAGCACTGGTCTTGCTGTCATTGGAGAAGGTATTGGTTTGTGCTGGTGCACTGTTTTTTACCAAACTTTGAGGCAAATTGCTACATATACGTACGTACATACTGTATGACCACATCTATTATTAGCTGCAAATGTTTAGTTTCCCGTCGAGCTCCTTTACTGCTCATTTTGCTGGAACCTTCTTGCCTTCTGCCCTGTCTTCTAGCAGCTGGTACTTCACAGCTAACTCCTCCTCCAAGGTCTATGAAAATCACTTCCAAATGGTCCATGTGTACAGGGTACCAACAGACTTCACAGGACTGTTCTCGTCTTTGGCTAAAGGGAGATTTACTCTCATGAAGAGTGTCCAAATATTTTTGTAGGAGGACATTCTTTGGTGAGTTTCTGGAGAAGCCACCTCTAACACCTATTCACGGTTAAGCGCTTTCTTGTAGGTTCGGCGTGGGAGCAGGCACTCAAGAATTGGAGTTTACTTTATGCTGTTTAGATAATCATGCATTTTTCTCAACAGTCACTAGCCCATGTTCTCTTGGAGGAGATGTTCCAACCCGATTGGTGTGGCTGAGCTACCGTGAAATGCTACCTTGTGGCATCGGAGGTCTTCCCTCGACATTCCTACAAACCACTGAGGCCTCGAAGCTTGTCCTTCCAAACGAGCAAAGAACTAGAAAGAAAAAAAACCCGTGGGCAAAGGTGCTTCCAGCATCTTACTGCAGCTCCGCATATCCTGCCTGGCCTGGGCACTTCCCGCTGGTACTGGCGGGTGGAGGCCCTGAGAAATAAACTGTACCTGTTCTTGCTGATTGATCTGAAACCACCACGGAGACCGAGCATTTATTGTGGCTGTCCAGAAGTGTGTCCAAGAAGGAAAGCGAATGCTTGGAAGGGCTCACTCGTAAAGAGAATGCAGGATGCCAAACTTGAGACACATGGTACGATTTATAAATTTCATGGTAAGCGTACAAAACTAGTTGCCGTATGCATTCACACTAAAGACTGGACAGAGTGCTGGATATTATGAAAATGTTACTTAAACATTCACTCTAATTTCGGTTAAATGCTATAGCTGCCATTGTGTGAGTTTCGCGTATGATGCAAACAGCGAACTTAATGTTAAGTAATTTGTCACGTGTCAGTGGGTGACATCATGTTCCCACGCTGATATGAAAATGTCATTGTATTGATGCTCTCATGTCTGCCAAGTGTACCAGATCGAGACAGGGAAGAGTCTCGGATCAAACCAGTTGAGAAGCGAATATAAATATTCTGCTAGGGTTACGTAGGAAAAGACCGCCTCCCACTGTTGCTGTGGTCCGGAACTTCGTGCGAGGTTGGGTGGTCTGCTGCTTAATCTGTCAACAAACCCGCTGTTGATAAGCATTGGAAAGATCTGGGCAGGGAAGCAAGTGGAAGCATTGTTTGCAGCGTGAAGAAGGCTTACTACTTTAGCGAAGGAAGGGTGGAGAACATTGGTATGCAACGATCGTCAAGAACGACCCCGATCAGCACCATTCCACCTGAACTATGTGTTTCCATTCTTAAGCCTATCCACGTGTGCTGGCGTGCGGAAGTGCACTCCAAATCGAGCGAGATAAGTATCTGACCATCCAGGACTTTGAGAAGACTTTGGGATCAAGGACTTCATCGCAGTATCTTCATTACTTATATTTTTAATGCATAGCCCAATTGATCTATTTCAAGGCCACTATACTACTGGCACTACTAAAATGAAGGGACTCTAAAACAATGGTAATTATAGTAACATGGTAATTATAGTAACATGGTAATTATAGTAACATGGTAATTATAGTAACAAATCTGTGGATGCACTAGAGGGAGATTGTGGAACCAATTAGCTGCCATATTCATCACTTTCCACTGGTTTCTGGCTGCTCCCATCTGCCCTAAATAGGTCACTTTCTCCTCCTCATGAGGGAAACCTTCCAAGTTGTAGCCATGTTGCTGTGTCCAGCCACAAGATTGATTACCTCTGTTGCTGTAAAGCAGCTCTACAAACTTTCTGGTTAGCTTTCTGCACCACTTACCAGCTGTTAGCGGCTCCTGCACACATTATCTGCAAGCAGATGACCTAACAGTGCCACACACATGATCTGCAAGCAGGTGGCCTAACAGTGGCACACACATGATCTGCAAGCAGATGACCTAACAGTGACACACACATGATCTGCAAGCAGATGACCAGTGACGCACACATGATCTGCAAGCAGATGACCTAACAGTGCCACACACATGATCTGCAAGCAGATGACCTAACAGTGCCACACACATGATCTGCAAGCAGATGACCTAACAGTGGCACACACATGATCTGCATGCAGATGACCTAACAGTGGCACACACATGATCTGCAAGCAGATGACCTAACAGTGCCACACACATGATCTGCAAGCAGATGACCTAACAGTGGCACACACATGATCTGCAAGCAGGTGGCCTAACAGTGCCACACACATGATCTGCAAGCAGATGACCTAACAGTGCCACACACATGATCTGCAAGCAGATGACCTAACAGTGCCACACACATGATCTGCAAGCAGATGACCTAACAGTGCCACACACATGATCTGCAAGCAGATGACCTAACAGTGCCACACACATGATCTGCAAGCAGATGACCTAACAGTGTCACACACATGATCTGCAAGCAGATGACCTAGATGATCTGCAAGCAGATGACCTAACAGTGCCACACACATGATCTGCAAGCAGATGACCTAACAGTGCCACACACCTGATCTGCAAGCAGATGACCTAACAGTGGCACACACATGATCTGCAAGCAGGTGGCCTAACAGTGCCACACACATGATCTGCAAGCAGATGACCTAACAGTGCCACACACATGATCTGCAAGCAGATGACCTAACAGTGCCACACACATGATCTGCAAGCAGATGACCTAACAGTGTCACACACATGATCTGCAAGCAGATGACCTAACAGTGCCACACACATGATCTGCAAGCAGATGACCTAGATGATCTGCAAGCAGATGACCTAACAGTGCCACACACATGATCTGCAAGCAGGTGGCCTAACAGTGCCACACACATGATCTGCAAGCAGATGACCTAAAGTGTCACACACATGATCTGCATGCAGATGACCTAACAGTGTCACGCACATGATCTGCAAGCAGATGACCTAACAGTGCCACACACATGATCTGCATGCAGATGACCTAACAGTGTCACACACATGATCTGCAAGCAGATGACCTAACAGTGCCACACACATGATCTGCATGCAGATGACCTAACAGTGTCACACACATGATCTGCAAGCAGATGACCTAACAGTGCCACACACATGATCTGCAAGCAGATGACCTAACAGTGCCCACTGGGAACACACCATGGACTGTTGGTCGCTGGTAGTGCCCTGGGTTTGGAGTCTGTTGCCTTCGCTGACAACTAAAATTTTGCTCGCCAGAGTGTGTTGGGATTTTTATCGTCACATTGCTCCACATAGAATGAATGACTTGGTGGCACCACATGAATAATCCTGGTCATTAAGTTAGGTTTTGTAATGTGTCATTTCGTCTCCTGGTTGTGGTGAAGGCTTTTATTGCATCCCATAGTATGTTGAACTTGATGAGATGACTTGAAGTTGCATTCTCTAGGTGGTATATATTTTTGACCATATGGTGTCATTTCACGTCGGCAGGCCTGGTTCCTTTAATTAGACTACGAATGTCTCTCTTTCTGTGTGTTTTTCTCTTTTTTCTCCTACCACCCCCTCCCCCCACTTTAATTTAATTTTGCTACACACCTCAGAGTTACCAACACTCGCTTTACGAACCGACTGGTCAACTGAACGCCAATCGTACAGCATTTTTGTTTTTGTGATGACTGTATCCACTTTCCAGCTTTTTTTTTTTTTTTTTTTTTTTTTTGCTATTGATTAGCTAATGTAGCTAAGTGATGGCCGTGTCGGCAACAACGGAAACAGCTAAAGGAAAGCTGAAGGAGTAATAAAAGGGAGCGAGGTACCTCTCCTGTCCACCGACCAAGAAGAAACTCGATGAAGGCACTTGAACTGGCATGCATTTCCAATGAGTATAGCGATATAAACCGAGGCAGAAGTACAGCTTTGCAGTTTGCTGAAGCTAGAGATATCTGTGCTCTGAAGAAATGCTGTGTCATTCTAGGAGCTGGTGATGATCAGTTTGACCAAGCTATGCCCCATTAAAAAAATGACACAAAGGTGTACCAATAAGTGGTGCTGTTTTGAAGGAGAAGACAAGGCTTCTGCACCAGGAAATACGACACAAAGGTGTACCAATAAGTGGTGGTATTTTGAAGGAGAAGACAAGGCTTCTGCACCAGAAAATTTATCCTTAAAAGCCTGAAGCTGACTTCAATGCGATTAGCGAGTGGTTCCAAAACAGAGGCATGGCATTCGTCAGCAAACTAATGCAAGGGTGACCTTGACCTCTTCAGAGAGTCGTTAGTCAGCACATTAGAAAATTGATGTTTATTAACGCCCATTGGGTACCATTTCAGTTGTAGTTATCTTGTAATGGAGTACTTGAGCTATCCACAAAACAAGTTTCAAGTTCTGGCCATGGAGAGAGCCTTGCAGAGTCAAGTTAACTTATTTTGTGTATTAATTCACCCAATAATAATATACCCACACCTTGATATTACATCACTTATAAGAAGCTCTATAATAATATACCCACACCTTGATATTACATCACTTATAAGAAGCTCTATAATAATATACCCACACCTTGATATTATATCACTTATAAGAAGCTCTACAATAATATACCCACACCTTGATATTATATCACTTGAAGCCCATAAGAAGCTCTATAATAATATACCCACCCTTTTATATTATATTATATCACTTGAAGCCCATAAGAAGCTCTATAATAATATATCCACACCTTATATTATATCACTTGAATAATAAGAAGCTCTATTTTGGAAACAAAATTATATCGATAGGGTGCATAAAAATATATATATATTGCAGATCTTTGGGGGAATTTTTTTCCCTTTCTTCCATGCTTTAGTTCCTCCCTTAGTGTGCCTTGTCCTCTAGGAAACTCTCAAGGAGATTGGGAGGGGTTGATTAAGTGTATTTTAACCCCTATGGAGCTATAAAAGAAATTGGGAGAGGTTGATTAACTGTACTTTGCCCCTTATGGAGCTCTGAAGGGGATGGGGAGAGGCTGATTAGTGTACTTTGAGAGGTTGATTATATGTACTTTCCCCCAGAGATTGGAGAAGTTGATTACTTGTACTTTGTCCTCTAGGGAGCTAATGGACAGGGCCAGGAGTGAAGGCAAGAAGCTGGTGGCTGCTCAATTAAGCGGTAATTAAATATTCTTGCATATTGTTTCAGTGTGGCTAATCGGTGATTGTGTGTGGAACTCCCTTCATTTGGATGCCCCACCTCAGGGCATGCCCATCTACGATGCGCCTTCACATTGCACAATCATATCAGGGTCATTCCATATGAAATTCCTTATGAAATCAACCCCCCCCCCCCCCCCCCTCCCCCCCAAAAAAAATTCCAGGGTCATTTTCTCAGAATTGCTCATCCTACAAGTTCCATGTATGAGATATGTTGCCATGCAAAAAAAAATCGCCCAACTCTCAACTGTTCCTGAGATACGGCCCCGCCCAATTTTGGCCCCCGCGACCATCACGTCACACTGCCATTGAGACTAAAGTTACCATATTTCCACTTCCCCCTAAATATTATGATTTCAGGTTTAAAAACTACATCCAGTAGCGCCAGGAGTCCATTTCTGGCATCAGAATTGGCCTAACTGCCGTAGTTATTGAGTAATAAATGATTTCCTGTTTTTGAGTTGCCTGATTTTGACCGACTGATTCACCGGGTTGGCATATCACAATCATATTCTGCCTTTGCATGTTGCTTCAGGCATCTCTGGGGTACATCTATGCAAAATATCAACTTGGGTTTATGCCATCTTCCATATGAAATGCTGGTCACAAGAATGTGCGATTTCACATGCACACAAATGGAAATCTGCACATTCTTCGATTCTTTCTCGTTTCTTTTTAGGCATTGTCATTGCCAAAGATCTTATGTGCCAAATTTGGTCGAAATTGGTCCAGCGGTTTGGGCCAGTTACGGCAACTGGTATGCATAAGGTGTGCGTTTGTCAGTCACACCAAAATGCCAAACTACTGACCAGTGTCATCCCGGCAAACCACATTACTCAGACCAGGCTGCTGGAAAAAATGTATGCTCAGTGGAAAATCGTGAGTGCATGCTGTTGTTGTGTGATAATTGTCCCTGTGGTCTCACATTGTACTTGTCGGACACTTTCTCGGAGGACTATGACATGGACGATGAGATATCGTACAAGCAGTGGGTTTCAGTTGACAGTAAAGCCATGCTGATGACAGTCGTTTCAACTCTTCAAGACTTCATCGAAAAAACATGCGAATCCTTTGACAATTTGAGACAGCACCACTACATCTCAAAGGCACAAGCCAACGATCTATCTAAGCTGAAGAATGAGCTAAAAGCCATCACTTTACTCGATTTCGCAGAGAACTATTCATTTGTAGCCCAGGATGTGGTGCAGTCGGTTCCACTGGAATAACTCGCAGGCAACACTGCATCCATTTGTAGTCCACTACAAATCCAAGGGTGAGCTAAAGCACAGGTCTGAATCTGTGCATGATTTCTGACTGCCTGAAGCATGACACCCTCGCAGTTCACGCATTCATAAACAGCTTCCCTTTGTGACCAAGTTGCACTATTTCAGTGATGGATGTGGAGGACAGTACAAAATCTGTACAATGTCTGTCTCCACTTCAAAAACTTTGGAATTGAAGCAGTCTGGCATTTCTTTTCTACGTCTCATGGTAAAAGTCCTTGTGATGGTCTGGGTGGTACTGTGAAGCGCCTGAATGCCAGAGCTAGTTTGCAAGCACTGACTGACCATCGGATTCTTACTGCCATGGCCATGTCGTCAAAGAACATTCCAGGCATAAAGTTTTTCTTTGTCTCAAAAATAAGGATGTCGATAAAAATGCCGATAAAAATGCACAGCGATTTGGTCTCCACGAGCGGTGGGAGTCCAAGAGTACCATTCCAGGGACCAGGTCTTCACACTGCTGCATTCCGACATCAGAAACATCCCTGGAAATGAAACGAATTTCTGCAGATCTTGTTGGTACAGCCATTGGCGAGAGAAATGTTTCAGATGAGAAGGACTTTGACAATGCAGAACTGCAGGTTGGCAAGTACATCGCCTGTCTGTACGACAAGGAGTGGTACATTGGATGTATTGTGGACAGATCAGATGAGGAGGGAGACGTCAATGTCAATTTTATGAAACGGAATGCTCAAGGCAGACTATCGTGGCCACTCATCATGCAGGGGCATGCCTGCTGGGTTCCCTTTGACAATGTGCTCTGCATTGTAAATGCACCAGACTTCCATAAAAGTGGACGCTTCTACGAGTTAAATGCTGAAGATCATCAGCGCACCACGCGCAAGTTTGAAGCATAGAGAGTGACTAGGAAATCCTCAGGCTAGGAAATCCTCAGGTACTGCAGTGATATGCATTTGCTCTTGCAAAAGGACAGCTTCTATGTTGTCAGTACATATGTTATGTAACCTGTGTTTGTTCAATCAATATATTCATGTCTTGTCAATGCCAATTTAGTTAGTAGCCATGCGTATGCTGTTTGGTGTCCGTTTTAAAGTGTATATTTGAGTTTGTGTTGTGTATTGTCACTCATGATGACTTAAAAGGTACCCTATTGACTCTAATTTTCATCCTTTAGCATTTCCAGAGAATTTAAAGCACATATTAAAAAAATAATGGAAACAATTCAATGAGAAAACTATTGATTCGCATTCGTGCGCATGCGAAATCGCACATTCTTGCGACCAGCATTTCACAGTGAAGATGGCATAAACCCAAGTTGATATTTTGCATAGATGTACCCCAGAGATGCCTGAAGCAACATACAAAAGCAGAATATGATTGTGATATGCCAACCCAGTGAATCGGTCGGTCAAGTCAGGCAACTCAAAAACAGGAAATCCTTTATTACTCAATAACTACGGCAGTTAGGAATTTTAGCTACTGGATGTAGTTTTTAAACCCGAAATCATAATATTTGGGGGGAAATGGTAACTTTAGTCTCATGGCAGTGTGACGTGACGGTCGCGGGGGCCAAAATTGGGCGGGGCCGTATCTCGGGAACAGTTGAGAGTTGGGCAATTTTTTTTGCATGGCGACATATCTCATACATAGGAACTTGTAGGATGACTGAGTATGAACCAATTCTGAGAATATGACCCCGAAGCCCCTGGTTGAGTTGATATAGAATGACCCATCACATGTATTGGACGTAGTCCTCGAGCTTGCTGAAGCATGACTTGTTTTGACAGCAGTGCAGTCCAGTTTCATGTGGACAGAGAGCAATTCACTCTCCATAGTTAGCAGCTTGTGCCTGAAGATGTCGGAGAACAAAGGGAAGGAGGCCGTGCAAGACCATCGTTCAGTTACACCGGGTGAAGCTTTCAATGCCTAGAAATCTCACTGCTGTGGCTCGAGATCTTCTTGTGAAAAAAATGGCGCGTGATTGCACCTGATGGGACAGGAATTACTGAGGCAAACCTCCACCATTTCTTTCTAAAGATAACTGAATGAGTTTTTGTCGCTATTTTCAGTCGGTGTGTATAATATGTACACGCACTATGTATATGTATGTACTTAATATATTCAAGGCAAGTCATCAGTATTGGGGAAAATGGGGGGTGTTCCCAGATACTTAGCTATGGACAACGCCTGGTCCCAAGTGCCTGGCCAAGGAGAGCTGGAGTGTAGCAACTTCATTAACCAAGCTTGCTTAATTACCAAGTGAATTAATTAAGGAGCAGTTTATTTTCACTGTTTATCTTTTCATAGAGAATGCAGTTGGGAATATGACCAGGAGAGGTATGTTGAACAAGAAGCAGTCTGATGTGTGCTACATTCTGCAGGCTGGTTGTGTCTCTCCAAGGACTCATTTCTTGTGCCAAATGTGGTAGAATATATCCTCTCTCCCCTCCCCTCTCAATGGTGAAAACAGATCTTGTTCTCACTTTAGGCTCTTGAGTAGTTTCCTGCTGTAGGCTATAATGATATGCATGCTGGTAGAGCCACTGTGTTAATGTGTATGCTATAATGATATGCATGCTGGTAGAGCCACATGTATTAGTGCCACATGTATTAGTGTGTGGGCTATAATGCATACTGGTAAGTGCCACATGTATTAGTGCCACATGTATTAGTGCCACATGTATTAGTGTGCGGGCTAAAATGATATGCACACTTGTAGTGACACATGTATTAGTGACACATGTGTAGGCTATAATGATATGCTTACTGGTAGTGCCACATGTTAGTGTGAGGTTATAATGATATGCATACTGATACCACGTGTATTAGTGCCACATGTTAGTGTGAGGGTTATAATGATAATTTATTGGTATTGGTGATATTTAGGAGTAGTCATTTGCACCGAGCTGCGTTTTGGTACATCAACTAACCAATCAAAAACCTACATCCCCTCAATACGAGGTGAGGGGGAGGGGGGGGAGAAGGCGGGGCGAATATGATAGATATAATAATACATTTGTAATGGCTGAAACTTGCAGCTCCATCAAGAACAGTCTCTTCCTTTCCTTTGCTGCTATTTCTGGAAGTCTTCTGCTGAGGAAAGCTGCACAGGCACCTGTGCTTTCCTGGAACCTCTCCAGATCCTTTTGGCTATCAAGAAAGGAGGCACTCCTGGGTGGACTGTCTAGCTCTAAATGGGTTGTAGACATTGCACAATATTGCGCAGCATAGCTCTTGTTTGCTTAGTTCATCGGAGCTGACCTAACTAAAGTGTATTATATTTGAATTGTAACGGTATTAACGGACCCTATGATAATTACCAATTAAGTCGAGAGTTAACACCTGGGGGAAAGAAGATGATGTACCACCCACCCACTCCTCCCCCAGGATGTTTTTTTTGTTGTCGTTAGTTTAACTGCAAGAAGTGATTCTAGAAACTCAACATGCTTCAGTTTAACCACAAGAAATGATTCTAGAAACTCGACAGCCCTTGCTGTTTGTAGTGACTTCCCTGAAGGGCAGTAGCCTACTAGTTCAAGTCTTCTGTAGTTGATATATACTAGTTCAAGTCTTCTGTAGTTGATATATACTAGTTCAAGTCTTCTGTAGTTGATATATACTAGTTCAAGTCTTCAACGTAATCGTACAATTTTCACTTCAGTACAGGATATTTCAAAAACTACTACGCAGTGCCTAGCCTGGTGCCCTTAATTAGACTGCCAGCACAGCTCACATATGCCAAATATGGCTAGGTACAATAACATTACTGATATGGTCGTCCAGCTAGCGTGTGTGTATGTGTGCATGTTCAGTAGGTTCTTAATCAGGTCACGGAGTTCATGCAAGCCTGAGGGTCTGCTTTAAGAGCTCATCAGCACCTTGGGTATAGAGTCGCACCATGCCATGTCAAGGTTGTCACTCTGTTGGGGCCGGGGCCCAACACATGCCTCAGTTTAACTGCCAGAAATGATTCTAGAAGTCAACATGCCTCAGTTTAACTGTAAGAAATTATTCTAGAACTCAACATGCCTCAGTTTAACTGCAAGAAGTGATTCTAGAAACTCAACATGCTTCAGTTTAACCGCAAGAAGTGATTCTAGAAACTCAATATGCTTCAGCCTTTCTCAGGCCGAAAGACAGCGTCGAAATGTCAGTTTCCAGAACTATTAATAAGTGAAAATTACTATTTAGTGACACTAGATTGCACTGACACTGACTGTAGCTTGCACTGACACTGACTGTAGCTTGCACTGACACTGACACTAGCTTGCACTGACACTAACTAGCTTGCACTGACACTGACTGTAGCTTGCACTGACAATGACTGTAGCTTGCACTGACACTGACTGTAGCTTGCACTGACATTGACTGTAGCTTGCACTGACACTGACTGTAGCCTGCACTGACACTGACTGTAGCTTGCACCGACACTGACTGCAGCTTGCACTGACACTGACTGTAGCCTGCACTGACACTGACTGTAGCTTGCACCGACACTGACTGCAGCTTGCACTGACACAGACTGTAGCTTGCACTGACACTGACTGTATTGCACTGACACTAACTAGCTTGCACTGACACTGACTGTAGCTTGCACTGACACTAACTAGCTTGCACTGACACTGACTGTAGCTTGCACAGACACTAACTAGCTTGCACTGACACTGACTGTGGCTTGTGGCTTGCACTGACACTGACTGTAGCTTGCACTGACAATGACTGTAGCTTGCACTGACACTAACTAGCTTGCACTGACACTGACTGTAGCTTGCACTGACACTGACTGTAGCTTGCACTGACACTAACTAGCTTGCACTAACACTGACTGTAGCTTGCACTGACACTAACTAGCTTGCACTGACACTGACTGTAGCTTGCACTGACAATGACTGTAGCTTGCACTGACACTAACTAGCTTGCACTGACACTGACTGTAGCTTGCACTGACACTGACTGTGGCCTGCACTGACACTGACTGTGGCCTGCACTGACACTGACTGTAGCTTGCACTGACAATGACTGTAGCCGTTTGATTAGTGAGAACAGTTTGAAGTATACATATAATTTCCTCTAATTAGAAAAAGTTCCCCAGAACAAAGTTATGCATGTATTAATTTGACCTTCACCAGCAGTGAACACCATAGAGGCCAGTGTCTGGTACAGGGTATTTGGTTGGTTGGGGTGAAACACCACAAGCTGTTGTCAGCAGTCTGGCTAGAGCCAGATATAGCTGCTGTAATCTTTTGTGTCCTGGACAAAGGCATGACTGTGTATATATGCATCCACTGACAGACTCTGTGCCTCCAATAACACTTGTACTTCTGGTAGCATGGTAAGGATGACCTCTGGTAGCATGGTAAGGATGACCTCTGGTAGCGTGGTAAGGATGACCTCTGGTAGCATGGTAAGGATGACCTCTGGTAGCACGGTAAGGATGACCTCTGGTAGCATGGTAAGGATGACCTCTAGTAGCATGGTAAGGATGACCTCTGGTAGCATGGTAAGGATGACCTCTGTTAGTATGGTAAGAATGACCTCTGGTAGCATGGTAAGGATGACCTCTGGTAGCATGGTAAGGATGACCTCTGGTAGCATGTAAGGATGACCTCTGGTTGGTAGGGATGACCTGGTAGCATGGTAAGGATGACCTCTGGTAGCATGGTAAGGATGACATGTTAAGGATGACCTCTGGTAGCATGGTAAGGATGACCTCTGGTAGCATGGTAAGGATGGCCTCTGGTATGGTAAGAATGACCTGGTGGTGGTGTTTGTACTGATGCTACAATTATAGTGGGCACGAAGGGATGGTAAGGATGACCTCTGGTAGCATGGTAAGGATGACCTCTGGTAGCATGGTAAGGATGACCTCTGGTAGCATGGTAAGGATGACCTCTGGTAGCATGGTAAGGATGACCTCTGGTAGCATGGTAAGGATGACCTCTGGTGGTGGTGTTTGTACTGCTGCTACAATTATAGTGGGCACGAAGGGACAAAAAGGATGAAAAAAGGGAATTTTTTTTTGCGAGAACACTCCATTTGTCATCTCTCTCTCGTGATCTTCATAAATTCTTATAAATAATTTATTGTAAGTTACATTTAAGTTATCCGTTGATCCGAGTGTGTCGTTGTTGTTGTTGTTTTGCCTAGCAACAATTTCCTAACTCTAATATAAACTGAGACAACAGATCAAATTAGAGATTACATTTTGCTTTGTAATGGACTTGAAATTGTATTTGGACTCTATTTCAGAAGTGTTGTTGCTATAGTTATACTCTTCCACGACATCTGTGCTAAGTTTGGAGTCTCTGTAAGGAGAAGAGAGCTAAGAGTGGCTCTCCTAAATTAATAAGCTTTTGCAGCTTCTGTGCACTTGTGGAGACGCCATAGATAACAACCCTTCGTAATGTCAGAGTGGGGGGGAGTGGCTTAATCCTGCCCATGCAGACTTATAAGGAGAGTTCTCAGCTTTCTGTTTATGCACAGCCGGGTGACATCGCATCATAGGTCTGAGCTCTCCAAAGACTCTCAGCATAACATAGGAAGTGCTGTAATGATATTCATGAGGTAATAAACCCACAGTATGCAAGACTTGTTAGCTTAGTGCTTATTATATGTCACCTCATTTTATATGTCACCTCGCTTATCAGTTACCTCATTAATTATTCATAAGGTGTTGATTGATTTTCAAACAGTTTGGTTAAAAAAGCTATGAATAAAAACACCAGTGCTAGTACAGTGGAACCTCCTTATCCGGACGTCTTATTTACCAGCACCTCCTTCTAGAAAGCTGCAATTAATTATAATCACTAGTGAGAAGGCCACATATCGCGTTCTTACCGTTATTATGCATTGCATCCCAGGAAGAGCAGCTATATTTTGATCGAGGCGGCATGGCTTCAAAGCTGAGCAGGTGAAAGTGAAAAATAATTAGTTTGGGAAAGAAACTAGGTATTGTTAGTGAGCTGAAGATACCATAACAACAATTGTGATTCAGTCACATTTCCGGTCTCCCGGTATTGCACA
Organism: Cladorhizidae sp. MBARI D1340-BT2; assembly: GCA_028752905.1. Lineage (NCBI taxonomy): Eukaryota > Metazoa > Porifera > Demospongiae > Poecilosclerida > Cladorhizidae > Cladorhizidae sp. MBARI D1340-BT2. The sequence goes on from JAQNBH010000011.1 coordinate 8,843,351, forward strand.
TATATAACAACAAATGACGTCACCCTTTGTTAGCTACAGACACAAACACACGTGTGCTAATGCAGCGTTACTAATCTAGATTAAAAGTATGCAAGCATTACTAAACATTGCTGAACGTTGAATACTAGATGGACAGTCCTCCACTTGTAGGCTTCAATCATTGCCTAGCTCACCACATAGTCTTGGTACTTTGCTGGAAGGACAGTCTGTCTGCCACTTCTGGTGGTGTGTCTCGGCGCACTGGGTGTGGTTGACTCAGGGGTAGCTCGGGTGGTTGGAGCTGTTTTTGGTGGCGACGGCGCACAAGACTAAGGTACTACTGGTGGGGGGACGGGTACATATCTGGGGGTTGCATCAGACCCAGTTGAAACTGTCATTTTCTTCACTCGTGGTGGGACCTCTACTGTTCTTGGGATAGAGTTGGTAAGTGATGGTTTTGCGGCCGTTCTTGCAGGTGGGAGTTCAAACAGATTGCGAACCAGTCCCTGAAAGTGTGGAACACACTTCCAGAGGTCGACACGGTTTTGGCGCAGTTTGAGGGTTCCTGTATCGATGATGAAGGGGTGTGGTGTCATGTTGGCTCGGCACATCAGCTATCTTCCACTTGTTTGCCTTGAGCTGGCTGGGGGACCTGTACAGTACCTTGTCTCCTGGTTCAATTCCATCCTAGTTACTCTTCTTGGCATGCCGGTCGTGGTACTGTTGGGTTAGCGTCTGCTTTGCCTCTAGGTTCTGCCACACCCCTTCATTTGAGTAGGCACTCCGTTTCAGTAGTTGGGTACTGATAATCGTCTTGTCTTGATCCTTCTACTCGTGAGGAATTGTGCAGGTGTGAGATCAACATGTGTGACTGGTGTTGCATTGTAATCCGTAATTGCAACTTTGTGACTAGTGGACTTTCCTCCACGTGCATTTCATGGTTTGCACGGTCCTTTCAGCCTCTCGTTGGGTTGGGAGGAGTGAGGGCTTGAAGTTGTGTGCTGGATACCACTTCCCTTGCAGAACCTATCTGCACTAGAGTACTGCAGACCCCATTGTCTGCGGCAGAGCATCTAGAAATCCATGTGTGGTAAGTACATTCATCATTGCTTCAAGGAGTGATCTGTTTGTTAGACCTTCCAGCTTTCCCACAGATATCCACTTGTGTAGTCCACTAGCACTGTGTAGTGTTCATGATGGAATTCGAAGATGTCTTATGCTGAAGGCCTTTCTGGACTCTGCCTCTCTGTTATTGGCTGAGGAGTTTGTTTCTTCATGTTCTCCTGCACTCTTGGCAGTTCTCGATCACCTGTTCTATTTTGTCAGAGGCCTGGCCAGTAGCGGCTATCTCGGGCTCTTGCCTTGCATCTTACGATGCCCAAGTGTGAAGCATGGATGCACTTGAGTGCATAGACACGTAATGAAGGAGGGAGTACGATCCTTTCTCCCTTGTACAGGATCCCCTCAATCAGCTCCCCGAACGGCCAGTATTGCTTGTATGGTAGCTGTGCCTTGACTTGCAGCCAGCCATTGAGAACCACTGTCACTTGTGTTCTCAGTTCCTCCGATGTTTTTTTCCCTCGGAACTCTTCTAGTTTCTCTTCCGGCACCGAGATCTAGTGTATCATGCAGGTTTCTTCAGCTTTATCCATATTCTCCGTGTCAGGCAGATTTGCTCTACTTACAGTATGTAGAGTGTCGGCTTGTTGCATTTCAACACCTTACTGATGAGGAGGTAATGGCGGTCAGGATGATGATCGAGGGGTGACTGATGAGGAGGTAATGGCGGTCAGGATGATGATCGAGGGCTGACTGATGAGCAGATAATGGTGGTCAGGATGATGATCGAGGGGTGGCCGATGAGCAGGTAATGGCGGTTAGGAGGATGATCGAGGGGTGACTGATGAGGAGGTAATGGCGGTCAGGAGGATGATCGAGGGGTGACTGATGAGGAGGTAATGGCGGTCAGGATGATGATCGAGGGGTGACTGATGAGCAGGTACTGGTGGGTCAGGATGATGATCGAGGGGTGACTGATGAGAGGTAATGGCGGTCAGGAGGATGATCGAGGGGTGACTGATGAGGAGGTAATGGCGGTCAGGATGATGATCGAGGGGTGACTGATGAGCAGGTACTGGCGGTCAGGATGATGATCGAGGGGTGACTGATGAGGAGGTAATGGCGGTCAGGATGATGATCGAGGGGTGACTGATGAGGAGGTAATGGCGGTCAGGATGATGATCGAGGGGTGACTGATGAGGAGGTAATGGCGGTCAGGATGATGATCGAGGGGTGACTGATGAGGAGGTAATGGCGGTCAGGATGATGATCGAGGGGTGACTGATGAGGAGGTAATGGCGGTCAGGATGATGATCGAGGGGTGACTGATGAGGAGGTAATGGCGGTCAGGATGATGATCGAGGGGTGACTGATGAGGAGGTAATGGCGGTCAGGATGATGATCGAGGGGTGACTGATGAGGAGGTAATGGCGGTCAGGATGATGATTGAGGGGTGACTGATGAGGAGGTAATGGCGGTCAGGATGATGATCGAGGGGTGACTGATGAGGAGGTAATGGCGGTCAGGATGATGATCGAGGGGTGACTGATGAGGAGGTAATGGCGGTCAGGATGATGATCGAGGGGTGACTGATGAGCAGGTACTGGTGGGTCAGGATGATGATCAAGGGGTGACTGATGAGCAGGTACTGGCGGTCAGGAGGATGATCGAGGGGTGACTGATCAGCAGGTAATGGCGGTCAGGATGATGACCGAGGGGTGACTGATGAGCAGGTAATGGCGGTCAGGAGGATGATCGAGGGGTGACTGATGAGGAGGTAATGGCGGTCAGGAGGATGATCGAGGGGTGACTGATCAGCAGGTAATGGTGGTCAGGAGGATGATCGAGGGGTGACTGATGAGGAGGTAATGGTCATCAGGAGGATGATCGAGGGGTGACTGATCAGCAGGTAATGGCGGTCAGGAGATGATCGAGGGGTGACTGATGAGGAGGTAATGGCGGTCAGGAGGATGATCGACGGGTGATGGCGGTCAGGAGGATGATCGAGGGGTGACTGATGAAGAGGTAATGGTCATCAGGAGGATGATCGAGGGGTGACTGATCAGCAGGTAATGGCGGTCAGGAGATGATCGAGGGGTGACTGATGAGCAGGTAATGGCGGTCAGGATGATGATCGAGGGGTGACTGATGAGCAGGTAATGGCGGTTAGGAGGATGATCGAGGGGTGACTGATGAGGAGGTAATGGCGGTCAGGAGGATGATCGAGGGGTGACTGATGAGGAGGTAATGGCGGTCAGGATGATGATCGAGGGGTGACTGATGAGCAGGTACTGGTGGGTCAGGATGATGATCGAGGGGTGACTGATGAGAGGTAATGGCGGTCAGGAGGATGATCGAGGGGTGACTGATGAGGAGGTAATGGCGGTCAGGATGATGATCGAGGGGTGACTGATGAGCAGGTACTGGCGGTCAGGATGATGATCGAGGGGTGACTGATGAGGAGGTAATGGCGGTCAGGATGATGATCGAGGGGTGACTGATGAGGAGGTAATGGCGGTCAGGATGATGATCGAGGGGTGACTGATGAGGAGGTAATGGCGGTCAGGATGATGATCGAGGGGTGACTGATGAGGAGGTAATGGCGGTCAGGATGATGATCGAGGGGTGACTGATGAGGAGGTAATGGCGGTCAGGATGATGATCGAGGGGTGACTGATGAGGAGGTAATGGCGGTCAGGATGATGATCGAGGGGTGACTGATGAGGAGGTAATGGCGGTCAGGATGATGATCGAGGGGTGACTGATGAGGAGGTAATGGCGGTCAGGATGATGATTGAGGGGTGACTGATGAGGAGGTAATGGCGGTCAGGATGATGATCGAGGGGTGACTGATGAGGAGGTAATGGCGGTCAGGATGATGATCGAGGGGTGACTGATGAGGAGGTAATGGCGGTCAGGATGATGATCGAGGGGTGACTGATGAGCAGGTACTGGTGGGTCAGGATGATGATCAAGGGGTGACTGATGAGCAGGTACTGGCGGTCAGGAGGATGATCGAGGGGTGACTGATCAGCAGGTAATGGCGGTCAGGATGATGACCGAGGGGTGACTGATGAGCAGGTAATGGCGGTCAGGAGGATGATCGAGGGGTGACTGATGAGGAGGTAATGGCGGTCAGGAGGATGATCGAGGGGTGACTGATCAGCAGGTAATGGTGGTCAGGAGGATGATCGAGGGGTGACTGATGAGGAGGTAATGGTCATCAGGAGGATGATCGAGGGGTGACTGATCAGCAGGTAATGGCGGTCAGGAGATGATCGAGGGGTGACTGATGAGGAGGTAATGGCGGTCAGGAGGATGATCGACGGGTGATGGCGGTCAGGAGGATGATCGAGGGGTGACTGATGAAGAGGTAATGGTCATCAGGAGGATGATCGAGGGGTGACTGATCAGCAGGTAATGGCGGTCAGGAGATGATCGAGGGGTGACTGATGAGCAGGTAATGGCGGTCAGGATGATGATCGAGGGGTGACTGATGAGCAGGTAATGGCGGTCATGAGGATGATCGAGGGGTGACTGATGAGCAGGTAATGGTGGTCAGGATGATGATCGAGGGGTGACTGATGAGCAGGTAATGGCGGTCATGAGGATGGTCGAGGGGTGACTGATGAGGAGGTAATGGTGGTCAGGAGGATGATCGAGGGGTGACTGATGAGCAGGTAATGGTCATCAGGATGATGATCGAGGGGTGACTGATGAGGAGGTAATGGCGGTCAGGAGGATGATCGAGGGGTGACTGAGCAGATGGGACATGAAACATGACGCACTTGCCTGTAGTTTCAGAATTTGAGATTTGAGATGTAGACAGTCAATAAAGTCGGTTAGTGACCAGTTCATGACTAGTGGCTGCTTCTAGTCCAGTGGCAAATGTTCTCCATCCGCAGGTCATCAATGACTAAGTGTCACAAAAACAGGAGTTATCTCCAAAAATGAACTAGATGCATGTATCAGTTTACAGACGGTGTCCATCAACTGCTGATCAAGTTCACTGACAACAACCTTCACCTTGCAGGAGCTGTCAGGAAGAATCCACTACGCCATCTACATTCATCAAGGCAAGCCAGCTACTATGAGAAATTAGATCAAGAACTGTGGAATAGCTCCATGAAGACTTGGCCATAAGCATACGCGGCGTCCATGCATTCGCTTAACGCCAATGACACAGAGCTTGCTATCAGCTTCCTCCTCGGGTATGTGGAGCATCCCTTCCTGGCAGTGTATTAAGCTTCTCCCACCAAGCACGCATGCAGGAGTCATACGGACATTTTTACTGAGTGCTCTAATTTCAGACACCCAATCTCGACCATACAAACTTTTGCCAACTTTGGGGAGAGTCAGAATTGAAAACCAATTGCAACTTTTAGTGACCATCTTGCTGAAGCTGCCCAGACTTCAATGTTGTACATGAAGGTTAATTCCTTTATCCTCATCTTTTAGCAGATCGGTGGGGGTATCCGACCAGGGAAAGGACTGGCTCCATGTGGATGGCTTTTTTGAAATCATCATCATCATCATCATTTTTATCATTTGCCCCCTTTTCTTGTAGCCTCACAAATGTTCGTTAACACATGCATGAACTAATGAACTTTATGTTGCTATGGACTTGGGCCACTCGGTGTAGAAGGGGTTAAAGTCATGATGTAAATTTATTCATGGGTGGGTTAAGCATGCTCAACATGTATAATGGAGTGTTGCACTCGAGCTTTCTGGAGTTGTCCAACAATGAAGCAACAGTGGCAAGCAATACATTGGCTGCAAGCAACATTGTCTTCAATGGAGCAATCGCACGCTGTATGTATACTTAACTGAATCTTGGGGGGGGGGGGGACTATCACTAATAATTGAGTGACCTCTGTATGACCTTACCGATTGTGCTGGGTGACCGCAAGATTTCTTACTTGACTGCCAGCAAAAATGATTGCTTGCAGCTATTGCTTTATTAGCAACAGTTGCTACGTTGTGTTCTCACCACATGCATCAACACTATTATTGTGTCTGGAGTTCGTGGGTATTATTTCTTTATTACAACACTTCCTGTAATATACTAGATACTTCCTTAGTATACTTGTAGTATGCTAGACACCCATGCCATATCCTCATCAAGCTTGAAATGCATATATTCACATTCACATGTTTACTTGAGTTCCTTGAGTGGGTGTGGTTTTGTAGCACGTGCATACATACCTGTATTGGTCCTTTTTTTATTTCTGGATTTTCCACTCGTATATATGCTAATAATAAGATATGCTAATAATAATAGCGAGGTCTGTGTCCAGCGAAGAGAATGCATCCAATACACTCCTCAGTGTGTGCAGTAGGAAATGTAATGCTACCCTGGTATATAGTTGGGGTGGGGATGAGTCGATGCACTGCAGTTGTGCTTGTGATCACAGCTAGATGGTGGTTAATCATGCAAATGTGAAGAGGCTTTCTGTTGTATTTCGGCTGACGAATGGAGTTGAAAACTGTTGCCAGTTGTTCTTGGAAGTCACCGATGGTACTTTACTCTGCTAAACCATCACCACTTACAGGAAGTGTCCGATGTTCACTTATAGTGAGTTTCTGATGGTTATTAATTAATTGACCTTCAGAAACTAACTAGCATAAGTGACCCTCAGAAACTAACTAGCATAAGTGACCCTCAGAAACTCCCTATGAATCATAGTGAGGTTCTGATGCATAGAAAAAGCCCTAGATGTGATACCATAACAGAAAGATGTGTGTGTGTGGGGTGGGGGGGGGGGGGGGGGGAGGGAAGGGAATGTTCATGTTGGTAGAGCCTGTAATGGAAACCTCATTCTGTTGTTCATTGTATCATTCATGGATTGGATTCAGACTTTAAACTGCTCAATTGTATAGCATTTGGTTTGATCTTGATAGTTATACTTTAGCGTAGCTTGCTATTTATGTGTGAATGCGTGCATGTGTGTGTGTGTATATATATGTATATATGTGTGTGTGTGATGTATATATATATATGTGCGCATGTCTGCATTTGAGATAACAATCCCTAATCATGTTTTTTCTCCTTTTAATGACCACTCAAAACTCAAAGTGTTGAAGATAATTCGAGATGAACATGCCAGGTGGGTGTGGTCACAAGAAAGGAGAATAACTTGTGTGCATGGTCATCGCGTCTGATTTGATTGGTGCTTAACTTATTTGGTGCAGATGTTTTGGTAGTGACGAGAGTGACATAGACACGGACACGAAAGCATCACTACACGTAAGACCACACCTTACCAGATTTAAGTAGTATTAATTCATAACAATGGATATTTTTTTAAAAACCCATTAAACCTGTATGTGGTTGGCACACTGCTGTATCGTATCGTTAAGAGGAGTCATAACTTAACTTCTGGTTTTGATTGGTTGTGTAAGAAAAATGAAACTGAAAAGAGCTGATGATCGCAGCCGCTGTTATGATGGTCTTGGCCTTGCTTGTAATGCTCTTTCTGGAAGTCTTTCTTGCGTGGGAAAGCTGCAAAGGTACCACCTATGCATGCCTGGAATCACGCCACCTATGCATGCCTGGAATCACGCTACCTATGCATGCCTGGAATCACGCTACCTATGCATGCCTGGAATCACGCTACCTATGCATGCCTGGAATCACGCTACCTATGCATGCCTGGAATCACACTAATCACGCTACCTCTGCATGCCTGGAATCACACTACCTATCCATGCATGGAATCACACTACCTATGCATGCCTGGAATCACACTACCTATCCATGCATGGAATCACACTACCTATGCATGCCTGGAATCACGCTACCTATGCATGCCTGGAATCACGCTACCTATGCATGCCTGGAATCACGCTATCTATGCATGCATGCCTGGAATCACGCTATCTATGCATGCATGCCTGGAATCATGCTACCTATGCATGCCTGGAATCACACTACCTATGCAGGCCTGGAATCATGCTACCTATGCAGGCCTGGAATCATGCTACCTATGCATGCCTGGAATCACGCTATCTATGCATGCCTGGAATCACGCTATCTATGCATGCCTGGAATCACACTACCTATGCATGCCTGGAATCACACCACCTATGCATGCCTGGAATCACACTACCTATGCATGCATGGAATCACGCTACCTATGCATGCCTGGAATCACGTTACCTATTCATGCCTGGAATCACGCTACCTGTGCATGCCCGGAATCACACTACCTATGCATGCCTGGAATCACACTACCTATGCATGCCTGGAATCACACCACCTATGCATGCCTGGAATCACACCACCTATGCATGCCTGGAATCACACTACCTATGCATGCATGGAATCACGCTACCTATGCATGCCTGGAATCACGCTACCTGTGCATGCCCGGAATCACGCTACCTATGCATGCCTGGAATCACACCACCTATGCATGCCTGGAATCACGCTACCTATGCATGCCTGGAATCACACCACCTATGCATGCCTGGAATCACGCTACCTATGCATGCCTGGAATCACGCTACCTATGCATGCCTGGAATCACGCTACCTATGCATGCCTGGAATCATGCTACCTATGCATGCCTGGAATCACGCTGAATCCCTTTGCTCGTGAGAAGAGAGCGTTGTGGGTGGATTTCTTCAATGTAGTGCTAGGTCTTTGCATTGTGTTGCATTAATAATGTGGACTAGGCTCTCCATGATTACTGAATGTGCAACCTGTTGTCACCTGTGTGGCGCAACCTGTTGTCACCGATGTGGTGCAACCTGTTGTCACCGATGTGGCGCAACCTGTTCTAATGATGTGGAGCAACCTGTTGTCACTGATGTAGCGCAACCTGTTATCACCACTGTGGCACAACCTGTTGTCACCGATGTGGCGCAACCTGTTGTCACCGATGTGGCACAAAATTGAAATTCATTTTCCAACCGTGCGCTTGACCACATACTTAAGTTTTAGTGGCTAATCAGGGTTGTATACAGAAATTTTGCCAAGGGGGGGGCGAACTTGAGATATGGAAAAATAAGGGGGGGCGAGAATGATACAATGATGGTGTATGTAATGTATAAGGGTGGTGTCTAATTTCAAGGGGGGGGGGGCGAGAATGATACAAGGGGGGGGCGAATGCCCCACCCCGCCCCCCCCTAAATACACCCCTGCTAATGAAACAAGTCGTTATATAGAGGAGGACTTCCTCTAGACAACTCTCTAGCACTTGGCAATCTGGAGATATTTATCAGATAAATCAGGTACTCAGGTTTTAGGGGTTCCCTCCACTTTAGCTCCAGTAACTTGGCTATAGTTATACATATGAAAAATGTTTTAGTATCAAAATAGAGCATACAGAGAGACCTACCTTTTGAGCTATATATCGACTCCATACCGTGAAGTTTGCAGAATCTATGGAGCTATAAAGTGGTAACCACAAATATTTAACACTTACTACTACTTTATCCCCCTTAATGCCGAGAAAAGATGATTGGTATTAACCCCCCCCCCCCCCCCCCCCCCCACTCACCCCACCCTCCCCGTCGGTCCATCTGTGTAATGCAGGTGTTGCTGCGAGGAGGAGCTGAGACCAATCTAATGACTAAAGTAGCCGAGAAGCATGACTTTAAGGTGGGTGCGGTTAGCACAGTGTGCATCTCTCTCTCTCTCTCTGTAGAATGGTTTGAAACACTTGACAGTTTCACTGTTTTTGTTGTTGTTGCTATGCATGTATTCTTTGTTGCTCTATATATGTAGGGCATAGTTATTGAAGCCATCAATGAACTATTTGTTCTATATATGTAGGGCTTAGTCATTGAAGCCATCAGAACTATTTCCCCTATATATGTAGGGCTTAGTCATTGAAGCCATCAATGAACTATTTGCTCTATATATGTAGGGCATAGTTATTGAAGCCATCAATGAACTATTTGTTCTATATATGTAGGGCATAGTCATTGAAGCCATCAATGAACTATTTGTTCAGTATATATGTAGGGCATAGTCATTGAAGCCATCAATGAACTATTTGTTCTATATATGTAGGGCATAGTCATTGAAGCCATCAATGAACTATTTGTTCTATATATGTAGGGCTTAGTCATTGAAGCCATCAATGAACTATTTGTTCTATATATGTAGGGCATAGTCATTGAAGCCATCAATGAACTATTTGCTCTATATATGTAGGGCATAGTCATTGAAGCCATCAATGAACTATTTGTTCTATATATGTAGGGCATAGTCATTGAAGCCATCAATGAACTATTTGTTCTATATATGTAGGGCTTAGTCATTGAAGCCATCAATGAACTATTTGTTCTATATATGTAGGGCATAGTCATTGAAGCCATCAATGAACTATTTGCTCTATATATGTAGGGCATAGTCATTGAAGCCATCAATGAACTATTTGCTCTATATATGTAGGGCATAGTCATTGAAGCCATCAATGAACTATTTGTTCTATATATGTAGCATAGTTATTGAAGCCATCAATGAACTATTTGCTCTATAAAAGTAGGGCATAGTTATTGAAGCCATCAATGAACTATTTGCTCTATAAAAGTAGGGCATAGTTATTGAAGCCATCAATGAACTATTTGCTCTATATATGTAGGGCATAGTTATTGAAGCCATCAATGAACTATTTGCTCTATATATGTAGGGCATAGTCATTGAAGCCATCAATGAACTATTTGTTCTATATATGTAGGGCATAGTTATTGAAGCCATCAATGAACTATTTGCTCTATATACATGTATATGTAGGGCATAGCCATCAATGAACTATTTGCTCTATATAAGTAGGGCATAGTCATTGAAGCCATCAATGAACTATTTGTTCTATATATGTAGGGCATAGTCATTGAAGCCATCAATGAACTATTTGTTCTATATATGTAGGGCATAGTCATTGAAGCCATCAATGAACTATTTGTTCTATATATGTAGGGCATAGTCATTGAAGCCATCAATGAACTATTTGCTCTATATATGTAGGGCATAGTCATTGAAGCCATCAATGAACTATTTGTTCTATATATGTAGGGCATAGTTATTGAAGCCATCAATGAACTATTTGTTCTATATATGTAGGGCTTAGTCATTGAAGCCATCAGAACTATTTCCCCTATATATGTAGGGCTTAGTCATTGAAGCCATCAATGAACTATTTGCTCTATATATGTAGGGCATAGTTATTGAAGCCATCAATGAACTATTTGTTCTATATATGTAGGGCATAGTCATTGAAGCCATCAATGAACTATTTGTTCAGTATATATGTAGGGCATAGTCATTGAAGCCATCAATGAACTATTTGTTCTATATATGTAGGGCATAGTCATTGAAGCCATCAATGAACTATTTGTTCTATATATGTAGGGCTTAGTCATTGAAGCCATCAATGAACTATTTGTTCTATATATGTAGGGCATAGTCATTGAAGCCATCAATGAACTATTTGCTCTATATATGTAGGGCATAGTCATTGAAGCCATCAATGAACTATTTGTTCTATATATGTAGGGCATAGTCATTGAAGCCATCAATGAACTATTTGTTCTATATATGTAGGGCTTAGTCATTGAAGCCATCAATGAACTATTTGTTCTATATATGTAGGGCATAGTCATTGAAGCCATCAATGAACTATTTGCTCTATATATGTAGGGCATAGTCATTGAAGCCATCAATGAACTATTTGCTCTATATATGTAGGGCATAGTTATTGAAGCCATCAATGAACTATTTGCTCTATATATGTAGGGCATAGTCATTGAAGCCATCAATGAACTATTTGCTCTATATATGTAGGGCATAGTCATTGAAGCCATCAATGAACTATTTGCTCTATATATGTAGGGCATAGTTATTGAAGCCATCAATGAACTATTTGTTCTATATATGTAGGGCTTAGTCATTGAAGCCATCAATGAACTATTTGTTCTATTATATGTAGGGCATAGTCATTGAAGCCATCAATGAACTATTTGCTCTATATATGTAGGGCATAGTCATTGAAGCCATCAATGAACTATTTGCTCTATATATGTAGGGCATAGTCATTGAAGCCATCAATGAACTATTTGTTCTATATATGTAGCATAGTTATTGAAGCCATCAATGAACTATTTGCTCTATAAAAGTAGGGCATAGTTATTGAAGCCATCAATGAACTATTTGCTCTATAAAAGTAGGGCATAGTTATTGAAGCCATCAATGAACTATTTGCTCTATATATGTAGGGCATAGTTATTGAAGCCATCAATGAACTATTTGCTCTATATATGTAGGGCATAGTCATTGAAGCCATCAATGAACTATTTGTTCTATATATGTAGGGCATAGTTATTGAAGCCATCAATGAACTATTTGCTCTATATACATGTATATGTAGGGCATAGCCATCAATGAACTATTTGCTCTATATAAGTAGGGCATAGTCATTGAAGCCATCAATGAACTATTTGTTCTATATATGTAGGGCATAGTCATTGAAGCCATCAATGAACTATTTGTTCTATATATGTAGGGCATAGTCATTGAAGCCATCAATGAACTATTTGTTCTATATATGTAGGGCATAGTCATTGAAGCCATCAATGAACTATTTGCTCTATATATGTAGGGCATAGTCATTGAAGCCATCAATGAACTATTTGTTCTATATATGTAGGGCATAGTTATTGAAGCCATCAATGAACTATTTGCTCTATATATGTAGGGCATAGTCATTGAAGCCATCAATGAACTATTTGCTCTATATATGTAGGGCATAGTCATTGAAGCCATCAATGAACTATTTGTTCTATATATGTAGGGCATAGTTATTGAAGCCATCAATGAACTATTTGTTCTATATATGTAGGGCATAGTCATTGAAGCCATCAATGAACTATTGGATGAGTTGGATCAGAGGTAAGCAGATTTGAGGATGTGCGGTGTACCAATCAGTTCCTGTCATTTTCGTGTCTCTCTCTTTATCTCCATTTTATATTTGTCTTTCCATGTACTCTCTTCCTCTTTCCTTCCACAATATTGCTCATCCCTCTTCATCCTGTCATTTTTTCTCTCTCCTCCCCTATCATATCTGGTCCTTCTCTCCTGTAATTTTCCATAACCTTCTCTCCTCTCATCTCTCCTCTCATTCCTCTCTTATCTCTCCTCTCATTCCTCTCATATCTCTCCTCTCATTCCTCTCTTATCTCTCCTCTCATTCCTCTCATATCTCTCCTCTCATATCTCTCCTCTCATTCCTCTCATATCTCTCCTCTCATTCCTCTCTTATCTCTCCTCTCATTCCTCTCTTATCTCTCCTCTCATTCCTCTCTTATCTCTCCTCTCATTCCTCTCTTATCTCTCCTCTCATTCCTCTCATATCTCTCCTCTCATTCCTCTCTTATCTCTCCTCTCATTCATCTCATATCTCTCCTCTCATTCATCTCATATCTCTCCTCTCATTCCTCTCATATCTCTCCTCTCATTACTCTCTTATCTCTCCTCTCATTCCTCTCTTATCTCTCCTCTCATTCCTCTCATATCTCTCCTCTCATTCCTCTCATATCTCTCCTCTCATTCCTCTCTTATCTCTCCTCTCATTCCTCTCTTATCTCTCCTCTCATTCCTCTCTTATCTCTCCTCTCATTCCTCTCTTATCTCTCCTCTCATTCCTCTCATATCTCTCCTCTCATTCCTCTCATATCTCTCCTCTCATTCCTCTCATATCTCTCCTCTCATTCCCCTCATATCTCTCCTCTCATATCTCTCCTCTCATTCCTCTCATATCTCTCCTCTCATTCCTCTCATATCTCTCCTCTCATTCCTCTCATATCTCTCCTCTCATTCCTCTCATATCTCTCCTCTCATTCCTCTCATATCTCTCCTCTCATTCCTCTCTTATCTCTCCTCTCATTCCTCTCTTATCTCTCCTCTCTCTCCTCCTTCAATTCTCTCATTCCCTTCTCTTTTCTCTCCTGTTCCTCACTCGCTCCTCTCCATCTCTCCTTTCCCTCTCTCCAGTGCCTCCAATATAGCTGCTCAGTCTTTTGAGCACATTCACTCCAATGAGGTCATCATGACTGCTGGCTACTCCAGGACTGTGGAAGCTTTCCTCAAGGCACAACATGTTTTGCAAGGCTTGGGCAGCTGTGCATGAGTAGAGGGTTAGAGCTAGATGCAGTAAGGGCAAGATATCTAGGGGAAGGGTTAGGGCAAGGCTATGACACAATCATCTGGGGGTAGGGCAAGGCTGACATCATCATCTGGGGCTAGGGCACGGCTATGACATCATCATATGGGGCTAGGGAAAGGCTATGACATGATCATCTAAGTGCTAGGCTTGGGCAAAAGCATTTAAAATTAAATCTTTGTAAAGTGTTGGCAGCAGTTGAAGTGACGCCGTGTGAGGTATCCGTGGACATCTGCCCAGGTGACGGCGTGCGAGGACATCTGCCCAGATTTGCCTGCAACTTCAGCAGAAAGCTGCGGCCACTGTACTGCCTTCTAGTTGAATGTTTGAAATAGAAAAGAAACTTCACTCCAAGACTTACAAACTTGATCTTTATGCTCGACCAATGTGTGCTTATGATTGTGCATGTCTTCCTGAGGACTTGACTACCTGATGTGCATAGTGAAGCTCTTGGCTGTGGCATGGCCTCTGGCTTTTCTGGGGACTGGGGAGCATGTAGAAATAAAAACAGCGACAAAGAACCTTCCCCTCAGAACAAAATGTCATGACACTACATAGCTTTTAAAGTGAAGGGGGAAAAGTGGGCACTATGTAAGTAGTGACGATCCCTCACCCGTGTCATGGAACTTCTCCTCCTCTCTCCCCATCCTCCCATCTTCCTGTCTACACACACACCACACACACGCACACTCACACACCTTAGGAGGCCGCTAGAAAGAGGAAATTTGATGTGATTGTTGCTGAAGCTGCACCTTCTTTTCAAGGACAGGAACTGGCCACCAAGTTGGCACAGAGTGGAGTTGAAGCGACTGTGATCACTGACTCTGCTGTGTTCGCCATCATGTCTCGAGTGAACAAGGTATATACGTGCATGCACACACTGGAGAGGTTATGTACTTGTAATCTGTATTCATTCTGAGGAGCCTGTGCTGGACCATGTCGCATGTACTCTGGATCCAATCCTACTTCAGGACAGTGTGGTGTTGGTTCTGTGTGTGTCCCCATAGAGTTCTTGTCGACCTACTTCAACCTGCCTCAACCCAGTGTGGTGTTGGTCCAGTGTGTTTCCCCAGAGAGCTACTGTCAGCGTACTTCAAACTGCCTCAACCCAGTGTGGTGTTGGTCCAGTGTGTATCCTCATAGAGCTATTGTCAACCTGCCTCCACCAAGTGTAATGTTGATCTATTTTGAAACACATAGCAGTAGCAACCAAAATAGAAATGCCAATTCTGTTCCATTGTTGACCAACAGCGTGGAAGGAATGCGCAAACACCTTCAAACTCGTCATGTTTTTCCAATTTGCTGGTCTATATTAACCTGTAGCTTCAATAGCTGGAGGTCAAAATCTCGGAGTTACGTGTGATTTGTTCTCTCCTCTCCTCCTATATTTTGCTCCGTCCCCTCCCCCTCCCCCTCCCCCCCTCCTCGATTTAGGCCGTTAAACTCTCTTGGTTGTTGTTGTTGTTGTTTGCTACTGCTGCTATATGTAATGATGACCTTTACCTATCTTCTGTGATATAATATCAGATGACATAATATTGGACGTACACAGCAGGAGTCATGTGTGATACTAATCTAGCATCACATGGTCATCATGTATATAGTGGAAATATTTTATCATGTAATTATCACACAACTACTGTAGGTCATTATAGGAACCCACACAGTAATGGCAGATGGAGGGTAAGTCTATTAATATATATATATATATATGCACATATAGGCGATGTATTTCAAACACATTCTTGGATCCACATTCTGTCATACAGATTAAAAGCTTTAAATGGTGCACACCAGTTGGCACTTGCAGCTAAGCATCATTCTGTACCAGTAAGTCAGTGAGGTGTGTGTATGATGAGTGAGTTATGTGTGTATGATGAGGGTGGAGGTGAGTGGGTGATAAAGGAATGTGTGTGATGAGTGAGTGGTGTGTGTGCAATGTGGGAAATTACAACAAAAATCTGTTCGGTTAATTTGTCCGAGTACAATAAATTTTGTTCCATCATTCTCAGACTTTGATCTGCCATCAATTTTTTAAGAATTACAACTTATATCATGTAACTGAAATCATGGAAGTAATGAGTAGGTCGGCAAAAAAAGCAAGATAGACGTGTATAGAGATAATGGGCACAAACGACCACAAGAACACATAATCAACATAAAACAAGTTCAGGCTTGCAAAATATAACTGTAGTTGTGCGCATGTGCGTATTCTAGAGCATTTGTTATTGTTGCTCGGACATTTTGACAGCAAGTTGATTTTTGTTCCGACAAATGCGTGAGATGTTCGCTGCTGTAATTTCCTGGACTATGTGTATGTGTGAGATGACGGAGGTGTGTGAAATGGAGATCAAAGAGAGTGTGGACCAAATGTTTATGTCTTCCCATTCTTCTCCCACCTCGTTACCAGGTGTACGTGTGTGCTTCTCTGTTCAAACTATCTCCGCAGTACCTCTGCTCTTACGACCAGGTCAGTGGCTGCCCTGTCAGCTGGGCAGGCGCAATTAAGGTCCAAGTTCCGTTAGAGATAAGTGATTATAACAAGTGATGGATGGGATAGAACACAGGTTGCCTACTCAGTGGTACAGACATTGAACACTCAAGCCTGGTTCGCAATCTGATATGGCTGGGAGGGGTGGGGGGTGGTTCGTAATCCGATATGGCTGGGGGGGGGGGGGGGGGGGGGTGCGAGAACAATATTTTGTGATTTCGCAATTCCAAACTCTCAAATTTTTTGGCATTTTAGCAAAAAGTTAAGCCCATGAAGAGAGGGAAAAAAACAGCTATGCAAATATGTTCACAGCATGAGATATAACTGACGTGTTTGTGTTCCGATTCTGGTGAATCGACTTGAATTTATCTCGCATTGTGAACTGAGTTTTAGTCGTACCCAACGACCGATATTTTTATACCGATACAAATGCTCCTATAGAATCCTGCACTAACAGAAGAGTCACGTCAAAGGTGTAGGTCTGAGCTTGCAGGCTTCTTCTTGAGCCACAAGTCACATGCAATTGAATTTTGAGTTTGTCCTATATAGGCATGCACACTTCTTTAACCAGATGTACGTATTTCTCTCTGTTCTTTATGCTAGGATTCGTTTAATAAGATAGTGGCCCCTCACAACATACTCAACTTCAGTGATGGAGACTTTGTCTCAAAGGTTCATGCTCAGAACCCTGTCTTTGACTTTGTCCCTCCTGACCTTGTCACTCTCTTCATCTCCAACATGTAAGCAGAATGACTTAATGTTGATGTTGTGCATGTGTCGAAGCTGTGAGGGAGGTGGTTTCAGAAAGGTTTCTTTCTCGGAGTTAGAAGCAACTAATCAGTGTTTTGTGCACGGCAACAATTATAAAACTTGCGTGTGCTTAAAAGAATTTTTGTGTGAACTCCTAAAGGTATAATTGGTGCTCATCCAAGACTTCCTCATTGCCCAAAACTCATTGCCCAAAACTATTGCTAATATCATCTCGTTCATGGCCTTTCGATTAAAGGGGGGATTAAATAAGGGGGATAAGGGGGGTATTTATTGGGGGATTAATAATAATAATAATAATAATAATAATAATAATAATAATAATAATAATAATAATAATAATAATAATAATAATAATAATAATAATAATAATAATAATAATAATAATAATAATAATAATAATAATAATAATAATAATAATAATAATAATAATAATAATAATAATAATAATAATAATAATAATAATAATAATAATAATAATAATAATAATAATAATAATAATAATAATAATAATAATAATAATAATAATAATAATAATAATAATAATAATAATAATAATAATAATAATAATAATAATAATAATAATAATAATAATAATAATAATAATAATAATAATAATAATAATAATAATAATAATAATAATAAAATAGATCCTCGCTAATCCAAATAGCCTGTGACTTGAGCCCCTTCAATAAATATTATTACTGAGGCACGACTATCCTTGTCCTTATGGTTTGCAGGTCACTGC
The DNA here is from genome assembly GCA_028752905.1 of Cladorhizidae sp. MBARI D1340-BT2. Taxonomy (NCBI): domain Eukaryota; kingdom Metazoa; phylum Porifera; class Demospongiae; order Poecilosclerida; family Cladorhizidae; species Cladorhizidae sp. MBARI D1340-BT2. Next base: position 8,861,562 of record JAQNBH010000011.1, read on the forward strand.
ATGGTTGAGAAGCCACAATGTGCAGCATATAATTAGTGCTAGGATGCTGCATGGAATATATACTGAAAAATGTCTGTACCATAGAAAAGCTGACTCCTGATCTCTTCCTAGTCTTCACTTCTCTGCTGCATCCCATCTCTGTCAGCTTTCTTTTGTAGACTCTTTAAGCTCACTGTCCTTTTTCATTGTCTGGAATTGAGGAAGTTCCTGTTCAGACTGAAGCTTGTAGCTTTTCTTTCCAATCTGATCCAGAATCCAGACTTCCTTTAGGCTTTTGTGTGCTCTTTTTGCAGTCCCTTTCTTCTTCTCGACGGGAACTTCGCAGCAGCTGCCTGTAAAAAGCATCCGCATAATTTCTATGCTTCGGGAAGGTGTGTTTAGCGCGTGTGCATATTGCAATAGCGATTCGGATTTGCGAGGTTCGGATCCAGATAGGTGAAGGTCTTCTGTTATAATGACGAGGACGACGATAAATGATGTGATGGTGATGATGATGATGATGATTAGAGGACCTACAGTCAGAACTTTGCAACTCTTATCTGGACGACATCACGACAGGTGGTAATTGGGAGGACATAGTGCATGACTTTCGGAGAGTGCAGCTTCTAGCTGAGGATGCGGACCTTTCTTTGAACCACAGTAAGTGTGAAGTGGTAGGGATATTCCAGGTCTTTTGGTAGTGAACCCAGGAGTCATCCACCCTTTTGGGGTCACTGATTGGTGGAGCGGAAGGCAGTGATTCAATTCTTGGGAAGAAGATAGATTCATTGCATGTTTTGGGAGAGAGACTTAGTTACCTCCATGCTCATGATGCATTCAATCTCCTCTAACCTGCTGTTTGCATTCCCAAACTTTTATATATATATATATATTATGTTCGTCTCCTTCCTTCTCTTCTCCATTATACTACATTCATTTGACAGGCTGCAAAGAGGAATAGTGAGTGAGATAGTGAAGGTTGACCTTGGCGACCTGTGCATGGACACAGGCATCACTTCCGGTGCATTCGGGTGGTCTTGGGATCAGTAGTGCAGTGCAGTTGGCCTTGCATCAGATGTTGCCTGCTCTGATCTTATCCATCGGATCCTTTAGGAAAGGTTATCTGGTGTACAGTGTACTTTTCAGAATTATACTCTTGATATGTGGAGTCAAAGTCGTGATGCATCACCCCCTGGAGGAAGTGAGTCCTTCAGAGCTTGGGATGCCCAATACCCCTTTAGTTCAGGCTACATTTGATCAGCTACTAAGTGATGCTCATTCTGAAACTTCTCGTGCACGTTTGCTAGCTGCGGCACGGAAAGAATCTGATGCTTGGCTCAATGCCATCCCAGTGGCGTCTCTAGGTTTAAGGATGGAGGACAAGGTACTTTGGGATTGTGGATAGGTGCACCCCTAGTTCAACCCCATTCGTGTTGCCATTGTGGTGAACAGGTCGATGTTAAAGGCACACATGGCCTGAGTTGCCGTAGAAGTCAGGGTCGCTATCCAGGACATGCCTCTCTGAATGTGGTGGTCATCAAGAGGTTTGGACTCTGCAAAGAACCCATCTCAACTCAAACCCAATGGAGTGTTAAGATCAGTTGGCAAAAGCATCAGTTTGGTACCATTGAAGTGTAGTCGATCACTAGTGAGGGATGTTACATGCCCAGACACCTATGCACCATCCTATTTGGCTTTGGCTGGTGTTGAGGCTGGCAGTATGGCCAAGACACCTATGCACCATCCGATTTGGCTTTGGCAGGTGTTGAGGCTGGCAGTATGGCCAAGACACCTATGCACCATCCCATTTGGCTTTGGCTGGTGTTGAGGCTGGCAGTATGGCCAAGACACCTATGCACCATCCCATTTGGCTTTGGCTGGTGTTGAGGCTGGCAGTATGGCCAAGACACCTATGCACCATCCCATTTGGCTTTGGCTGGTGTTGAGGCTGGCAGTATGGCCAAGACACCTATGCACCATCCCATTTGGCTTTGGCTGGTGTTGAGGCTGGCAGATGGCCAAGACACCTATGCACCATCCTATTTGGCTTTGGCTGGTGTTGAGGCTGGCAGTATGGCCAAGACACCTATGCACCATCCCATTTGGCTTTGGCAGGTGTTGAGCCTGGCAGTGGCCACTGAAGCCGAGTACCACAAAAGGACTAAGTATCAAGAGTTGGACCTCTTTCTATCTATTATGCCGCTGACCATTGAGACATCAGGAGTTTTCGGCCCTGCAGCTGCAGCCTTTTTCACTGACCTTGGCAAACGGGTCGCAGACCAGTTAGGTCACAGTCCTTTCAGCTGCAGCGTGTGGTTCAGCAGGGTAGTGCTGCGGCTATTTTTGGGGCTTTGCTGGTTTATTTTATTATGTTTGGATATGTTACATTTTGTGTTACTTCTAATGTAAAATGTATGAATAAAATGTATGAAGTAATTATTTTTAAATTTATCATAAAATTAATTTGCTTGAGTTAATTAAGTGTTAATAGACTCTGGTATATATTGCCTGTTTATAATATGTGTAAATTACGATATATTATCAATAACCTACTCAATAATCAACTTGAAATTGTATTCCCCTAATAATATTCCCCAATAATATTCCCCAATAATATTCCCCCAATAATAATAATAATAATAACAAAAGTACAATAACGAGACAATTATTATATAAATAATTATATTTATAAATAATAAATAATCGCTAACAGCTACTAACTAATCTCTCCTTGCTTGCAAAGCCTCCCATTGCTCCCATGAGACTGTGATGGCATTGCCCTTTTGTATATACAGACCACATAAGATTAAACTCTCAACAAACTCCAAGTTGACATTGAGTATATACGATGTCTTTCTCTATAATCAACTTAAATTTGCTCACTCAAGTTGATTATCAAGAAAGTCATTATAATATATATAATATAATATATATATTCTAATGTAATAGTGTGTAATTGTTTTTTTCCCATTTATTTAATTAATTAAATTTTTTAATTGTATTTGTTGTTTTGTTGGGGAGGGGGGAAGGGTTTTGTTGTACCAAATCAATTTTTCTGCCATTTGCTGTCTTCCTCTTCATTGCAGTGGAGGTTGTGCCCCTTCCTACGTTTATCGTCTAATTAGTGAGCTGTATAACAGTGACGACAGAGACTTGTAATGATGATTGCAATGAAGTGCCATGTTTTTCAAGAAAGTTCAAGATAATGCCTTCTGCATGCAATTCACAACATTAAAATTTATTGTAATATATTTGTCAAGAATTGATGTACTTTAACCTATGTATACTTTAACCTATGTATATGTATAGATTTTATAAATAGAATGTCATTGTCATAACTTTATTTCATAGTTCAGTCCAAATTGGCTGTCTTTTGTTCTCTCATTAGCTGTTGATTTATAATTAGCAACTTCATTCAAGATAAAATTATTGGAATCCAATCATTATCTGTTGTATATAATATGTTATAATAGCAACTTCATTCAAGGGTAGACAGATCAAAACGAAGCAGTGAGCGCTCGCTGGGAAATTGGATTTGTTCCAAGAAAGTGGGCACGCATGAAGTATATTTGTTGTTCCACGATGACTCAAATCAAGTATCGCCCCAAAACCTAGATTTGTGGAAAACTTTGCTTAGGGCGGCAGAGATCAGGCAACAGGTCCCAATTTTTGGACCAGGCCAAAGACTTGAGCGAGGTAGAAATCAAGTACAACATCATCACATGTGCGTACCTTTTTCATGATGACAAAGAAGCTCCTCGGCATGACCACAAAAAAGCTATCTCCGTTGAGCCTGCAGAAGATCTAGAGATGCACTGAGCACTTCAATCGAATACCTGAAGAGTTAAAAGATCAGGGAACCCTCTCATACAATGTTCTTTGTTATGTCGACCAGAGGGTACTTGCTGTCACAAGTAGAGAACTTGTTGCTACTGTCGGGCTTTACCACATGTCCTGCTACTGTTTATACACATGTGGAGAGTCTGCCACCAATGCTGATGCATCGAAACAAGGCACAGTTGCAGGGGCTCAAGCATGTGGCAGCAGAGAAGCACCGTATGAGGAACTGAAATAATGGGAATGAACTCTTCCCTGACCCCGAAGTAATACCCATGACAGACATGTCTAAACGAATCATCTAGGAACTCTGTTGGTGTCAGTCGGGTCAAAGATTTGACAAGGAACATCTTTGTCATAATTTTGGACTAAACTGGCAGGATCCATCCACATCATTTCTGATGACAAGGGAAAACAATTTTTGAGTGAGCTTGCTAAAAACACATGCTCCTTGGAAATAGAGCTTCAGCATGCCATGGCCTTCAACTCGGATGAGATGAAAGGAAGTATATAGTTAAGCAGTTGAAGAATGAGATGAAGAGGCAAGACGCCAGTCAAGGGTAATCTCCACCCGATGTGGGGCAAGATGAGAACAAGATGAAGAGGCAAGACACCAGTCAAGGGTAATCTCCACCCGATGTGGGGCAAGATAGAGAACATCATCCTAAACCCATTGCTCAGTAAAATATTGAATATTCTGAAATGATACTCGAACTTTTGTTAGAAAGTCTGTCTGTGTGTTCTAGATGCACGGCTACAGCTTTGAAGGGCATCAAAAGATTATACTGGGACGGACATTGGCTATATATATTGTGTTGATTTTATTTAAACTCCTGATAAACTGGAAGTCCTTGTTCATAAAACTGGTTGTGAATGTCGGCTATTTTGTTACGTGTATCTCTGCGTATGCATTCTCTTCACGTTTGTGATGTAATTACTACATGGTAACATAATTACCAACAATCGCTTAGAACCACACCCAATACAAACAGTTTGTTATCTAGGCTGCTTCTAGCCTTACTCTATTACAAAAACACCTTAGTTACTGAAAATGGCAAGATTTGCATAGAACATCGTCTTCTACTGGTTCTGTAGATGTAGAAAAACTACCTTTTTCTCTCTCATAGGGAAGCGTCTTCGACTGGCCCCTTCCCCCCCCTCTTTTTTGTAGGTAGCTATATAGCTACACAGCCAACAGGAGTTTGGGGAGAGGGATAGGGCATTCTAATTTTGAGCTCCTCTGATAAATATTTTATTTTCCCCAAGCAATACTGAGAACTTCTGCTATATAGTCAATTCATATTAGCTAACTCTTGTGTTTTTGCTAGCTGCTGTAGCCTTCATCAGGAATAATGAAGGCTAGAGCATCCAGCTGCAGTACGACATGTGATTTTGGAATGCAAATGAGAAATCGTTCATGCACTAATCCCACTCCCATGTTTGGGGGAAGAGATTGTGAAGGACATGCTCGAGAAAACAATAATGGAGTGAGCAAATATAAGTCCATTATCGAGAAAGTCATTGTATCTCAACTGAGAGTTGAATAATAGCCATCTATCTCCCTTGGCAGTGACTTGATCTTTGTATGCGAGATCACACCTAAGCATCCATTTGCTGTGAAATCACTGACAAGACACACTGAACTGATACACACTAGAATCGACTTGGACACTTTTGCACTCTCGAGATAAGGAGATTGATATAGCACTGTGTGTTCGGAAGATCAACTCCTAAGGGACAAAATTCCACTGCCAGCAAACATCTATGAAAGCGTCTTCACCATTCTGGCCTGGGACAATGGCTTGAAGAGACAGTTAGTAGTGCAGGTACCTCTATTGAGCCAATGGAATTGCTGTCCAGGCAAAAGTCATTGGGTCTATCACAACAAATTGCAGTTTTCCAAAAGAGGAGCATCAGCCGATATACTACTTGCCTAGAATTGGTCAGTGAGTATGGCCACTAAGCTACAAGTATAAATACCAACACTATCACACAGGTGCAGAATGCAAAATCAAAGAACCTTGTCTGGGAACTTGCTTCAATGTGTGCCCCCTCCCGCGAGGTTCAAACCTTCAGAAGCAGGACCAGATACAACATCCAGATCAGCTGCGAGTGATCCATGACAATGTCGGCTACCTGCCAACAATCAATACATCTGCCCTTGATTTGTCTATGGTGTTTGAAGTGTTAAACCAGACACAACACTCGGCACCACGAAGTCCCTGTAATTGAAAGTATCGTCTGCATGTCCGACCAAGAAGGACACAACAGGATGTAGCTGAATAATTTTCTTTTCTCTAAGCTGTTGCGCATGCTCAGTGAAAGGCGCTCCCGCACCCTGGCTGCCCTGTCTGAGTTAGATATTCGAGGGAAACCCAATTGTTGGATCACATAATGAAGTTCATGTGGTTGTTAGCTGGAAGTCAGTTACGTCAGTCAACCAAACACTACAAGAAACCGGGCAATGCTTGTAACATTCAGTGTATATACCTCTTTATTTTATTTTACGGGGAAAATTCCTTGTGCATGCATTTTAGCTAGAGTAGCTCCACAAATCAGATACAATATTGAAAGTAAGTTGACCCTTGATGGTTCTGTGAGAAGCAAGTACAAGTTAAGGACCTAAGTTCAGTTATCAGTTACATCCTGACAACATGTCCAGATCACTCACCTATTGTATATTCAAAACCCTGTTCAATGCCTCCATTACAATTTTGTAGGATCATCTACTGATGAGTATTTCCCACACCAAGGTCGGGTTTCATTTTTGCACTCCTTTGGACAAAGAACTATACCATGTGCATATGCTGTGTTTCATGTGTACTGGTAAGTGTTCTTCGCTTGTTTGGCTTTACGAGGCAAAAAAAATGCTTGAGATAATTTTCCGGCAGAAATGTAAGAGCATAGTCTATTTACAACCCTCCCATGCACAAACTGATGTTGGATGTATCGGTCCTTCATCCCTCCTGTTGAGATGGACATGAAGCCCTGTGAAGTGAAGTCATCCAGAAAGAGCCTGTAAAGCCTCCATATCATCTGTCAAACCTACACCAGATTTTAGAGTGTGTACCACTTCTGCAAACAAACCACAGAGAAGAGTCACAGATATATTACAAGCCTATGCTAGAGAGTTTTAATTACAAGCTATAAGGGTTCTGTCAAAATGAGCTTGTACACGTGTCATTAGTGACATTCTTCAGCACACACTGGAATCAATATCACACAGAAGCTGATAGACACACTATTGGAAGACACTCTCACTGAATGGAGGTTGAATTAAATGTGTCTGCTTGGACATTAACAAGAACGGCTTTTAAAATCATGGCAGTGACCACAGCCTTACACATAATTATGTGTGCCATATTTCATGATTATGTATATACAAAGGGTGGGGACAATCTCATTTCCTCTTCTTTATTGGTGGGCCATAGTTGCTATTCCTGAGCTGGTGGCGGGTTATTTCAGAATCAGTATGAGTACAAGCTGTATAAACAAAATATGCAGGGCAAGATGGCTAGATCTCTTCTTACAGACCTAGTGTGCTGTATTGAGATGTTTTCACTGGGAAATGCCATGGCGACTTCCAAGGTTTCATTTGAAGTGAGATAGATGCCTTATGGAGATAGAAAGTGGAAATTTTAAAATATTTTGAGCAGACAAAACATACATACATACAGAGAGAGAGAGACACAGACACACACACACACAGAGACACACAAACAGACATGCACAGAGACAGACCCACACAGAGAGGCACACACACAGAGACAGACAGACAAAGAGACGACACAGACAGACACACAAACAACTCACTTACTTTAATCTGCACCAAGCATCATGGCACAGGGTAAATATGTAAGAAATAATGTAGACATTACAGACGATGCAACACAGCTCTAGGACGCTGGTTATGTCAATAATCTTACTCTCGGGAATATGTTCCCATTCCAGTCTCTCGAAGTCAGGAAAATCACTAGCTATCATGGAACACATTTTCAGTCCCCCTTACCCATTTTGTGGGGAACAAGGACACCGGTGATTTGTATATAGACCTGAAGAAACGGAAGATAAAAGAACACTTAGTGCACATGCAATATGCACACACACCGTCACTTATAAGACCTACGCCTGGTGTATTCAACCTTGTAGTTTTCCCAGGTCTTTGACGGGTGCTGGTCGTGTTCGTAGACCCCTGCGTCGTCCCGGTGTTGCTTAGGTATTTTGATCAACACCAATGCAAATGTATTTTCGCCCACTTGGAGTGGCGGTTATATACATCATCCTTGGGAGATGAGCAGAAGTCCACATCAGTGTCGAGCCGATTATTCTCTTCATCCACACCTTATTGAGTATTGCCATCACCACCAGCCTCACCATCACTGACAGTTGGTTCATCTGTCCTACCATCACTACTTTCACCAAACTACCAATCCTTCTGCTTCTCCTCCTCCCCAAGATTTTGTTGTTGCTGAATTGACGTCCTCTGATTTTGTCATAATCACATTTAACTCCCTGATGAACTATGACTCCTGTGTAGATTATTTTTTATGATGCTGTGTTGGTCCAGCTGACTCTGTTTCCATTTCCTCGGTGAAGAGACAATGTCCGGCGGAACAAACCACATATTGTCTCCAGAGCCGTAAGGAGTGGGGGCTTGACTTCGAGTTCTCCAACTAGTTTCGGTAATCATATTTGACTCAGCCAAAAACTTGTTTGAAGTTGCAATATCCTCCTGTGCTGGTGCATTCTCATGTCCAACCTTCCTCTCGTGTCCACCTTCCTCCCTCTTTTTCCATCTCCAACACCCTTGACGCTTGTCTTGACGCTTGTCTTGACGCTTGTCTTGACGCTTGTCTTGACGCTTGTCTTGACGCTTGTCTTGACGCTTGTCTTGACGCTTGTCTTGACGCTTGTCTTGACGCTTGTCTTGACGCTTGTCTTGACGCTTGTCTTGACGCTTGTCTTGACGCTTGTCTTGACGCTTGTCTTGACGCTTGTCTTGACGCTTGTCTTGACGCTTGTCTTGACGCTTGTCTTGACGCTTGTCTTGACGCTTGTCTTGACGCTTGTCTTGACGCTTGTCTTGACGCTTGTCTTGACGCTTGTCTTGACGCTTGTCTTGACGCTTGTCTTGACGCTTGTCTTGACGCTTGTCTTGACGCTTGTCTTGACGCTTGTCTTGACGCTTGTCTTGACGCTTGTCTTGACGCTTGTCTTGACGCTTGTCTTGACGCTTGTCTTGACGCTTGTCTTGACGCTTGTCTTGACGCTTGTCTTGACGCTTGTCTTGACGCTTGTCTTGACGCTTGTCTTGACGCTTGTCTTGACGCTTGTCTTGACGCTTGTCTTGACGCTTGTCTTGACGCTTGTCTTGACGCTTGTCTTGACGCTTGTCTTGACGCTTGTCTTGACGCTTGTCTTGACGCTTGTCTTGACGCTTGTCTTGACGCTTGTCTTGACGCTTGTCTTGACGCTTGTCTTGACGCTTGTCTTGACGCTTGTCTTGACGCTTGTCTTGACGCTTGTCTTGACGCTTGTCTTGACGCTTGTCTTGACGCTTGTCTTGACGCTTGTCTTGACGCTTGTCTTGACGCTTGTCTTGACGCTTGTCTTGACGCTTGTCTTGACGCTTGTCTTGACGCTTGTCTTGACGCTTGTCTTGACGCTTGTCTTGACGCTTGTCTTGACGCTTGTCTTGACGCTTGTCTTGACGCTTGTCTTGACGCTTGTCTTGACGCTTGTCTTGACGCTTGTCTTGACGCTTGTCTTGACGCTTGTCTTGATGCTTGTCTTGACGCTTGTCTTGACGCTTGTCTTGACGCTTGTCTTGACGCTTGTCTTGACGCTTGTCTTGACGCTTGTCTTGACGCTTGTCTTGACGCTTGTCTTGACGCTTGTCTTGACGCTTGTCTTGACGCTTGTCTTGACGCTTGTCTTGACGCTTGTCTTGACGCTTGTCTTGACGCTTGTCTTGACGCTTGTCTTGACGCTTGTCTTGACGCTTGTCTTGACGCTTGTCTTGACGCTTGTCTTGACGCTTGTCTTGACGCTTGTCTTGACGCTTGTCTTGACGCTTGTCTTGACGCTTGTCTTGACGCTTGTCTTGACGCTTGTCTTGACGCTTGTCTTGACGCTTGTCTTGACGCTTGTCTTGACGCTTGTCTTGACGCTTGTCTTGACGCTTGTCTTGACGCTTGTCTTGACGCTTGTCTTGACGCTTGTCTTGACACTTGTCTTGGAGACTGCAGTCCTAGCTCTCCGTATATACAGCAGCACTGTGGGGATTGGGACTAACCTGTAGCTGCACGGCTCCACTGCCATCATCTCCCATATCTTCCTTTCTCACTTATGCACAGACCTTGTGGATACTTTGTGAAGACTTAGTTCTCTTCAGCGACTGTTGCTCTGAGTGATTCTATGATGACAAATAAGAAACATCAACACCATCGTCACCAGAATTAATATCCTCTCCACTATCGCCAGCCTCACCATCATCTTCAAAACCAGCCTCACCATCATCTTCAAAACCAGCCTCACCATCATCTTCAAAACTATTTTATTGAGGTGTAAATGACTACTGTGACACAGACAAGCATTGTAAGGACCCAGAGAAGGCATGGTTAGGGTGTTGTTCTGCACAGTGCTATCCAAGTGCACTAGTAGAAATGGGACATTCCCTACAAAAGCAAATCGTCGGCTTGAAACAACAATAGGATCACTGCTCTCTACCATCACTACTCGCATCAACACGACCAATCTTCTGCTTCTCCTCCTCAAATTTTTGTTGTTGCTACTGACATTCTTTCCCACCATCACCAGCCTCAACAACACTGACACGTTTGCACATCCTCCCTTCCATCACTGCTCGCATCAACACCACCAATCCTCCGGCTTCTTCTCCTCTCCAAGTTTTTCTCGGTGTTGATTTGGCGTCTGTTGGTAGATCCTAATCTCATGACATTCACATTTGACTCTCTTTCACTATCTGATGAACCATGACTCCTGTGCTGATTATTTATGATGCTGTGTCGGCCTGGCTGACTCTCTTTCCATTTCCTCAAGAGACAATGTCCAGTAGAACAAACCACATATTGTCTCCAGAGCGGCAAGGAGTGGTAATTTGTCTTCATTCTTCAACTTATTTCCGAGGATTTGTTAAAAGTTGGAGTAACATTTTGTGCCGATACATTCTGATTACTAACTTCTCTCCCATGCCCACCTTTCCTCATATCCACTACACATATATCAACACACTGATGTCTTGTTGCTAACATTGACTGTTACACCACGTTATCCACTACACATATATCAACACATGAATGTCTTGTTGCTAACATTGACTGTTACACCACGTTATCCACTACACATATATCAACACATGAATGTCTTGTTGCTAACATTGACTGTTACACCACGTTATCCACTACACATATATCAACACATGAATGTCTTGTTGCTAATGTTGACTGTTACACCACGTTATCCACTACACATATATCAACACATGAATGTCTTGTTGCTAACATTGACTGTTACACCACGTTATCCACTACACATATATCAACACATGAATGTCTTGTTGCTAATGTTGACTGTTACACCACGTTATTCACTAAACATATATCAACACATGAATGTCTTGTTGCTAATGTTAACTGTTACACCACGTTATCCACTACGCATATATCAACACATGAATGTCTTGTTGCTAATGTTGACTATTCTATGTCACGTTATCCACTACGCATATATCAACACATGTATGTTATGATAGACTGACTTCAGTCTGATTAAACATTGTTGTTGTTATATATTTTATCATTTGCTATGACGTCACTCTTATTTTGTATACACTATAAAATACCATGTTTTCAGTGACGATGCAGTTCAGTGCTTTTGTTAATGTATTATAAGTTCAATAACAAGTTGACTTTACATTGCGTGCAGTACTAGTAGTAACACAGACTAGTCAGTATACCAGCTAAGATGGTACAAATGTCTTGTTGCTATTCTTGCGTGTGTTATCCACTACACATAACACATGAATGTCTTATTGCTATTGTTCATGTTGGGTCAGCTACAGCCTCCTTCAAGGACTTGGAAACAGTTGTACAGAAGAATTCCACCAACCAGAGAGGATGTTTTGGTCAGCTATGGCCTCCATTGGACTTGGTAACAGTTTCTCTGGAGAAAAAACTTACAAACAAAACAGCAGCACTTAGTGGGAGTCCTTCACTCTGCTTATAATACAGTAGCTTCGACATATGTCATCTATGAAATTATCTGTCGGTTGATCCTTACCAGTTGCTCCATTTCAATTGAGAAAAGATTAGTCGTGAACATTCAGGTCCTTTTTTAACACTAACAAATATTTTCCAATACAGGACCTAATACTGCCTTGCTTAGAAAATTGTTACCCTTTGAATCATCCAGTCTTCTAATGAAGGGACCTCTTATGCAAGTTAAGAGTAAGAGAAGAGGTAGACAGATTCCTGAAGGTGGACTTCAAGGGGTTTTCACTTTTTTTGTGCAGTTTTGGGGGGTCAGCCAGTAAGTTTACTACTTAACAAAGAATTCTAGACATGCTGAGAATTTTACTGGAGCTTATGGTGGCTGTAGGCACCATTTAGACAGCTGAGAAGCTGGTGATGCAAGCTTTAGCAGAGAATCAGTTTTGCTTTGCTTTTTTAGTGGGAGAGTTGCCATTTTTAAATGAGGGTCAAACTAATGTAGGGAGTATATTAGTGTGTTCAAAGATAATTTTGACATTTCAATTTACAAGAACAGGTTTATAAAGAACACTTTTGGGGAGATTGACTACTCGACTGCTTCCTTGCCAGTTTGATGACCCTTTACCATTTTAAAATATGTACGTCAATACACTCACACTGACTCTCAGTTGACATCATGGGTACATTATTCTATGCTCAGCTGATGAAGTGATGACTGGAATAGTGAGATAGATTTTTAGGAGTTTGTGGATTCTATGACGATTTTCTCGAGACCAGATTGGCTACCTCAATAATCATTTCAGGTTGAAGGTCATTGTAATAATTACTATTGGGCTTGTCACACCTTACCAATCCTCTTAACATCCCTAATCTGGTCTAAATCAAGACATAGTATTAACAATGATGTAAATAATAACATAATTTCATCGCACCATTATAATAACAGTACCCACAATAATTAAACATTGAAGGAATTTGAAGGAATAATAATAAAGGGGTGGCTGTTCTTATGGCTACAGTAGCATCTTTCTGTTACATCTGCTACCCACAATAGCAGCTTTTTGTTACAAGAGCAGATTTCTCTTGGGAACCATATTTTCAAAAATGCCAAAAACTAGTAAATCAAATGACCTTTGATATCCACAATTACTCCTGACTTAGGACTTATCCAGCTTCAGTTTTAAGAAGGACCTTTTCACTGAGGCCATTGATGCTGAAAGAGGAGAATGATTGCGATACCATCCAAGGTTATAGCCTTGATTATATCTGGAAGCATTTTTAAATGAATTTTTAATTTCTCCATGTCGATATATAATACCACCATACAACTCTTTTAGCTTTGTAGAAAGTGAATTTCCATTAGCACTATATATCCACCAACAATGCTTCAATACTTCTTACAAAAAGGAAGTTGTCTTGCTGAAATAGTCTATGTAGTTCACCCTTTACATAGTCCATTGCCTCAAAATATTTCTTTCTATAATGATCCTCATTTGAGGTAAAGCTATGCTGTGGTGTTCCTTCATCTAATCTCTTTGAAAGCTGCCTTTGGCAAGGTAGAGCACGAGCATCACAAAGCACTTTAGAGTCTTCACTACCACAGAATCATAGAAAGATTTGAAGTTAAATTCTGTTCGTCCGAGTTTGTACAAGTGTAGAACAGTCAAAGAAGTCGAAGCGCTACTGAACGCTTGAATGCTTATTATCTAGATGATCGTGGCAGACTTTGATGCTGGAAAGATTAGAAATCAGGTAAAGACATCGCTTTTCCCTAAGGCAATACTCGGACAAACTGTTTTGCCCTCTAGTTCTGGCTCTAGCTTGGAGTAATGGGTTAGCCACGTGTAGTAGGCCCTAGCTACGAGTAGTGGGCCCTAGCTACGAGCAGTGGGCCCTAGCCACGTGTAGTGGGCCCTAGCCACATGTAGTGGGCCCTAGCTACGAGTAGTGGGCCCTAGCCACGTGTAGTGGGCCCTAGCTACGAGTAGTGGGCCCTAGCTACGAGCAGTGCGAATTCTCTGAAGTGATCGAATGCATAAGTCTACAGCCATAAAACAGTCATCAACATTAGTCTCCTCTGCCTGAAGGGTAATGGATAGCTGTTCATTCATAGCATAGAAGGTGGAAACTCGTCTCAAAATCTTTCTCCAACACCAGTAATGTGTTTTTGAAAATATCTGGCATCATCGTAACCTTGACCACGACAATTCTCAAACTGCATGCCAACCGAAGAAGATTTTTGTGTAAATAGTCTGTGCTCTGGCATTATCAAACTGAACAAATCCATGCCAGTAAACTGTCTAGCCCTCTTATTAGTTAGTCTACAATAAGTAGCCCACAAAATCAAATCCATCAAGGAAGGACTAAACTTTGCTATAGATATGACACACTCCCAATGAACTCTCAGTTGAATTACAATAACCTTCTCAATAATCAACTTGAAATTGTATTCTCTCGATGTTTCAATGCAAAGACATCAGGAATCAAATCATGGTTCTAGAATTAAATAGTTATGCCCAACTAGATGGACTGCCCATACTGTTGCCATACCAGCCATAATCAATAAATGAAGGGAAACAATGGAGATTTCTTCTGACTGTTCTAGATGAGCAAATGGGATGTTATCACTTATGGACAGCAACATCTTCATTCATTTCTAAAACCCACCGAATACAAATTACCAGCTGTTCCCTATTGCCAATGTCTCTGTGAAAACCAATGCTGGGATCGGAAACCAACGTTGGGGCAGCATACCAGCCAAAAGGGAACTTATGAGCTACTATACTCATTTACTATTAATTAAGGGTCACTGGTATTTACCTTCCTTAATCCAAACATATTCTGCTAAAGCTTTGTCCAGTTAAGTTGGATCCCCCAGCATAGTCCTTTCTAACAGATAACCCTTGACGTAACAAGCAACGCTAAACACCAAGTTGATTTGAGCAAGCTTTGTTGTCACCTCTCAGATGCTTGCTAAGTTTAAGGCTGACAGGTACACTCTCGGAAATAGCATCTTAATAAGCACTGGACAATTTAAATCGGCTAAGATCTTTTTTTTAGTTACAAAATCCTTCAGGATAGATCAGCTTTTGTACTTATAACACTCAAATTGGAAAAAGAAGCAAACACTCAAATTGGAAAAAGAAGCAAACACTCAAATTGGAAAAAGAAGCAAGCAAGTCTACAAAAAAAATGCTTTCAAAGAAGTGTGGCATACATGAACTCATGAGCGGCTTTCATACCAAGATAATATTTTAACCTAAACCATGAATCAGTTGGTTGAAGTTGTGCTACAATAATTATGAAAGATTACACACTACTATTTCTTCTGCTACAAACTGGCAATGATCCTAAAGGTGAAACTTCATCAGATTGTGCTAGTGCAGATTGTATTTGCTTACTCTTAAATTCATTCACAGTAGGTGGCATCACTGTGAAGGTATCGAGACTCAAAATCATTCTCTCCATCATTATCAGAAGTAACCTCATTTCCATCACTTGTTCAGGCTATAGTGGTATTTCAAAGACACCTATATTATAAACAATCCCACAATAGACCCACAGTGTATCAATGGACTGGTTTATTATTTAGTCTAGACCATGAAGTAATTAGCAAGTTACTCTGAGGTTCAGGTGCTTCCTTCAAGCAAAATAAAAATGAAGTGAAAGATGCATGACCACATTGTAGCTTGATCTTTTAGCCATGGCTTCTTGCTTTGCTGTACTATTACCACAATGTATATAGCCAGTAACTAATAACTAATCACAGGACTACCATGTGACGTCATGCAGTCAAACCTATTGATTAACAGCTACCCTTAATCAAGGTGTGGTTAACAAATCAGAGTAAAGAAACGCCAATGAAGACCAACACAACTTTGGCACAAAGCCTCCCATGGACCCCCTTGTTCCTACTCCCCTGATAATTATTTCCCCTACTTTACTATAACCATGTATGCCTTCTCAATAATAAACTCGCGACATTTTCAAGTTCATCATTCTAATTTTGTCAACTGAGAGTTCTATATATATATGTGCCATTTCCCCCAACTAATAACCATGCTGCTTCCTCCAAAACTTGGTTATTCCTCCACACTTTTTCACAACCCGAATGCCACCTTCATAGGCGTAACCACCAGTGGAGCAGGGCAGGCTTTGGCCTGGCCAATAATTATGGCGGCAAATGTGTTTTGTGAGGCTAGACTTCAAAGAACTGACACATTAATGTGTTAATTGTCACTTAATTATAATGTAACCTCAACAATGCATATATTAGTTTATTCAAATAATTTTTTAACACTTGACTAGCATCCAGCAGATGTAATTCAGTGAGTGCATTTAACTGCTTCTAGTGAATGTGTTGACTTAGAATGGAGAAGCCACATCAGCCACTATCTTTTAACTTCTCAATGAGAAAAAGAATGTAATACTTCGTCCATTCCAAGCTTCTTGGTTTGGTACTTGGCCATGGCTCCATTATGAGGAAGGCTAAGACTCAGTTTTTGCCACACCTCCTGTGTTCAAGCTGCTACGAAACAAAAGACATTAATGTCTTCAGTAGCCAGAAAAATGAGTGGAGCTTTTATTTCAACTGGTTACAGGAACTGGAAGGATGCTACAAACCTCTTTCAGAAAACATGAAACTAGTGAATGCCATAGAGTTGCTTCTGAGCTGCTACTGGGTTGACTATTAAACTTCCTTCTCAAGTATCCAATGTGGGTGAGTTACTTTCAATGAAGATGAAAGAAGAAAAGGCTAACAACCGTGCTATGCTTATGAAAATCTTACAAAATATTCGTTTTCTTGCATATCAAGGCCTACCATTTTGTGGTTCAGTTGGAGAAGACAGCTTAGCTCCTTTGACTTCTTAGTATTGACGATGAAAGAGTAGCTCCCTTGGATGGGGAAGAGAATGAACAGTTTTATGTCTACAAGGATTCAAAATGAATTAATTGAGCTAATGGCCCTGCGAGTGTTGCGTTCATCCTGAGTGAGATTCGGAGTGTTGAGTTCTTCACTATTATGGTGGATGAAACAAATGATGTTGCCAACATTGAGCAAGTTGTTATTGTTTTGAGGTGAGTGGTTCAAGATTTAGCTGTGCATGAATATTTCATAGGCTTACATGCTGTAGAGACAACACAGGCTTCAATGCTTGCAAAAGTTGTTAAAAATGTCCTCCTGAGTTCAAATCTTTCACTAAGTAATGCATGAGGGCAGTGTTATGATTTAGGGCAGTGTTATGATGGTGCTGCTGCAATGGCTGGTAGAAAAAAGTGGTTTAGCCAAATTGCAGAACCACGTGTAGTATACACACATGCTATGCCCATTCATTAAGGGAAGTGCTTTGATAAAGAGTGCACTTGAAGTTACCCACGAAATAACGAAGTTGGTGAAGTATTCTCCCCATCGTCATGCAATGTTTCAAAATTTGAAGCAAGAGATTGCCCCTGATACTAGAGTCCTTTGCCCAACACGAGTGAGAGCAGAAGCATTAGCTAGCATTTTGTCCAATTATGAAGTGTTGTTTAAATTTTGGGATGAAGCAAAGCAAGTAGTACATGATACTGACACTATTGGACGTATTAATTGAGTCTCTGCCTACATGGAGAAACTCTTTGGAGTCATTTTGGGTGAATTGTTACTGCGTCATGCCAATAACCTCAGCAGGTCACTTCAACTCAAGCCTCTCACAGCTGCAGAGGGCCAAGAACAAGCATAGCTCACTGTCAAGACCCTACAATCTCTTAAAAATGATGAAATGTATGCACTTTTGGGGGGGGAAAAGGTAAAAAAAAATGGGTGAAGACTTGAAACCTTGTTGCCACGAGCCCGAAAAAGACCAAGAAGGTATGAGATGGGCTCTGCTGAACCTGATTCCCCAAAAGAATACTACCGTGCATCATATTTTGAAGCATTGGACTTAATTGTCGCTGACAGATTTAATCAACCAGGGTTTCTAATCTGCAAGAGCTTCTCATCAAAGCAGAATTATGAGGACGAGTATTCATTTGTATGTTCTTTTTATAAAGATGACATTACTCCTACTCGCCTTAAGGTACAGCTTGAGCTCCTTAAAACTCAGTTCAGTGATGTTCCAACGATTGACATTACATTTCAGTCAGTGGTTGATTTTGTCAAGTCCCTACAGCACCACGTACACATATCAGATGTGGTGAAACTGTAATACCAGCTACAAATGCAACTAGTGAGCGATCATTTAGTTCACTACGAAGGCTGAAGTCTTACCTCCATTCATTTAAGACTCAATCTCGTTTGAATCACTTGATGATTATTTACAGCCACAAAGAAAGGACAGACAAAGTGTCCCTCGAAGATGTTGCCATGATTTAGTATCCAGATATGAATTCTGTTTGGATGCTTTCAAACATAGTGAACTTATTATTATCTTTGTTAGCATAAGTGATCTAAGAATTGTTTTCTACAACAAGTAATTCTTTTATCATCTGCCATTCTATTAGAAAATGTGACATAAAACAGTGTGTTTTCTCAATGCATGATTAACCAAATACACTTGGAGTCTAAGTGGCCTGACTAAAGTCAATTTGGTGGTTACACCCCTGACCATAACAACCTCTTTACAAATGCATGCCTGCAGCTCTCCACCAACACTTGCCAATCCCTCAAATTCCTTGCAGTCAAGTAATGGACCACATATGTTCCAATCACACATTATCACCTCTCATTACTGACTGTTCTGTATCTCATCTGCCAATAATTCAGATGAAACCATCCTCTGCCTGGACAACAATCTCACACCATCCTGACCCTGTCAAGACCTCACACCTCTATCCCTGTACCATGCTTTGCTCACCTGCAACTGGTCTACATACTCTCCCAGTCCTTCTCATTTCTCACCATTATCGTTTTTGTTTTTTAAAGGTATAAAATGATAATTTAGTAGGTGGAAAAGTTAACAATTTTCTATGAAATCCTTCCAGTTGCATTAATATACATATATAAAATATATTCTAGCAAATTCAGGCAAGTTTGATATGAGGGCACACTCGAGAGGAATTAATTTTCAACCCGGGCACTTAGATATTAGTGCCTAATGAAAACTCAGTAGGGCTTCTCTCTACAATGCCATTACTGGTGAACAATCATGAGCAAGAACTACAAAGAATTCAAGCATGCAGGTTTTTGAGGCCACCAACTTAAACTGCATGCAACTTTGGTAATGGTTATACCCAGTGGCTATGCCTATGCAACAGCTGTTAGTGTCAAAAGAGAGCACAAAGATAACCTTTTGAGCTATATCAAGTTCATAGAATGAGTGTGTGGAATAGAGCATTGAAGTCGTAGCCACAGATTTTTTAACGCTTTATATATTTTATATATAATTATATAAAAAAGAAATGGGCTCATTTAATATGCGAGTTAACATACACCAAACATTGGTGGTACAGGTATAGAAAGCAACATATAAAATTGACATAACAATTTCAATTATAAAGGGGGGAAGGGGAAGGGAAGGGTTAAGACAATATATGATTGTTGGAGGATAATAATATCATAATATTATACAGTGTATGCGACCAATCCATAACAGAAGAAATTAAACAGAAAAGAAAAAATCAACAACAACAACGACAAAAACATGCACACAAGATTTCAAGATTTCAATAGTACATTGTGCATTTGAGATTAACTAGGTAAAAAAAAAAGTTTAAACACATGTACACGAAATATATTCACAAGCAGATTGTTTTCAGATGAGGGTGGTAGGCAGGGAGAATCAGTGATCTATATAACAGAAAAACAGCAACAATATTCATCAATATAATAATAGTAATGCAATTAAGTGCCATAAATTCCAAGGCCCCATTGACAACGTTAAGTAGATTTGGATAAACAACATATATACCACTAGTAGGGTTATGGGCAATAGTAGAATATGGACAAAAACATGCCACTAGTAGGGGTATGGATAAACATGCCACTAGCAGGGGTATGGACAAACATGCCACTAGTAGGGGTATGGACAAACATGCCACTAGTAGGGGTATGGACAAACATGCCACTAGTAGGGGTATGGACAAACATGCCACTAGTAAGGGTATGGACAAACATGCCACTAGTAGGGGTATGGACAAACATGCCACTAGTAGGGGTATGGACAAACATGCCACTAGTAGGGGTATGGACAAACATGCCACTAGTAGGGGTATGGACAAACATGCCACTAGTAGGGGTATGGACAAACATGCCACTAGTAGGGGTATGGACAAACATGCCACTAGTAGGGGGGTATGGACAAACATGCCACTTGTAGGGGTATTGACAAACATGCCACTAGTAGGGGTATGGACAAACATGCCACTAGTAGGGGTATGGACAAACATGCCACTAGTAGGGGTATTGACAAACATGCCACTAGTAGGGGTATGGACAAACATGCCACTAGTAGGGGTATGGACAAACATGCCACTTGTAGGGGTATTGACAAACATGCCACTAGTAGGGGTATGGACAAACATGCCACTAGTAGGGGTATGGACAAACATGCCACTAGTAGGGGTATGGACAAACATGCCACTAGCAGGGGTATTGACAAACATGCCACTAGTAGGGGTATGGACAAACATGCCACTTGACAAGTTGTAGGGGTATTGACAAACATGCCACTAGTAGGGGTATGGACAAACATGCCACTAGTAGGGGTATGGACAAACATGCCACTAGTAGGAGTATGGACAAACTAGGGGTATGGACAAACTAGGGGTATGGACAAACTAGGGGTATGGACAAACATGCCACTAGTAGGGGTATGGACAAACATGCCACTAGTAGGGGTATGGACAAACATGCCACTAGTAGGGGTATGGGGACAAACATGCCACTAGTAGGGGTATGGACAAACAAGGTTCATGTAAACAAAGTGTCCATTTCTGTTTTTGTACTACGCATATTCACAAAACAAAACAACAACAACAACAACAGAAATGACCAAACTCTTTGAATTCCACTCATTCACGATCTATTAATGCACTGGCTTTGTTCTAAAAAAGTGAGAGGATGAAAATGATCTTTAAAAAGTCCTCTACATGGCTAGAACAAAACTTGATTTTGGAAGCTCCTTTGCCCACCCATCAATTCATAGATCGAGACATACATGATTTCTTGACCCTCCTTCACACAGTAATGGTGTTAGTTAATAACAAATTCTACAGGCTAGCAGGTAAGCCCACGCTGCTTGTCATGTGGCTATCTGAGTGAACATTTTGGTTGAGGGCCACATCACTGTGCTATATTGTGTATGTGTGGATGAAAAGGACGTATCAATAGTGTGCAACTTAACTCTTAGAACCCTAGCGGCCGGTTTTTCGGCCGATATGTAGAGGCGTATATACCCGAGCGCCGATATTTCGGCCGGGGATTTCCCTTTTTTTGGTCTTTTTTTTGTTGCATTATCAATAAATATAATCAACTTTGAAATTTTTGTTCTTTTTCCCCCTCCAGGACCATAGGGTGGGAGGCATGCCCATGTTAGGGAGCATAGGGTTCTAAGGGTTAAACACCATATTGAGACTTGAGCACAAATGATTGCCAAGATCAATGTGTACCAGATAAGACAGAAAAGTTGATGCAGGCCTGCAGGACACATACAAACAGACTAGTCAGATACATTTTCAACCTGCTGGTGAAAAAGGCCTTGCACAGGATTACTAGCTGGAAGTATTCTGAGCATCCATGGGTTGGATGGATAACCTTGCAGTCCATTGCAAGAAGAATTTGGTTGAAAAACTGTGTTATATCTATAGTGGCACATATGCTCAACTACATCTTAATTAATTAAACCTTTGACCCGAAATTTTAACTCATTAGGCACCTGATTAAAAAAAATTTTTTTTAAATTGACATGAACAAAAAAGAAAAAGGAGTGTAATAATTGTTTTAGCTTTAACTTTTTTAATTTTAAGAATAAACTTCTCAAATTGTTTGTATCATTGGAATGGAAATACGATAAGCTGCAGTTTTGGTACAAGAATTAGCTCCATTGAAGTGAGCAAACAAAAGCCTCGAGTGCCATGTCGCTGTATATCTACAATAAAACTTACACCAATGAAATCCATAGTGTCTCCTTGCTCAAGAGTGAAGGCAGTCAGAGTGATTCCTGGTAATTTCCACTGAAGAAGAACTTCCAGAAAAGCCAGGAAGAGAGTGTTCACGAACGCAGTTGCGATCATCAGTAATAAAAAAATCGCTTTCCCCCCTGCCCCATCTAACTACTAGAAGTAAAGTTTTATTTCTATTTCAAATCTATCAAGTCGTCTATTGGGCATGTGCATACAGAGATACAGATAATGGGTGCCTAGTGCAAATTCTTCGATTTATCCCCCCCCCCTCACCGACAATACCTGAGTTTGCAACATACAGCACTTAATCAGTTAGGGTCAGCCTGCACTGCACAAATCAATGCTCATTAATATGCATTGATTGCATCCACACTGAATTCGAATAAATGCGCATTGATCTAATCCACCTAGATGGGTGGTTTGCGTTGAAAAAATTAAAGCTATCAATAATTATGCGAGTGTGCATAGAAAAGAATTTCATTCACTCGCGTCTTCACGATGGCTGCAGGTTGGAACTTTGAGGAGCTAGCTGTTTACTCTCTGCGTTGCCAGTGTCCATGCTAGTCAGACTAGTTACATAGCGAGAGAACTGTTGCTATGTTAATATGTTCAACATCAGCACGTCTGAAGTTCGTGCAGTCACAAACTTCATTGGTACAGCCTTTCCCTCAGTTATCCTATTTCTTCTCTGCAGCAAATGTTTCCTGTGCATCTGTAGGTAGCCTATCAGCAAGAAAAAGACACACACAACAAACTCCATCTCAACTACAGCAACGTGACTTTCTCCCGACATTGTGAGTGTAATTATTTTGCCTGGTAAGGGTTATTTCGGTACTAATATGGATGCAACAAATGTGCATTAACTTCGAAGATCTTCTCAATGAACTCTCAGTTGACATAATAACATTACAGTAACCTTCTCAATAATCAACTTGAAATTGTATTCTCTCGACGTTTTGACTAGATGCTCTAGCCTTCATTCTGGGCTAGGGCATCTAGTTGAAACGCCGAGAGAATACAATTTGATCATTGAGAAGGTTATTGTAAAATTCGAAGATCTTTTCATAGGACCCAATGTGCATTGATGTGCATTAGTCGAGGTACAGGTGAGCAGGCCTTTAGGTGCATGGTGAAATGTTTGGGTGAGAGCAGTCGTAGAATTGACCCACCTGATAATTTGCAGTGAAACACTCTAATGGTTAGGTAATATCGAGGGTTTCCTATTGCCTGTAGTTCTATTTCGCAGGTCACTTCATTGTTCTCGTGGTCACTCTCTGCCACCAAATAGTCTGGATTGATAATCAGACGCAGCATATAGCGACCAGACGGTACATCTGTGACGTCAATCCACTGGCAATCCAAGTGTCGACCATAAAGATCACCACAATTGGCCGATATGCCTTGGGAGGTCCTAGAACAGCTGAATCTGCAACAAGAGAATAGGAATAAATTGACAGATAAAGTAGCTACAAGAAGAAGCATTACTGTGTGTATGTGGAGAGCCAGGTGTTACATAACAGAATGGAACATTACCTTGACAGGTGCATGTGGACATTAATGTGTTCATATCTTGTGCGTTATAGCTTTGTGTAGTCTACAATAGAGTCTTGAGAGAAATAGCGAAGGGAACAGAGTGATTCCCAGTACATAAAGTTACCTCTGCAACTTTACTCAGCAGCTAAGTCACTGACTAACATGGAACAGCAATAGAACCATACGACTAACATGGAAATGGAATAGAGCCATACATACTAACATGGAACTGCAATAGAACCATACGACTAACATGGAACTGCAATAGAGCCATACGTACTAACATGGAATTGCAATAGAACCATATGAACTAACATGGAACTGCGGAGATCAGACCATTTCAACTTCACTTTCTTTACTGCTACCAGTAGGGACTGCGAACTTTAAATATGAAACCCCTCATCTCTGTCACAATGGGATACAATGTCAAGGTCCTAACTTCCTTCACCACCCTCCAATGACTTATCATTATCACATAGAAGTACTGTATTAGATGTCAAGCATTCCTCTACATGTGGTTACCTGCGTCTGCCACTCTTGCACACTGAGTCCTCCAGGCAGAAGCTGGCTTTGTGGCCCTCTGCTACTTTCGCAAGTGAGGAGGCATTTAAAAGGTCATAATGAATAAACGCCTCAAACGAGTGATAATGGTTGTGGCAGGTATGATATTCCCACTCCCGGGAGTTTGAGTTTGGGTTGAAGTCATTGGTACCCCAGTTCATGGTAAGGCTGTCAAAACGGAGGAGAAAACGGTTTGCATGTGGAGCTTGACCATATGCTGAGCTCGAGAGACATTTTTCCTCAATGGAGCATGCAAGGTAGTAGAGAGGGACTGGGTTGACGTAGTACGAGCCCAGGAGAGAATTTCTGAGCGTGTCCACATCTGGAACCAAATCTGGGAGACCTGAGGTGAGGTGAGGGAATGATGTCAGTGTGTCCACTTATTACATCATCAAGAAAACTAATGTTTATCGTCAAAATCAGGGAGTACACCAATACTACTCAGTTTGACACACTATTTAAAATTTAAAATGAGAACAAATGATGCCCTCCCCAAAACAATACCAAACACTAACCAACAGCAACAACAAACCTCATACTCCCACATTGGCAGCTTCTTAACTGCCTAAATGGTGGTTTCAACTGCTGTCCCCCCCCCCCCCCCCCCCCCCCCAAACACACACACACTGCCATTCCCAGTGTGCCTTGAATTCTTTGTTAAGGTAGTCAACAGGCAGAAAAAATAGAAAGGTTGAAAAGTTTGAAATTCATCTATGTATCTATCGCTTTTCTTTTCCTCACACAATTTGCATATAGTAGGCCCATTCATAATAGTTTTACTACCTGAAGATTCCAAGTGTTCCAATGACTTGCAGCAAAAAATATGTTTCTTGATTGCAGAAAAGAGGCTGTAAGGCTTGTCATCGATTATGCAATCAAGCTAGCTCAAGTGGTGTTTTATTATCAGAATGGGGTTAAGACTAGCGTTATTGAAAACTCAACTCAAGCTATAAGCCTTGTTCTATGCGGCTGCATCTGAAGTGAGCTGTCAGTTGATTTAGTACTAGCAAAAAGCAAGCAAAAGAGAGTAAAATCCGTTAGTTCTGAAGTTCTCCAATGTGACTCCTGCTAGTTCATGGCCATACTGGTAATAGTAGCAATGGTTATCTAACTGGTTGTGGGGTGCATTGATATATTAATGTTGGTTCACCAGTCAACCAAAATGGTTGTTATGTTAAAGATTTTTATTCTTGTTGATAGTATTAATAGGGATTTTTTGAAAACATGTTTTATAAGTTGACTTGTGTCCACATGAAGAGGGTACTAATTATACAAAACACTAACAAAAGCTTGTGGTTATAACTTTGGAGCTGATAGATTTCGTACACTTCACTATAATAAACTAATAGAGAATATATATATACATATACAAGAGTATGTAATGTTGAAAACATGACAGAACACTCATGATAAAAATGAACAGAATATTTTGTTTAAAAAAAATAAATTAATACCATTCCCTTTTAATAATTACCAGCAACTACAACAAGCAAACAAACAAAACTTACTGCGCGAGCAATCAATGACGACCTCTCCTCCTTCGCCATCACAAGATGGCATCTGCACCAGAGACATACCACATTCATTCAGCGACAATTCACTTCCCGAACACTCGATAATGCCACCATAGCTGATGTGGGTTTGAGTGAAGGGAGCCGTACGTATCCTGGCCACATACTCCTGCTTAGTGCTGTGGCAGATTACGTTGGCTGCTTGCATGGTGAGGTAACGAGTGCACAACATGCCCCACCCCTGAGGTCCTTTCACGGCCACGAATGAATTGTTGTAGTTCGGGTCATAGGACAGCGGCACCATCAAGAGACGTGCTTTCTAAAGAACATTAATTTACACAAGTTTGTTTTAGATCTGATAAAAGTGATCAATTGTGCAGGAAAATAAATGACTTCCAAATACTAGAATTCTCTGCCCTCAGTATCTACTAATACTTAGCCTCTGCCCTCAGTATCTACTAATACTTAGCCTCAGTCCTCAGTATCTACTAATACTTAGCTTCTGCCTCAGTATCTACTAATACTTAGCCTCTGCCCTCAGTATCTACTAATACTTAGACTCTGCCCTCAGTATCTACTAATACTTAGCCTCTGCCCTCAGTACCTACTAATACTTAGCATCTGCCCTCAGTATCTACTAATACTTAGCCTCTGCCCTCAGTATCTACTAATACTTAGCCTCTGCCCACAGTATCTACTGATATTTAACCTCTGCCCAACAGTATCTACTAATACTTAGCCTCTGCCCTCAGTATCTACTACCTCTGCCCACAGTATCTACTAATACTCGTGGTTTTGCTGAGAACATGTAAAACTTTTAATCACATAAATTATACAATTGGCCTAATTACTAGCCAACCTAGAGCCACGAGCATCTCTAAGGGGAGGGGCTATAGGACAAGAAGAAAAAAACAATCCACAAAAGTCGCAACCAACCACAAAATGCTTCCCCTTTTTACTCATGCAAGTCATTTTGGTGTTAAGAAGTAATGCCTATTTTGTTTAAAGTGTTGAATGTCTCTATAGGCACATCCTCTTAGAAGATACACCCACAACCATGCACTCCTGTTTGTGGCCGGCTTATCTCTGCTGGCTGTGGCTTTAATTTGGTTTGTGATAGAGTTAGCTGCAATAGTGTGGAAGGAAATAGGCTGCACACACTGTGTTAATTAGTTAATGCCACCAGGTGATTAACACCAAAGCATCACCTCTTCTAACATCAAACATGACAATGCTCGTAGTAAACAACAACCAACAACAACTAAAACACTCGTTATCGCAGAGCACTGAAAGACCTCTCAGATGACATTTAAATTGAGTGAACTGTAGCAGATAGAACTGTAGCAGATATGATTGCCACACACACACACACACAATTTTTTTTTTTTTTTTTTTTTTTTTGTGGAGTGTGTGACCTCGATGCTGCTGGATGCATGCTCTAAGAATTTGAGACATTCAACATATAAGTTGACACTGAAATGACCTGCACAGAGTAAACAACAGGGAAAAATTATAGCTACTGCAAATAGTTTATTTTCTTTAACAGCTGGAGATCAAAGCAAATAGTAAACCCACTATCACCACAGCTTCATTAGCTGCCTCGGGACTAGTTAATTGCAGCTTGGCTTTTATGATCACAATTAAACTCCCCACCCCCTTCACAATAAGAGGCTCTCACTAGGATGGTCAGTTTAGTGATACTGTGAAAATGAAGTCTCTTCGCTTGAATAGACTCGATTTTTGTTCCTGTTCCAGTTGCGATGCATCAGTCGACATGTGTTGGTGTGCTGTACTTGTCTGTCGGTAAAAAAAAATTGGATTTTTTTTAAAAAAAAACGAAGGGAAAAAAAAGGAAAAAAAAGTTTCTCCGCGAGGAAGAGTTGAACGTGGAAAGGTTAATAGAGGCAGCGAGGGATTTTCTTAACAAGTGGCTGTATCTGGCAAGTCATTTAGAGAAAAACGTATTATTAGTGGGTGGAGTTTTATTATTGGAGAGCGACCAGGCAGATATTGTGAATTGCTCGAAGCAAGGCGATGCCACCCAGAGAAAGGAACGTGAAGGCCTCGTGACTGTGAACATCCATTTTGGTGAGGACATGCTGGCCGGGGTGAAGCCACCCTGAAAATCTAGGGAGCCCATATTCAAAGTTGCAAGCACCTTCAGCCAGTGGCTCTGAATATCTCACCCACCTCCGCATCCACAAGTTATTGCTCCTATTTTGGTGAGGACATGCTGGCCGGGGTGAAGCCACCCTGAAAATCTAGGGAGCCCATATTCAAAGTTGCAAGCACCTTCAGCCAGTGGCTCTGAATATCTCACCCACCTCCGCATCCACAAGTTATTGCTCCTAAGGAATCCAAGGTACTCAGGTCAGCCAGAGAAGATCTATCCTCTCTTAATCTTGGGACGTTGCGGAGGAACGAGGCTGCTGAGGGAGTGAAAGAACAAGCACCTAATGCTGAGGCTCATGCCACCTGGCAACTTCGAAGTGGATCATCAGTCATCCTCTCACGGGCTCAGCTGCAACGAGGGACATCACATCACATCATTATCCTGCACTTAACACCGCACTTAACACCGTACTCCACAGCACTTGCTCATTATCTAGAGTACCTTCTTGTTTGGCAGCTGGCCTCTTGTGTTAAGGTGTAAGAGTCACGATGTAGTATCCATGTGCCTTGGTCAAGTGACGAGTTGCTAGTTTGAGATGTGGCCAGTATTGGCACATTTGAAAAATCCTTATATCACAATTGACTCTGCCGAGATATGTAGGTGCAGTGCCTTCACACTGAGGAGAGAGTCACACTGAGGAGAGAGACTCTCACCTCAACCCTCGAGAGACACACACTTAGCAGCAGTGTCGAGCACGGGGGGAAAAGGTCATCGAGATACTGGCCTTTTTGGAAGATGATGGGCCAGAGACTACTCCATTATTGCTACTTGTATTTGTGTATTGCATGGCTATGTCCATAATCACTCTTAGTCAATACTAGAACAGGAATGAATTGTGTTGACCTGTTAAATAATAGACTGCACCCACGTACTTTACACCCAGTAAGATGACCCTTCACTACCATATATGGCAGTTATGATTTTAAATGGTAAAGGATCATCTAACAAGTCATGTTCCCTGAACGCCAACTTGTTTGTTGCAACAGAATAATTAAAATTTCCTCAGAAATGCGGCTGTTTAGCATATTTTGATCAGCTTACAGCTGTAATAAAGTCTTCGGCTACTAATACTTTTTCTTCAAGAACAAACTTCTCAAACTGTTCAGACTGGCAATGCAATAAGCTTCAGTTTCGAATAATAATCGGCTCCATTGAAGTACGCTTCAATAAATGCGACCCCAGGTAGGGACAGTCAGGAGAAAAGCTTCGCCACAGCCCTCCACTGCGAATATGGAGAAATCCAAGAAGAATTGCTCAGAGGTGTGGTCAGGTTGTCATAGAGACATCAGGGGCCGAGCAGCATGAAAGAATCCCAGTGAACCCAGAACGCAGGTCTAGAACAAAGAAGGAGATCCGTCAGAAATACGAACTGGTCGGCAGCTCGAAGGGGAAGCTGAGGTCAACTTATGGGAGTGTCATCAATGGCAACCACATCTTCACAGAGGAGGAGCTAGTGGTAGGCCATCCCATTCAGGCAAAGAAACTCTTGGTTCTAGGTGGTTCTAGGTGGTTAGAGAAGAACTTCCTGGCAGACAAATGCCCAGCTGCTACTCAGTTTGTGGTGAGTATAATACACCTGGCCAGTTCAGTGCCCTACACCAAAATAGATGTGGTGCATGAATTAACAAAAGATGGAGTATTTCTGTGCATAGTACCAGCCCCCTCCATTACTCTAGACACTAGAGAAGTATTGCTGACTGGGCAGAGGTGGCGATCAAATCTTAAGAGTCCTTGGGAGGGCCTTTGGAAAATGGGCAATATCGAATCTTACGGGGTGAGTCAGCAAGCAGCTGCATGTGCCAATAGCAAGATGGGCCCAGTTGTTTTCCTCGGAAGCTTACTTTTGTGACAATAGTTAACATCCCAGACCATCAGCACAACCATGTAACTTACTTATAATGTACGTGTCTATGCAGATACATAGGCACATGCATCTACACTTCAATAATAAGATTTGGTAAATAATAACATTTACTATGGGTTGGTTCCAGTGTTACACCGAGTAACATCTAGGTGTTGCTTGACTATATTATAAAACACACACCAAATAAACCCGACACAAAATGTTTAAAATACTTATTGGATTTGTCTTGTCAAAAGAAGGAAAGGCACAGAACTTATCAATGTCACATTTGCAGGACGCTCTGATTGTGAAGACCATTAATATTGTTATATTTGGTGTTCATTGTATTAATAGGTAATGGGTTTGGTTAATACTTGTGGTCCATATTGGCGTACATTTATTTTAATTTTTAATTTTTAAATAAAACATTATATTGTTGTTGTTGTTGTTGTTGTTATTATTATTATAGCCAGTACAAAAGCTTGCAAAAGAGAAAAGGATGACGAGTCGGGTAAGAATCTCATCTTTCCCTTCCCTCCCTTCAGCCCGCCTGGGTTTATGTCAGTTTGTTTATGAACTGCATGCACACTAATACTGGCTGGAATGGAAGAGATCATTACTTTTCGGACAACACACACTGTGAAGATATTAGTGATTTGAACAGATTGGTACTGTTCTGTTTCAAAACCAGACACAAAGTGTGTAGGTTCATTTGTATAGTTCGGATGAAATGAAGTCAAGAGAAGGTCCTTGCCTGTCTATTTGCTTCTCCTTCTCAGCCTAGGGACTAGTTAACATATGCACCTCACAGTTAACTTCACATCAATCACTTCATCCCTGCCCTGCATTCAGAGAGTGGTTCAAGGTGTAGAGGTTGCATTCAGTCTTGAGCACATATGGCTAAAGCAATGAGGGATGGGAGATATTCGGAACTTCAAGGATGCCGGGCCTGCTGGAGGCTTTGGCCTGAGGACAGAGAATCGTCACAGCATAGCTTGTTTCCGTAGATGATACATCCAATTTGGAACTGGAACGGAAGAGGGGAATCAGACTTTTGTTTCGAGGACATTCACTTATTGCTGTGCACGCTGCGGCAGGATTTGAGGACAGGAAATGAAATGGTGGTAACGTATTCCCCCGGGTTGTCCGGGTGCTACCACAGGGGTAAAGGGTTTCGTTTATGGGAGTAGGGGGGCTTTGAACTTTTTCTCCACCCCCCCCCCCCCCCCACACCAACCGCCCTTGGAAATCGTATTATATTACATCTTAACCATCATGCCCACCCTTGGAATCTAAATTCTTCCAATTACCACCCCCACCCCCACTTGGACAATTTCCCCACTATACCCCTTAGGTCACTCTCTCCCATACTCCTTTTAACCCCATTGCATCTCGCTTGAGGACCAAGTCTCTCTCTATATATATATAGGAAGCTGTTGATAGGCTTCAATTATATATGCTCAAGACACCTTGAGAGTGCATTAGTAATCATAATAAATTCCAACTTGGAAAATCACCATTTGGACACATTCCAAGCTGATGCGATAGTTCGTTAACTATACTATTAGATAGACATACTATTAAATAGACATTCAGACACTGAGCAGAGACAACCAATTAGTACCTAGGCTAAATGGCCAGTATTCAATTAGTACCTGCGCTAAATGGCCAGTATTCATGGTTGCTAATTACCTATACAGACATCATTAGTACCATCAGTAGTTTTTGCCAAGTATAAATTCACACAGTCCTACTTCTGGTGGACTCTACCTGCAAATGGCTCTAATTACCTCTTCAATGGCGCCGGGACACATATCTGGGATAATGCATTCCAGTCCAGCGTCACCTTCATGTGAGCAGTCGCCATTCACAGTTTTGTCTTCGCAGTCAGACATTGTCTCCTCAGAGCCATTACATCTTGTAGTTGAGAAGTGTGTGTGTGGGGTGGGAGAGTAGGAGAAGCTAAAAAACATGCACTCGATGTTTGTGAGACTGATGGATTTAATGTCAGTGACTCATGGGGAAACAGCTATATAAGACCATTGATAACCTGTTTGTCAGGTCAGTCAGAGCTTACTTAGATAGACTCACATTTCAATTGTTGATCAAATCATCATAGGTGACCAGAGTTGCGAAAACCGGACTTAACTCGGTGGAATACTTATTGAGATATAGACACTTTTATCTATTTTTTGGAAAAATAACGATGCATTCCCCCCCCCCCCCCCCACCAATGGCTAAAAGGGTTATGAATGTGCAGCAGTAATGAGCCCAGGCACTAGTTCTAGAGGATGAAATAAGTCTTTGCAGTGAGCCAGGTCAATGCACTTGCCTTTCTTGAATGGAGTGTTGTTATGCTGGATTTTGAACGCACAAATTAGGCACACTTTCTTCAGCTTCCGTGCTTCCTTCAGCTTTTCAAGTTAGTCTTGATTTACAGAGCTGATGCGTAGAAGACATAGCAATAGATGGGCCAGGGAAGGTCTCGATATGGCGAGAGGCTCCAACAGTTGAGTACTCGAACAAAGTTAGTAGTATATACGACTT
The DNA here is from genome assembly GCA_028752905.1 of Cladorhizidae sp. MBARI D1340-BT2. Classification (NCBI taxonomy): domain Eukaryota; kingdom Metazoa; phylum Porifera; class Demospongiae; order Poecilosclerida; family Cladorhizidae; species Cladorhizidae sp. MBARI D1340-BT2. The sequence continues at coordinate 8,893,878 of JAQNBH010000011.1, forward strand.
TAGCTCGGATCGCCCACACCTTAGCAACGCACTTGAAATGCAATTACATGTACTACAATAATTAATTTTTGAGTGCTTGCTGTTTCATGCCAGGCAATACGGTTCCAAACTTTCAAGACGTGATCTTTAAAGGCAGCATAGGTGCCTATATTAAAAAAATCTCACTTCAGTGTTGGGACCGTTTCCCCAAATCTGGTCACATATTAGGGAAAAAATTCCCACAACATTGACACAATTGGAAGCAACAAATTCCCACAACTTTGTCATAATTGGGAGCAACAAATTCCCATAACATTGTCATAATTGGAAGCAACAAATTCCCACAACATTGTCATAATTGGAAGCAACAAATTCCCACAACATTGTCATAACAGAGAGCAACAAATTCCCACAACATAAACACAAGTGGGAGCAACAAATTCCCACAACATTTCCCCACAACATTGTCATAACAGAGAGCAACAAATTCCCACAACATTGTCATAACAGAGAGCAACAAATTCCCACAACATAAACACAAGTGGGAGCAACAAATTCCCACAACATTTCCCACAACATTGTCATAACAGAGAGCAACAAATTCCCACAACATAGACACAATTGGGAGCAACAAATTCTAACAACAACAACATTCAATATCATAACAACAACAACAACACCCCTGCCACTCAACATCAACATAACAATGGCTTACCTCAGCCGGTTGTACAATATATCTCCCACTCCTCTGCCAAAGAAGGCTCTGTGAAAGACCAACTTAACAGCCCCATAGCCCATGCTTCGGCACACGATTCCCCCTTCTTCGTAGCCCCACTCAGTATCGCACACGGTGGCCCACCCCGAATCCTTATTGACTTCAACGCGTCCCTTCCAGGGAACAGCACCACTCTTCAGTCGGTATGTCTGCAAATGTGCAGTCAAAATAAGATTAGAGAAGAAACTATGTGCTTTAATGGAACCATTCGTCTTTGGGATTTTCTGTTGATTCATTAAAAATTCCACAAATTGATTTAAAGATCGGTCCAACATTCGACAATATATGCGTTGATACTTGGAAACATTGCTGATATTCGGAAACATTGTTGATATTTGGAAACATTGCGCCAAGTTATAGCATAGGGTGTAAAGTGAAAAATATCTGGGTCCTAATTGCCGGCAACATCTGTCCATGAATTGTTAGAATAATGAATCTCATTGTGCATCTATGTAATATATATACACATATCTATAACATCTATATATTATATACACACATATCTATAACATCTATATACACACTTATCTATAACATCTATATAATATATATACACACATATCTATAACATCTATATAATATATATACACACTTATCTATAACATCTATATAATATATATACACATATCTATAACATTTATATAATATATATACACACATACCTATATAATATATACACACACACATCTATAACATTTATATAATATATATACACACATATCTATAACATCTATATAATATATATACACACAGATCTATAACATCTATATACACACAGATCTATAACATCTATATAATATATCTACACACATCTATACATCTATATAATATATCTACACACATATCTGTAACATCTATATACACACAGATCTATATATAACATCTACATGTATATAATATATCTACACACATATCTATACATCTATATAATATATATACACACATATCTGTAACATCTATATACACACATATCTATAACATCTATATAATATATATATACATACATATCTATAACATCTATATAATATATACACACATATCTATAACATCTCTATAATATATATGCACACATGTCTATAACATCTATATAATATATCTACACACATCTATAACATCTATATGTATATACACACACATCTATAACATCTATATTATATACTATACATGTATATTTACTTATTTATACATATATCTATACACATATATACATATCTGTACACATATATACATATCTATACACATATATACATATCTATACATATCTATACACATATACATATCTATACACATATATACATATAATTATAGTATATACATATATATACACATATACATATCTATACACATATATACATATCTATACACATATATATGTATATACATATATAGTATATATGCATATATAATTATGTATAAAGTTGAACAGCTCAGCACACACATTTTCAGTTCGCACTACATGTCCTTCTCAGGAAGTTTGGCGCTCCCAACCCCGTGATGATATGATGCTGGATATTGAACTGGGAACATTGGGAGTAGGACTGGGAAATTTTAGAATGAATTGATGAGCTTTTCTAAAAAGAATAGCATAGGTTTGTCTAGCATGACCTGCTAGCTAAGTACAGCTAGCTCTTACCTAAGCCTGTACAAGTTCGTCGGTTGGCAAGGAAGGCAGAGCGTGAGGTCCATGAGTTTTAGATTTGGTAGGTGTGATCCACTGTCACTTGCCGTAACTCTAACCCTACCCATAGCCAAGTTCGGTTGCCAGCTAAGGCAGTCTTCCGTAGTAATCAGAACTTCTGGCAATACATCGTTGAGCATGTTTTAAGGAGACCCGCTAAATATACTTTTAAAAACTTCACTGCTGAATGCAAGAGTGCACTTGCTGCTGTGGTGTTGCTTCTATTGACGACGACGTTGTTGAAACTGAACTGAACGACATCATGTTTTCCAGCAAGTGCCTCAACGAGCCATTTTGTTTCAGCCGCCGATATCACCTCACCTAGTGAAGAGGCTTCTTGACTTGCTCGAGAAACAGACGTCGCTCAGTTCAGTTCGAAGAACAGTGTCAGTCCAAAAAGCAAGTCTGCTCTTGTGTTCAACAGTGAAGTTTTTTTTGGTTTAGTAGGTCATTTCTATAATACACAGCTAGACACAGATGCCATGTTGTAGTATGCAAGCTCAAGGCTACTGTGACTGCAGAAGGCTCCTACACAACCATAGCCTAGTTAGCGTGGGCAAGATAACAGCAGTAACCAAGCAACCAACCACAGCCCAGCGTAGCTTAGGAAAGGTGACAGCCATTTCAGGGAGAAACAACAGGTTTGTTGTGAATCCATGGGCAGAGTAAATAATCCACAACTGCCCCGAAAGATTTGGTCAATTTGGCAACAATACCCATTCATGGCAGACATCCACAAGCACTGATGGAGAATGACTCATCTGCTACTGGAACCAGTAAATATATATATATATAAAATCAAGCTCCTGCACTCAAGTATGAGGTATGGCCAAGAGACTTTCCCACGTACAGTGAGAGGTGTGACTATAACAACGAGAACAGTGGAGTGATATAGTCCCACGGGTCGAGCATGCTTTAATAAAGTTTCTAGGATGCAGTGGTTACCAGGTGCCAATGAGATAACAGCTATTCAGAGAGCACACCGTAACCTCTGGTCGTTTAGCGCGTGCTTCTAACCCTGACCTGCAAGAAAACGGGCACTTAACTGAGAATACGTGTTTACTAAACACAGAAAAATGAAACAAATTACTTTGCATAATTTTTGACAGAGAACTGAGGACCTAATCTTGCAAGCTAGTCGAAGAAAGAGCCAATCTCTCAAACCAGACTAAGACAGCCCCAGCTAGAGACAGGTTACGAAGGAGGAAGTCTATCAAGGGCAACTGAACTAACGATAACCATTCAAGCATTTGACTTTTCTCCTCAGAAACAGGTTTGCTATAGAACTATTTGACATCCTTCATGGCGAAAAGCTCCTTTTAGACAATGACGAGAACAATTGTTGTGACGGGTTCACTATTGGCATCCTTCACAAGACAAAAGTACAACCTCTGGGTGTGTTAGAAAGTGTTTTGGAACTTCGCAGGCTGAGGGGGAGTTGCCTGCGCTACTATAAGACGGGGGAAAGGGCCATAGTCCCGTTATGGTCCCCTGGAAATAAGCAGCAAGAAGCTCATCAGGATATTTTAAAGACAGTTGAAGCTAATAAATAATAGACATTCACTTGCTCTTGCCTAAATGTTTTGTTGAAGATCGTCGCCTAGGCAGTGCAGCTAATATGCATGCACATAATTTATACTTTTTTCAACGACATTAATATTAGCACTTCCCAGAGAAATACTGTAAGAATGCCTACCAAAGACTTGCCTGCAACGACAACGAGATGGGCACTTTAACAAGTTTATGTGTGCTAAACATCGAGAGACTTAACAACCAGAGTTTAGGGTTAGTAGAGAATTAGGGTTAGTAGAGAAGTACAGATAAATATATATATATGTTTACGGAGAACACAGAGTAATGCTGCTTCACACATGATCAGTACCTGGTTAAAATAAATCAGGCAGTGCTGGTGGGTTGCCACATAAATGACATTGATTGGTATGTATATAATCCATAAGCGAAGAATGGCACCCTTTAGCTTATGTTACCCATAAAACCCTGCAGCGGTATTTTATAAACTACTGAAGCTATAATTATGAAAATATTGACGTCTTCATTTCACAGACACACACAAAATATGATATAGACCATATGCAACTTCCTGAGTAGGACTACCTAAGCCACCGGCTCAAAGTTGATGGTATTGCCATGCACAGACATAATAAATATGGGTCGTTATAATTAGCTTCTTTCATAGTACAAGTGATATGGCATTTTGTTTTGTTTTGTTGATTATGCATTAGACACGCACTACATGCGGCAGAAGACATGTCTTGCAACAACAAACAAACACCACCAACATTAACAAATCCAACACCAACATTAACAAACAACACCAACATTTACAACCAACTCCAACATTAACAAACAACACCAAAATTAACAGCACCAACACCAACATTAACAAACAACACCAACATTAACAACCAACACCAACATTAACAACTACAACATTAACAAACAACACCAAAAGTAACAACTCCAACACCAACATTAACAAACAAACAACACCAACATTAGCAAACAACACCAACATTAACACAACATTAACAAATAACACCAACATTAACAAACAACACCAACATTAACAAACAACACCAACATTAACAAACAACACCAACATTAACAAACAAACAAACAACACCAACATTAACAAACAACACCAACATTAACAAACAACCCAAACATTAACTAACAACAACGGCATCAACGTTAGTTACCTCAGTGGCTGGAGGGGTAATGGTGCAGGTGTGATGTGGCTTGAATCCACACCTCACAGTGGCAACATGCAGTGCTTTATTAGAATGAGGTCCAACTTCGGAGAAATAACAATCTAGCAACCTCCTCTCATTTCCTTTGCAATCGAGTTTCTTTAGGAGTGTTGTGTTTAGTTTAGCCCTGTAGCGGTTGTTCTCATTCACTATCTCTCGAGGGGTACAGCCGCTTCCACTAAAGTCACCGCCAATCCCATAACTGCATCCCTCGAGGTACAAACCATTCCAGTTTGTCCACAACTCTGACATATGAGGAACTGCCATAGCCAAAGGGTATCCAAGCTCTCCGCACACAATTTTGGCCGCCTTCATCCCGAATCCAGCGGCACTGATTGGGTGCCAGTTTCCATTGTGCAGTGCTGTAACTATACCCTCGACTGCAGCGTGGACAGTGCATTCTCCAGCTGCAGGATGCTGCTTATCCGAGCATGCCTTACATGAACCTGACTGCTGGTTTTCTGGACAGGATAGGCGAACAGGCAATGCGGTTAGTTTAGTTGGTGGGGTCGGTCTCTCGCAGTCCATTCCAGCATCTTCACTCTTGTCACAATCGTGCTCCCCCCAATGATCCAGATTTGGGGTGCAATTGAAGATATGATTACCAGTTTGTGGGCAACTGATTTGATCCACCCAAATTGGACCTGGACCTGCTCCATACTTTGCTCTATACCAGATATGACTGCATTTGGTGAATCCAAGCTGCCTGCAGATTACATCAGCGTCCACGTATTGCCAGCTATCGTCGCATAGTGTACCCCAGGTTTTGTTGTGATATATAGCCACCGTCCCTTGGTAGTCCGAGGGACCATTGATCAGCTTCACGTCTCCATCTTGCTGCGAATTCACTCCGGGATGTATCAAAGCCAGTTGCAGAATGACTGCGAGTTGCAAGAGAAACTGCAACGTTAAAATGCTGCTTTTTACGCGCTGGTATAGCATTACTTTTAAGTGGATGTGATATTCCGTGGTTTTGTGCGCCACTAGCTGCAATATATATACGAATGCATCAACCATTATGGAACAAAGAAGCTTTGTGATAGCTTGACCTGTGACCCCTTAGCCACAAATTTGGCGGGAAAAAAATAGCTGCTGATGGAAGAACTGTTCAAGAAGACCGTTTCAGTACGCTTGAAAGCCTCCGACAAGGATGAAAGGTTACACTTGCAGCTAAACGCACTTGCAGCTAAACGACGACAAATATTTTGTTGAATTATTGTGAGCTGTAGAATTGGTAGAAGCATTATAGCTCCTTGTGCATTGCAGGCAAGTTGCCATTGGAGTTACTATTCTACTAAACACATTGCCATCTCCAGTGCTAAGAAAGGTGCGTTCCAAGGAGATGCTTTTGGTGCTATTTTATGCTTCCCTTCTCTTCCTTGTAGAACTTGGTTATTCGTTTGACTGATGAGAAGGACCCATTCTTTCTTTTCACTCTTACTTTAGGGGATGATGATTTCCAAGGGTAAGGGTGGACTAGGTTGTGGGTAAGGGTGGTCTAGGTTGTGGGTAAGGGAAGACTAGGTTGAGGGTAAGGGAAGACTAGGTTTGGGGTAAGGATGGACTAGGTTGTGGGTAAGGGTGGTCCAGGTTGTGGGTAAGGGTGGACTAGGTTGTGGGTAAGGGAAGACTAGGTTGAGGGTAAGGGAAGACTAGGTTTGGGGTAAGGATGGACCAGGTTGTGGGTAAGGGTGGACCAGGTTGTGGGTAAGGGTGGACCAGGTTGTGGGTAAGGGTGGACCAGGTTGAGGGTAAGGGTTGACTAGGTTGAGGGTAAGGCAGGGTTTCATTTAGAAAATTGTCCAAGGGGGGGAAACTGGAGGAATCGGGATTTTAAAGGGGGGCACGATGGTTAAAGATGTGACGAAGTTTCTAATGAATTTTAATAATACAATTTCCAAGGTAAGGGAGGACTGAAAAACAAAGCCATACTCAATCAGCTACTTTCCAAAGATAAATTAACTCAAGAAAGCAGTGGATCTTGTGGTGTCTGCAGAGACAGCAGCCAAAAATACAAAAGTTTTACTGGCACCAAGTTTTCAAAGGACTATATAGGAGTGTTACCTGTTGAGGACTACATAGGTTGGGGTGTAAGTGAGGACTGGGTTGTGGGTAAGGGAGGACTGGGTTGGGGTGTAAGGAGGACTGGGTTGGGGTGTAAGGGAGGACTGGGTTGGGGTGTAAGGAGGACTGGGTTGGGGTGTAAGGGAGGACTGGGTTGGGGTGTAAGGAGGACTGGGTTGGGGTGTAAGTGAGGACTGGGTTGGGGTGTAAGGAGGACTGGGTTGGGGTGTAAGGGAGGACTGGGTTGGGGTGTAAGTGAGGACTGGGTTGGGGTGTAAGTGAGGGCTGGGTTGGGGTGTAAGGAGGACTGGGTTGGGGTGTAAGTGAGGACTGGGTTGGGGTGTAAAGATGACTGGGTTGGGGTGTAAGGGAGGACTTGGTTGGGGTGTAAGTGAGGACTGGGTTGGGGTGTAAGTGAGGACTAGGTTGGGGTGTAAGCGAGGACTGGGTTGGGGTGTAAGGGAGGACTGGGTTGGGGTGTAAGTGAGGACTGGGTTGGGGTGTAAGTGAGGACTGGGTTGGGGTGTAAGTGAGGACTGGGTTGGGGTGTAAGTGAGGACTGGGTTGTGTGTAAGGGAGGACTGGGTTGGGGTGTAAGGAGGACTGGGTTGGGGTGTAAGTGAGGACTGGGTTGGGGTGTAAGGAGGACTGGGTTGGGGTGTAAGGGAGGACTGGGTTGGGGTGTAAGTGAGGACTGGGTTGGGGTGTAAGTGAGGACTGGGTTGGGGTGTAAGGAGGACTGGGTTGGGGTGTAAGTGAGGACTGGGTTGGGGTGTAGAGGACTGGGTTGGGGTGTAAGGGAGGACTTGGTTGGGGTGTAAGTGAGGACTGGGTTGGGGTGTAAGTGAGGACTAGGTTGGGGTGTAAGCGAGGACTGGGTTGGGGTGTAAGGGAGGACTGGGTTGGGGTGTAAGTGAGGACTGGGTTGGGGTGTAAGTGAGGACTGGGTTGGGGTGTAAGTGAGGACTGGGTTGGGGTGTAAGTGAGGACTGGGTTGGGGTGTAAGGGAGGACTAGGTTGGGGTGTAAGTGAGGATGGGTTCAGGTGTAAGGAGGTAGTAAAGGAACCACTCTTTGTTATCTAAGAAGTACTTAGTCATTTTTAATTCAAACAAACTCATTTTTGCAACTACTGAGAATTCTAATTCTTCAAACTGCTCATTATTATGTTTAGTGAAGTCTTTGTAGAAGGAGGCCTCACTATCAGAAGGCAATCCGTTGTAGTCAGCCCTAAACATTTACTTTGCTCTACAAGTCATCAGAAGGCAATCCGTTGTAGTCAGCCCTAAACATTTACTTTGCTCTACAAGTCGTGTTTGTTAGTTGACAAGGTGTCCTGCACTACTAAACAGCTAGCAATAGCCCTATATTCTAAGCTACAAATGGATTCTCTTCAATTAAATCATTTTTGTTTTGTTTTTAGTGAAGAGGAAGTATTTTGGTTTTGGTTGAAGCGTTGGCACTAAAAACAAAAGGCTCATGTTCAAGAATCCTTAAAGTATTTGATGTCAACTGAAAGCAATCGCACAAGTTTATAAATGGGTTAGGTATTGTTTATTCTCTCCATGGTACACAAAAACCAACAAGCATAATAGCTATATATTTATTTTATAATAGTGTACAGTACACAGGAAATGCCCCAATGGTTGCACAAAAACCAACAAACATAATAGCTATATATTTATTTTATAATAGTGTACAGTACACAGGAAATGCCCCAATGGTTGCACAAAAACCTACAAACATAATAGCTATATATTTATTTTATAATAGTGTACAGTACACAGGAAATGCCCCAATGGTTGCTTAAAACCTTTCATCAAAATAATCAGATGGGTGGGTGCTTTCTGTGTGTGGTAGGAGTGCTTGCTTTGTGATATTGATGGGGCAATTCTAAATTATGAAAACAGTTGTGTTGTGTGACCGCATGTAAGAATAGGCAAGAGCAAAGCAGATGCTGTTTCGTCCAAGCGGCTCTAACTTTTACCAGTTCCTCGGCTTCATTGAAAGTCGCCAACTCGCCCATTTTCTTTAATACACTGCAACCATGCTATCACATTAGTACACTGCAACCATGCTATCACATTAATACAGTGTACACTGCCACCATGCTATCACATTAATACACTACAACCATGCTATCACATTAATACACTACAACCATGCTATCACATTAATACACTACAGCCATGCTATCACATTAATACACTACAACCATGCTATCATATTAATACACTACAGCCATGCTATCACATTAATACACTGCAACCATGCTATCACATTAATACACTACAACCATGCTATCACATTAATACACTACAGCCATGCTATCACATTAGTACACTACAACCATGCTATCACATTAATACACTACAGCCATGCTATCACATTAATACACTACAGCCATGCTATCACATTAATACACTACAACCATGCTATCACATTAATACACTGCAACCATGCTATCACATTAATACACTACAACCATGCTATCACATTAATACATTACAACCATGCTATCACATTAATACACTACAACCATGCTATCACATTAGTACACTGCAACCATTCTATCACATTAATATACTACAACCATGCTATCACATTAATACATTGCAACCATGCTATCACATTAATACACTACAACCATGCTATCACATTAATACACTACAACCATGCTATCACATTAATACACTACAGCCATGCTATCACATTAATACACTACAACCATGCTATCACATTAATACACTGCAACCATGCTATCACATTAATACACTACAACCATGCTATCACATTAATACATTACAACCATGCTATCACATTAATACACTACAACCATGCTATCACATTAGTACACTGCAACCATTCTATCACATTAATATACTACAACCATGCTATCACATTAATACATTGCAACCATGCTATCACATTAATACACTGCAACCATGCTATCACATTAATACACTACAACCATGCTATCACATTAATACACTACAACCATGCTATCACATTAATACACTGCAACCATGCTATCACATTAATACATTACAACCATGCTATCACATTAATACACTACAACCATGCTATCACATTAATACATTACAACCATGCTATCACATTAATACACTACAACCATGCTATCACATTAGTACACTGCAACCATTCTATCACATTAATATACTACAACCATGCTATCACATTAATACATTGCAACCATGCTATCACATTAATACACTGCAACCATGCTATCACATTAATACACTACAACCATGCTATCACATTAATACACTACAACCATGCTATCACATTAATACACTACAACCATGCTATCACATTAATACACTACAACCATGCTATCACATTAATACACTGCAACCATGCTATCACATTAATACACTACAACCATGCTATCACATTAATACACTACAGCCATGGCGCTATTACATTAGTACACTGCAACCATGCTATCACATTAATACACTACAACCATGCTATCACATTAATACACTACAACCATGCTATCACATTAATACACTACAACCATGCTATCACATTAATACACTACAACCATGCTATCACATTAGTACACTACAGCCATGCTATCACATTAATACACTACAACCATGCTATCACATTAATACACTACAACCATGCTATCACATTAATACACTACAACCATGCTATCACATTAATACATTGCAACCATGCTATCATATTAATACACTACAACCATGCTATCACATTAGTACACTACAGCCATGCTATCACATTAATACACTACAACCATGCTATCACATTAATACACTGCAACCATGCTATCACATTAATACACTACAACCATGCTATCACATTAATACACTACAACCATGCTATCACATTAATACACTACAACCATGCTATCACATTAATACACTGCAACCATGCTATCACATTAATACACTACAACCATGCTATCACATTAATACACTGCAACCATGCTATCATGTGTTAGTTAACGGCAACCATGCTATCACATGTTAATAACTTTAGAATCAGTTTCTGTACTTCACCAACACCAACAGCATTGATCATATCAGCATTGTTTGCACATGTCCATTAGCCATAAATTAGAGCACATACACTTTTTCAGCATTATTGGTGAAAATACCGCAGTGCGTTGTGATGGGCCAATAACTATGAGAAATTGTGCCAAGCGTTTTACTATAAGAAGTGGTTAGGTACGGTATTAATAGTAATAATAATATTTCTTGCGTGGTTGAGTATACTCGTTAACTTTGTAGGTTGAAGATGCAGCAAGGTCTCCTGGTTGATTTTTCACTCTTTCCCCGCAAGTTGATTGACCTCTTGGAGCAGTGTCTCTCCGAGACTGGGAAGGAAAACCCCAGGTAGACACGAGTTCTCTCTCTGTGTTCAATAACACACACACTGGACCAACACCACACTGGGTTGAGGCAGGTTGTAGGTTGACAATAACTCTATGGGGACACACACCGGACCAACACCACACTGGGTTGAGGCAGGTTGAAGTAAGTTGACAATAGCTCTATGGGGATACACACTGGACCAACACCACACTGGGTTGAGGCAGGTTGTAGGTTGACAATAACTCTATGGGGACACACACCGGACCAACACCACACTGGGTTGAGACAGGTTGAAGTAAGTTGACAATAGCTCTGTGGGGACAAACACTGGACCAACACCACACTGGGTTTAGGCAGGTTGAACACTGGGTTGAGGCAGGTTGTAGGCTGACATAACTCAATGAGGACACACACTGGACCAACACCACACCGGGTTGAGGCAGGTTGAAGTAAGTTGACAATAGCTCGATGGGGACACACACTGGACCAATACTGAGGACACACACTGGACCAACACCACACCGGGCTGAGGCAGGTTGAAGTAAGTTGACAATAGCTCGATGGGGACACACACTGGACCAATACCACACTGGGTTGAGGCAGGTTGAAGTAGGTTGACAATAGCTCTATGGGGACACACACTGGACCAACACCACACTGGGTTGAGGCAGGTTGAAGTAAGTTGACAATAGCTCGATGGGGACACACACTGGACCAACACCACACTGGGTTGAGGCAGGTTGAAGTGGGTTGACAATACACAGTACTTCAATGCTCCTCTCTTCTCGAAGGACAGGACAGAGATGAATCATGCCGTATGGTGACTATTTTACAGTCTACTTCCAATTGCTCTCCAGGTTCTTGCTCCAGTTCTGCCCATCCCCCACCAACCAGACTCCTTCTCTGCTTCACGTGGTGGAGACCAACCCATTCAGACATCTCCACCACCTCTCTCTAAAATTTGTCCTTGCTAGTGACGAGCAGCTCAAGAAGTACCTGGCCGAGTCCTTGCTTCAGATGAAGGTGTGTTGTTTATGCATGCATGAAGAAGAGTCAAGTGGTTGAATGCTATGTAAGCATAGCCGCCACAAGCGCTGGTTGTTAAGCCGGTGTATCTGCATTAACACCTAGTTTTTGTTAAGTACCTGCTGTTGGTTCTGACCGCTGCTTTGTTAGGTGGTGATCGTGATTATTCTCCTCCTAATCAATTTTTTTTATGGCTAGACCAGTTAGTAGATGAGACATCTATGTCTCACACTGCAGGCTCTGCTCAGCAAGAGTTCAGCTGCTTGCATCCCTTCAAGCTAGGCCAGTAATACACTGGACCATTCATACATATAGGGGGTTAATTATCCATACCTATAGGGGGTTAATTATCCATACCTATAGGGGGTTAATTATCCATACCTATAGGGTTTAATTCCATACCTATAGGGGGTTAATTATCCATACCTATAGGGGTTTAATTATCCATACTTATAAGGGTGTCCATACTTATAGGGTGTTAAATTATCCATACCTATAGGGTGTTAATTATCCATACCTATAGGGGTTAACCTATAGGGGCTTAATTATCCAGGGGCTTAATTATCCATACCTAAGGGGGTTAATTATCCGTACCTATAGGGGCTTAATTACGTCTGTGATTGGCATTGCTTGTTAAGCTTGTACTTGTTAGCGCCTGTACTCTTGTCCACTGCTCTAAATGACCAGCAACCAACTTTTGCGGCATTTGCCATCTCCGATTTTCGGTTTGGAATAAGGAAAAAAATCACCTGTGTTTCTTTGTGGCATGCTGCGCTTCAAAGGATTTGGGAGGGAGAAAAAAATAATCTTACATTTATTTTTTATTTTTAAACATTCTTAGATTAACTATGATGCCACTTTCGATTGAACACTGTGGAGGAGTATAGGCAGGAAATGACCAAAAGGCTGGGCAACTGTGATTTAATAAAGCACATATAGTGGCTGCTACATAGCTGTGATATAATAAAGCACATACAGTGGCTGCTACATAGCTGTGATTTAATAAAGCACCTTGGCTGCTACATATAGCTGTGGTATCATAAAGCACCTTATAGTGGCTGCTACATAGCTAGGATATAATAAAGCACCCTATAATGGCCACTACATATCTATGATATAAATAAAGCACCCTATAGTGGTCACTACATAGCTGTGATATAAATAAAGCACCTGTAGTGGAGGTTACATAGCAGTGCATAAGTTGAATATGCATTTTACCAAGTAGGGAATGCCTTGGGAGACTGAAGGTCAGATGTCTTAAAATGTTGTGCTTTCTAATACCTGAACAGGGTTTCATTTAGGGGGGCAGGGGGGGCCCTGGAAATTGTATTATTAGAACTTTGTCACATCTTTACCATCATGCCCCCCCCCCCCCCCCCCCAGATTCCTCCAGTTGCCTCCCTTGGCCAATTTTCTAAATGAAATCCTGCTGAATGTTTCCCCCCCCCCCATACAACCTTGTGTATAAGCTTCATGGGCTTTAAAATGATATGAGGAGTAGGTACGTACATCATTAGGTGAATGACAGACAAAATAGTAGTCATTCATGTTTGCAAGGGTCACAAATTTGTTTGTGGGTACCTGTTACAAGATTAGACTACAACTGAAGTGTTACCTACATAAGGTGGGATTAATGAATACCATTTTTCAATGTGGTGACTCTGGCCCTTTGAGGAGGTCACCCTCTATAAAGTCTGGAACTAGCTTGCATTTTGCTGAAGTCAAAACGTTTTTAGAGTACAAAGAATTATTTATTTAGTGATGTAAAAAGTTTGAGGTATTTTGTAGAAGTTGACGGAGTTATCTTCGTGGGGGGAAAAAGTACAAAGTACTTTTTTGATTCACAGGTTTGTTCATCACCTTTGAAGTGGATGACCTTTTCAAAGGAGCCATAGTCAACATATTAGAATATTGATTCTAGGTGATACTTAGCTACCTAGCTTGTAATGGGACATTTGAGCTACCCACAAAGCAAGTTTGAACACTATTGATGTTCTGATCTTGGAGAGAGCTTTGCAGAAAGTCAACTTGAATGACCTCAACAATTTATCCTGTCACTCACCCAATAATATACCTAGCCCCTCAATATTAAATGATATCCGTAGGTAATATGAGGGGAAAAGTTGCAGGTTTTAGAAAGCACCTCATTGTTTTAAGATGTTTGACCTTCAGTCTCCCCTTAATACTTAATTAACCTCCTGGAATAATAATCGCACAAGGCCACAGGCAAATGTTATGCCTTAATAAACACACTCCCAAGCAAATGATCGTCACACTTGCCGGCTGTCATAATCATAAGTTAGGAACAAATAATGAGTCCTTCGGGGCACCTGGCATCACCGTGAAGATGCATTAGTCCGAAGATCGAGAAGTTCGCTGTCTCAAAGACAATAGAATAGCCGCATCAGCATTTCCTGTAGTTTTTGGAGTTACTTTCCCGCCGAGGAGGAGAGAGGGGCAATGAAGAAGCATTTGCCTCCCCCTAAGAAAAGGATGAAGGCGAGGCAGTCCTACCTAAATAAAAAATAAAACCACATGGACGACGATGAGGACTTACACCGAGACAGACTCTATGCTGCTGCTTATGGGAACACACGCAGCACAACGGGCGGGCATTGCAAGGTACACATGCCATGGAACGCAATGCTCACTCTGTTCAACAGAAAATGCCCTCGAATTGTGACTAGGTAGATTGGGCTGAATAAACCGAAAACACGTTCTCTATATACTGTTACTCTAGAAGTGTAGACAGCATTTCTTGGTGCATTTTCTAATAAACTTTTGGGTCTTGGTCATCACGTGCTGCACTGCATTTCTCCAACTTTGTATTGTAAGGAAGCAAGTGCAACTTCACTGCTGATCTGTTTTTCATGCACTTTAATGTTCTGTTGCTAAGGTTTATTTCATGATTTTTCATAGGGGGGTTAAAGATGAATATTGGGGGGGGGCAGGACTCCAAGTGCCTGCAGGGGTTGCCTGGGCATACCCCCCCCCCCCCCCCCCCCCCAGGGACTTTGGTTGATTCTAATGCTATTTCAGAAAGAAATCAAGTAGTCACTGATTAGAAAGGGGGGGGGGGGGGTCACTCTTTTCAAGTGGGTGTTAAAATACTTGTCAAGTAGTTAAGTTGTCTCAGCCAGCATGACTTGGCAAATAATTACATCACCAAGATCCCCTCAGCATGACTTGGCAAATAATTACATCACCAAGATCAACTCTCAGTGAAGAAAGCCAAAGGGTAGACTGCTAAATATTCAAACTCGTCCTTACAACTTTCATGGATATTCGTCGATATTTTGGTCAGAGGTTCGTCTAACCCAGGGCCACCTCCTGCTAGTGCTAGTGACTCGAAGGATGAACCATAAAACTCAGAGAACTGATTGCTCAGTGGCACCACATCCTAAAAAGCAATGTAACTCTCAATCTCCAGCTACTGTAAAGTGCCACTCGAAGTCTCGTCCACTTGTGAGTATTAGGAAGTACAAGAAATAGGGAGAATTGTTTCCCTGGCTTGAGCACAGTGAGATCACCATGGTGCTTTCTGTAAGATATGCCGGAAAAGAGGGAAATCCTTCCAAAGAACTGGAGGAGCATGGATAATGAAGCCAACAACAACTGGGAAAAAGCAACAACAACAAAAAAAAGCGAGCTCACTCCCATGGTGATGTTCAAATCCAGTCTTGTGAAGTGGAACCATCATGTTCCAGAGCAGGGGAGGTCATTCAACAGCTGCAGAGTAGAGGAGAGGAAGAAAAAGATAATTTAAAAATAGGAAAGCAGATCGGGCACTCCTTTGGTGTACCCAGTCCAGTGTTTGCATTTTACCCGGGTAAAACCTATTTAACCCAACCCAGTGGGTAAAACCTGTGTTTTAGGTATTTTGCCCCGGTTTTACCCCTATTTTACCTGTATTTTTTTTACCCGGGTGATATAAAACACTTATTTGTAGCCCTGTCACAGCCCTGTCCCAGAGCCACAAGTGTCTGGGTGGTGGTGGACACCAGGGCTATTTAATTGTAAGCTGTGGCGGTGAAGAGCTTAGAAACCACATCAAGAGTGCCGGAAGAAATGCTATGCACATCAAAAGACACTGCAGTAACATTTATAGCAGTAATTGGTCAGTGGGTTGAGAAATCCCTTCTTGAACATATTCACGGAGCAAGGTTCTATAGTTTAATGGCTGACGAGCTGTCGATCTTCTGTCGTTCACTAAAAAAGGGAGTGGCAGGCAGCACCTCATGAGATATCATCGCTTCAAAGAAGACTGGTGCCAGCACTATATAGTCCGTTCTGGTTGATGTCCCACAGCAGAAGAATGTGTGACTCAGCAAGCTTGTGGGCATGGGGTCTGTTGGGGCAGCAACTTTCTCCAGGAAGAAAAGTGGAGTTCAGAGTCGACCAAGGAAGAATTGTCCTCACACACTGTTTGTGCACTGCCACTCACATGCTTCAGCTTGCTTGTGTTGAAGCTTGTGTACTGCCACTCACATGCTTCAGCTTGCTAGTGTTGAAGCTTGTGTACTGCCACTCACATGCTTCAGCTTGCTAGTGTTGAAGCTTGTGTACTGCCACTCACATGCTTCAGCTTGCTAGTGTTGAAGCTTGTGTACTGCCACTCACATGCTTCAGCTTGCTAGTGTTGAAGCTTGTGTGCTGCCACTCACATGCTTCAGCTTGCTAGTGTTGAAGCTTGTGTACTGCCACTCACATGCTTCAGCTTGCTAGTGTTGAAGCTTGTGTACTGCCACTCACATGCTTCAGCTTGCTAGTGTTGAAGCTTGTGTACTGCCACTCACATGCTTCAGCTTGCTAGTGTTGAAGCTTGTGTACTGCCACTCACATGCTTCAGCTTGCTAGTGTTGAAGCTTGTGTACCGCCACTCACATGCTTCAGCTTGCTTGTGTTGAAGCTTGTGTACTGCCACTCACATGCTTCAGCTTGCTAGTGTTGAAGCTTGTGTACTGCCACTCACATACTTCAGCTTGCTAGTGTTGAAGCTTGTGTACTGCCACTCACATGCTTCAGCTTGCTTGTGTTGAAGCTTGTGTACTGCCACTCACATGCTTCAGCTTGCTAGTGTTGAAGCTTGTGTACTGCCACTCACATACTTCAGCTTGCTAGTGTTGAAGCTTGTGTACTGCCACTCACATGCTTCAGCTTGCTTGTGTTGAAGCTTGTGTACCGCCACTCACATGCTTCAGCTTGCTAGTGTTGAAGCTTGTGTACTGCCACTCACATGCTTCAGCTTGCTAGTGTTGAAGCTTGTGTACTGCCACTCACATGCTTCAGCTTGCTAGTGTTGAAGCTTGTGTACCGCCACTCACATGCTTCAGCTTGCTAGTGTTGAAGCTTGTGTACTGCCACTCACATGCTTCAGCTTGCTAGTGTTGAAGCTTGTGTACTGCCACTCACATGCTTCAGCTTGCTAGTGTTGAAGCTTGTGTACTGCCACTCACATGCTTCAGCTTGCTAGTGTTGAAGCTTGTGTACTGCCACTCACATGCTTCAGCTTGCTAGTGTTGAAGCTTGTGTACTGCCACTCACATGCTTCAGCTTGCTAGTGTTGAAGCTTGTGTACTGCCACTCACATGCTTCAGCTTGCTAGTGTTGAAGCTTGTGTACTGCCACTCACATGCTTCAGCTTGCTAGTGTTGAAGCTTGTGTACCGCCACTCACATGCTTCAGCTTGCTTGTGTTGAAGCTTGTGTACTGCCACTCACATGCTTCAGCTTGCTAGTGTTGAAGCTTGTGTACTGCCACTCACATACTTCAGCTTGCTAGTGTTGAAGCTTGTGTACTGCCACTCACATGCTTCAGCTTGCTTGTGTTGAAGCTTGTGTACCGCCACTCACATGCTTCAGCTTGCTAGTGTTGAAGCTTGTGTACTGCCACTCACATGCTTCAGCTTGCTAGTGTTGAAGCTTGTGTACTGCCACTCACATGCTTCAGCTTGCTAGTGTTGAAGCTTGTGTACCGCCACTCACATGCTTCAGCTTGCTAGTGTTGAAGCTTGTGTACTGCCACTCACATGCTTCAGCTTGCTAGTGTTGAAGCTTGTGTACTGCCACTCACATGCTTCAGCTTGCTAGTGTTGAAGCTTGTGTACTGCCACTCACATGCTTCAGCTTGCTAGTGTTGAAGCTTGTGTACCGCCACTCACATGCTTCAGCTTGCTAGTGTTGAAGCTTGTGTACTGCCACTCACATGCTTCAGCTTGCTTGTGTTGAAGCTTGTGTACTGCCACTCACATGCTTCAGCTTGCTAGTGTTGAAGCTTGTGTACTGCCACTCACATGCTTCAGCTTGCTAGTGTTGAAGCTTGTGTACTGCCACTCACATGCTTCAGCTTGCTAGTGTTGAAGCTTGTGTACTGCCACTCACATGCTTCAGCTTGCTAGTGTTGAAGCTTGTGTACTGCCACTCACATGCTTCAGCTTGCTAGTGTTGAAGCTTGTGTACTGCCACTCACATGCTTCAGCTTGCTAGTGTTGAAGCTTGTGTACTGCCACTCACATGCTTCAGCTTGCTAGTGTTGAAGCTTGTGTACTGCCACTCACATGCTTCAGCTTGCTTGTGTTGAAGCTTGTGTACTGCCACTCACATGCTTCAGCTTGCTAGTGTTGAAGCTTGTGTACTGCCACTCACATGCTTCAGCTTGCTTGTGTTGAAGATGCTAACTCTACTCCAGGAATCAGGCATGTGTATGCAACATTGACGACACTTTTCCACTATTCCCCTAAAAGAAGTGAGTCACTGAAAGAGATTCAGCAAGTACTCACTATGTCTGAGATGAAGATAGTCCAGCCTTCAGACACCCGCTGGTGAGCACATGAACTGTGTGGTGTGTAAAGGCAGTGAAGGCAAGCTATAATAACATGCACTGCACAACACATGAGTCACAAGCTCTGGGGCTAGTTGAAGCTCTCCAAGCATTAACCGTGTAATCTTTATGTTAAATTCCGCCTTACCTCAAATAACTAATTTGAACAAAACCCTTAAAGTTCGAAGGCTTGATTTGACTGCAATATCAAACCTGGTCGAGTCTACTCTACACACACTGAATGATGCTGCAACTCCTGCAGAAAACTGGGTCTTGAAGTTGATGAACGTGACGATCTAGAGGCAGCTACAATGGAAAACTTCCAGGAAACAGGAGCTAAGCTTCTGACAAGCAACACCAAAAGCTCTCAAGATGTAATTATCCTTTAGCATCTTTGATCCCAGTGAGCCTCCTCCAAAATATGGTTATCCAGATAATGCATCGTATGGATCTGTACGCTGGTTGGCCAAAATAGAAAAAGACATGGTTGGTTACTAAATCTGTTGAAGGTGAAGTGTTCACAAAAAGTGCTTCGATTTCATTGCATGCAGAATGGAAAACTTACTCTAACTACATCACCTAGCAGCCAAAAGAGGACGCAGAGAAGCAGCCAACAGAACTCATTTCTAATGAAATGCTAGTAACAATGTTTCCTAATCTGAGCACTTTGTAAGATATCTGCCTGTCAGCTTCCTTTTGTGAATGTCTACTTCCACACTCTACCCTACGCTAGCTGATTTAGCTCAGTGGAGTAAGGACAGCCGCGTCGCCCCAGCCCAACTATAATCTTCCTATCACAGTTGACCCTGGAGCCAAAATCAGACACACTCTTATGTCTGTGTTCCCTGGTATTGGACTAAGTCGAACACCGTCTAGCCCTTCGCTAGCAACTTATGAGAATAGGTGTAAATAAGGCACAAACGAGGTGTGCCGTCCTTTCACAATAATACAACTCAGAAATACTCAAAAGTGCAGTTCTCAATACAGTTCTCAATACATACTTACAACTTCAGTTCTAGTATTACCTATCCTCTTTTCACAGTCCACCTCTTTTATAATTATCCAGCTGATGACATCATCATACATCAGCCTCTGGCTGGGCACTCCAACTGCGATCGAGGTGGTCTTCCCTTCCACCTCTAAAAGAACACTTGCCGCTGGAAAATAAGTTTTTCGTTCAGACGCCGTGCTGTACGGAATTTCCCATCCCGGATAATCCTTCTGGGAAACACAGCGAGGGTGTACGATCGTCTTCGTACAGCCAGTGTCTAGTAGTGCCTTTACTTTTTGTCCGTTGATCCTGACCGTCTTGGTCCAATCTGGCATTTTCATTCGTTTAGCTGGAAGAAAAAGACTGCACTCTGCTTGCTCCATTTTAACTCTACAATCCCTCTGTAGATGACCCTTCTTCCCACATTTGAAACACTCCATTGTTCGTAAGTCTCGGTAGGGAGAAGGTCCGTCTCGACTTCTCTGTTGTTGTGGTCCCTCAGTCTTTTTGTAGTGGTCGTCCTTCACAAAGTGACTAGGGTGACCTCTGGTGGATTGAGGGTATTCCTTTTTGAAGGGTTTTTCTGTTCGAGCCCTCTGTTACCTCTGGTAGGTATGGTTGTTGAATCCAACCACTGATGGAAGGTCTGTCGGTACTCTCTCAACCATTGGTCCGGATTGTTCGAGTTAAAGGACTGGTTGAATACTTTCCTACGGTGTGACTCTGTGGAAATCTGGTAAACTGATTCGAGCGTTCGTTTCACCTCTTGGTAGTCAGCTTGCTGGGCCGCTGGAAGTGCCGATACGATAAGCAAAGGATGTTGAAGTTGAAGCAAAGGATGTTCAAGTTGAAACAAAGTAAATGCCTTAACTGGGCCACTCTCAAGTAAATGCCTCACCTAGACCACGCTCAAGTAAATGCTTCATCTGGGCTACTCTCAAGTAAATGCCCCACTCTCAAGTAAATGCCTCATCTGGGCGACTCTCAAGTAAATGCCTTATCTGGGCCACTCTCAAGTAAATACCTCATCTGGGCCACTCTCAAGTAAATGCCTCACCTAGACCACACTCAAGTAAATGCTTCATCTGGGCCACTCTCAAGTAAATGCCCCACTCTCAAGTAAATGCCTCATCTGGGCGACTCTCAAGTAAATGCCTTATCTGGGCCACTCTCAAGTAAATACCTCATCTGGGCCACTCTCAAGTAAATGCCTCACCTAGACCACGCTCAAGTAAATGCTTCATCTGGGCCACTCTCAAGTAAATGCCCCACTCTCAAGTAAATGCCTCATCTGGGCGACTCTCAAGTAAATGCCTTATCTGGGCCACTCTCAAGTAAATACCTCATCTGGGCCACTCTCAAGTAAATACCTCATCTGGGCCACTCTCAAGTAAATGCCTCATCTGGGCCACTCTCAAGTAAATGCCTCATCTGGGCCACTCTCAAGTAAATATCTCATCTGGGCCACTCAAGTAAATGCTTCATCTGGGCCACTCTCAAGTAAATGCCCCACTCTCAAGTAAATGCCTCATCTGGGCGACTCTCAAGTAAATGCCTTATCTGGGCCACTCTCAAGTAAATACCTCATCTGGGCCACTCTCAAGTAAATACCTCATCTGGGCCACTCTCAAGTAAATGCCTCATCTGGGCCACTCTCAAGTAAATGCCTCATCTGGGCCACTCTCAAGTAAATATCTCATCTGGGCCACTCAAGTAAATGCTTCATCTGGGCCACTCTCAAGTGAATATCTCATCTGGGCCACTCAAATCAACACCTCATCTGGGCCACTCAAGTAAATACCTCATCTGGGTCACTCTCAAGTAAATATCTCCTATGGGCCACTCTCAAGTAAATATCTCATCTGGGCCACTCAAGTAAATACCTCATCTGGTCCACACTCAAGTAAATGCCTCATCTGGGCCACTCTCAAGTAAATACCTCATCTGGTCCACTCAAGTAAATGCCTAAACTGGGCCACTCAAGTAAATACCTCATCTGGGCCACTCAAGTAAATGCCTCATCTGGGCCACTCTCAAGTAAATGCCTCACCTGGTCCACGCTCAAGTAAATGCTTCATCTGGGCCACTCAAGTAAATGCCTTTTCAGAACCCCTCAGTGGCTTTTTTTGCCACCACGCATGGTTTGCTTCCCCTTAATTCTTGAAATTCCAATCTCTCTTCCCCCTTCTTTTGAATGAAATTATACAGTAGAGCGTCAAAGTTATGAACCCCAGAATTACGAAACCACGGTCAACAAGAACACTGAGTGAACATCCCACGGTACTGCCCATGCACACAGCTGTGAAATTGCAGCTGCTGCACTTGCTCCCTCTCCTTCGCACGCTATTTTCTTTGCCGTGGTCTCAAGCTCTTCAACGAAACCTAAGTGAGTTATGCTTTCCATCGATAGAAGCTGGAGATGTTGTCAGCCATAGAGAGGAAGTTTGGAACTGGCAAAACAATGGTCGCAGACATTAAGAAAGCCAGAGAGAAGATAGTGAAGTTAGCAGCTGAAGCTATACTCATTTGTCCTTTGATTATCCCAAGGCAATCTACTCCAATATCACGTGATAACACCGCAAGTTGTTCTTGCACAGCCGCTCTGTAGGTATCCAGAGATACCAGCAACGTGAATTTTTCTAGGTGAACTGTTCTCTTTAGCAGCAAAGAAGAAACACTATTTCTTAAAACAAACACATTGCCCTAGCCCTAGACTGATTTATTTAAATCTTAGTTATGATATAATGATAGTGAAACAGTACAGACAGACTCTTGTGTAATGTGTAATTTCCAGCAATTAAAATTCAATCCATGCATAGTGTATGGCATTGCAGTTAAGTAAGTGGAGAGTTGAGTCTTGTAACGTAAAATACCTGCAAAAGAGTGATATATAATACTCGTGTATTGTTAAATATGCATGACATCATTATGATGTAGTGGTTTCAGGGTTACAGACATTTCAGAGCTACGAACACTCATTTTCCCTAGAGAGATTTGCAACTCTGAGGTTCTGTATGGCACTGGTTGTTATTTTGAAGACTGACTTAGAAAGATTTTTGAAAATTTAAATTTATTTAAAGCTTCCTTTGAAAACATCGCTTATTGTGGCTCGGACTCAGTCAATCTTTCTCTCCTCCATCTCCAGGCTTGATGAGCTAAACATCCCAGACGACCTTTTAGCTGGCAATGACCCGCTTTCGGCTCATAAAGACCGCACCCAGGTGTGAAGAACTGGAGAACTGACGAGAGAGACAGAAGTGTGTCAGAAGTTGCAACAAAACAGACTGTATGTTGTGTGAGAGCGGTGAGGGGGAATGCTATAAGATAATGAGGACTTTGCACCACCTTCAAGGAGACAGACATAACAGCAAGGTCATGCCCTTGGGGGATAAAACAAATAACGCGAGTGAAGACCAAACCACTTGGTGTTTTTTAATTACCCATCTTCTATGTTTATTATCACACTGCATAATATTTATTAATTGAACGGAAGCGTTGACACGAGCCTGACCTCTTTTTTGTGTATCTGTTGTCCTCTTGTCTCTAGCTGGTCCAATGTTGTCCTCTTGTCTCTAGCTGGTCCAATGCTGTCCTCTTGTCTCTAGCTGGTCCAATGTTGTCCTCTTGTCTCTAGCTGGTCCAATGCTGTCCTCTTGTCTCTAGCTGGTCCAATGTTGTCCTCTTGTCTCTAGCTGGTCCAATGTTGTCCTCTTGTCTCTAGCTGGTCCAATGTTGTCCTCTTGTCTCTAGCTGGTCCAATGCTGTCCTCTTGTCTCTAGCTGGTCCAATGTTGTCCTCTTGTCTCTAGCTGGTCCAATGCTGTCCTCTTGTCTCTAGCTGGTCCAATGCTGTCCTCTTGTCTCTAGCTGGTCCAATGCTGTCCTCTTGTCTCTAGCTGGTCCAATGTTGTCCTCTTGTCTCTAGCTGGTCCAATGCTGTCTGTCCTCTTGTCTCTAGCTGGTCCAATGTTGTCCTCTTGTCTCTAGCTGGTCCAATGTTGTCCTCTTGTCTCTAGCTGGTCCAATGCTGTCCTCTTGTCTCTAGCTGGTCCAATGTTGTCCTCTTGTCTCTAGCTGGTCCAATGATGTCCTCTTGTCTCTAGCTGGTCCAATGTTGTCCTCTTGTCTCTAGCTGGTCCAATGTTGTCCTCTTGTCTCTAGCTGGTCCAATGTTGTCCTCTTGTCTCTAGCTGGTCCAATGTTGTCCTCTTGTCTCTAGCTGGTCCAATGTTGTCCTCTTGTCTCTAGCTGGTCCAATGTTGTCCTCTTGTCTCTAGCTGGTCCAATGTTGTCCTCTTGTCTCTAGCTGGTCCAATGTTGTCCTCTTGTCTCTAGCTGGTCCAATGCTGTCCTCTTGTCTCTAGCTGGTCCAATGTTGTCCTCTTGTCTCTAGCTGGTCCAATGCTGTCTGTCCTCTTGTCTCTAGCTGGTCCAATGTTGTCCTCTTGTCTCTAGCTGGTCCAATGTTGTCCTCTTGTCTCTAGCTGGTCCAATGCTGTCCTCTTGTCTCTAGCTGGTCCAATGTTGTCCTCTTGTCTCTAGCTGGTCCAATGATGTCCTCTTGTCTCTAGCTGGTCCAATGTTGTCCTCTTGTCTCTAGCTGGTCCAATGTTGTCCTCTTGTCTCTAGCTGGTCCAATGTTGTCCTCTTGTCTCTAGCTGGTCCAATGTTGTCCTCTTGTCTCTAGCTGGTCCAATGTTGTCCTCTTGTCTCTAGCTGGTCCAATGTTGTCCTCTTGTCTCTAGCTGGTCCAATGCTGTCCTCTTGTCTCTAGCTGGGCCAATGTTGTCCTCTTGTCTCTAGCTGGTCCAATGTTGTCCTCTTGTCTCTAGCTGGTCCAATGATGTCCTCTTGTCTCTAGCTGGTCCAATGTTGTCCTCTTGTCTCTAGCTGGTCCAATGCTGTCCTCTTGTCTCTAGCTGGTCCAATGTTGTCCTCTTGTCTCTAGCTGGTCCAATGTTGTCCTCTTGTCTCTAGCTGGTCCAATGTTGTCCTCTTGTCTCTAGCTGGTCCAATGCTGTCCTCTTGTCTCTAGCTGGTCCAATGCTGTCCTCTTGTCTCTAGCTGGTCCAATGCTGTCCTCTTGTCTCTAGCTGGTCCAATGTTGTCCTCTTGTCTCTAGCTGGTCCAATGCTGTCCTCTTGTCTCTAGCTGGTCCAATGTTGTCCTCTTGTCTCTAGCTGGTCCAATGATGTCCTCTTGTCTCTAGCTGGTCCAATGATGTCCTCTTGTCTCTAGCTGGTCCAATGCTGTCCTCTTGTCTCTAGCTGGTCCAATGTTGTCCTCTTGTCTCTAGCTGGTCCAATGTTGTCCTCTTGTCTCTAGCTGGTCCAATGTTGTCCTCTTGTCTCTAGCTGGTCCAATGCTGTCCTCTTGTCTCTAGCTGGTCCAATGTTGTCCTCTTGTCTCTAGCTGGTCCAATGCTGTCCTCTTGTCTCTAGCTGGTCCAATGTTGTCCTCTTGTCTCTGGCTGGTCCAATGTTGTCCTCTTGTCTCTAGCTGGTCCAATGTTGTCCTCTTGTCTCTAGCTGGTCCAATGCTGTCCTCTTGTCTCTAGCTGGTCCAATGTTGTCCTCTTGTCTCTAGCTGGTCCAATGCCGTCCTCTTGTCTCTAGCTGGTCCAATGTTGTCCTCTTGTCTCTAGCTGGTCCAATGTTGTCCTCTTGTCTCTAGCTGGTCCAATGCTGTCCTCTTGTCTCTAGCTGGTCCAATACTGTCCTCTTGTCTCTAGCTGGTCCAATGTTGTCCTCTTGTCTCTAGCTGGTCCAATGTTGTCCTCTTGTCTCTAGCTGGTCCAATGTTGTCCTCTTGTCTCTAGCTGGTCCAATGCTGTCCTCTTGTCTCTAGCTGGTCCAATGCTGTCCTCTTGTCTCTAGCTGGTCCAATGTTGTCCTCTTGTCTCTAGCTGGTCCAATGTTGTCCTCTTGTCTCTAGCTGGTCCAATGCTGTCCTCTTGTCTCTAGCTGGTCCAATGTTGTCCTCTTGTCTCTAGCTGGTCCAATGTTGTCCTCTTGTCTCTAGCTGGTCCAATGTTGTCCTCTTGTCTCTAGCTGGTCCAATGTTGTCCTCTTGTCTCTAGCTGGTCCAATGTTGTCCTCTTGTCTCTAGCTGGTCCAATGTTGTCCTCTTGTCTCTAGCTGGTCCAATGCTGTCTGTCCTCTTGTCTCTAGCTGGTCCAATGTTGTCCTCTTGTCTCTAGCTGGTCCAATGTTGTCCTCTTGTCTCTAGCTGGTCCAATGCTGTCCTCTTGTCTCTAGCTGGTCCAATGCCGTCCTCTTGTCTCTGGCTGGGCCAATGCTGTCCTCTTGTCTCTAGCTGGTCCAATGTTGTCCTCTTGTCTCTAGCTGGTCCAATGTTGTCCTCTTGTCTCTAGCTGGTCCAATGTTGTCCTCTTGTCTCTAGCTGGTCCAATGCTGTCCTCTTGTCTCTAGCTGGTCCAATGCTGTCCTCTTGTCTCTAGCTGGTCCAATGCTGTCCTCTTGTCTCTAGCTGGTCCAATGTTGTCCTCTTGTCTCTAGCTGGTCCAATGTTGTCCTCTTGTCTCTAGCTGGTCCAATGTTGTCCTCTTGTCTCTAGCTGGTCCAATGCTGTCCTCTTGTCTCTAGCTGGTCCAATGTTGTCCTCTTGTCTCTAGCTGGTCCAATGTTGTCCTCTTGTCTCTAGCTGGTCCAATGCTGTCCTCTTGTCTCTAGCTGGTCCAATGCTGTCCTCTTGTCTCTAGCTGGTCCAATGTTGTCCTCTTGTCTCTAGCTGGTCCAATGTTGTCCTCTTGTCTCTAGCTGGTCCAATGTTGTCCTCTTGTCTCTAGCTGGTCCAATGCTGTCCTCTTGTCTCTAGCTGGTCCAATGTTGTCCTCTTGTCTCTAGCTGGTCCAATGTTGTCCTCTTGTCTCTAGCTGGTCCAATGTTGTCCTCTTGTCTCTAGCTGGTCCAATGTTGTCCTCTTGTCTCTAGCTGGTCCAATGTTGTCCTCTTGTCTCTAGCTGGTCCAATGCTGTCCTCTTGTCTCTAGCTGGTCCAATGTTGTCCTCTTGTCTCTAGCTGGTCCAATGTTGTCCTCTTGTCTCTAGCTGGTCCAATGCTGTCCTCTTGTCTCTAGCTGGTCCAATGTTGTCCTCTTGTCTCTAGCTGGTCCAATGTTGTCCTCTTGTCTCTAGCTGGTCCAATGCTGTCCTCTTGTCTCTAGCTGGTCCAATGTTGTCCTCTTGTCTCTAGCTGGGCCAATGTTGTCCTCTTGTCTCTAGCTGGTCCAATGTTGTCCTCTTGTCTCTAGCTGGTCCAATGTTGTCCTCTTGTCTCTAGCTGGTCCAATGTTGTCCTCTTGTCTCTAGCTGCAATGTTGTCCTCTTGTCTCTAGCTGGTCCAATGTTGTCCTCTTGTCTCTAGCTGGTCCAATGTTGTCCTCTTGTCTCTAGCTGGTCCAATGTTGTCCTCTTGTCTCTAGCTGGTCCAATGTTGTCCTCTTGTCTCTAGCTGGTCCAATGCTGTCCTCTTGTCTCTAGCTGGTCCAATGTTGTCCTCTTGTCTCTAGCTGGTCCAATGATGTCCTCTTGTCTCTAGCTGGTCCAATGTTGTCCTCTTGTCTCTAGCTGGTCACCAATGTTGTCCTCTTGTCTCTAGCTGGTCCAATGTTGTCCTCTTGTCTCTAGCTGGTCCAATGTTGTCCTCTTGTCTCTAGCTGGTCCAATGTTGTCCTCTTGTCTCTAGCTGGTCCAATGCTGTCCTCTTGTCTCTAGCTGGTCCAATGCTGTCCTCTTGTCTCTAGCTGGGCCAATGTTGTCCTCTTGTCTCTAGCTGGTCCAATGTTGTCCTCTTGTCTCTAGCTGGTCCAATGCTGTCCTCTTGTCTCTAGCTGGTCCAATGCTGTCCTCTTGTCTCTAGCTGGTCCAATGCTGTCCTCTTGTCTCTAGCTGGTCCAATGTTGTCCTCTTGTCTCTAGCTGGTCCAATGCTGTCCTCTTGTCTCTAGCTGAGCCAATGCTGTCCTCTTGTCTCTAGCTGGTCCAATGTTGTCCTCTTGTCTCTAGCTGGTCCAATGTTGTCCTCTTGTCTCTAGCTGGTCCAATGCTGTCCTCTTGTCTCTAGCTGGTCCAATGCTGTCCTCTTGTCTCTAGCTGGTCACAATGTTGTCCTCTTGTCTCTAGCTGGTCCAATGTTGTCCTCTTGTCTCTAGCTGGTCCAATGCTGTCCTCTTGTCTCTAGCTGGTCCAATGTTGTCCTCTTGTCTCTGGCTGGTCCAATGCTGTCCTCTTGTCTCTAGCTGGTCCAATGTTGTCCTCTTGTCTCTAGCTGGTCCAATGCTGTCCTCTTGTCTCTAGCTGGTCCAATGTTGTCCTCTTGTCTCTAGCTGGTCCAATGTTGTCCTCTTGTCTCTAGCTGGTCCAGTGCTGTCCTCTTGTCTCTAGCTGGTCCAATGTTGTCCTCTTGTCTCTGGCTGGTCCAATGTTGTCCTCTTGTCTCTAGCTGGTCCAATGCTGTCCTCTTGTCTCTAGCTGGTCCAATGCTGTCCTCTTGTCTCTAGCTGGTCCAATGTTGTCCTCTTGTCTCTAGCTGGTCCAATGCTGTCCTCTTGTCTCTAGCTGGTCCAATGTTGTCCTCTTGTCTCTAGCTGGTCCAATCCTCTTGTCTCTAGCTGGTCCAATGTTGTCCTCTTGTCTCTAGCTGGTCCAATGTTGTCCTCTTGTCTCTAGCTGGTCCAATGTTGTCCTCTTGTCTCTAGCTGGTCCAATCCTCTTGTCTCTAGCTGGTCCAATGTTGTCCTCTTGTCTCTAGCTGGTCCAATGTTGTCCCCTTGTCTCTAGCTGGTCCAATGCTGTCCTCTTGTCTCTAGCTGGTCCAATGCTGTCCTCTTGTCTCTAGCTGGTCCAATGTTGTCCTCTTGTCTCTAGCTGGTCCAATGCTGTCCTCTTGTCTCTAGCTGGTCCAATGTTGTCCTCTTGTCTCTAGCTGGTCCAATGTTGTCCTCTTGTCTCTAGCTGGTCCAATCCTCTTGTCTCTAGCTGCAATGTTGTCCTCTTGTCTCTAGCTGGTCCAATGTTGTCCTCTTGTCTCTAGCTGGTCCAATGCTGTCCTCTTGTCTCTAACTGGTCCAATGCTGTCCTCTTGTCTCTAGCTGGTCCAATGCTGTCCTCTTGTCTCTAGCTGGTCCAATGCTGTCCTCTTGTCTCTAGCTGGTCCAATGCTGTCCTCTTGTCTCTAGCTGGTCCAATACTGTCCTCTTGTCTCTAGCTGGTCCAATGTTGTCCTCTTGTCTCTAGCTGGTCCAATGTTGTCCTCTTGTCTCTAGCTGGTCCAATGTTGTCCTCTTGTCTCTAGCTGGTCCAATGCTGTCCTCTTGTCTCTAGCTGGTCCAATGTTGTCCTCTTGTCTCTAGCTGGTCCAATGCCGTCCTCTTGTCTCTAGCTGGTCCAATGTTGTCCTCTTGTCTCTAGCTGGTCCAATGTTGTCCTCTTGTCTCTAGCTGGTCCAATGTTGTCCTCTTGTCTCTAGCTGGTCCAATGTTGTCCTCTTGTCTCTAGCTGGTCCAATGTTGTCCTCTTGTCTCTAGCTGGTCCAATGTTGTCCTCTTGTCTCTAGCTGGTCCAATGCTGTCCTCTTGTCTCTAGCTGGTCCAATGCTGTCCTCTTGTCTCTAGCTGGTCCAATGGTGTCTTCTTGTCTCTAGCTGGTCCAATGCTGTCCTCTTGTCTCTAGCTGGTCCAATGGTGTCCTCTTGTCTCTAGCTGGTCCAATGTTGTCCTCTTGTCTCTAGCTGGTCCAATGCTGTCCTCTTGTCTCTAGCTGGTCCAATGTTGTCCTCTTGTCTCTAGCTGGTCCAATGTTGTCCTCTTGTCTCTAGCTGGTCCAATGCTGTCCTCTTGTCTCTAGCTGGTCCAATGTTGTCCTCTTGTCTCTAGCTGGTCCAATGCTGTCCTCTTGTCTCTACAATGTTGTCCTCTTGTCTCTAGCTGGTCCAATGTTGTCCTCTTGTCTCTAGCTGGTCCAATGCTGTCCTCTTGTCTCTAGCTGGTCCAATGCTGTCCTCTTGTCTCTAGCTGGTCCAATGTTGTCCTCTTGTCTCTAGCTGGTCCAATGCTGTCCTCTTGTCTCTAGCTGGTCCAATGCTGTCCTCTTGTCTCTAGCTGGTCCAATGTTGTCCTCTTGTCTCTAGCTGGTCCAATGTTGTCCTCTTGTCTCTAGCTGGTCCAATGCTGTCCTCTTGTCTCTAGCTGGTCCAATGCTGTCCTCTTGTCTCTAGCTGGTCCAATGTTGTCCTCTTGTCTCTAGCTGGTCCAATGTTGTCCTCTTGTCTCTAGCTGGTCCAATGTTGTCCTCTTGTCTCTAGCTGGTCCAATGCTGTCCTCTTGTCTCTAGCTGGTCCAATGCTGTCCTCTTGTCTCTAGCTGGTCCAATGTTGTCCTCTTGTCTCTAGCTGGTCCAATGTTGTCCTCTTGTCTCTAGCTGGTCCAATGCTGTCCTCTTGTCTCTAGCTGGTCCAATGCTGTCCTCTTGTCTCTAGCTGGTCCAATGCTGTCCTCTTGTCTCTAGCTGGTCCAATGCTGTCCTCTTGTCTCTAGCTGGTCCAATGTTGTCCTCTTGTCTCTAGCTGGTCCAATGCTGTCCTCTTGTCTCTAGCTGGTCCAATGCTGTCCTCTTGTCTCTAGCTGGTCCAATACTGTCCTCTTGTCTCTAGCTGGTCCAATGCTGTCCTCTTGTCTCTAGCTGGTCCAATGCTGTCCTCTTGTCTCTAGCTGGTCCAATGTTGTCCTCTTGTCTCTAGCTGGTCCAATGCTGTCCTCTTGTCTCTAGCTGGTCCAATGTTGTCCTCTTGTCTCTAGCTGGTCCAATGCTGTCCTCTTGTCTCTAGCTGGTCCAATGTTGTCCTCTTGTCTCTAGCTGGGCCAATGCTGTCCTCTTGTCTCTAGCTGGTCCAATGTTGTCCTCTTGTCTCTAGCTGGTCCAATGCTGTCCTCTTGTCTCTAGCTGGTCCAATGCTGTCCTCTTGTCTCTAGCTGGTCCAATGTTGTCCTCTTGTCTCTAGCTGGTCCAATGCTGTCCTCTTGTCTCTAGCTGGTCCAATGCTGTCCTCTTGTCTCTAGCTGGTCCAATGCTGTCCTCTTGTCTCTAGCTGGTCCAATGCTGTCCTCTTGTCTCTAGCTGGTCCAATGCTCTCCTCTTGTCTCTAGCTGGTCCAATGCTGTCCTCTTGTCTCTAGCTGGGCCAATGCTGTCCTCTTGTCTCTAGCTGGTCCAATGCTGTCCTCTTGTCTCTAGCTGGTCCAATGTTGTCCTCTTGTCTCTAGCTGGTCCAATGTTGTCCTCTTGTCTCTAGCTGGGCCAATGCTGTCCTCTTGTCTCTAGCTGGTCCAATGCTGTCCTCTTGTCTCTAGCTGGTCCAATGTTGTCCTCTTGTCTCTAGCTGGTCCAATGCTGTCCTCTTGTCTCTAGCTGGTCCAATGCTGTCCTCTTGTCTCTAGCTGGTCCAATGCTGTCCTCTTGTCTCTAGCTGGTCCAATGTTGTCCTCTTGTCTCTAGCTGGTCCAATGCTGTCCTCTTGTCTCTAGCTGGTCCAATGTTGTCCTCTTGTCTCTAGCTGGTCCAATCCTCTTGTCTCTAGCTGGTCCAATGTTGTCCTCTTGTCTCTAGCTGGTCCAATGCTGTCCTCTTGTCTCTAGCTGGTCCAATGCTGTCCTCTTGTCTCTAGCTGGTCCAATGTTGTCCTCTTGTCTCTAGCTGGTCCAATGCTGTCCTCTTGTCTCTAGCTGGTCCAATGCTGTCCTCTTGTCTCTAGCTGGTCCAATGTTGTCCTCTTGTCTCTAGCTGGTCCAATGTTGTCCTCTTGTCTCTAGCTGGTCCAATGTTGTCCTCTTGTCTCTAGCTGGTCCAATGTTGTCCTCTTGTCTCTAGCTGGTCCAATGGTGTCCTCTTGTCTCTAGCTGGTCCAATGTTGTTCTCTTGTCTCTAGCTGGTCCAATGCTGTCCTCTTGTCTCTAGCTGGGCCAATGTTGTCCTCTTGTCTCTAGCTGGTCCAATGCTGTCCTCTTGTCTCTAGCTGGTCCAATGTTGTCCTCTTGTCTCTAGCTGGTCCAATGTTGTCCTCTTGTCTCTAGCTGGTCCAATGCTGTCCTCTTGTCTCTAGCTGGTCCAATGCTGTCCTCTTGTCTCTAGCTGGTCCAATGCTGTCCTCTTGTCTCTAGCTGGTCCAATGCTGTCCTCTTGTCTCTAGCTTGTCCAATGCCGTCCTCTTGTCTCTAGCTGGTCCAATGCTGTCCTCTTGTCTCTAGCTGGTCCAATGCTGTTCTCTTGTCTCTAGCTGGTCCAATGCTGTCCTCTTGTCTCTAGCTGGTCCAATGTTGTCCTCTTGTCTCTAGCTGGTCCAATGCTGTCCTCTTGTCTCTAGCTGGTCCAATGCTGTCCTCTTGTCTCTAGCTGGTCCAATGCTGTCCTCTTGTCTCTAGCTGGTCCAATGTTGTCCTCTTGTCTCTAGCTGGTCCAATGCTGTCCTCTTGTCTCTAGCTGGTCCAATGCTGTCCTCTTGTCTCTAGCTGGTCCAATGTTGTCCTCTTGTCTCTAGCTGGTCCAATGCTGTCCTCTTGTCTCTAGCTGGTCCAATGCTGTCCTCTTGTCTCTAGCTGGTCCAATGCTGTCCTCTTGTCTCTAGCTGGTCCAATGTTGTCCTCTTGTCTCTAGCTGGTCCAGTGCTGTCCTCTTGTCTCTAGCTGGTCCAATGTTGTCCTCTTGTCTCTAGCTGGTCCAATACTGTCCTCTTGTCTCTAGCTGGTCCAATGCTGTCCTCTTGTCTCTAGCTGGTCCAATGCTGTCCTCTTGTCTCTAGCTGGTCCAATGCTGTTCTCTTGTCTCTAGCTGGTCCAATGTTGTCCTCTTGTCTCTAGCTGGTCCAATGTTGTCCTCTTGTCTCTAGCTGGTCCAATGCTGTCCTCTTGTCTCTAGCTGGGCCAATGCTGTCCTCTTGTCTCTAGCTGGTCCAATGCTGTCCTCTTGTCTCTAGCTGGTCCAATGCTGTTCTCTTGTCTCTAGCTGGGCCAAGGTTAGATGCTCACTGGTGTTAGCCTTTGATGCCACACCGGTCCATAAAAAGGTAAAGAAACGGTTCCTCCGGTATGCAGCAGGATCCAGCATCCTTCGATGGTGAGAGGCTGTAGCAGTCTCACAGCATCACACATTTCATAACAACAACAAACTTATCATTTTTCAACTTCACCTGTGAAGCTGTAGCCCAGGCGATATATCAGGTGACAAATGACATCTCTTGGGATCAGGAAGTCCATCCCTAGGTTTTGAAATGCTGTTGGAGTCCGAAGAGAAGCAAAAGACATTGGCCAGAAGACATTGGCTTACGATCAAAAGACTCCGAGATAATACCGTAAGATATTCATGTTTCAGTGTGAAACATTATTTAAAAAATTCCCTGGTCTTGACAACAGATGAAGTTTATTTAGCAACGAAGAAAGTGAAATTGTGGTAGTGTTCTCTATTTTGGATGGACCCAGCAGACGTGAAGTACCAAAAGTTTGTGCCTCAGAGGAATGCTCGCACCCTCACACCTGTGCAGCTGTGCTTCATCTTGTGTATGTTGTCGGGCTAGACCCCCAACGTAGTTCTGGCAAGCCAGCCAGGCCTTGGTCTCGTTGTCCATGGCAACCAGACCTTCTCTGTGAAGGGCCCATTGTTGTTGGCTATCAGTGAGAGAGTGTGGTCAACTCTTTGGTCTCTACCTGCATAAGTCCTGCTGTCCTGAAGGCCGCGCCTCTTCACCTATTTGTACTTGCCGCCACCTATTTGAAGCTCCATAGTCTGGGGATATATGGACTATCCTGGGATGCCCCTAGGGCTAGCGCTAGAGGTGTATTCTAGGGGTAGGCGTATTCTAAGGACTAGGGGAATTCTAGGACTGGAATTAGGGGTAATCCAGGGCTGGGGATAGGGGTATTCTAGGACCAGGGCTTGAGGTATTCTAGGACCAGGGCTTGGGGTATTCTAGGACCAGGGCTCGAGGTATTCTAGGACCAGGGCTTGGGGTATTCTAGGACCAGGGCTTGGGACCAGGGCTTGGGGTATTCTAGGACCAGGGCTTGGGGTATTCTAGGACCAGGGCTTGGGGTATTCTAGGACCAGGGCTTGGGGTATTCTATGACCAGGGCTTGGGGTATTCTAGGACCAGGGCTTGAGGTATTCTAGGACCAGGGCTTGGGGTATTCTAGGACCAGGGCTTGGGGTATTCTAGGACCAGGGCTTGGGGTATTCTAGGACCAGGGCTTGAGGTATTCTATGACCAGGGCTTGGGGTATTCTAGGACCAGGGCTGGAGGAACAGGGCTTGGGGTATTCTAGGACCAGGGCTTGGGGTATTCTAGGGCTAGGCATATCCATGGATAGTCCCAATTATTCTGAGATGCATGCTGTATAGGCAGTGACCTTCACTAGGGACATCCCAGTATAATCACAAGTACCCTGGAGTCCAGAGGACATCCGTTCATCTCTCTGGAATAAACCACTCCTACCAAGTCAGGGTTTCATTTAGAAAATTATCCAGTGGGGGGCAACTGGAGGAATCTGGATATTAAAGGGGGGGCATGATGTCAAGCACTTATCAACACCAATAAGAATTTTAATAATATAATTTCCAAGGGGGGGGGGGGGGGGGGGGCAAAAAGGTTTCAAGAGGGGACAGCCCCCCCCCCCCCTAAATGAAACCCTGCAAGTAGTATTTCATCTCGTGCATTCATCAGGAGCAGTGCCAGAGAAAGAGCATCTCAAGCTCCTTCTCGAGACACCGACTACAAACACACACACACACATCCATCACATATGTCCCCCGACAAGAGAGGGGAAGTTTATTTGTAAGTATCCGAGACATCATACGCCCCGGAGCCATCGATTCCGGCGCCATTCAGTCGTGGAGCTAAGCGAGTGGTTTGAGGCACGTGCTGGAGGACTCCTTTGCACCGCCAACAAAGGGGACTGGTAGATGCACCACCTTCATGAAGGCAGGACATAACAGCAGGTCAAGCCTCACAAGTTATAACAAACATCGCAGCCAAGACTAAACCTCTCAGGGTTTCTCCAATTCCCTGACACTGAGACCACCTGTTTTCATTTCATCACTACCACTTCATAATATAATACATATATATCAACCAAACTGGTCAACCACCGACTTTATATGTGGGTTTCTAATAGAACTAATAACATTCTGTGTTTTTTGTTTTCCTTTCTTTGCAAAATAATATTCGAATGCAAATTCTCTAAGCTGCAGTTTGGCATACGAATGGGCTCCATTGAGGTAGGCAGACAAAAGTTATGCAGCGCTATAGCACACTCCTGTTTGTATCAAAACTTATCCGGGAGCACTTCTCTTCTCTAGAGCCAAGTGGATTCAGTGTGATTCCAGGTAAGCATAGGTGGCTGTGCAGCTTTCCTATGCAGAAAAGCTTTGAGAAACATAAAGGCCAGCAAGCCACCATTCTTGACGGTAATTGCGATCGCCAGACACTAATTTTTAAAAAAATTTGTTCAGCCGGCTCGCCCAATCAAACTGAAAGTTCAGGTTATGGCTATTTTATAAGGATGAGGTAGTCTACAGTGTTTAGTATATACGGTTTATTAAAATAATTGTGAAGGTGCCCAAGTCAGCAGATATATCAGCTTACACAATACCTGGCAATTGCTTACTGTACATGTATCTGGTGTCTGCCACTAGCCAGCAGGTGCCACTGGCATCATCCTTTGACCACACGGTCCATGAAAAGTTATCAACAGGCACAGCTGGTATGGATCATTATCCAGTATCCTTCCATGCTACTAGGCTTGCAGTAGTCGGGTAGAGCAACACATGTCATTGCCATGCCACTGAATGCTACAGGCTTGCAGTAGTCAGGTAGAGCAACACATGTCATTGCCATGTCACTGAATGTTAGGCTTGCAGTAGTCGGGTAGAGCAACACATGTCATTGCCATGCCACTGAATGCTACAGGCTTGCAGTAGTCGGGTAAAGCAACATGACATTGCCATGCCATGCTAATATTCCCGTTCCATTCCATATTGGAATCCTGTTCCATGCCATACTGCAATCCCTGTTTTCACGCCATACTGCCCTTCCAAGAGCCACAGGAGTCTTCCACATGCAAGCATGAGATTCACCACACCTGTGTATGACGAGACCTTGGGTCACACTGGAGACTACTCGAAGTTGACGTCAGTGTTTCCATCGTGAAGAATGTCTCACTGCTAACCACATGACACATGCATGCACACATCCACACGCATGCACAGCAGCTACTAACTTGCTTGATGTCTTGCCTACCACTAGCTTTGTTGTGAAAAACAGTCTCTTTTGAATGATTCCTACTGCCTCTGGTGTTGTTGATAGCAACCATCCCATTCACGTCTGTCTGTCTGCCGGTGTATTATAGGGCAATGAGGTCAGAGTGAAGTTTGCTGTATAGCCCATCATAGACAACTCATTGTGGGATGGGAAGTGCAGCTTTCTGTTGGCACAATATCTCAAAGCTCTAGCTAGGTAGTTACTAGGACATATGAAATTCAGTGCAGCCAAGACCATCCCAGTCGCTTGCTCTTTGTTTCTGGTAAAGGCATTTCAGTATATCAAGTTCTTTTATTGAATTCTCCGTGGTAGTGTCTAGGCACTCCAGAACTGCCACAGCACATCCCAGGGGTCCAAGGATACCTGGATGGGATGCCCCTAGTGAGGGCGACTGATTAAACAGCATGGATCCTGGGATAAATCCCTGGATACTTGGGACTAATCTGGAATAACAAGCTTAACCCTGGAATTGCCCTAGCCCTGGCCCTAGCCCTGGCCCTGGCCCTAGCCCTAAAATGGCCTTAGCCTTATCCCAGACCCTAGCTAGAACACCCCTAGCCTTACCCTGGCCCTAGCCCTAAGAATACGCCTTGCCTTAGTCTTAGCCCTGGCTCTAGACCTAGAATACCCCTAGTCTTAGCCCTGGCTCTAGGCCTAGAATACCTAGCCCTAGAATACCCTAGCCTTTAGACCTAGAAGATCCCTAGCCTTGCCCTTAGCCCTGACTCTAGGCCAAAAATGCCCATAGCCTTAACCCTGGCTCCAGCCTTAACCCTGGCTCCAGCCTTAACCCTGGCTCCAGCCTTAACCCGTGCTCTAGCATAGTATACCCCTAGCCTTCCGCAGTTACAGATGTGTATTGTCAGTGGTGTCATTATTGTGTGTCACGCATGTGTTTGATCACTAAACATCATCAGACTAAGGTTTCATTTCTACCGGATCAATTATTATTATTATTATATTAACTTCTTTCTTCCTCTCACTGTGTAGTCTGTATATGCATATAAACTGGTGCAGTAGTCGTAACAACCCGACAAACCATGTGGTAATGAGTAAACATTTACCCTCCTTGAAATTTGCCGAAGTCTCATGAGTAGGAGGACGGGGTCCGTCGTGCGGCGGCCTTCGTGGGGGCAGGGAGGGAGTGGCAGGAGAGACACAACTTGAATGTGTAATGGCTTATTCATCATCGTGAAGCAATAAATATGCATTGGCGTCTGGGCGGTGGCTCATGTTATGTGCATTATTTGCTGCGCTACTCTGCAACACATCGCAACATTTGGTGCATTTTATGTTGCAGCGACCATAACGGATGTTGAAAGTTTGGGCGAGTCTGTGAGGAGCTTGACCTTGTGTGAGGTGTCTAAGAATCACTTGGAGAATAGAATCACTTGGAGAAGATTGTGACACTCATCCTGTTGCTTCCTGTCTGAATAAAATTAACCAACCCCTTCCCCCCCCACCCCCCACCTAAGGTGTCCCTTTGTCCTTTTTTTAAAATAGCTAGAAGCATAAGTAGTTCGAGCACCCTCATCACTGGAGCAGTGACCGTCATCTATTGCTGGAGAGTGTGTTTGGTATGGAATATTTGGGTGTGGGAAGGGTCACCTGAATCAATACACTTTTGAATGTGGATCAGTGCTGATATTGTGAGTAGCTCTAGGCAGCACAATGCAAGGCCTAACAACATCCCCATTCAATACACTTATGAATGTGGATCAGTGCTGATATTGTGAGCAGCTCTAGGTAGCACAATGCAAGGCCTAACAACATCCTCCATTCAATACACTTTTGAAGGTGGATCAGTGCTGATATTGTGAGCAGCTCTAGGTAGCACAATGCAAGGCCTAACAACATCCTCCATTCAATACACTTTTGAAGGTGGATCAGTGCTGATATTGTGAGCAGCTCTAGGTAGCACAATGCAAGGCCTAACAACATCCTCCATTCAATACACTTTTGAATGTGGATCAGTGCTGATATTGTGAGTAGCTCTAGGCAGCACAATGCAAGGCCTAACAACATCCCCATTCAATACACTTTTGAATGTGGATCAGTGCTGATATTGTGAGCAACTCTAGGCAGGGCCTAACAACATCAATACACTTATGAATGTGGATCAGTGCTGATATTGTGAGTAGCTCTAGGCAGCACAATGCAAGGCCTAACAACATCCTCCATTCAATACACTTTTGAATGTGGATCAGTGCTGATATTGTGAGTAGCTCTATAGGTAGCACAATGCAAGGCCTAACAACATGTGAACCTGCCCCAGTACTGACTAAGCTCTTTACTGTCGTTAATTTCTGCACGGTTGAGTTTGCCATGGACGATCAAGTGTTGCAGAGCAGAGCCTGGGGAGTGTCATACATGGAGACCACATCTACAAGCCTGTCAGTGTCCTAGTGCCGGGTGGCTCTGTCGTGCATAGACACCACATCTATAAGCCTGTCAGTGTCCCAGTGCCGTGTGGAACACTCTCTGTCATACATGGACACCACATCTACAAGCCTGTCAGTCTCCCAGTGCCGGGTGGAACACTCTCTGTCATGCATGGACACATCTACAAGCCTGTCAGTCTCCCAGTGCCGTGTGGAACACTCTCTGTCATGCATGGACACCACATCTACAGTACAAGCCTGTCAGTGTCCTAGTGCCGGGTGGAGCACTCTCTGTCATGCATGCACACCACATCTACAAGCCTGTCAGTGTCCCAGTGCCGGGTGGAACACTCTCTGTCATGCATGGACACCACATCTACAAGCCTGTCAGTGTCCCAGTGCCGGGTGGAACACTCTCTGTCATGCATGGACACCACATCTACAGTACAAGCCTGTCAGTGTCCTAGTGCCGGGTGGAGCACTCTCTGTCATGCATGCACACCACATCTACAAGTCTGTCAGTGTCCCAGTGCCGGGTGGAATTCTCTCTGTCATGCATGGACACCACATCTACAAGCCTGTCAGTCTCCCAGTGCCAGGTGGAACACTCTCTGTCATGCATGCACACATCTACAAGCCTGTCAGTGTCCCAGTGCCAGGTGGAACACTCTCTGTCATGCATGCACACCACATCTACAAGCCTGTCAGTGTCCCAGTGCTGGGTGGAACACTCTCTGTCATGCATGCACACCACATCTACAGTACAAGCCTGTCAGTGTCCCAGTGCCGGGTGGAACACTCTCTGTCATGCATGGACAACACATCTACAAGCCTGTCAGTCTCCCAGTGCCGGGTGGAACTCTCTCTGTCATGCATGCACACATCTACAAGCCTGTCAGTGTCCCAGTGCCAGGTGGAACACTCTCTGTCATGCATGCACACCACATCTACAAGCCTGTCAGTCTCCCAGTGCCGGGTGGAACACTCTGTCATGCATGCACACCACATCTACAAGCCTGTCAGTGTCCCAGTGCCGGGTGGAACACTCTCTGTCATGCATGGACACCACATCTACAAGCCTGTCAGTGTCCCAGTGCCGGGTGGAACACTCTCTGTCATGCATGCACACCACATCTACAAGCCTGTCAGTCTCCCAGTGCTGGGTGGAACACTCTCTGTCATGCATGGACACCACATCTACAAGCCTGTCAGTGTCCCAGTGCTGGGTGGAACACTCTCTGTCATGCATGCACACCACATCTACAAGCCTGTCAGTGTCCCAGTGCCGGGTGGAACACTCTCTGTCATGCATGCACACATCTACAAGCCTGTCAGTGTCCCAGTGCCATGTGGAACACTCTCTCTCATGCATGGACACATCTACAAGCCTGTCAGTGTCCCAGTGCCGGGTGGTTCTGTCATGCATGAACACCACATCTACAAGCCTGTCAGTGTCCCAGTGCCATGTGGAACACTCTCTCTCATGCATGGACACATCTACAAGCCTGTCAGTGTCCCAGTGCCCGGGTGGAACACTCTCTGTCATGTATGGACAACACATCTACAAGCCTGTCAGTGTCCCAGCGCCAGGTGCAACACATTTACACCACATCTACAAGCCTGTCAGTGACCCAGTGCCGGGTGGAACACTCTCTGTCATACATGGACACCACATCTACAAGCCTGTCAGTGTCCCAGTGCCGGGTGGAACACTCTCTGTCATGCATGCACACCACATCTACAAGCCTGTCAGTGTCCCAGTGCCGGGTGGAACACTCTCTGTCATGCATGAACACCACATCTACAAGCCTGTCAGTGCCCAGTGCCGGGTGGAACACTCTGTCATGCATGCACACCACATCTACAAGCCTGTCAGTCTCCCAGTGCCGGGTGGAACACTCTCTGTCATGCATGCACACCACATCTACAAGCCTGTCAGTCTCCCAGTGCCGGGTGGAACACTCTCTGTCATGCATGCACACCACATCTACAAGCCTGTCAGTCTCCCAGTGCCGGGTGGAACACTCTCTGTCATGCATGGACACCACATCTACAAGCCTGTCAGTGTCCCAGTGCCGGGTGGAACACTCTCTGTCATACATGCACACCACATCTACAAGCCTGTCAGTCTCCCAGTGCCGGGTGGAACACTCTCTGTCATGCATGCACACCACATCTACAAGCCTGTCAGTGTCCCAGTGCCGGGTTGGAACACTCTCTGTCATGCATGCACACCACATCTACAAGCCTGTCAGTCTCCCAGTGCCGGGTGGAACACTCTCTGTCATGCATGCACACCACATCTACAAGCCTGTCAGTCTCCCAGTGCCGGGTGGAATACTCTCTGTCATGCATGGACACCACATCTACAAGCCTGTCAGTCTCCCAGTGCCGGGTTGGAACACTCTCTGTCATGCATGGACACCACATCTACAAGCCTGTCAGTGTCCCAGTGCCGGGTGGAACACTCTCTGTCATGCATGCACACCACATCTACAAGCCTGTCAGTGTCCCAGTGCCGGGTGGAACACTCTCTGTCATGCATGCACACCACATCTACAAGCCTGTCAGTCTCCCAGTGCCAGGTGGAACACTCTCTGTCATGCATGCACACATCTACAAGCCTGTCAGTGTCCCAGTGCCGGGTTGGAACACTCTCTGTCATGCATGCACACCACATCTACAAGCCTGTCAGTGTCCCAGTGCCGGGTGGAACACTCTCTGTCATGCATGGACACCACATCTACAAGCCTGTCAGTGTCCTAGTGCCGGGTGGAACACTCTCTCTGTCAGACAGGGAGAGAGATGGTCACGATGTATTCCACCATTAGTGGGGTAGAACCAACAGTTGAAGCAAGCGCACAACTGTACAGTGTACGCTTGTTATTAAATGAGTTTCTCTTGAGCCTTTTATGTTATGTACGTGGGGGGTGGGAGATTCGGGTTTGTGAAATTAGAGGGGGGAAGATATGCAGAAATCATACTCTAACAAAATTCATTTTGGGGAAGGGAGGTGTGAACCAGATCCAAGTGGTGCAAATGCGTCTTTATTTCATCCGCTGAAGGAAACCCTGATGTCAGAGTTAGTGATACATGCTAGGCTAGACTAGGTGGAATCAACTCTGAACTGCGGATCTCATACAGCACCACTGGGCCACTTTGTGGATCTCATACATCACCACTGGGTCACCTTATGGATATGTTACAGCACTACTGGGCCAGGGACCTCATACAGCATCACTGGGCCACTCTGTGGTCTGGATATCATAACAATACCACTGGGCCACCCTGTGTACATCAACACTACCACTGGGCTACACTGTAGACCTCATACAGCACCCCTGGGCCAGGGACCTCATACAGCACCACTGGGCCAGGGACCTCACGCAGTATCACTGGGCCAGGGACCTCACACAGTATCACTGGGCCAGGGACCTCATGCAGCACCACTGGGCCAGGGACCTCACACAGTATCACTGGGCCAGGGACCTCACACAGTATCACTGGGCCAGGGACCTCACACAGTATCACTGGGCCAGGGACCTCACACAGCACCCCTGGGGACCTCACACAGTATCACTGGGCCAGGGACCTCACACAGTATCACTGGGCCAGGGACCTCACACAGTACCACTGGGCCACCCTGTGGTTTCCCAGTCCACCATCATTTAACTTTCCCTCTTCTTACAGGGGGAAGGAGGGTTATTTTAGAAATTCTAATGAGTACGAGCCTAGGCACTCGGCATTGCTGCCCATGAAGCAGTCAAGTCACTCATTAGCTGCCAGGACTTGAGCTAGGAGAAGGCCAATAGTATGTGCATGTGTAGATTCTTGGATTCGTATGTTTGGATGCCAACTGTCTAGCCGATGCTATTATTTCTGGAGTGTCTGCTGGGGAATGCTAATGCTGCACAGGAATCCTATGCCTACTATGCCTACTGGGAAGTGCTCCAAATCCCTTTGCTTCACCTTCAAGACGGTAAAACTCTAGGTAGGTTTCCTTGCTGAAAGTTTTGTTGTAAACACTGGTCCGATGAAACACTTACGTTCAATGCAGATGGCACTGAAGCTTACTGTAGTTGTGTGCAGTTCTAGCTATAACATAGTTTCAGCTGTAAATTTGACACGGTTGCCATTGGAGGGCCAGTCTCTAAAGGATACACTATATTCTTCTTCTAGCAACGCCCAGCTGTTTATTGGACTTGATTAGGGGGTGGCCAAGTTAACCCTTTAACTCATGACCTGATTAGTAGGGTGGCAAAAGTAACCCTTTAGCTCATGACTTAATTAGTGGGATCTTAGCTATAAAAAACATTGTGCCAAATGAAACGGCTTATAATTTACAGCAAACACTAAATAGTTTGTGTGTTGAAAATGTGCCTCTGGTATTGTTTTGTTGTGCAGAGATTGAATGATATGACTTCCGTGAATTGCCAGACAGATGCTTTGGGACCATAACACCTCCTTTATCAATGGCAAATCCACTGTCATGTGACCAAGGGAGGTGACTGATTATGTCATGTCCATGACTAAGAGAGTTGACCGGCTGGTTCACGTCACCAAGACAGTGACTGGTTGTGTCACATGAGCAAGCGAGTTGATTGGGTGGGTCATATGACTAAGTGGGGTGACCGGCTGTGTCACATGACCAAGAGAGGTGACTGTGTGGGTTACATGACCAAGAGAGGTGCCTGGGTGGGACTAATTCTCTGTCTTGGAGGATAGAAATAAAGAAAATGGCCTGCGCAAGTAGATCTTAATGAGTTAGACCATCTTTATCATTTGAACTCCTGATCATGGACAGCGATAATAAAATTCGTATATAATGACTGGCTGCTTGATGGTAAAGGGTTGTCTAACTGGTTGTGGTCCACATGGTACAGTCTTGCTTATTGACCAGTCGATGCAATAGAGGTGTGAACCAGATGCAGAACATGTGATCTTCTCTCCCAGTGACGTGTCTCGGTAATTAACATGGCAAAGAAGTTGTAATAGCCTCCAAACATTTGGCCATCGATTTGCTGGTCGTATAAAACCAAAACATTGGGCCTGCTTAGACCCAGAACTTCCACCATTGATACATAATACTTGTAGTTATATGCTATTCTCTCCCACAGGAAGAGAATGCCAGGCTCTCTGACCACCTAGCCAGCACCAAGTCAAGTATCTTGGGGAGACTCACACAGTGTGAAGAGGTAAGTACGTGTGTGGGTGTGTGTGTTGAATAAGAATGCCCATGTTGTTTCCAGTGAGGCTGTGCATGCATGCTGGCTATCTTGTAGAGTTGGGGCTATCTTGAGGCTATCTTGTAGAGTTGGGGCTATCTTGAGGCTATCTTATAGAGTTGGGGCTATCTTGCGGCTATCTTGTAGAGTTGGGGCTATCTTGAGGCTATCTTGTAGAGTTGGGGCCATCTTGAGGCTATCTTATAGAGTTGGGGCTATCTTGAGGCTATCTTATAGAGTTGGGGCTATCTTGAGGCTATCTTGTAAAGTTGGGGCTATCTTGAGGCTATCTTGTAGAGTTGGGGCTATCTTGTAGAGTTGGGGCTATCTTGAGGCTATCTTGTAGAGTTGGGGCTATCTTGAGGCTATCTTTTAGAGTTGGGGCTATTTTGAGGCTATCTTGTAGAGTTGGGCCTATCTTGAGGCAATCTTGTAGAGTTGGGGCTATCTTGAGGCTATCTTGTAGAGTTGGGGC
This sequence comes from Cladorhizidae sp. MBARI D1340-BT2, assembly GCA_028752905.1. NCBI lineage: Eukaryota > Metazoa > Porifera > Demospongiae > Poecilosclerida > Cladorhizidae > Cladorhizidae sp. MBARI D1340-BT2. The sequence goes on from JAQNBH010000011.1 coordinate 8,938,744, forward strand.
TATCTTGAGGCTATCTTGTAGAGTTGGGGCCATCTTGAGGCTATCTTGTAGAGTTGGGTGGACAGTGTTAATTGTTGGTATTACGTAATATGCTTTCATCAAATTATTAACCAATTGCATGCTGTAAGTGGATATATCTGCGAACTTGACATCTGTCAATTTTTTTATTATTACTAAAAATGATTGCGTTAAAGTCTGGATTTTGCACCTGCTCTAGCAATATAAATAGTCGTATAATCTTGTTGCAGTTTGACAAGGTGAACGAGCAAAATGGGGAAAAATTCTGACGGTCGTAACTGCTGTTATGAACAATCTCATTCTGGCCTCGACTGTTGTTTCCGGAAGCACTTCTTTGGAAGAAAGCTGCACATGCATGTATGCTTACCCTGGAATCACTCTGAATCCCTTCGCTCATGAGAAATGGAGGAGCTCCATGATGGATACCTTTAACTGAATGTTTTGTTGTAGGATGGAGTGAAGTAGCAATGTGTAGCTATTGATTGTTATACCAAACTGCAGCCTTTTTAGACTTGAAATCTGTATAGTCCTCCAAGGGGCTAAACTTTTAATGTTTTCACGGACATGATCCTAGACACAAAAATTGTGCCCTCCAGATATTTGATAATTATCTCCATTATCAGTAACCTCGAATATTATTCTGTAAAACGATTTGGTTAGAGCAATCCTCGAAACTTGAGCTCCTCAAAATAGCATGGTTACATGTGGTATGAGCATTTGAAAAATAATAGACAGAATGGTTGTTAAAGGTTATAGCTATATATAGAATGGTTGCAGAAAGATATAACTATTAATAGAATGGAACTATTAATAGAATGGTAGTAAAAATAAAGGTTATAGGTATAAATAGTATGGATGTGAAAAATAAAGGTGATACCTATAAATATAATGCTTGTAAAATAAAGGTTGTAGCTATAAATAGAACGGTTGTGTAAGCTATAATTGGAATGGTTGTAAGAATAAAGGTCAGCTATAAATAGAATTTCTGTAAAAATAAAGGCTATAGCTATAAATAAAATGGTTGTAAAATGAAGGTTATAACTATTAATAGAATGGCTGTAAAAATAAAGGTTATAGCTATTGTAAAAACAAAGGTTATAAATAGAACGGTTGTAAAAATAAAATAAAAGTTATAGCTAGAAATAGAATGGGTTTAAAAATAAAAGCTATATAGCTATAGATGGAATCATAGCAGAATGGTTGTAAAAATAAAATCTATAGCTATAAATGGAATTGTTGTAAAAAATAAAGGTTATATCTATAAATATTATATCTATAAATAGAATGGTTGCAAAAATAAAAGCTATAGCTATAAATGGAATCGTTGCAAAAATAAAGGTTATAGCTATAAATAGAATGGCCACAGATGTGTCAGCATTCAATTGGATTAAGTGAAGGTCTTGTTTCCTTTCCTGTTTGGTTGCACCTCTCTGTTTATTTGTGCCTCGGGTCATCGGCTGCGTATTTTCATTGTTTTGTGAATTAGGACACGAGCATCTGCAACCGTGGACATTGTCCACACAAAAAAGTTATAAAAAATGAACGAGCGTGTATTTATTACCTGCACATGCCCAGTAGACTGCTCTAACTTCGGGTTTGCCAGGGTGAGCGAGCAAGAAACAAATAAAAGAGATAATGTAGTAAAATGGCAGACGATCAGAACTGCCATCATCGACTACCTCTTCCTGGCTTTGACTGCTGTTTTTGAAAGCTCTTCTGCTGCCGAATTATCAATCTATGTGTGCTTGCCTGGAACCACCTGCTGCATACCCTAGCTCCAGGAGTTGCTTCTAGATGGATCTCCTTGCTATAAGTTTTGTTATAGATATAGAGCGACATAGCTGTGTGTCTGTTGCTTGCTCACTCACCTCAATGGAGATGATTCTTACACCAAACTGCAGCTTAGTAATATGTAGTTTGATAATGTTGCACCATTCATGGATGGAGTAAGTTTTGTTATAGACGTAGAGCGACATAGCTGTGTAGTTGTTGCTTGCTCACTCACCTCAATGGAGATGATTCTTACACCAAACTAAAGCTTAGTAATATGTAGTTTGATAATGTTGCAGCATTCATCGCTGCATCCTGTCCAGAGCCAGTGAGTTTTGTGGATTTCAAGAGCTGATCCAGTATCCAGTTGAGCGGCCAGTGAGCTGAGGTGATAACGAAGCCAGCTCGATCGAGGGCACGGTCAATTGGGGCGATAACTGAACGTTTGTTCAGCTGTGCCAATGTCTAGAGCGACTCCAATCGATATTTTGGTAGGTGTTTCAATGTGCACAGCTTCTCCAGTCGATCCTCAGATGCTGTGGAGTCGAGGACTACTTCACCAATTCTCGGAGGACTGCAGTCAAGCATCATCTTGCCAGCGTGAGGAGTATAAAAATATTTTTGAAGCCTTCTGTTTTCATCGTCGTTCGCGCTAGTTTTGTGTCGTTGTTTTGATCCCCCGAGGAGTGCAGTTTTGTTTATTTCTTTGCATTCGCCATAAGAAAATGGAAGGTAGTGGGCGACATTAACAGAGTTTATTTTGGCCAGTACCCATAGCTGGTTGCTTCGTAGCTAACAAGCGCAAGCTGTTCTAGTTTATCTTCGCAAGTGGTTAGCACTGCTGTGGCTCAGAGAAGAGATATTTCAGCCCCAAAGCCTACGAGGGGGAAGTATCGTATGCTACAGTACGCATACTGTGATGAAGAGAAGTTGCTGTCAGGAGCTTCCCCCGTTTGTGGCAGGTGACTGGAAGGCAGTGGCAAGTCAGGCAAGAATGGCCCAGCTATAACTAGTTTCTATAGATTGACTCCAATTATCCACGTATTGATATGATAGGTTGGAGAAGGAGCAACCGCAGAGCACTGTTGCAAAAAGTGGAAGATGCTGAGGGATCGGTATGTAAGGGAACTGAAGAAGAAGAGGCCCAAGAGTGATGATGCAGGGCCCATGGTTATTTCATGCTGGCCACTGTTTTCTGTCATATCATTTTTATAGGACATCATTAGTGAACATTGAATTCCCCCGAGAACCCTATTCCCCACAACCTACCAATTATTATGAACATGAATTTATGTTAAGCCAATTTTGTGTACTGACACGTTGAAAATATTTACTAGATAATTTATTATGTGTGTTTATGTACGCCAAACATAGTTGTATTGCCAGGGGACTTCTCCAGCGGTGCTTGAGAAGTAGTCCCTGAAGGCATCTCTCGTGGAAGCAGCGAATCGTGAATACCTATGGACTTTATATAATGAACAAATGAACAAGGAACAAAGGGAAAAACCTGTTGCTTCGAGCACGTGATATGGACTCCATTCCAGTACATGGCTCCTCGTCGATGGTACAAACTGTTTATCATCCCGTACGAAAGTTGAAGGACAGAGAGGTCTGCAGGATACTTCATGGCAAAGAGACCTAAAAAAAATAAAAAAATTAGCACTATACTTGTGAGTTTCCTGTAGCAAGAAACCTCAGAGCGAGTGCCAACCTTTCACCTGGGGAGATATCAGCTCTGACAGAGCTGTCATGACTCTGATGGGTCAGGTATGGACTGACCTATATATATACAATTAGGTAACTTTTATTACTTATACTATGGCATATACATATACTGTGGCATATACAAAGCATACCTCAGCTAAAACAGAGCCAAACCTCTCCCTAGACATCCTCAAATATCTGAAATGACTCTGTATGTCAAACAGCCTCATCTCTTGTGGGAGATTGTTGTAATCTCCATGCTGCCTACGGCGAGTGAATATTGGGCGTACCCACATCCTTGCTCTTCCGCTTTCTTAGCCTCCTACTGGCCAATTGCAAGATCTTGGCTGCACTGTCACTACTGTCCATCTTTGTTGAGCGTGGTTCAAGTGTCAAAGGTCAATCGACAATAATAATAAACACGACGTGGCGGGCGGAATGTTGTGTTGTGAACCGGCAAACGTAATGCAATGTAACGCAACGCTCCGCTCGGCAAGCGTCGTGTTGTGAACCAGCCTTTACACACAAAAGTTGTTAGTCCCAACTAATTGGATCAGCTATCCAAAATTATTTGGTTTTAAAGAGAAACGGTGTCTTTAATTATAAACTGGAGTCTTGCAATGTTGGTGAGTGTCAATTGCTATTAATTCTGTCTCTGTTCAGGCACTTGATGCTCGTACGCTTGAGCTAGAGCGTGTCCGATCTGATTGGAGCAGCCACATGGCCTCGCTGACCAGCGACCATTCCTCCAGCCTCAACTCTGAGAGGGCGAGAGCACTGGACGCACAGGCCACGGCGCAGCTGGGCTTTGAGCAGGAGAAGAGGAACATGGAGAATGCCCACCAGGTTAAGGTGAGTGGGAGGGGTTGGGAAGAGAGGAGGGGCGGGTGGGGGAGGGGATGGAATAGGGAGGGGGAGGTGGTTACACTCTCGGGCCACGACTTCACGAGGGAAGTGTCTGACCAGTCAGGCCTGTTATTACTTCCATAGTGAGTGATGTTACAAGCACACACGATATGGCATGCCCGTTTCAGATGGGGGGATCCCTCTACTATACTGTAGTAATTGGTAGAGGGTCTGTCCCATGTGAAGGGCAGTGCAGATCGAGAAGCCCTTGCGCTCAGCTGCACATCACCAAATATGGACATAAGTGGTGAGTTGTGATGTCATGCTAGTAGTTGCCTATTGTTAACTACTGAAGGGCTGAGGTTTGTTTTCATTTGCAATTGGGCATGGATCACATTTGCATCTTGCATTAATAAGATATGTTGTGTGTGTGTAGGCATGTATCATGACCTCAAGGACTCTATTCAAGTCTAGCCTTAGGCTAAGTGTAGTTATAGCTACTTAGCAAGCCACACATGGCAGTGGACTACTCCATACAGCAAGTGTGCAGGCGAAAACTAGTGTTCTCTTTATATATAAAAAATACGGTGACAGATGCTAGAGTGATGGCCATCTGTTGACGTAGCTATAAAGATCCTCTTTAGAGCAGCCTAAAGGCCCTATTCTGAATATGACAGGGAAATCCGTTCCCGTTGAATCTGTTTCTAGTTGTGTGCGTTGCGCAATCTGTTCCGTTGCGCTCCATAGGTCACAATATTTACATTAAATCCATTAGTCCGACAGTACTGCAGTGATGGACGGCAGTATTAGCAGTGAGAAAGAGTTGGATTTGATTTTGCTTTTGGCTAGCAGGAGGAGGCACAGAAAGTGGAATCACTAGCTGAAATAGCTTTTATACATGTAGCTGGTAATAGCTAGCTAGTTACCGGATAGCCACTTCCTTTCGGCATTTTCTCTGGCCCTAAGATCTTTATAGCCTCTAGCTGAGACCTATATATATATATATTATATATAGTTACATATATATAGGATCCCAAGAAAACGAAAGGTCGAGGGAAGAAGGGAAGTGCTACTGCTGTTGTAAGCTTGTATGGTGGTTACCCAGTGACAATACTTTCAGAGTTTACTTTCTGCATGTGTAGCTTTCCAAGAAGAGATTGCTCAAGGGGAAAAAGAAACAAGTTGATTCCCTTCTTGGTAATGAATAGCTTGAAATGTAGATGTAAGAATTCTCCTAACAAAATAGGCAGGATATTGGTACAGATCGGCCACCAACAACCCTCCACCACCTGCTACCCTCCACCACCTGCTACCCCTCCTCCGCCTGCTACCCCTCCTCCACCTGCTACCCTCCACCACCTGCTACTCCTCCTCCACCTGCTACTCCTCCTCCACCTGCTACTCCTCCACCACCTGCTACCCCTCCTCCACCTGCTACCCCTCCTCCGCCTGCTACCCCTCCTCCGCCTGCTACCCCTCCTCCACCTGCTACCCCTCCTCCACCTGCTACCCCTCCTCCACCTGCTACCCCTCCTCCACCTGCTACCCCTCCTCCACCTGCTACCCCTCCTCCACCTGCTACCCCTCCTCCACCTGCTACCCCTCCTCCACCTGCTACCCCTCCTCCACCTGCTACCCCTCCTCCACCTGCTACCCCTCCTCCACCTGCTACCCCTCCTCAACCTGCTACTCCTCCTCCGCCTGCTACCCCTCCACCTGCTACCCTCCTCCACCTGCTACCCTCCTCCACCTGCTACTCCTCCTCCACCTGCTACTCCTCCTCCGCCTGCTACCCCTCCTCCACCTGCTACCCCTCCTCCACCTGCTACCCTCCACCTGCTACCCTCCTCCACCTGCTACCCTCCTCCGCCTGCTACCCCTCCTCCGCCTGCTACCCTCCTCCACCTGCTACCCCTCCACCACCACCTGATATCCTCCAACATGTAACCCTTTATATCCGTCATCGGAGCTCGGTAAATAAATAGAAGCATCCAAAATTGAATATCTTAGTGACATATTCTAATTATCTTAGTGACATGATTATAATTATCTTAGTGACATGATTCTAATTATCTTAGTGACATGATTCTAATTGTCTCTCTCTCAGCATATCTGAGAACAGAGGCTTCTAGATCAAAACAGAACCAGATCAAACTACTCGGCCGGATATCTGTTTTGGAGGTAAAAGCTCTAATAGTCATGTTTGAATGCCTCAGCGCAGTCCTCTTCCCCTATGGACAACTCCTGATTTCATTCCTCCAGCTTACACTCATCCATCTCCATCCTTCACTCCTCCGGCTCGTCCCCCGTTGCGATCTTTGCCCACAACCGAGATAGACGAAGAAAAACTATGCTCGGTCGAAGCCAGATACCAGGCTGCGAGTAAGGCTGGGGCTTTAACATGCAAGCTGGCAAAAGAAGCCATCTTTGGGGCGGACACATTAAAGCGGTGTACTCCAATGGGGAATAGAGAGTTCCCATCACTCCCAGCAAATGAACTTTTACAGCTGAAGCAAGTTATGCTCAAGCGATTTCCAGCGTTCTGGAGCAATCAAATTGAATTCGAGCCAATTTGGAAGAACTGTTTAGAGGCTCTGCAACAGTTGTGCAAAACACGGGGCGATTCTAGGAATCCATTTAGGGTAGTTTTGATTTACCTGTCATAAGAGGTTAAACTATTTTTCTACTTCTAAAAAACAACAACCAACAAACAGTAACATCAAATTTGTTCCAGTATATACTGTATCAACAATACAGTTTACCTAAATAAGGTTAGTCATTGAGTAGAAATGGCACTAGCATCCTTCTTGCATGCTTACTTGCAAATGAACGAACCAAGGCATCCAAGTCAAGGTCCTTTGTCTTCTGTCGATGGATTTTCATCATTGCCAAAGCTGAGAGTCTCTCTTCAGACATGGTTGACCTTAAATACGTCTTCAGGAGTTTTAGCTGGCTGTTAGATACGTCTTTAGGAGTTTTAGCTGGCTGTTAGATCGCTCATTTTCACATTTGTTGTAACTGGTAGTGTGCATGCAATCTTAGCAGTACTTGAATATTAGGGAACATGTCCATTTCACTACTGCATATGGCCTGTTGTAGGGATTGTGGCCTTTCTTCTTCAGTGGTAGACATCCACTTCATCTTCCATCTTTGACATTCAGTGCTAAACAATTGAGGTGATGGAAGATCGGTCAAGTAGAGTTGATACACCTCATCAAGTGAACTGTTGCTACTTTCAGCAACCATGGATGGAATTAAGCCAAGCAACTTCACAATGCTTTGATGAACCCAGCCAAACCGATCTTGTAACTCCACCAGAATATAATCGAGAAAGGGAAGCATAACATTCCTTCGATAATACACTTCCAGGCTATCTGCTGGTGCATTAGCTTGCTTTAGAACTGCTCTAGGGACTGAAATGGAGATAAGTAAATCCTGGGAGAGCTTAGTCATTTCTTCAAACCAAATATGAAATATAGACTCGCAGTCTAACTTCAGTAGCTGGAATTCATGCAGCATTGCAGACACTTGTTCATATGCTGTTATGACATCTGTAGATCGTTTCTGCAATTTAACTGTCATTAGCTGATCTCCTCTGTCTATGCCTCTCATAAATGACTGATAATCTGGAAGTAACGGCAGACATTCCACATTTCTTTTTGTGCCATCCTTCTCACGCCCTTGTACTGTTACAGCTTGAGCCACATGTATAGTAGACAGGAAGTGAATAATTCTTTTGTCTTTCCAAACAGAAGCTAAGAGTGGACCACTAGATCTAAAATCACAATATCCTACACTAACATTTTTATCTACTTTCAGTTCATTAGGATAATACTTCCTGTTGGATCTTGCAGTTCCACACGCATTCACTTTCTTATTATACAATGCTAAAAATTGTTCAGGGGATGTATAATAGTTGTCCATATAAACTTTTGGACACTTGTCTTCAAGACCATCCAACAATTCCAGAACTACTCGTGAACACAATCCCAAATCAGAACTTGACAAATTGTGGAATTTTTTCCAGCATAAATTTGGAGGCGAACAGTATAGCCATTTCTGGAATCAGCAAGAACAAAAACTTTGATTCTCCACTTGGTGGGCTTATCTTTCATGTACTGCTTTATCCTAAGCGTCCTTGAAAGGAATCATCGCTTCATCCACTGACAGTTCCTCTCATGTGTGTTGTATTGAGATAGAAAGCGAGGGGATAACAAATCTAAAAGATTCCTAACTTTGAATAGATAATCATATCCAGGCTGCCCTGCGACAACTTGTTTATCAGAATCACAGAGGTGAAGAAAACGGTAAATCTGCTCAAACCTGGTGAGGGACATGATTTCACAGATGCTGGGGCAAATATATGGGTGCTTTGTTGTCCAATAGAGCCTCAAGCGAGGCAGCCTACAAATACCCATAAGAATCAAAATTCCTATGAAGGTCTTCATCTCAATAACAGAGACATCACGCCAAGCCCTAAGAGAGGTATGATGACTCTGTTGCCTCAATCTGGCAGCATATCTATTGGTATGTGTGACAATCATCTCCCATACCTCATCCGTGAAAAATCGACAAAATAAGTCCAAGGTGGACATGGAACTGTCAACAGGAAATGTAGGACCAGGCTCACCTCCTCTAAATGGATAATTCAAAGCATTAGATTCTTTTCTTTGCCATGGGCCATTTAGTATGAGCTGATCCTGTGTGATTCCACTAGTATCCCTCCCATGCCCCTTCCTAATGCCCATTCCACACATTGCTTGACTGGAAGTCCCACGTGCACCTCTGCCACGCCCTCTTCCAGGTCTACGTCCACGACCCCTTCCCCTTGGTTGCATACACCCCCTTCCTCTAACACCACCACCTTCCTCTTGCTGATCTTCCACCCGAGAACTATCATCATCATCATCATTTGATCTAGCAAACTCTAACTCACTACCATCTGATGAGACCTCATCATGACTGCTGGGTATTTGAGCTCTGTGAGAGGTGGGGCTGCTGTGACTTTGTGTAGATCCAAAAACTGTGGACATAGAAACAGATATTTTTATATTCTATACCTTTTTGAACAGTAATACTTACCTAAAGGCTGAGTAACACTCTTATCACTAGATCTGGAGCTGTCATCAGAAACTATATCTATTGGTTCTTCATCTTCCTCCATTACTTCTGAGTGACTAAGTTCAGGGTTTGCTCTAGGAAGGTAGCTCTCAACACCTTCGTCTTCAAAATCACTGTCATCCTCTTCAGAAAGGCCGAAATCGTCGTCTTCCAGTAAATGCAGCACATCGCTAATGTTCAAGCGCTTAGCCATGATTTCCGGGTGAGCTTTCCGGGTTCAAAGTCCTTAGCAACCATTATGCTTTCATTGTTTTGTGAATACCATGTGATAGAGCTACGTTTTAGGCGTCGTTTAATATGTTTTTAATTGGGGTAAGTTCGAACGATCTATTTTTTATGAATTTTTTAACTGAGAGACTTCTGAGGGCACTTTAAAGCGCCCGTGACCGTTAAAGGGTTAACTGATGCACATTAATGTGTGTTGGGTTCCTAGGGGAAAACTCTTTGATTTGATGCACGTTTGTCGTGTCCACACTAGCACCGAAATAAACCATACAAAACAAATTAATCACTCCTACTAATGTCGGGAGAGAGATGGAGTTTGTTGTGTGCGTCCTTTTCTTGCTGATCGGCTACCTACAGATGCGCAGGAAACATTTGCTGCAGCGAAGAAAGAATAGAGAACTGAGGGAAAGGCAGAACCAACGAAGGTTGGGACTGCACGAACTTCAAAAGTGCAGCTGCTGGAGTATAAACATAGCAACAGTTCTCTAGCTATATAGCTAGCTAGTTTGTCCATAAACATCACCCTTACAGCCAGAAACAATTCCTCATCTTGACAGTGGGCAGCGTCACATCAGCGCACCTTGACAGATTTCCCCCGTACATCACTAGGACAACAATTGCAAACTCACACAGTTCCTGGAGAAGGGATGTAACTTCCAGGGGGTAACCTGTTCACCAGGTTCAGCGGGGATCACTTGAGCACATCCGTTCCCAATCTCACCAGGTATGAGCAGTGCTATCCAGTCTAATACCTCCATCACCTAAGAGAAATATTATCCGTTAATATCCTTGTACTTCATTTATCATCTTTGTACTCTGCTCTGAAACCAATGCTAACATACCAAACTAGCCATGCAACTCTAGCAGAGCTTAGAGGAGCCAGGCATCACAGGAAATCTAGGTCGGATTGCATACGAGTACTACTATAACAAGATTTCAATTGGGGGCCTAAATAGCTCTAAGATTTGAAGGTAAGAGTTGGCCTACAATAGAGTAACTACTAAAAATTTATACAATACTCGTGGCTTTCTGTGGAAAATTTTCCAATAGTCCCCAAAGAGAACAGAATCCCTTAAAGACATCCAGCTTGTACTGATTGCCAGAATTGCATCCTTCTAATGCTCGCTGGTCGGTACATGAGAAGTGTGTAAAGACAGTAAAGTGAGCTATTCTGCGATCGTTATTGCTCTAGGTAACATCCATGATATACACATGAGCCAGAAGCATTGGGACTTAGCAAAGCTCTCAGTTAGCAGGCAAAAATTGCAGCGATGTTCTTACTTGACTACACACTTCCACTAGTAGCCAAACTCAGTAAAACAATCCAGGCAACATTTGGACTTGCTCATCATATCCAGTCTTGCGGACATTTCGTTCCAGGAAAAAGTAGCAAAAGCATTCACCAGTTATCTGAAGGATAACATTTTGAGCTGTTTTGCTTCTTCTGGAGATGTTTTGTCAGCACTGAGCATCTTTGATCCAAGGAAAGTGCCAAGTATGGAATCTCTCCTCCTATGGAGAAGAATCTCTAGCACACTTCTTGCACACTATGACACAGAGAGATCTTTAGATAATGACAAGGTGAAGAAACAGTTAAAAAAAGCAATGACATCCCCTGACATTAGAACAGAGTGGTCGGGTCGGTTCATGGCTAAGCAGCTAAGGACAACATGAAGTGTCAGTTGAATGAAATGTTGAAAACCATGTTCCCAAACTTGAACACACTTGCTGCCATCAGTCTCTCCATAGCTGTTGCTATTGCCTCCGTAGCGAGAAGCTTCTCTCAATAATTGTCGAATCCCCCCCATCCCCCTTAAATGATGCCCTGTTCCCCCCTATGGGGTTGACCAGAAGGTTAGGCTTGGAAGTCTCTGCCAAGAACATTACTAGTGTGTGTGTGTGTGTGCTTGTGGTATGTGTCAGTGTGTGTTGGTACAATGTGTAAGTCCCATGAAATCCTATTGTTCTTGTTCTACTTTTAATTATTATTATATCCTCGCATATCCGAACACATTAGGACCTACCACATCGGATAAGGGGAAAATTCGGATACGTAAAAAAAAAAATTAAAAAAATTCATTATAAACTTATAAACTCGTGAATAGAATTAAAACACTGACTTATGGTGTTTGAATACCGTTAACGATTTTTAACTACAGGATCTTGGGATGTGAGCAGCTTACTTCCTGGTCGTAGAGGAGAAGCAGCTGTGTTATCAGTAGCTGCCATGCTAGTCTTACACACATACATTAATCTACAGTGTTGTTGCATGTATTGTATTGTTGATCGCAACTAGATTCTGTACCTACACTACTATTTACCAAAAAAAAGAAGATTCAAGCATTATTTGCTTCGAGTTATCATGCCACTTCTTGCATGGCAGATGTCTTACTCCCTTTAAGGACCATCAGTGCTCAGAGGATTCAGAACATACTGCCCGCAACACTTGGTCTGTCTCATCATCAGTAGCCAGCCTGTAAGGGTAATACATCTGATTCTCCTTGTAGCTTTTAAGGAATTCTGCTGCCTTCTTAGCGATGGTCCACTGGAGTACCTTGCCCCCTTTTCTGAATGAACCAGAGACACACCTTTAGCAAGATGAAACTCTCGGCGTTATAACTTCATTCTTTTTGATCTCTGTTATTGTTGTCTTACCAATGCCATACTCTTCCACGTGTCCAGTTTTAGTGGCTCCCTCGGATATCTTTCCAAGAATAGCTAACTACGACTCAATAGACAAAACTACATTATTCCTTTTGCTGGCCCTAGCAAACAGATTCCACTTTCACGTGCAAGTCTCTAGCCAGCTCCACCCCATTGGATTTTTGTGTTGATGATCATTACCATGTCTTATTATTTAACCAGAGTTAGGATAATCTAGGTTCATATGTGCCAAGTGTACTATATATATATGTTAGCAGTATATGGTCCTGTGAAGTAGATAACTCTGGGTATAGTTTGTTGCTGTGCATTTATTATTATTATTATTATTATTATTATTATTATTATTATTATTATTATTATTATTATTATTATTATTATTATTATTATTATTATTATTATTATTATTATTATTATTATTATTATTATTATTATTATTATTATTATTATTATTATTATTATTATTATTATTATTATTATTATTATTATTATTATTATTATTATTATTATTATTATTATTATTATTATTATTATTATTATTATTATTATTATTATTATTATTATTATTATTATTATTATTATTATTATTATTATTATTATTATTATTATTATTAAATTATTATTATTATTATTGTGTAGGTGTGCAGTTTGGAGGAGCATCTGCAGGAGCAGGATGCAGCCAACAAGGAGTTGACTGGCCTCCGCTATAAATCGGAGGCCAGCATTCGGGAACTGCAAGTCAAGCACAAGACCGCTGAAGAGGTGAGGCTATATAATGCACGGTTTCTTTTGCGGTGGGAAGGGGGAATGATGTTAGCCATCCCCATGGTTTTCGGTTGCCCCTCCCCCCTTCCCCCCCTTGAAAATGATGGAGTGTGATTGATACATTTGCACACATCTCTCTCCCTCCCCATGTAATTCCACAAACCATGATTTGCCTCCCTTGTACACAATCCTTCTGTACAGTGTGTAGGTGTTGTGTGCATGCAAATTGAGGTGGGTGTGTCGCGTCACCACATTCTAATACACACATACCTGTCATGTGATGCATGACCATTAGGATCACATGACCCTCCTATTTGGCGGGGAACAAATAAGACCAGCTGGTGTCCAAGTGTCCAATCCTAATTGGCACCCGAGGCGTAGCTCTGTATATAACTAATCACCTCTTCTCCTAAACCAGTGACAGGATTTCTGACGGTGAGCAGCATCCTTGGTGTTTATTCAGAAATTGGCCTCCATTTCTCCTCGATGCGCTTGTGCCTACAAGCTTTGTTGCTCTCTCTGCAGAACCATCATCCACACACTTCCCAGTGGCTGTCGTTGCTTTCTCTGCAGAACCATCATCCACACACTTCCCAGTGGCTGTCGTTGCTCTCTCTGCAGAACCATCATCCACGCACTTCCCAGTGGCTGTCGTTGCTCTCTCTGCAGAACCATCATCCACGCACTTCCCAGTGGCTGTCGTTGCTCTCTCTGCAGAACCATCATCCACGCACTTCCCAGTGGCTGTCGTTGCTCTCTCTGCAGAACCATCATCCACACACTTCCCAGTGGCTGTCATGGCTCTCTCTGCAGAACCATCATCCACGCACTTCCCAGTGGCTGTCGTTGCTCTCTCTGCAGAACCATCATCCACACACTTCCCAGTGGCTGTCGTTGCTCTCTCTGCAGAACCATCATCCACACACTTCCCAGTGGCTGTCATGGCTCTCTCTGCAGAACCATCATCCATGCACTTCCCAGTGGCTGTCGTTGCTCTCTCTGCAGAACCATCATCCACGCACTTCCCAGTGGTTGTCATGGCTCTCTCTGCAGAACCATCATCCACGCACTTCCCAGAGACTGTCGTTGCTGCAGCTGTTGCTAGCGATGCTTTGATCTGTAGTGGTTCAAATCTACTTCTTGATTGGCCATGCATCCTCACACCAACGACCTACTGAGATCTTCAGTGCCTCCGTATCTCTGCAGTATATCCTTCCACCTATGCAGTGGCATCCATGATTAACCAAACAAAGAAGAGCATTTTTGGTCGTCTGTGCTTAGGTATTTCAGAAGCACGTGCAAGCCACTCAAGTATTCACTTCCTCACCTTTGTATAGCTATCTCGTGATCCCTCCCACATACTCGGGTCTTAGAAAGTGATATTCCTTACTGTTCCTCGTTCGTAATGTCCAAGATTTATCGGATACACATGGTGGAAATAGGTTTGGTCTATGGAGATGTTTCTGCAGAGGCGTCCAGCTCTGCTCGGTGTAGAAGCACTGACAACATGCCTAATTGTCCGACATGTCTCTTGGTCGACTCTAAGGAGTGTTATCCTTAAAAGACGGCCTTCCTCAATGCACTAAATGATTAGCGTCTATCACCTTGTCAATCTTGCCATTAGCGGCAAGCACTGTTCCCAGGCGGCAGAAATATCCACACTCCCAACCACTCCCTCTTCCACAGCTAGTGGAGCCATTTCTTCTTCCTCTACATCTGCTTCCAGGGGTTCATACAGGATTTACAGTTTTGGGGGCGGGGGGGGGGGAACTCAAAACGTTTGGCGTTTATGTGATGGGCGTGCGTAAGCAAGTCCCAAGTAGGGGGTCTGGGGGCATGCCCCCCCCCAGAATTTTTTTGCAAAACCGATGCTCTCAGATTGATTCTGAGACATTTTGAGGGTACTTTGCTATAGTTAAAGTGTACTAGCACATGGACAGAACATTCTAGATTATGACATAATTGCATCTTGCCACAGAATAGTTTTGTGGCAAGATGCAATTGTGTCATAATCTAGAATGTTCTGTCCATGTGCTATTATTCTGTGGTTGTAGTGTAGATTAAATCTACACTACAATTAGGAAAGCTAACCACAGAATAATAGCACATGGACAGAACATTCTAGATTAACACATTGAACTGTGACACAAAATATTCTAGATTTATTCACAAGTTTGTATATAAAGAGCAAATGCTTCAGCTACTGTAGTAGCACGTTGCAAGCTGTTAACAGTGTTCCAGAGATCAAGAAGATGTTTGGAACTATGGGAAATATATGGAAGCTATTCTTCTACTCACCCAAGAAAGCAGAATCTCTCAAAGCAGTCCAGTCTGTCCTCAAGCTGAGCTTAAGATTGTGAAGCCTAGTGATACCAGATGGCTCTCACACGAACACTGTGTATGGGCTATTTACCAAGAGCTTCCTGCCCTTATCGTCACCGTACAACAGCTGTATGAGACATCAGGTGATGCTGAAGCATACGGTATTGGTGCTCTCCTTGCTACTTACACTGGAGTTGCTAGTATCGTGTTCCTGTCAGAAGTTCTCGATATCCTGGCAAGGATGAATGTTTCGATGCAAAGAAAGCTACTCGATTTGAGCAGGTTACCGGTACTTCTGAAAATCACGACGGATCAACTCGAGCATCTAAAGGACGAAAGAAGTGAGTGGTTGGGTTCAGTCGAGTCTGAAATATCTCTGTTGAAGGGAAAATACGATGTAACACTCGGCACACATGGATCTGCATGAATCCGTTGGTCTTCTGTCTTCTATCACAACCACAGCCGAGTATCGAACTCTAGTTGCAATTCCATACGTCGATTCCATACGTCGATTCCCTTCTTCTAAATATTAAGAGTCGATTCGTTCCTTCTCTTGTTGTTGCTTGCACAGCTTGTACATCATCAGTGAGAAATAGCCATTCTCTCAACATACGGTCTTAACCATTCCCGTGCTCCTATTCCATCCTCCTCAGACACTCCAGCACAACCTCTTGCAACCACAAGAAGCACACAGATTGAACAAGGCTGGGGTTAGTGTGCAAGCCTACCTTATAACATCAATTTCTCCCAGGAACTCTCCCTCCGTCTTATCTTACCTTCATCCTTCATTCCTTCACGAAGTTACTTGACTGCCTCTACCAGCTGGCTGGCCTGGCACTCTCAAATTCTTCCAGAGCATCCATAGAGATGTTTGCAGTACCTTAAAGTTGTTAAAAAAATTTAAACTATTATGTGCTTCACATTATGCATTCTCTGCCATGTGTCGCACGATTAAGATTATGTCAGCATGCGCTTGTCCCTTACTGAAGCCTCATTGAGTCCCAGGATGTTCTGCCTCAGCCACTCTCTGTTGGATTCTTCTTGTGACCATCTTGTCGACCACTGCCAACAATGAGGTTCCTCTCCAGTTGTCACCTGCAGTCCAGTTGCCCTTCTTGGCGATTGGAATCAAGATGACATCAATCACTCCTGCTCTTTCTTATGCAGATCACGTCCAGCAACACAGCTGGAGGTCTCCTCTGTCTCGCGGGCTTTCACCACCTCAGGCAGAGGTCTCCTCTGTCTCGCGGGCTTTCACCACCTCAGGCAGAGGTCTCCTCTGTCTCGCGGGCTTTCACCACCTCAGGCAGAGGTCTCGCGGGGCGGGGCTTTCACCACCTCAGGCAGAGGTCTCCTGTCTCGCGGGGCTTTCACCACCTCAGGCAGAGGTCTCCTCTGTCTCACAGGCTTTCACCACCTCAGGCAGAGGTCTCCTCTGTCTCGTGGGACTTTCACCACCTCAGGCCGAGGTCTCCTCTGTCTCGCGGGCTTTCACCACCTCAGGCAGAGGTCTCCTCTGTCTCGCGGGGCTTTCACCACCTCAGGCAGAGGTCTCCTCTGTCTCGTGGGACTTTCACCACCTCAGGCCGAGGTCTCCTCTGTCTCGCGGGCTTTCACCACCTCAGGCAGAGTTCTCCTCTGTCTCGTGGGCTTTCACCACCTCAGGCAGAGTTTCTGAGCCTCCTGGTGCCTTTCCATTTATCAGATTCCTTAAAACACTCTCTGCCTCATTAGGTGTTGGTTGCTGAGCATGGCTCAGATCTCACACTTAAGTCAAGTGTCTCCTCCATCTCTATTGCCTGTGCTTGTGGTGAGGCATAAGGGCAATTCCGCCGTGACGGAAGTAAAAATCAGATAACAAAATCAATCATATCTACATCAAGTAAGGGGTGGTTTCTTATTTCATTATACATTGGGTTGAAGGTTCACCTGAGGTTGAAATTAAAACAAGAAAAAATTGTAATCTAATTACAGGGAAGGGGAAATGCTTTCTTAAGTGCCTGTGACGGAAGTACACAGAGAAATGTGGAATTGCAGGGTACATGGGTTCAGAATTGAAATTCTGTGATTGTACAAGTGACAGCTCTGTCTTTGTCACACATTTTAAAGGTTGAATGTAGTACTATCTTATGGTAATTCAAAATTTTCTTTAACATGTCCACACGTGATAGGAAACTGTTAATTAGATCGTGACGGAAGTACAGTTAAATTGTGACGGAAGTACACGTCTGATTATTAACCTGCAATTCCTTAAAATATTACATGTGGAACATTGTCAAACAATACTAAGCTCACTTTATGCAAATACTTAGCAGTTCAGTTAATTAGAGATCACTAAAGATGAACTGGCCACGGTGACCAGCAGCAATGGGAGGACTAATAAGGCGAACAATATCCTTTTTGTGGTAATAAATCATGTCCTTGGGCTGTGGCCATTTCCAGCAGCTCCCACTCTTGTGCAGCACACTCACTTCCACCTCCTCAACATCAGAAATAGCAGTAACCTCCCCAGGATATTGTTCTCCATCGTATACAACCACAGCCCACTGTCCAACGTCCACATCGATAGCATTTAAGGCTGTGCTTTCGACATCTTCATTTGGGTCTGTGCTTTCTGCATCTGAAGATACCTGAGGGTCAGAGATGCGAATCTGGCATCTTCGGCACTCAGTAGAGTCGGTTGTGTCTGATACTTGGACAAAATCGCTGCCATCAGCTCGAACACAATGGACTTGGTGACTCCCAGGTACTGCCTTGGTCTTCTCCCATTTCCTGTCTAAGAAAGGTGTATGCTGGGCTATGTCTTCCTTAGGGACATATTCAATGTGGACTTTTGGGCAGAGTTGTTTTCCGAGGTCTGCATATTGGCTGGGATTTGTCACATGACCTCTTTCAGCCTTCACATGTCTCCAAACTGCCCTCTTGACAGTGCCTCCAATACTATCAACCACCCCCTTGCCGTGAGATGTGGCAAAGAAGTTCCAACGGATCTTCAAATCATGCTCCATTTCCCATCCGTGTAGATTTGAAAAAAGGAACCTCTGCTTAAATTGGGATGTCGGGTCATCACTGAAGATGTCGATCTTTTCGATGTCAGGGTACATGTAGGAAGCCTTTAGGTGGGTCATAATGCACTGCATGAAGACATAAACACTATGTTTCGTGTGGTTTAGGTCATCTGAAACAATGACCATGCTGCAAGTGTCGGATTCATCATGCCTTATCCATTGAAAAGGGTGGCCTGGCCATGGTTCCAGTGAGCTGATTGGATCTCTCGTTGGCTCGCAATGGTGGCATTCTCGGAGAAATCGACTTGCAGAACGACACTCTTGCCATCACATTCTTTAACTAAGGACTTGAATGACGCTGATTGCTTCCGTTTTGTGTGTGTGTGCAGCAGGAAAGGCCGAACTTGCACTTTAGATCTAGGAAGCACTCTTCCACTGTTCCTGTAATGTCGAGCTTCTCCACGTGATTGTCTACACTTCGCCACTGCTGGTAGTGAGCAATCGATGAGCTATTGTCAGGAGTCAACTTATCAATGACATCTTTGCACTTGGAGCATTTTCCATTCATGCATTCCTTTGAGCTGGAATCGCAGGTGACTTGGTTGATGAACCCTGAAAAATCTGTACTCAAGGTAGTGTGATCTTTCAGAGCCACAAGCAGAAGCCTCACGTTCTCGTGATAGCTACATACACACACTTGATGTGGAATCTGATCGAATAGCTTCACGTGAGTTGGTCGCAGCTCGCAAAACTTTGCCAGGCCTATCTTGAGTGAAGGATTTTCCTCCTTAAACTTGCTGTGGGCTTCTCTGAGAGACATAAGCATAAACCGAACCTGCTCTGTCCTTTTGACCTTCTCCCCCCCCCCCCTCGGTCCTCTCTCTAATGATGACTCGATCTTTACGACCAGGAGCTTGCCACGAAATGTCGTTGTTTTGATAAAACTCATGGACAAGCCTTTTTGTGTCATCGATGAGTGCAGAGCCATGATCATGTGGAGAGGTTGATGGTGTCGATGGTCCAACCACTTTCAGGCCAACTGATTCAGCAAGCTTGCTCACCACACACCGCTGCTTTTGTGGGGACTTTGGCAAACTTGTGCATGCCCGTTTTACAGCTTTACCCAATGACTGGGTGGAGCGATAAGGTGTTGCTGCATTGCTGGATTCACCGGGATTTTGAGGAGGTTTCTTAACGGCACGAAGTTTTCGCAGTCGAAGGCGCTCTTTCATTAGAAATTCCTCTCTCTGTTTAACTGTCATCTGTGCCTTAGCTGTGATAAGTGCTGAGCCCTTCCTCTTTCGACCTTTTTCAAGATAGGCCTTGTAGAGCTCGGGATTTTCCTTGATTTTTGCTCTTCTTTTTGCCTGTCTCTCTCTGGCACTACCTCAGTAACTCAGGAGCAGTTTTGTAAGCAGGCTAGCTCTGGGCAACACACCGAATGCAGCTGCTTTGTTATGTACACTACAAACCACCAGATCCTAATATGGCTGTTGTAAAAAGTACTAGATGTTTACTCTAATCTGACATTTACTCTGAGCTCAAAGAACTAGCTTAAACAGTGCACCATTAAATTGTGACGGAAGTACGTGACGGAAGTACACATGATGTGTACTTCCGTCACGTCTTTTACACCACGTGCAGTAGGTGTGGCCTTTTTTAAAGATGTGGATATTATACCCATTAGAGGTCTAAAAGATGACCTGAGTTTGTTTCACACAAAAGTACATGTATTTTTTAGGATAAGTTAATCTGTCCCTGATATACACCAAAATGGTCATGAATACCTTTCTTATCATCAATGTTGTTACAAGCATCCCTAATTAAGCGCAAACCCGGAAAATTGAAAATATAATTGTGAAACCTAAAACTACATCCTTTGGGCTTCAAAATGATGTATTCATGCTAGGATTTGACCACTTTTAAAATTTGACCTCAGGGTTTCACTTTTCATGGAATTGCCCATAAGGATCTCCATTTTCATCCGAGATGGTCACACTTCGCAAAGGAATTAGTCCCTTTCTTCTGCACTTGCGAATCTCTGATGCATTGCCACGTCTGTTTCCTACCAAAACGCCTCCTCCATGTCTCCCTCAGCCTTCTCCTTGGACTACATGTTCTTTGCTCCCTCCGTGACTCCTCGCATCACATCTGGCTCGCCTGTATCTCCCATATTCTTCCTTCTTCCGTTTGTGATCCACAGTGTGTACTTATCGATCCTACTCTGCAGCGATGGTTTCAGCTCACCCTCAGAGTCGTGGAACTACATCTGGATTCTCCTCGTCTTGCTCAGCAGTTCTCCCCTCACCTCAGCCACATAAGACTCCTCACTTCTTTTCTGCCAAGCCCTCTACGTGTCGTGGAACAGCTCCCTCACTAATTCTTTATCCTTGTCCCCTCTCATCAACAGTGTTACCCTCTGCATGGTTCCTCCCTCCCATGGCCGTGTGGGCCTCTTCCCCATCCCAATGATCACTCAGCACTTCTCTTCAGCCCCGACATACATTCAAGCCTCACAGAAGTCTCAGAACCAAACAATGCTTTATTCAAGTCTCTGTAGAATCCATCCTCCTCTGAGCTGGTTGCCACCCAAGATTTGATGCACAGCATGAGATCACATGTAACATATCTTACTTGCTCCCCCCCCAAATGCAAACACCGAAATCAGTTGTGGGCTCCTAATTTTCCACCTCTTCCCTCAAATTTTCCACCGCTTCCCTCAAATTTTCCACCGCTTCCCTCAAATTTTCCACCGCTTCCCTCAAATTTTCCACCGCTTCCCCACCGCTTCCCTCAAATTTTCCACCGCTTCCCACAAATTTTCCACCGCTTCCCTCAAATTTCCCACTGCCCCCTCAAATTTCCCCTGCTTCCCATTATATCCCAAGCTCTGATGACCCTCATCTCAAGCACTAGAGCATGTAGCTCTATATCTTCTCTGGGCAGCTTCTCCTATAGCTATTGGAGTCTATTGGCATACAACACCACACTATCTTGTACACTCCACTCCCAAACCACTCTTGTCTCCTGCGAAGCTGCCTCTCTACAACCATCTCTTCACCTCTAATGTTTCCAATGCTTGACTGATAGGCTCTTCTATAACCACCATTGATCGGGTATTCCATCTACCTATCATTTACCTATCCTCTACAACCAGTTGCCTTTCTTTCTCTTTGCTCTAAATGCACTAAATGCAAGATGTTTATATCAACCTGGGAGGGTTGCTCAAGTTAGCATGTCTGGGATGACTGAATAACTGAGTGATATCAGCAACCTTGTCCTGGTCCCTTACTAGTCCAGCACTGCTGCCTGTTTTAGGCAATAGTTCCACACAGAGATTGCTAAGTGAACTAAGGTGTGGGTTTAGGCTGGTTGAAGTAGGTTGACAATAACTCTATGGGGACACACACTAACACACTAGGTTGAAGTAGGTTGACAATAACTCTAATAGGGACACATACTAGGTTGAAGTAGGTTGACGATAACTCTGGGGACACACACTAGGTTGACAATAACTCTATGGGGACACATACTAGGTTAAAGTAGGTTGACAATAACTCTATGGGGACACACTAGGTTAAAGTAGGTTGACAATAACTCTATGGGGACACATACTACGTTGAAGTAGGTTGACGATAACTCTGGGGACACACACTAGGTTGAAGTAGGTTGACAATAACTCTATGGGGACACATACTAGGTTAAAGTAGGTTGACAATAACTCTATGGGGACACATACTAGGATGAAGTAGGTTGATCTATGGGGACACACACTAGGTTAAAGTAGGTTGACAATAACTCTATGGGGACACACTAGGTTAAAGTATGTTGACAATAACTCTTTAGCAACACACACTAGGTTGAAGTAGGTTGACAATAACTCTTTAGGGACACACACTACTAGGTTGAAGTAGGTTGACAATAACTCTTTAGGGACACACTACTAGGTTAAAGTAGGTTGACAATAACTCTATGGGGATACATACTAGGTTGAAGTAGGTTGACAATAACTCTATGGGGACACACACAGGTTGAAGTAGGTTGACAATAACTCTATGAGGACACACACTAGGTTGAAGTAGGTTGACAATAACTCTTTAGGGACACACACTACTGTAGGTTGAAGTAGGTTGACAATAACTCTTTAGGGACACACACTACTAGGTTAAAGTAGGTTGACAATAACTCTATGGGGATACATACTAGGTTGAAGTAGGTTGACAATAACTCTGTGGGGACACACACAGGTTGAAGTAGGTTGACAATAACTCTATGAGGACACACACTAGGTTGAAGTAGGTTGACAATAACTCTTTAGGGACACATACTACGTTGAAGTAGGTTGACAATAACTCTTTAGGGACACACACTACTAGGTTAAAGTAGGTTGACAATAACTCTATGGGGATACATACTAGGTTGAAGTAGGTTGACAATAACTCTATGGGGACACACACAGGTTGAAGTAGGTTGACAATAACTCTATGAGGACACACACTAGGTTGAAGTAGGTTGACAATAACTCTTTAGGGACACATACTACGTTGAAGTAGGTTGACAATAACTCGATGGGGACACATACTACGTTGAAGTAGGTTGACAATAACTCTATGGGGACACACACTAGGTTAAAGTAGGTTGACAATAACTCTATGGGGACACACACTAGGTTGAAGTAGGTTGACAATAACTCTTTAGGGACACACACTGGACCAACATCACACTGGGTTGAGGCAGGTTGAAGTATCACTTGTGAAATGGAATCACCTGTAGAATGGAACTTGTTCAGGTCGTAAATCAATTCAGAACGAGAACTTGAGGGCAGAAGCGAAGTATTAGCAGATACTTAATTAAGGTCGAGGTATTTGTAGATACTGAGGGCAGAGGTTAAAGTATTGGTAAACACCGAGTGTCAGAGGCTAAGTACTCGTAGATACTGAGTGTGTAAGTATTAAGGTAAAATAACACTTGGAATTCTGTTTTTGAGTAATTCATTTTCTGTGTACCATTGGCTGTTTTTCTCAGACCCCATTATATATGCACACAAAGACAACTTGTTTATCTCCTGTGTTCCTGGTTGATCTGTCCCTGTGTAGGAATGTATTAGCATGAGGAACGAGCTACAGAGACTGAGGAAAGAGAACTCTGGTCTGGATGCAGGCTCTCATGAGCAGGACAAGAACCTCATACAGCTCAGGACACGCCTGACCATCCTAGGGCAGGAGTTGCAGGACAAGGAACAGGTAATGATCGTCATTGTTCTTAACTATATTTGTTTTGAGTTTTTGTTTACTTAACTGCATTTTATAATATTGTTATTATTATTTTTATCAAATGTTTCTTGTGTGTGTGTGGTTTGGGTGTGTGTTGTGGACAAATTCTCCACCAAAACAACAATAATTTATTTTCGTGCTTGTTCATTGATGTCAGATGATTCGTCGCTTGTCCGACTCGCTGGAGGTTGCTAAGGAGCAGAAGAAGAGAGGCGAGGCCGAGTTGGAACAAAAATCTGAGCGGGTTTCCAAGCTGGAGCAATCCTACAAGTCAGTGTCGCGGGAGTTTCTCAAGGTTGGCTGCGTGCACAGCATCACTAGATTGCTAGCTTCAGTACGAGTCAAAATTGTTTTTCCACATGTCTTGGTATATATTTATGATATATTCGTAGTATTAATATTCGTGGTTTTCATGTGCTGGAATCCAATCTGCGAATATTAATTGGGCCAAAGAACACCAGAGCACCATGTAGCTTCCAATCCACGAATATTTCCTTTGGTCACCTGCGAACATTCAGCCTCTCAAAAATGTCAGCCTCTCAAAAATGTTCCTTTATATGGCATTCTTTGTGGCGTTAAACGAAGTTTTGTTAATTCAAATATATTTTAGTGTTGTAATTCATCATTGTAACATTGTTTAGGGCAAAGAGGTGATAAATAAACTAATTGTGTTGTTATTCATCATTGTAACATTGTTTAGGGCAAGGAGGTGATAAATAAACTAATTGTGTTGTTATTCATCATTGTAACATTGTTTAGAGCAAAGAGGTGATAAAGAAGCTAATAGTGGAGATCCACAGTGTCAGATCAAAAGTAAGTTGTTTTAAACTAACTTCAATAAATGCGAAACAATTATATGTGGCATTTCAGCCAATGTTTGAGTTGTAATCATTGGCCTGATCAAGACCGAAGCATCTGGTTGAAACATTTGGCATAAAGATAAAACCATTTGAGTAACACAGTCAGAGGTTCCCAGTATGTAGCTGTGGGGAGGGGTGGGGGGGGAGGGGGTGGGTGGCAAGAGTCTGTGGTTCCACCCAGCTGAAAGCACCTGTGTATGTAGCTGTGGGGAGGGGTTAGGGTGGCAAGAGTCTGTGGTTCCACCCAACTGAAAGCACCTGTGTATGTAGCGGGGTGGGGGGCAAGAGTCTGTGGTTCCACCCAGCTGAAAGCACCTGTGTATGTAGCTGTGTAGAGTGCCACAAGCACAGCCGGCATCTTAAAAAAAGCCAAAACTGTGATCAAGCGGATCGTGATCAAACACGGTCTGAGCGAGTCACACAATATTACAGTTAAGATGGAAGCTGATCTTTGCTCCTCCAAGAGAGATGGTGGGATAGCAATGGCATTCCAGCAGGTTGTTTCAGCTCAGCACAAGGCATTTCTTGGTGCTCTCAAGTGCATACACTTCCTTAATAAGAGAGAGATTGCACACACCACCACATCTGCACTGCTTCTTGAGCTGGGCAAGTCTCTTGGAGCGTCTTACTCGTCATATTTTGCAACTTATTGGTAATGCACACCACACATCAGATTGCTGCATGCAAGAGCTGCAGTTCAGTGTCTTGGTGAAACTGTCTCTGATCCTATAATCTCACAGCTACAGGAGTCTCCTTTTTTTGGCTCTATGCATATACATGTATGAAGCACTGAAGTGTCTGTTACAAAGGAGCTTGTCGTCTATGGCTATTATTTTGTGGGAGGGGCGATAGAAACCTGAAGATAGATATGTCTCACCGTTATCGTGATCTAGGAAGTGATGAGCATCAGTGATGATGGGAACAAGGGGTAGTGTCTAGACTCCTTAAGGATAAGTTCCTTTCCTGGTTTCTAACCAGGGCATTGCTCATTAGCTTGCATTAGCTTGTGGCCAGGCAGCAAATGAAATTCCCAGCCTTAAAAATATTCTTGAACAGCTTTACTGCTTCTATAAGTACTCGCCAGTTTGAACTGCTGGGCCTAAGGAGATTCCATTAATGATCCTCGAATTAATCTTACTCAGGCTAGAGACAGTTGGCTCTCACATGATAGAGCTGTTACTCACCTCCACAAATGCTTTCAGTCCGTGATAGTTAGTCTGGAGGGGGAAGCTCAGGAGAGAAATAATGCTATAGCTGTTGGGCTTGCTTCCTTTGTCAAGAAGTACAAGTTTGTAGCTGCCTTGTGCATGTTTTCTGATGTTCTTCCATCTCTAGCAGGTTTGTCTCGTGCCTTCCAGAAGCAAGACATCAACTTTAGTATAGTACATGTATAACCATTAGTAGTGGGCACAAAGGCTACAGTAGATGCTCTACTCTTGACTCCTGGTGAATTCTTCCAGAGCCTCCCCAATTATTAGACCTGGAAGAGTATGGTATGCAGCAAACTAGTGATAGCATGAGAGCTAGTTTTAATATTGTAAGTATTTTAGTACCCTTTCTGAGCATATCACTGCTAGATTTCCTGACTCAGTCTTTTTGAGAGTTTTGAAATTTTCAATCCTAGCAATATTCCCCAAGAGCTCTCCCTTCAACCCTTCCACAGTGCTGGCATGCTGGATAAGCTTGTCACCCACTATGGTTCTCATGGCATAGTGCATCCAGAATCAACCAGAGGTGAGCTCGAAATCTTCAATAGTGTAGTTGCTGCTAATAGTGAGTTGAAGCAGATGAGAACTCACCAGCTCATGAGTCATCTGATCAAAACATTGGAATGGAGTTGAATGTTTTCCAATCTGACGAAGTTGGAAGCTATTGGCCTTTTACTCCCCATGTCTTCTTCAGACACCTCGGAAACCAGTTAGTCAACAGAACTCTCAATCAATTGCAGGGCGTCGTCCATCTGATTACCCCTATGAACTCGCTTGTGATCGTAGGGCTGCCATGAGGAATAGAAGAATCAATGTGGAAGCTTCTTGAATGTCCTACTTTGATTTTAGTTTCAATTTTAATAATTAACAAACCACAGCATCAGTACATCCATCATTATAATCAATGACAATCAGCTGTGGCCATGGTTCACTAAACACACACACACAGACACACATTAGCTCATCATCGGCATTCCACCTTATTTGTAGTTCACTCTCACTAATAAATATAATAACTAAACAACAATATTATAATATATATATCCACACATGAAGAGATGGGAACATTACGAGAGGCTTTGTAATGTTCTTGAATTGCCTTGGAGAATCTACAAAAGTAAAGTAACCCAGGTATGGAGGATGGCAATTGAATTGAATCTTGGATCTCTTTCCCTTCCCCCACAACAGAACACACTGCACAACATGGCTGTACTTAGGATTTCAAAAAACAGCAATTTCAGCTTCTGTACATATGAACAGCCCCAAGGATTGCTGTGTGAACTCATAAAGACCAATTAAAATGGGGTGTGGTTTAAGGTTGTCTCTCTTAAATTTTTTTAATTTTATTTTAAATTATATGGGTGCCGCACATCCCAACATCCCTTCAGAAATTCCTGTGGAGAACACTGGTTCCACCCAAGCACATGTGTCTATAGCTGAAAGCACATGTGTCTATAGCTGAAAGCACATGTGTCTATAGCTGTGGTGTGTAGCCTGCCACTCATGTGAGAGGTGGTGCCAAATGGTCCTGCTCCTGCGTGCACTCACTCCCTGTATCTGTTTGTCCCTTAACCATACTTCACAATGGTACAATAGAACATGAGCTCGTACTCAGTTAAAATTCTCATCGGTAGCTTCTTTGCTGCCATAGTGGCCCAGGCACTATCATCTCCAAGAAGTCTAACTTGATTCTTTGCTAAAGCAGTAAAAGTGGTAGTTGGACCATCTCTCCCTCCACACATACACACAACCGTAGAAAGTGTAATAAGCCCCTCACAACCGTGAAAGTGTAGTAAGTCCCTTTAAGTTCACCTTACCTTGAAGAATCACCGTCCTGTTTTCTCTCTTTCCTTTTCTCCCCCTCCTTCAATTACACATCTCAATTACAACGGTCATAACACTCGATGACTCAATGCATGTCCATGGCACGACTTATCTGTTTATCGATTGCGAAGTAAGGCACTTTATAAAGAGTTTCCAGTGAGTAATCTTGCGATGATGCAATCGAATAAATGCCCTGAGCATAGTTCTGCTGTGGTTCTCGTCTCCTGGCAACTGTTACCGGTTGGTCAGTGGAGTTTTACTGCTCAACTTTTACTAAGTCCTTGAGAATGGCTGTAGCTACGCGGGTACTGTCAATAATAACATAATATGGTATATATGTGTGCTGATTTCTAAGTTGTGGACTAGGTGGTTCGCATGTGGGTACAGTTGACTATTGCTGCGACATAGCTATGTGTAGTGTAGACATAACACTAAGCAAGTTAGACATTGTTTAAAAGCCCCGGAAAGCCTGAAGCTCATTCTTGGTCTAGTTATCTTATGCTCAGCTAGAGAACCGACAAAATAACAAACCCAAACTGAAGTAGAACTGATTATAAGCAAACAGCTATGTGGGAAATGGGAGGAAACAAACAAGAAGGTCCAATTAGTTGGATGGCCTTTGCCATTTAGAACCACGTACTTCTCAAACTCCCCACATCCGTCTATCGGGCACCCTTGCATTGCATAATCGTGTCACGTGTATCGCGTGGGGTCCTCGAGCTCGCGGAAGTATGACTGATTTTGACAGTATTGCGTCCATTTTCTTGTCGATAGTGAGCGCTTCTTGCTTGTATTCTGGCTAGTTTGTTGTTTATAGCTTGTGCCTGAAGATGTTCAAGACTAGAATAACGCAGAAGGCTTCCCACAACAGTGATGCTGAAGGCGAGGGGGAGAGGGCATGCAAGACCATTGTTCGGTTAATTTTCAGTCAGTGTACATGTGCAGTATGTACACATATTGTGTACACGTATCTGCATGTACTTAATATATTCAAGGCAAATCATCAATATTGGGCAAAATGTGGGGTGTTCTAGATACGGCTGTTTCTGACACACGGACAGTGCCAGTCCCAAGCTGCCTGGCTAAAGGGTGTTTGAGTGTTCACTATAATGATTGGTGCATATGATTTTATATGGTAAGGCATTATCAAACCTTTTGTGGTCGACTTGGGAGAAGTCTTGTTTCAATCTGAAATATCATGTTTCTTAGATGAGACTGTGCACAATTTACTACCTCGAATGAAATACTATAGAATGCACCCTCGATTAGACCATGCACCAGCAGGAAGTAGGAGAGCTCAGATAAAATGTTGTCTGGAGTGGGTTGAAGCGATGATGAAATCCTCAGCATTTCAGTCGAGATATGATGACAGCATTCACTGTTTATAGCATGGGCAAATGTGCTGCAGGACATATTGCCAGCAGCGAGACAGCCAAACTCCACAGAAAAGGCAGTAGAGACTGACGATGACGACAACCTCTTCGCAAGCGACTAAACTAATATGAAGAAGACAAAACTATAAAAGAGGACGATGGCTAGAGCACAAACGCTGCTATTATCAATAATTGTCACCTGTCCTAGCTCAGTGATCTCGTGCAAGTACTGTGCGCACATGTTTGAATAATAGAGTACACCCTCGAATAGTGCACGCAGCACGGCAGCTCCTGAAAGAGCGTGCATGTTCTAATCGTTAATCGGATTAACATGGATAGTTGGATTCTTGTAATAGTTAAGTACCGCAAGCCCTGGTTGTTAGCGTGTTGAACCCTCGATTAATTTGTGGTTTTATATCTGTGACATGTTTCCCAGGAATAAGCTTTTCATCTTTAGAAAGTTGCAATGGAAACCACCGATGTTATAAGACTCATACACCATCCCTTGACCATTTTAAGTTTAATGAAAGGGGGTGCAGGGGAATTTGTTGATGTTGGGTGTGTGTGTGTGTTTTGCATGTGTGAGGTGACGCTTGGCTGCAGTCGGGAGAGAACTGACTGGATTAGCCTTCAGTGTCACAGCAGCCAAGAATGACTATTATCAACCTACCTCAACCCAGTGTGGTAGTCCACTAGCTGTTCATGATGCAATTCGAAGATGTCTGATATTACATGAGCCTGGAATCTGCCCCTGCATCATTGGCCGAGGAGTTTGTTTCTTCATGTTCTCCTGTCACTCTTGGCAGTTCTCGATCGTCTATTCTATTTTCTCATTGAATTGCATTCCCCATGGCCTCCCACAAGATTTGGACAAAGTCAATTTACTGTGCCCTTAAATGTGTACTAAACCCACTGAAAATAGCATAATTGGCGCCTGCTACGTTGATGGTACACTAGACCCTCGCATATCCGAATGTCGATTATCCGAACACGGTAAAATAGTAAAACATCTCGGGGATGGGTTACTGAACCTCTTGCATACCCTGAGTCATGGGCATCCATAAGTAGTCCCTCACGATGCTCGGTGAGCATGGAGTCTGTGAAAGTGTTCGTATTATTGCATTATTATCAATTTTTATTTAATCCACTTAATTTTATTAAATGCACAGCAATAAAGGAGTCATGGATGCCTGCCTTCTTTTCCTTTCTGTCCCGTGTCAAATTATCCTGCTCTCCATCTCTCTGTATTGTTCATTATCTTCCATTCTTCATCTCTCTCTTTCTTCCTTTCCTCTTGTAATGGTCTTTAGCTGAAGGCAAAGAATATAGTGACAGTCCAACAAGAGAACTTACTTGGAGAGAAGGGGCTGAAGTTGCGATACCTGGAGCAAGAGCTAGAGACAGTCAAGAGATCTCTTTGCCTGAAGGAAGAGGAGGTGACTGAGTACTTGATAGTTTTGACCAGCACAATGGGTTAAAATAGGTTTGGGGACACAATGAGTTCACATCATACTGGATTGAAGGAGGTTGACAATAGCTCTGTGGAGACACATGCTGTACCAACATCCACACTGGGTTGAAGTAGGGGACACACACTGGAACAACATCACACTTGGATGAAATAGATTGAGAATAGCTCTATTGGGACACACTAGGTTGAGGTCGACAATAGCTCTATGGGGAGACAAACTGGACCAACGTCACACTGGGTTGGCAATAGCTCTATGGGGACACACACTGGACCAACATCACACTGGGTTGAGGCAGGTTACTTTATTTCAGATTGATGTCCTTGAAGACCATGCATGCAGTCTCTCTGTGAACAAGACATGTTTCTGTGAATGTTTGTGATTTAATTAAGCTACAATTTTTTTTTTACATTCATTTTTAGCTGATCAAGAATGATGGTGTGATTAAAGATACAAGTGCCAAGTTGGAACAAACCAAAGAGCAGCTCAAGACCAGCGAAAATGGTCAGTAAATTGTCTCGTCGTACTCTTTCTCTTGCCATCTTCCTCTCTCTCAACATTACCTTCTCTTTCTTGGGTTAGTATGTATGCATGTACACATATATATATATATGTGTGTATATATATATATATATATACATGTACAGTGCAAGTAAAATTCAACAACAACAACTTGGTGTTGCGTTTAAACCCAACATGACTGTTGGCCAAACCAGCGTTGAAAAAACGTAAAGCGTGTTTTTGTATTTAAATGCAAGGAACGTTTTGTAGCAAGAGTAAGCTATGTTTTTATTATATGTGGACAGGCGCATGCGTTGACCACCTCAGGAACGGAAGCAAAATCAGTGGGTGATGAGTTTGGACTATTGTTTTTAGAGCGTACTGCTCGAGCTGTTCCCTTAGACTATTCAGCCCGAGTTGTTCTCTAGGTCAGTTCTGCTGGGGTGTTCTCTAGGTCTACTCTGCTGGGTTGTTCTCTAGGTCTACTCTGCTGAGTTGTTCTCTAGGTCTACTCTGCTGGGGTGTTCTCTAGGTCTACTCTGCTGGGGTGTTCTCTAGGTCTATTCTGCTGGGTTGTTCTCTAGGTCTACTCTGCTGGGTTGTTCTCTAGGTCTACTCTGCTGAGTTGTTCTCTAGATGCTGCATAATGATGGCACATGCAGTCACAATGCTGCATAATGATGGCACATGCAGTCAGAATGCTGCATAATGATGGCACATGCAGGTATACTCTGCTGGGTTGTTCTCTAGGTCTACTCTGCTGGGTTGTTCTCTAGGTCTCTTCTGCTGGGTTGTTCTCTAGGTCTACTCTGCTGGGTTGTTCTCTGGGTCTATTCTGCTGGGTTGTTCTCTAGGTCTATTCTGCTGGGTTGTTCTCTAGGTCTCTTCTGCTGGGTTGTTCTCTAGGTCTATTCTGCTGGGTTGTTCTCTAGGTCTATTCTGCTGGGTTGTTCTCTAGGTCTACTCTGCTGGGTTGTTCTCTAGGTCTACTCTGCTGGGGTGTTCTCTAGGTCTGTTCTGCTGGGGTGTTCTCTAGGTCTACTCTGCTGGGTTGTTCTCTAGGTCTATTCTGCTGGGTTGTTCTCTAGGTCTATTCTGCTGGGGTGTTCTCTAGGTCTACTCTGCTGGGTTGTTCTCTAGGTCTGTTCTGCTGGGTTGTTCTCTAGGTCTGTTCTGCTGGGTTGTTCTCTAGGTCTGTTCTGCTGGGTTGTTCTCTAGGTCTACTCTGCTGGGTTGTTCTCTAGGTCTACTCTGCTGGGGTGTTCTCTAGGTCTATTCTGCTGGGTTGTTCTCTAGGTCTACTCTGCTGGGGTGTTCTCTAGGTCTATTCTGCTGGGTTGTTCTCTAGGTCTACTCTGCTGGGGTGTTCTCTAGGTCTATTCTGCTGGGTTGTTCTCTAGGTCTACTCTGCTGGGTTGTTCTCTAGGTCTCTTCTGCTGGGTTGTTCTCTAGGTCTATTCTGCTGGGGTGTTCTCTAGGTCTACTCTGCTGGGGTGTTCTCTAGGTCTACTCTGCTGGGGTGTTCTCTAGGTCTATTCTGCTGGGGTGTTCTCTAGGTCTATTCTGCTGGGTTGTTCTCTAGGTCTACTCTGCTGGGGTGTTCTCTAGGTCTACTCTGCTGGGTTGTTCTCTAGGTCTACTCTGCTGGGGTGTTCTCTAGGTCTATTCTGCTGGGTTGTTCTCTAGGTCTACTCTGCTGGGGTGTTCTCTAGGTCTACTCTGCTGGGGTGTTCTCTAGGTCTGTTCTGCTGTGTTGTTCTCTAGGTCTACTCTGCTGGGTTGTTCTCTAGGTCTATTCTGCTGGGTTGTTCTCTAGGTCTATTCTGCTGGGGTGTTCTCTAGGTCTACTCTGCTGGGGTGTTCTCTAGGTCTACTCTGCTGGGTTGTTCTCTAGGTCTACTCTGCTGGTTGTTCTCTAGGTCTACTCTGCTGGGTTGTTCTCTGGGTCTACTCTGCTGGGTTGTTCTCTAGGTCTATTCTGCTGGGTTGTTCTCTAGGTCTGTTCTGCTGGGCTGTTCTCTAGGTCTATTCTGCTGGGTTGTTCTCTAGGTCTACTCTGCTGGGGTGTTCTCTAGGTCTATTCTGCTGGGGTGTTCTCTAGGTCTACTCTGCTGGGTTGTTCTCTAGGTCTATTCTGCTGGGTTGTTCTCTAGGTCTACTCTGCTGGGGTGTTCTCTAGGTCTACTCTGCTGGGGTGTTCTCTAGGTCTGTTCTGCTGTGTTGTTCTCTAGGTCTACTCTGCTGGGGTGTTCTCTAGGTCTACTCTGCTGGGTTGTTCTCTAGGTCTATTCTGCTGGGTTGTTCTCTAGGTCTATTCTGCTGGGGTGTTCTCTAGGTCTACTCTGCTGGGGTGTTCTCTAGGTCTACTCTGCTGGGTTGTTCTCTAGGTCTACTCTGCTGGTTGTTCTCTAGGTCTACTCTGCTGGGTTGTTCTCTGGGTCTACTCTGCTGGGTTGTTCTCTAGGTCTATTCTGCTGGGTTGTTCTCTAGGTCTACTCTGCTGGGTTGTTCTCTAGGTCTGTTCTGCTGGGCTGTTCTCTAGGTCTATTCTGCTGGGCTGTTCTCTAGGTCTATTCTGCTGGGTTGTTCTCTAGGTCTACTCTGCTGGGTTGTTCTCTAGGTCTATTCTGCTGGGGTGTTCTCTAGGTCTATTCTGCTGGGTTGTTCTCTAGGTCTATTCTGCTGGGTTGTTCTCTAGGTCTATTCTGCTGGGTTGTTCTCTAGGTCTACTCTGCTGGGTTGTTCTCTAGGTCTACTCTGCTGGGGTGTTCTCTAGGTCTATTCTGCTGGGGTGTTCTCTAGGTCTATTCTGCTGGGGTGTTCTCTAGGTCTACTCTGCTGGGGTGTTCTCTAGGTCTACTCTGCTGGGCTGTTCTCTAGGTCTACTCTGCTGGGGTGTTCTCTAGGTCTACTCTGCTGGGTTGTTCTCTAGGTCTACTCTGCTGGGGTGTTTTCTAGGTGTACTCTGCTGGGGTGTTCTCTAGGTCTATTCTGCTGGGTTGTTCTCTAGGTCTACTCTACTGGGTTGTTCTCTAGGTCTATTCTGCTGGGTTGTTCTCTAGGTCTATTCTGCTGGGGTGTTCTCTAGGTCTACTCTACTGGGTTGTTCTCTAGGTCTATTCTGCTGGGTTGTTCTCTAGGTCTACTCTGCTGGGGTGTTCTCTAGGTCTATTCTGCTGGGGTGTTCTCTAGGTCTACTCTACTGGGTTGTTCTCTAGGTCTATTCTGCTGGGTTGTTCTCTAGGTCTACTCTGCTGGGGTGTTCTCTAGGTCTACTCTGCTGGGTTGTTCTCTAGGTCTATTCTGCTGGGTTGTTCTCTAGGTCTACTCTGCTGGGTTGTTCTCTAGGTCTACTCTGCTGGGGTGTTCTCTAGGTCTACTCTGCTGGGGTGTTCTCTAGGTCTACTCTGCTGGGTTGTTCTCTAGGTCTACTCTGCTGGGGTGTTCTCTAGGTCTACTCTGCTGGGTTGTTCTCTAGGTCTACTCTGCTGGGGTGTTCTCTAGGTCTACTCTGCTGGGGTGTTCTCTAGGTCTACTCTGCTGGGTTGTTCTCTAGGTCTACTCTGCTGGGTTGTTCTCTAGGTCTACTCTGCTGGGGTGTTCTCTAGGTCTACTCTGCTGGGGTGTTCTCTAGGTCTACTCTGCTGGGTTGTTCTCTAGGTCTACTCTGCTGGGTTGTTCTCTAGGTCTATTCTGCTGGGTTGTTCTCTAGGTCTACTCTGCTGGGTTGTTCTCTAGGTCTACTCTGCTGGGGTGTTCTCTAGGTCTACTCTGCTGGGTTGTTCTCTAGGTCTATTCTGCTCGGGTGTTCTCTAGGTCTATTCTGCTGGGTTGTTCTCTAGGTCTACTCTGCTGGGTTGTTCTCTAGGTCTACTCTGCTGGGTTGTTCTCTAGGTCTACTCTGCTGGGTTGTTCTCTAGGTCTGTTCTGCTGGGTTGTTCTCTAGGTCTATTCTGCTGGGTTGTTCTCTAGGTCTACTCTGCTGGGGTGTTCTCTAGGTCTGTTCTGCTGGGTTGTTCTCTAGGTCTATTCTGCTGGGTTGTTCTCTAGGTCTATTCTGCTCGGGTGTTCTCTAGGTCTATTCTGCTGGGTTGTTCTCTAGGTCTACTCTGCTGGGTTGTTCTCTAGGTCTACTCTGCTGGGTTGTTCTCTAGGTCTACTCTGCTGGGTTGTTCTCTAGGTCTGTTCTGCTGGGTTGTTCTCTAGGTCTATTCTGCTGGGTTGTTCTCTATGTCTATTCTGCTGGGGTGTTCTCTAGGTCTACTCTGCTGGGGTGTTCTCTAGGTCTACTCTGCTGGGTTGTTCTCTAGGTCTACTCTGCTGGGTTGTTCTCTAGGTCTATTCTGCTGGGGTGTTCTCTAGGTCTACTCTGCTGGGTTGTTCTCTAGGTCTATTCTGCTGGGGTGTTCTCTAGGTCTACTCTGCTGGGTTGTTCTCTAGGTCTATTCTGCTGGGTTGTTCTCTAGGTCTACTCTGCTGGGTTGTTCTCTAGGTCTATTCTGCTGGGTTGTTCTCTAGGTCTACTCTGCTGGGTTGTTCTCTAGGTCTACTCTGCTGGGTTGTTCTCTAGGTCTACTCTGCTGGGTTGTTCTCTAGGTCTACTCTGCCGGGGTGTTCTCTAGGTCTACTCTGCTGGGTTGTTCTCTAGGTCTATTCTGCTGGGGTGTTCTCTAGGTCTACTCTGCTGGGTTGTTCTCTAGGTCTACTCTGCTGGGTTGTTCTCTAGGTCTCTTCTGCTGGGGTGTTCTCTAGGTCTACTCTGCTGGGGTGTTCTCTAGGTGTACTCTGCTGTGGTGTTCTCTAGGTCTACTCTGCTGGGGTGTTCTCTAGGTCTATTCTGCTGGGTTGTTCTCCAGGTCTATTGTGCTGGGTTGTTCTCTAGGTCTACTCTGCTGGGGTGTTCTCTAGGTGTACTCTGCTGGGGTGTTCTCTAGGTCTCTTCTGCTGGGTTGTTCTGCAGGTCTATTCTGCTCATTTTTTCTCTAGGTCTACTCTGCTAGGTTGTTCTCTAGGTCTACTCTGCTGGGGTGTTCTCTAGGTCTACTCTGCTGGGTTGTTCTGCAGGTCTATTCTGCTGGGTTGTTCTCTAGGTCTACTCTGCTGGGTTGTTCTCTAGGTCTATTCTGCTGGGGTGTTCTCTAGGTCTACTCTGCTGGGGTGTTCTCTAGGTCTACTCTGCTGGGGTGTTCTCTAGGTCTACTCTGCTGGGTTGTTCTCTAGGTCTACTCTGCTGGGGTGTTTTCTAGGTGTACTCTGCTGGGGTGTTCTCTAGGTCTATTCTGCTGGGTTGTTCTGCAGGTCTATTCTGCTGGGTTGTTCACTAGGTCTACTCTGCTGGGTTGTTCTCTAGGTCTACTCTGCTGGGTTGTTCTCTAGGTCTACTCTGCTGGGTTGTTCTCTAGGTCTACTCTGCTGGGTTGTTCTCTAGGTCTACTCTGCTGGGTTGTTCTCTAGGTCTACTCTGCTGGGGTGTTCTCTAGGTCTGTTCTGCTGGGTTGTTCTGTCTATTCTTCTGGAGTGTTCTCTAGGTCTATTCTGCTGGGGTGTTCTCTAGGTCTACTCTGCTGGGTTGTTCTCTAGGTCTACTCTGCTGGTTTGTTCTCTAGGTCTATTCTGCTGGGTTGTTCTCTAGGTCTACTCTGCTGGGTTGTTCTCTAGGTCTACTCTGCTGGGGTGTTCTCTAGGTCTACTCTGCTGGGGTGTTCTCTAGGTCTACTCTGCTGGGTTGTTCTCTAGGTCTACTCTGCTGGGGTGTTCTCTAGGTCTATTCTGCTGGGTTGTTCTCTAGGTCTATTCTTCTTGAGTGTTCTCTGGGTCTATTCTGCTGCGTCTCTCAAAAAAAAAGTTTAAGAAAAGAAAGTGTTGAAGGAAGCCATTTCTGAAATGTTAAGGTTCTCCCAACTATTTTTTTTGTGCTCGTTATAATATAACATGGGTGTCACTAGAGTCTGCTTGAATAATGAAAACATGTTCAGTAAATCCTCGCATATTCGAACCTCGATTATCCGAACTATGTAGGTAAAATAGTAAAATATGGTAATTGTCGACCACAGGAAAAT
This sequence comes from Cladorhizidae sp. MBARI D1340-BT2, assembly GCA_028752905.1. NCBI lineage: Eukaryota > Metazoa > Porifera > Demospongiae > Poecilosclerida > Cladorhizidae > Cladorhizidae sp. MBARI D1340-BT2. The sequence goes on from JAQNBH010000011.1 coordinate 8,975,751, forward strand.
TAGTCGGGTTGGGGTGGGCTAGAGGTTTACACTTGAAAGCTGAAACAGGTCGCAAAAGGACGAGCATGGTTGAGTCATAGTTATCTATTATTTGCAAGACATAAAGAAACCACTTGAACTGGTGTTGCAGAAAAGTAAGACATTGGAAAGACAACTGAGATCTGAAGGAATGCAGCCAAACTTTGAGAGTTTAAAAGCACCCTATCCAGTTTAATGACTGCACCGTCCTCTGCGACGTCTTCATGGGCAAACCTCGTCCAGTGATCCCTAGAGAGTGGATGAAGAAGGTCTTTGATTCCATTCACGGCCTTTCCCACGCCGTAGGTAGTCGTGCTAAAGCGACCAGCTTTATATCTCTGGTTCATTCGGAAAAGGGAGGAAGGCACTCCCGTCAGTGGAAGATTGCTAAGAGAGAAGGCAGCAGATTTTCATGAATGGTTACATGAACGAGAATCAGAAGCACCAGCATTTTCTGGCAATGCAAGCTGGCTATTGATAAGACAGACCACCAAGTGTTGCAAGCTGAAATCCTCTCAGACATCACTGATAGTCTGGAGTGAGACCCTTTGGCATGCATGAAAGAGGCATCATAACCTGAAGCAGACTTCTTATTTTAGTGGTGTATGTACAGAACCTGTTGTGATCTTATACACAATACATAACTGTAAATTAAATGTATGATGTTATGCGTGTAAGACAGTGTGACAGCTCCTAAGGACGCAGATGCTTCTCCTAGGATCAGGAAGTAAGCTACTCGCATCCCAAGGCCCTGCAGATTAAAAAAATCATGTCGGCAATTATCAAATGCCATGGTTGAATATTTTAATTTATTCTTGAATTTTAATGATATTCAGATTGTTTGCATTTCGCCCGAACTATGGGGTCCAAATGTGTTAGGATATGGGAGGGTCTACTGTACCCCCATGTGGACTAGGAGCTTCCAGGCATCCCTGCAAAGCAACTTGAGCATGATGATCCATTCCCAGTTCTGGAAGATTTTTTTTCCATTCGAATCAATATGGAAAACATACCTTGGGGGGGGGGGGGGGGGGGGCATTCAGAAAAAGGAAAATGGAACTACAGAATAAATGACATGACTTTCAATATTTAATTTTTGGAGGAATATTAATCGATTCGTTGAGTAGAGCTACGTATATAACGAGCCCCATTAGACTCCTCTCATTAGTATTTCAGTGCTTGTGGCTTGGTTAGGACAATCTAACCAAGTTCATAAAATTTAAGCTTCACACTGACAACATATATTATACACATTAGATTTCTTTTGTTCGTCATATTTAATAGCTCAGGTACATAGAACATAGATGCACCTTTTTGCAGTTTTGAGATCTCTGGAGTTAATTGAGGAGAAGGGAATATGTGGGACAAGCAAATCAAAGATGCATACAATTAATAACTAGTAGCTGCATCCCCTAGTATCGATAATACGAAGAATGACTCCGCCAATATCTGATGTGCCTCTATATATTTCCTGCACTTTGCTATATCCACAGCCGAAAACCTTATCCCTGTCACCGTCACCAATTCGTCTTATTTTTTCACGAACTGTTGTTCTCACGCCAACCTCTTGATCTAAAGATGGAATGGTAGGGCTGTGCTTTTATTCATACGAAGCCAACAAGAAAAGGAATTCTTGTAAATGTCAACAAGAATGGAAAGGGAATGGTCGCAAAGACACATGAACCGTTTAGCAAAAACTTGAGACATTGTGAGACAACTTGAAAACTAATAACAAACAAGCCTAGAACCCCTCCCTCTCCTCCCTCTCTCCTCCCTCTCTCAGAGGCCTCGCCCATGAACTGTTGTTCTCACGCCAACCTCTTGATCTAAAGATGGAATGGCAGGGCTGTGCTTTTATTCATACGAAGCCAACAAGAAAAGGAATTCTTGTAAATGTCAACAAGAATGGAAAGGGAATGGTCGCAAAGACACATGAACCGTTTAACAAAAACTTGAGACATTGTGAGACAACTTGAAAACTAATAACAAACAAGCTTAGAACCCCTCCCTCTCCTCCCTCTCTCCTCCCTCTCTCAACTTTGTGTCAAAGACCGTTAAACAGTTTTGTGAGATGACAGGGATCCATCAGATCAGGACCTCCCCATACCACCCCCAAACGGATGGTATGGTGGAGAGGTTTAACTCGACAATGAAGAGGCTTCTGAAGAAACTGACCTCCACTCATAGAAAGGAATGGGACAAATGCATACTCCTCCCTCTCTCCTCCCTCTCTCCTCCCTCTCCCTCCCTCCCCCTCCCTCCCCCAAGTAGGAGCCCCATGAAGTTGTCTTGGCATTAAGTTCCTGTCTCCTGCCTAGCTGCGTAGCTAAATGAGTTGGTATAAAGCCTTAATAGTATCCCTAACTTAAATCTCAACTAGAAAATAATTTTAAACAAGCTGGTTTCAACTGATTTTAGTAGGTATGGGTGTCAAGATTTACCAAAAAAAAGTAAGGTGGGGTAGGGGTTGGGGAAAACTTTTTCTGGGGTTAAAGGTCATTTATCCCCGGCCTAAATCACTTAAACTTGTATCTCGGTAACAAAACAAGGTCATGTGGTTGATCCTGGTGTCAAAATGCACAGAATTATGCAAGAAGAAGAAGGGCCCCCCCCCCAATTTTTTTTGGACCCTTAGTTACCAAACCTTGACCTCCAAATGTGAGGTCAAAGGTCAAAAAGTGTCATTGACATGGCATAATATTATTTATCATAATTTTGAAGCTGCATGGTGTCAAACAATGCATCAAAGAATCAAGTGCAAAGAATCAAGTAGTAAACAAATAATTGAAATACTGATTACAGCATAGCTATAACATATTTAGTCATTTTCCTCTTCATCGCTACCAAGTTCCTCTACATCTGCTCCATTAGAACAGTGTCCACAGCACACACCACATGCAGAAACACATGACATGCCAGCTCTCATGCAGCTGCATTTCATGGTTTGGCACTGCCTCTCCCCTTCCTTGCAGTTGCAGCAAATTCCTTTCAGAAGGTTGTCTGGGGCAATAGGAATGGACAGCATCTTCGGTCTGAGTTTTCCATTGCTATCTAACTCCCATCCTCTTCCAATTGGCTTTAGAACAGTGGTGTTTAGATGCTTCCATACCACAACTTGAAGATGTACACGAAGGGAATGCTGTGCTGTTGCATTTTCCGTTGGAGGTAAGCGATCGGGGTCGATTTTACCCTTTGATGCTTGCTTCTGGAACTTCAGATAGCGAGCCTTTTCAAGATGAGTATCCCCACAGCCGTATGTGATCTGCATTGCTTTTAATCCAGCTGTTCGAATAGTGGATTCAGTTGAAGTCATACTTGTAAATGCAGTGATGACACTGGCAGGGAATTTGCATTTGTAGAGAGCACATTTGGTATGTCCATGAATGCATGAAACAGTGTCGTTTCCAGACCAGCCGTACTTGAAGAGGAACTCTTCCTGGTCAACAACGTCTATAGTAGAGATGTCATAAAGACCATCAACATCTGATTGCAAGTACAAATTAGAACAGTTGCTTGGCCGGTGATAACAGAGCAAAACCAATATATCAGTGTCTTGTGCGACAACGACAACTGGGGTATTCACACTTGTGACCAAGTCCAATGCAGTCTTTACAATGAGCGTGTCACCATCATCTTTTGCTTGACGTACAACAATATTGTGGTTTGCCATCTCTGTAGACAGTATCATGATTAGAGCTCCTTTGTTCTTCTCATTTGCCAGGAAAACTTCTCTGTCACATGATATAGTCAATTCTGGTGTAACCCTTAAGTCCCGAGAAACCTTCTTCCCAGCCATCCGCCGCATATGTTCATGATCTTTCGATGATGCTTCTTCCCCATAGCCATCAAAGACTACAGTAGAATCCTTGAATTTGGCTGTAACATACCTGGCATAGGTAGTAACTATGGTCTTGATGGTTGCACCGCTGGCCCACTTTACCTGATGAAGTAGCCATCCTCCATCAACAACATGCATTTTGTTGTTCATGTCCAAGTCAAGTTTTGTTGTTGTTTCCTTGAGCATCCTTCCAAACTCATGCTTTGGGGGTTTCCTCATCATACGATCCATAGTGAAGAGAGACGCCGGGACAGGTGTCAGTTCAAAGCGGAATATCTCTTCAATCCCTTCATCTCTCTCTGCCATGATGATCAACCTATTAAAGAGTAGGGTCTTTTCGATGTACACCTTCTTGTCTCCTATTCTTACTTTCTTCTGAAGGGCAGCCAGATTTTTGCATTTGTTTGATGTCTTCATGCTTTTAACAGGTGACTCATCATCAAGATCCTTCTGCATTTCTTTCCCTATCCTCACTGCATCTTCGCAGTTGACAGCTGACTTGTCGGTGGTAGTCCCTCCACTAGACAGTGAAGCAATGGTCATGGGATTATGTACCTGAAATGACATACATAGATGCAATCGTTGTGTGATAACTTTGAAATGTCAATTGAAATCTAGAATGATGTCTGCACAACTATCAGTGCATGAAACACATACATACTAACCTTTGTGAAGGGGTTGTGGGTCGAAAACCATTCAGAAATGAACTTGACGCATTGTCTGTCGTTTTCCATATGCTTAGCTCCAAGGTCTTTGTGTGTCCTCTTACTCCGCTTCCCACCAATCATTTCCTCCATCAGGTCCCCTAGAAGCTTGAGATGTGAAAATGTGCCAGCCCATACTTTCACAGAATTCTCGTTACGCATCCTTCCTCTTGTTAAACCACCATTTGATTTTGCTTTTCGCATAAGGGTTTCTTCGATAGTCTGGTCAGAAAACTGTCCAGAAAATTGCTCATTGGAGTAATGGATGTCCTCATTGCAGATGATACATCTTTCACTGTACGGAAATTGTGTAGGACCCCGGTCTGAAATTATTATCTGGACTAAGTTAGCCAAATCAACAGTATAATATTGTATGCATGTTATGTAGGGGATTGCAATAAGATTATGGGAAATTCAAGTGACTCTTACCATTATCGTCATTTACAGATTGTGACACTTTTTGACGTTTAGGGCGTGGTTCATGCTCCTGTTCTTCAACATCAGGCTCCTTTTGCATGAAAAGGGCTCTGCATCTTTGATGGACGGTCATAGGAATGTTGCTAGTCCATTTTCTTTCCAATCGCTCTAACAAGGAAGAGTCGCTGATGTCTACAATGCTCAATTAGGTTCTCATAGCCCTTAGTGTACAACTTCTGTAGCTTTCCTGCTTCTGATGAGTCCTCAGTACAAATCTCACACCTCCTTTCCATTTTGCTCGAATGGAGTAAGATACCAACCTTATGCCAATGTCTAGTCCTTTTATAGACAAACGCAGCACACATAATGTTCTTGGAGAATCCTGCACAAACCACCAACTCCCATCAAAGGGTGCAAGCTGGACAGGATCATGCAGGTTTTGTGCAAGATCCTGCAGGTTTCTAAGCAAACCTGACCACAAGCCACAACTACTCTCAATACAGATAACACCCACAAACATCTCTCAAGAGTTGGTCCTAAAGGATCCCAGATTTTTTGTGCATCATCATGGTACAATTCTGAGCATTTTGACACCAAGATAAAAAATGTTGGGTATTTAGTTGTCGAGATACAATGTTTTACAATTTTGGGGCGATCGATGACCTTTTGACCCCCCAAAAGTTTTCCCCACCCCCTACCCCACCTTACTTTTTTTTGGTAAGTCTTGACACCCATACTTACCAAAATCAGTTGAAACCAGCTTGTTTAAAATTATTTCTTAGATTGGATCTAAATATGGCTAATTTTAGGATACTATAAGCGTTCCAAGCTAACTAGACTTACACAGACCTTGCCTATAAAGTAGCATTAGGAGCCTCCCTGAAAAGTCTATCCTAGCGAGGATTACAATGCAGAATAGTCCTCAGCGTCAATGGGTAGCCCTTACTGTTGAGGAGCTCGTGGAGCTGGTAAGAAGGTTTTTTCGTCGTCAGCTTATATTTGCTCCTCCACAGTCTCTCGGACAGCTATTGTTACTTGGAAGATCTCTCGCTACTGGGCCGCCTGGTGTTTGGTCAAGGTGTGCTTCCAACTGGTGAAACTGCCTTGCCGGTGAGCACTGAGGCGGTCTGACTAGACCTGGGGCGTAAATCCAGATGGGTGTGAGAAACAAAGAGTCAGGAGCTCAGATACTCAGCTAGATAGAACGCGGTCCCACTGTATGAGTTAGAGTCAACAAAACTTAATCTCAAACATACAACAGAACACGCAGGATATCTTAGGGTAGATTGTGACAATGTCCACAGGGTAATAGGATGAGGAATGGAGGAAGTTGGTAGTGGTATGAAGTAACTGGAAGTTGGTGGAGATACAGAAGTGAATGAAATGAATAGGATTCAAGCCTTTATAGCACACAAAGGGGGAGTGGAATAGGAGGTGGAGCATACAAGTGAACCAATCAGATTGCAACACATGAAGAGAAGAGTGAGAGATTACCAAAAAAGGAGACATAGGAAAAGTGCAGTGTGGAAACAATTAACACCAAGTCAATCACAATCAATCTACAAGTGGGTAGTGGATTTGTTTGAAGTGTGGTGCAGGAAAATTCTTGCTTGAACCTTTTACTTGTGGTTGTCTGAAGAAGGGAGAGGCTCCCTGGTAAGGATTGCAAAGGTGCTGCAGGACATAACTGTAAACAGGTGTAAATATGGCATGCTGGAGTGTATGGGGAAGAGAACAAAAGACATGGAGTGATGGATAGAGAGTGGTGAATACATAACATACATACAGAGTCATAAGATTGTCAATTCATGTCTTCTTGCCCAGACATACTGGGGGGGGGCGAGATGAGAGAGAGAGATGTAAATTGTTGCTTGCTTTTAGTCGACGTTGAGCTGTCGGTCGTTGCTGGAGTGTCGGACGCTGTGTCTTCCGAGTCACTCAGGAGTAGAGCCAGCTTGGTCACCGGTCGTTGCTGGAGTGTCGGACGCTGTGTCTTCCGAGTCACTCAGGAGTAGAGCCAGCTTGGTCACCGGGCGTTTCAGCGTGGAGGTGGCGGTCTTAATGGTGACAACGCGAACCAATCCATCCTGGCCGGGGTGTGTTTCCAAGACCTTGGCCATGGGCCATTGCTGTGTAAAGGTGTGATCGTCCCGAAGGATCACGATGTCTCCCACCTTGAGGTTAGCGGATGGTCGGCGCCACTTCTGGAGCTTTTGTAGTTGCTGCAGATACTCTGCAGACCAACGTCTCCAAAAGTGGCTCACCACAGCCTGACACATATTCCATCGTCGATGGAGAGATGGACTGCTGGTGATGGGGATTTCTGGATATGCTCGTGGGGTACGTAAGATGAGAAAATGAGAGGGAGTGAGAGTGGTGATTCCGTCGGTGGAATGACTGGTGATCGATGTCAAGGGGCGACTGTTTAAGCAGGCCTCAACTTGAGCGGCGATAGTCGCGAACTCCTCGTACGTCATTCTTTGGATGCCGATGATCTTCCTGAGGTGTTTCTTTGCCGATTTCACAGCAGCCTCCCAAAGTCCCCCGAAGTGGGGTGCCCTTTCGGGAGTAGAATGCCACTGGATACGTTCTGTGAGAAGATAGGAGGAGATGGCGGAGATGGTGTTCGTATCCTTGAGCAAGCGGTACAATTCCTGGAGATCCCTTTTTGCTCCAACAAAGTTCCCACCATTATCCGAGTGGATCTCTGTCGGACATCCTCTGCGTGCAATGAAGCGTTTCAGGCAGGCGAGGAAAGCTTCAGTGGAAGCATCAGAGACTACCTCCAAGTGGGCAGCCTTGGTAGAAAAACACACAAACACAGCGAGGTAACATTTTACCAGTACCGGCTTGCGGGTGTGTCCCTTCTTCAATGTGAAAGGGCCAGCGTAGTCTACGCCACAGATAGAGAATGGAGGGTTGAGAGATGTTCTGGACGCTGGGAGTTGTCCCATCATCTGGGATTGCGTCCGGGCTGTGGTCCGTCGACAGGTGACACAGCTCCGGTGGACGGCTCGGGAGAGTCGTCTGGCGCCAACTACATGGACACGATTGCCTGTAGCGGAAAGAATAAGGCTTGGGCCGCAATGGCCCAGCGACACATGTTTAGTGACAAACATCAAATGAGAGATTCTGCTTTTGTGGGACAAAATGACAGGATGGACCTGGGAATGGCTGAGATGTGAGAATGATAGTCTACCACCCACCCTGATGATCCCATGTTTGTCGATGAACGGTGTCAATGGGAGGAGAGCACTGGAGGTCTTGATAGGTCGATCGTGAGAGAGGCGCTGAAGCTCGTTTGAGAAGGTTTGCGACTGAGCCATTCGGAAGAGAAGTTGCTCAGAGAATTCAATCTCAGTTATGGTGAGATGGTTGTTACGATTGAGCGGTTGTCGACGGATTGAAGCTTGCAGGTTAGCAACGAATCGTCTGCACCAAGCAGTCACACGTATGAGAGTATGATAGCTGTTGTATCGGTCCTCGATCCAGACAGGAGAGACTGTGACAGCTGAGAGGCAGACGGCCTTCAGCTCCAGCGTGCTATCAGACCCCAGGAGAGGTTGAACAGGCATAGCGAACGGTTCGGATGTGAGCCAAGAGGGGCCTTCCCACCATAATGAGTGTTGTAAGAGTTCACCGGGTGATAGGCCACGCGAGGCACAGTCTGCTGGATTTTGTGAGGTCGGTACATGGTGCCACGTAGACGGTGGCAGCTCTGTAAGGATTGTAGACAGTCGATTGCCCACAAAGGTTTTAAACCGTTTAGGGTTACCGTCCAACCAGGAGAGAACTATGGTGCTGTCGCACCATGCGTGGATGTCTTCTATCGGTATATTGAGAGCCCTTCTCACTGAGGACAATAGTTTTGCCAATAGTGCAGCACCGCACAACTCCAATCTGGGGATTGACAGTTGTTTGAGAGGAGCGACGCAAGTCTTGGCCGTTACCAGAGCACAGGTAGGAGAGTGGTCAGCGTACGTTGCCCTGACGTAGATGACAGCCGCATAGGCGTGAGTGGAGGCGTCACTGAAGCCATGTAGTTGAAGGGTCAGTCTGGTTGTAGACTTTGCAAAATAGCAACGGGGTTGCTTTCTGCTGGATAGGAAGTGGAGTTGCTGCCTCCACTGAGAGTGTTCGTCGACGTATGGTTGAGGTAAGGGGTCGTCCCAGGCTAGCTTCTCCTCCCAAACCCGTTGGTAAAGTATCTTCATAGTCACCACGGTTGGGGCCAGCCATCCAAGAACGTCGAATGTTCTGGCGACGTCGGAAATGATTCCTCGTTTGGTTGATTTGACTTCAGTGGGCAGACTCAGGGAGGTAGATATGGTGTCTTGAGCCGAATCCCATTCCACCCCGAGTGCCTTGGGGTACTTTGATTGTTCATTGCCAGTGAGGTCTTGCACAGGCATGGTTTCGAGGAGAGAAGGAGAGATTGAGTTGAGTACTAATGGAGAACTGCTTCTCCATTTTCGGAGGTCGAAGCCTCCCTTGAGGAGTAATGATCTGAGTTCGGTGTGTAGGAGCATCGCTTGCTCTGGGGTCTCTGCACCAGTGAGAAGGTCGTCAACGTAAAAAGAGTTTGAGACGAGAGGAGAGGCAATTGGGTACTGGTGAGCAAAATCGTGAGAGGTCTGTTGGAGAGTTTTGATGGCCAGGTATGGCGAGGCAGAGACACCAAAGGTGACTCTCGTCATGCGAAAGTCACTGAGCGGGTCTGTGGGCTGCTCTCTCCAGATGAATCGATGGAGGTCTCTGTCTTCGGGATCTAGATGCACAGCCCTATACATTTTGCTAATGTCAGCACTGAGTGCCACTGAATGCATTCTAAATCTCAGAAGTATAGTGTCCAGGGTTGGATGCAAGGTCGGGCCAGTATGCAGAGTGTCATTGAGGGAGGAGTGGTTTGATGTCTTGGCGCTAGCATCAAAGACGACCCGTAACTTGGTACTGGTGCTACTCTCCTTGATCACTCCATGCATAGGCAGGTAATAATGCTCTTTGGCTGATGTGAGATCTGAAGATGGGATTTTCTCGGCATGGCCGAGGTCAAGGTATTCCTGTATGACCGCCTGAAAGGCTTCATGGTTGCCCCTTTTGACGAGGGCTTTTTCATTAGATAAATACCGATGGAGTGCTTGAGGCCTGCTCAGGCCAAGGGTCGTGTGATGTTTGACCCTGGGTAATGAGACTTGATAGTGACCCGGATCGGGTTTGTACACATGAGTTTCAGCGTAGTGCTGTTGGACTAACTCCTCATCAGGAGTAAACATAGAGGTGCTATCTGGTGGCTCTTCCACCTCCCAGAACCTGGTAAGGATGCTATCAGTGGGGTTGACCTCGGTTGGAGAGATGACGTTAACGGTCTGGTTGACACTTTGGGGGAGGTACTTTCCTAAGATTGCCCAGCCAAATACTGTCTCCATAGCCATGGGGGCGTTCTTGGGACCTGCTATCTGTCCCTTGAGCATGATGTCGGGAATCAAATCGCAACCTAAGAGGAGGTCTACTCTGCCTGGCAGATGGAATGCTGGGTCGGCAAGAGCTAAGGGCTTAATGTGGGGCATGTCCCGCACATGGGAGGCTCCTTGTAGAGGTAGGTCACACGTGACTTTGTGCACAATGGCTGCTGTCACTGTGAGAGAGGGGGTGTTACTGGCTACAGGGCACAGTGAAACTTGAGAGATGGCTTGAGATACTTGGAGAGGTGTAGCTTGGGCTCCAGTGAAATTCACAGTGGTGGCTTGCCTAGGAAGGTTAAGAGAGTGTGCCACCCTGTTTGAGATAAGGGACATAGATGCCCCTGAGTCCAGGAGTGCCCTGGCTATGGTCTTCCTTCCACCCGGGCCCTTGACTAGCACTTGGGTGGTCATCATTAGGCAACTAGGCAAAGCTGTGGGTTCAGTAGTGGACACGGAGCTAGCGTCGCATGCCACTACGTTCACCATTGGTGAGATAGCACTAGTGATTGGGGTTGCGTTGCTTGATGCAACCTCCCCTGTGACGGGGGCAGAACTACGGTCCCGATGGACCAGGGTATGGTGTTTGCCCCCGCACGACCTACAGCGAGCTGTGCTCCTGCATTCCCCAGTGTGGTGGCCGGGGGCCAGACAGTTATAACATAACTTTAAGGCTCTGATATGATCTCCCCTCTGCTGCATACTCATACCATTAAAGATAGTACATTGGTACAGGGGGTGTTTGCTACCTGGGCATAATTGACATTCATACCTGCATCCATGTGTGGAGTGTTGAGGTGTTGAAGAGTGAATTGCTGCCTTATGCCTTCTGGGGTGTGGTTCTTGCTTTGGTTCGATGGGCTTGTACTTGGGCTCAGACGGTTTGAGCGTGGTGAGGGCGTCTGCCCTGAAACGGAGGAATTTTACGAGCTTATCAATCGGTGGCACTGACTTGGTGTCCTTGGTGTGGAGCTCCCATTCAGTTTGCATAGCCTTGGAGAGTCTGGTAACGTTGAGTGAGATGAGTACAGCATCAAGCTCATACTGGCCAGTGTGCTTTAGACCTGCCAGGTTGTGGCTAATGGAGTCAGCTAGGCCGTTGAAATCGGCCTTGGTAGTCTTGACCGGCTCATCACAGGAGAGAGCCTTGCAATAAGTGGAGTGAATGATCCTTTTCTTGTCAAATCGTTGATGTAGTAATTCGACCACTTCATCATAGTGGCCGTCGTGTTCAATTCCACTGTAAAGGAGAGGGTTGGTGTCTGGATCTCGGATTGAGTCCCTGAGGTAGGCCAACTTGTTGGTGCTGGTCAGATCTGGGTTAGTATGGACTGCAGCGGAGAACTGGCTCCAAAAAGTCCCCCATTGCATCAGGTCTCCTTCAAACCGTGGTAAAGCTATCTTCGGGAGCTGAATAGTCTTGGAGCGAGAGGAGGACGATGTGGTGGTGAGCATAGGAGATCGTGGTGTCTCCTTCGTGGTGAGGCTGATGTAACGTGCCTTGAAATCCATTGCAGCTTGTCGTGCAGGATGATCGGTTCTGATGGTTGACTTCTGGAGGATGGCGATGAAAACGTCGAACCTAGCCGTGTAGCTTCCCCAGGCGACTGAGTAGTCTTTATCTGGATCGCGCCCCACGCATGTCTCCATCTCGTTCAGAGTGGATTCCAACTCGGTCACGAGTTCGTGAATCTTCTTCAAGGCCATGAGCCGTCTAAGAATGTTTCTGGTCGTCTCCACGTTCTCGGTGAAGGTGTCTCCCAGTTCCTCTTCCTTTTCCCTTCGGTGGGAATCGGATTCCTCGGTGCAGATAGCATCATGGACTTGAAAGTATCGCCGTTCGGTTGTCTCCAATGAGGCAAGACGGTCAGTGAGTGATTCTAGATCAAACTTGGATGGATCGTCGTCTTCCATACGCTGGAAGCGTCGTAGAGATCGGGTGACAACACCAGTAAAGGAAGACCTGCTACTCTTGAGCGTCTCCACATCTACAGGTTCGTCTGACATGCTTGAATCTGTGATAGAATACAAGGGTGAAATTCAGAAAGCTGAATTAGGCTTACGAAGTTTCGTAGAGTTGGTTGGTTGAATGATTCGGATGGTTCGGAAATGGAGAGCGGTTGTCTCTCCTATCCGGCTCGAAGGACCAGTTTTATGTTTGGTCAAGGTGTGCTTCCAACTGGTGAAACTGCCTTGCCGGTGAGCACTGAGGCGGTCTGACTAGACCTGGGGCGTAAATCCAGATGGGTGTGAGAAACAAAGAGTCAGGAGCTCAGATACTCAGCTAGATAGAACGCGGTCCCACTGTATGAGTTAGAGTCAACAAAACTTAATCTCAAACATACAACAGAACACGCAGGATATCTTAGGGTAGATTGTGACAATGTCCACAGGGTAATAGGATGAGGAATGGAGGAAGTTGGTAGTGGTATGAAGTAACTGGAAGTTGGTGGAGATACAGAAGTGAATGAAATGAATAGGATTCAAGCCTTTATAGCACACAAAGGGGGAGTGGAATAGGAGGTGGAGCATACAAGTGAACCAATCAGATTGCAACACATGAAGAGAAGAGTGAGAGATTACCAAAAAAGGAGACATAGGAAAAGTGCAGTGTGGAAACAATTAACACCAAGTCAATCACAATCAATCTACAAGTGGGTAGTGGATTTGTTTGAAGTGTGGTGCAGGAAAATTCTTGCTTGAACCTTTTACTTGTGGTTGTCTGAAGAAGGGAGAGGCTCCCTGGTAAGGATTGCAAAGGTGCTGCAGGACATAACTGTAAACAGGTGTAAATATGGCATGCTGGAGTGTATGGGGAAGAGAACAAAAGACATGGAGTGATGGATAGAGAGTGGTGAATACATAACATACATACAGAGTCATAAGATTGTCAATTCATGTCTTCTTGCCCAGACACCTGGCTATAGTGTGATTTTCACAATGGTGGACGAGGAAGCAGTCGATCCCTTGCCTCGTTGCTGGTCTTCTCCAATAGTTAGAGCCTTAGAAATGTGGCTATAAAATTCTTTGTTTCTAAGCTGATTAAACCATCTTGCTTTAAGTCTCAAACTCCAAATGATTGCCACGCGCAACTCGCTTGGAAAATGCACAACAGTTTGGACGTTGCACGTACGTTGGACTTCAACACACGCCAAGTTTAAATTTAAAAAAAAATTTCACTTGCACGTATATCGATGTATATTATAAATATGTACTATCTCTTCTTCTTACCTCTCTCCCTCTTCATCTCTAATTACCATGACTCTTCCTTCTTCTTCAGTTGTCTCTTGGCTGAACAAGCGTGAAAATGATCTCATGTTGGATCGTGGTAATCTTCGCATTCCCTCTGGTGCTCGTGCCTCCCTTCCTGGTGGACCCGCTACTGGCAGTTCGGGAACACCAGCGAGTGCTCTCTTGTCGTGCATCAAACCTACAGGGAATGGGGTTATGGCGTTGCCATCCTCCTTAGTCCCACACTATCCTCCCATTGCTTCTTACACTGGCATGCAGCCACATAGCAAGGTACATATTCCCACATCCCTTACTAGTTGAGATCCCAATCGTCGATTTTATTCCTCATCTAACCTCATCTAATTCTATTTTAAATGATGTTAATAATGATGTTTTGACCAACTTACTTCAGCCTTAATCAACCGAGGAATGTTGAAGCAAACATGCCTTAATCACCCGAGGAATGTTGAAGCAAACATGCCTTAATCACTCGAGGAATGCTGAAGCAAACATGCCTTAATACCAAAAATAATGATGTTTTGACCAACTCACTTCAGTCTTAATTACCCGAGGAATGTTGAAGCAAACATGCCTTAATCACCCGAGGAATGTTGAAGCAAACATGCCTTAATCACCCGAGGAATGTTGAAGCAAACATGCCTTAATCACCCGAGGAATGTTGAAGCAAACATGCTTTAATCACCCGAGGAATGCTGAAGCAAACATGCCGGGGGGACTACACCTGAAAAACTTTGGAGTTTTTTATTTGTTTTTTTATCAGTTCAAACTGTTGCTGTACATATCTACTAGCCAATTCTAAAGTTTTAGAGCTATTGGATGCTCCATTTAAAAGTTATGATGGTTTTTGTCCATGCAATTTCTCATTGATTTGAAGAGAAACCAACAAGGAACACTAAAGGGGGGACAGCAGCATTTTTTAAATTAAAACAAACAAACTTGTGGTTACCACATTATAGCTCAGTAGATTCTGTAAACTTCATGGTATGGACTTCATATATAGCTCAAAAGATAGGTCTCTCTTTGTGCTCTCTGTTGATACTAAAATATTTTTCATAGGTATAACTATAGCCTAGTTACTAGACCTAAAGTGGAGGGAACCTCAAAAACCTGAATGCCTGAACTGGCAGCATAAATATCTCCAGATTGCCAAGTGCTAGAGAGTTGAAATTAGCACCAGTGGCTAGAGGAAGCCCTACTCTATTTAATGAGTGTTTTCATAAGGCGCTAAAATGTAAGTACGTGGTCAAGCGCTCGGGTGGAAAATGAGTTTTATGGATTATTAACGAAATTCATTTTCCATCCGGCTTGACCACGTACTTAGATTTTAACGCCTAATAAAAACACTCATTGAATAGAGTAGGCTAGCCACTGGTGCTAATTTAAACCCTCTAGCACTTGGCAATCAGGAGATATTTATGCTGCCAGTTCAGGCATTCAGGTTTTTGAGGTTCCCTCCACTTGTAGCTCTTGTAACTTGGCTATAGTTATACCTATGAAAAATATTTTAGTATCAACAGAGAGCACACAGAGAGCACACAGAGAGACCTATCTTTTGAGGTATATATCAAGTCCATACCATGAAGTTTGCGGAATCTATAGAGTTATAAAGTGGTAACCGCAAGAAGAAAAAAGGGGGAAAATACATGTGGGTCACTCTCCCCCCAAAAATGCAACTGTCCCTCCTTCAACACATATTGCCAGGAATTTTGAAAATCTATTTTGTTCTGATTTTGCGGCGAACATAACTTTGCCACACTTGACTCAATTTCAATATTTGAGGACTCATTTGAGAGCTCTTTTAGTGATCTGTGATATAACGGTTTGATTTTTTTTTTAACTTGAAGCATTGCCGAGTTATGGTGATTAGAAGAGGTGACTGTCACAGATTTTGCGTTTATTTTGTGTGGTTGGAAATGAAATGCCTTAGAACTAATGAACAGGAGATGTGTTGAAAAATATGCCTCCGTTATATCACAGCTAAATGTCTTGGTAAGCTACAAACCAAATTTGGGCATCTGTAGACCAGGCACTTGGAAATATCCTAGCCGCAGTTTGGGGGGTGCAATTTTTGGAGTGACCCTTGCCTTTTTGGATGTATCTTCTAAGAAAATGTGCCTATAGAGACATTTCACATATCATCTTAAAGCACACAGAATGAGCAACAAGTTGGCATCAAAAGTATCTTCACAGAAGAAAGGGAGGGAAAGTTATGATGGCTACAAAAATGCGTTCAAATTTTGGTGGTTTCAGGTGTAGTCCCCCCTTTTAATCACCCGAGGAATGTTGAAGCAGACATGCCTTAATCACCCAAATGCTGAAGCAACGTGCCTTAATCACCTGAGGAATGCTGAAGCAACGTGCCTTAATCACCTGAGGAATGCTGAAGTAACATGCCTTAATCACCCGAGGAATGTTGAAGTAAACATGCCTTAATCACCCGAGGAATGTTGAAGTAAACATGCCTTAATCACCCGAGGAATGTTGAAGCAAACATGCCTTAATCACCCGAGGAATGTTGAAGCAGACATGCCTTAATCACACCTTTAATCACCTGAGGAATGCATTGGATTCTATATAATTATATATATTTTTTCAAGCTGATATAAGATAAATTCAAGAAATTCTCATTTTGATTGTAACCAAACTCTCTCCCCTCCCTTTCTCTTCTCTCTTCCTGAATCTCTTGACCCCACATCTCTCCATCAGCCTCAGTTTAATAGTACCCCGTTCATCTCTACTGAGGACAGCACATCCTCGCAGCAGCTCAAACGTCATTCTGATCGTCATGTGCTGAGTTCTTTGGGTTCCAAGGAGAATATAGCCAAGCAGCACATTCTCTTCAAGGGTGGAAAGAAAACTGCTCTATCACCTCTTTCTGAGCATGCTCTTGTGGCTGGAGACGTGGCTAGCTCTGGCGTAGTCCTTCACTCTGGGAAATGTAATATACATAGCAGATGTTTTCATTCTGGGTGATGTAATATACATAGCAGATGTTATTACTCGGGGAAATGTAATATACATAGCAGATGTTTTCATTCTGGGTGATGTAATATACATAGCAGATGTTATTACTCGGGGAAATGTAATATACATAGCAGATGTTTTCATTCTGGGTGATGTAATATACATAGCAGATGGTATTACTCGGGGAAATGTCATATACATAGCAGATGTTTTCACTCTGGGCAATGTAATATACATAGCAGATGGTATTACTCGGGGAAATGTCATATACATAGCAGATGTTTTCACTCTGGGCAATGTAATATACATAGCAGATGTTTTCACTCTGGGCAATGTAATATACATACACAGAGCAGATGTTTTTCTATGTCAGTCGTATTCCTAAAATTGTGGTCATTGCCTATACTACAAGCCAGAAAAAAAACATGCTGATCACGTTGCGTACAATGTTAAAAAATGCATACCATGAATGCAGCACACCGTAAACACTAACCAAAGCAACGGTAGAGAACGGAAATAAACTGTCCGCTTAGCGGTGCTGCAGCGCAAGCACTTCACCAATTAAAAGGAGAAGAGTCGGTGCGCTGGTAAGTCTCAGTTGAGTAGTGAGCATTTTTCAAGTCTTCTCTTCGTTCCAGAGCCTTCATTCTTCTCGCCTTAAGTATTGCAGTCTAGTCTAAGCCTCCTGTTCCGTACTTCAGTCGAGTGTCCGTCTCCTGCCTGAAGCACTTTCGTTCCCAGTCGAGCATAGGTTTCTGCATCTCTTTCTTGCTATAAATACAGATTTATAGCAAGCTAGAGGTGCGGAGACCTACGCTCGATAGTAGAATGAAAGTGATTCAGGTAGAAGACTAGTGCTCGACTGCACTGCTGTGCTCTCTCGCTGGGACCGATGCTCAATTGGAGTACAGAACATCACTACTTCAGGTGGGAAGAATGAAGGTTCTGGAACTAAGGTAAGACAATCCAGCCCTCCTGTGCGAAACGGTATACAGATGAGCGTCATTAATATTTTAAATTAAGTGCTGCTCCTTCATTTTGTTTTCTGCCTGGACAACTGTTCAATTAAATGATTATAAAATGTTGTTTCAATTCAGTTGTTGTATTCTTTATTGTACAAAAAAAAATTCCTCTGAATTGAGGGAAATGTTCAGAATTTGTTTTTTTAATGGTAGTAGTCCAACTTTTGATTAACTGACCAGCTTCAATTCAATGGTCTGAAAGGAGGTGGCCTGGCACAAAGGTGTAGGTGGAGCAATGGGATGCCAACTTCATTGAACCTTGAAGATGAATTGGAGAAGGCTAAGGCACTGGGGGCAGTTACCAGAGTGGCACACGGTGGGTTAGCTCCCTCTGGTTCTTCTCCAACGAAGAACAAGAAACAAATATAGTTAATTGGGGCTAAAAAAACTGTTTCCCTTACCTTTACCTTTTAAGACCCAGAGTAAAGGATTTATTAAAAACACATACATGTGCCATCCTATAGTGCTTTACTATCAAATGATGACTACATAAATAAATAAAAAATATCCTATGTCCTCTAACGAAATATTTAAAAAAAAGCCGGTTCGGAGTTAAAAAAACACCTCTTTAAAAATAATCAAATGAAATATATACTTCAATATTTTATCAATTGAATCTTTTTTCATTAAAATCAATAAATAGTACAATAATCATTATAGGAAAAATACTTGAAAATGTTTATCACTTTTGCTTCACACTCGAACTTCAGCAGTGCCTTCCCTCGACTAACTGTTTCCACTACTGGCTGAACGGGCATACATGCAACGATCCACTGCTACTCTATCTCCACATCTTCCTGCTTTAGGCAATCGTAGAAAATGCGTGTTGAGTCTGTGCTTCTCTCTCTCTTTTTTTTATTTTAAGGAAGGTAAATTCAGCTGAAGTGGGATCAGCATCTTCGTCATCACTGAAAACTTTTGTCATGATGCAATAGTCCATGTACCATTCACTAGGTGGTTTATTCATGTTCAAATAATTCATATTATTCACAATTATGCTCTAACTCACAAATTAGCATGACTGGAGAAGAAAAAATGAAAAATTAGTGCTTGAAAAAAGACTACTTGAAAAAAGACTAGAAAAAAATTGCCAAAAAAACAAAACACCTGGATTTTTTTACCCATGGTGACCAAAAATATCTGGGGTTAAAAAAAGCCGGTCCAAAAAACCCTAAAATATCACCCAAAAAAGATTTTTTTGGAATAAACCATTTAGTAACTATTTTCTTTTGGCTAGCGTTCATAATTTACTAACTAGTTTGATTAATCTACCAGGTGAGTCAGAAAAAAGTTAATTTCGGGTATTTTCTACATGTTTAGGTTCTTTATTTTGTCATGACGTCATGTCCTCCATGTCAATATTTTTATACAAAAAAAAACATTAATGAAAAACCCATTAAAAGTACTTGACAGATCAAGGATTGTTTAAATTCTTAAAGCAGTTGTGTCTTCCCCAGATCCCTGGTCTTTTTTTACCCCAATTGACTACACAATCAAATTGGGACATTATTTATTTAGAATGCATAACCAACTCACCGCCGTATCCGCCATATGGTGGAGTTGCGATAAAAACAAATATATAAAATCGTTAGTTTTAGCTACGCATGTGCTAAATATACCTGGGCATGTCTCTTGCTTAGCTAGAGAGCTGGAATTAAAATAGCTGGGGTATAGCGCCTAGGTAACCAAGGTATTCGTGACGTCAAACTCAGCTGATCGATTAAAAGAAATGGCTACTAGACTAAATTTGGACGATGTTTTGGCAATGCTGGATGACGACGAATTCGGTCTCTCTGAGGTTGAAAGTGATGAGGAAGGAGAAGGGATATTTGCCTACCACGGAGAACAAACTAGAGATCCTGAGGAGCGAGCAACTCTGACTGACATCGTAGATTCAGAACCAGTTTTTTGCCAGTCCAGAGATAGTAGCACTGATTTGCGTAGGGATCTAGGTCTTGAGACTGACGATGGTGAAGAACAGGAACAAGATGTCCCAGGTAAATAAATAGCAAGATCTACTGCTTTTTTTCTTGCTTTTTTTCTGACTTGTATAAAAAAATAAACGGCGTTTGCGACACACCAATCCACTCCACGCATGCGTGCGTCACAGCTCCCGTTTATAGAATGCAACATCATCTCCATGAATAACATAATTTTAAAAAAACAGGCAGTTTTATTTCGTGGTTCATTGCCAGCTGCAAATAAGAAACATGGTGTGTATTTTTATCCAAAACAAACACAAATATGGATCTGCAGGCAGTATTGGAGGCTCTTTCTGATATTGAGAATGACTTTGTGACAGTGAATTGATGATATTGGAAGAAGATGAACTCGATGATGTGGAAGAAGATGGCCTGGAGGATGCGGTTCCTGAAGAAATGGAAGATGCTAATGGCAGCAGTAGTGTAGATGAGACTGATGGGGAAATGGATGTGGAAACTGGCCATACGAGTGGAAATTCTTCAAGTGGGCTTGTCAGGGTGGAAAGAAGGTGACAACATTATGAGCCCCACCGAGCATTTGTACACAGAAACTCCTGGTTCAAATTTGCCAGATGATGATGTTGAGCCCAAGGATTTCTTCACCTGTTCTTTGCAGACGAGGTTTTTGACCTAGTAGTGCGTGAAACAAATTCTGATCGTAAACAGGCCACTTACGGTTCGCTCAGGCTTAGTGTACTATCAGACTTGCTCTGACCACCCACCTCTACATCCAGAAGAGTGCTTCAAAGAGTACCACACAGCCAAGATCCTGAAGAAACCAAGAGCAACACAGTGAACTCATGACTATATTGTTATTCAATGAATTATTGTTATTTGTTATTCAATTATCTTCTTACTACAAAACATTGTACTTGATCTAGCAAGGTATTCAAATGGATTTTTGCTGTTATTATTGCTGACAATCTTGTTCTTGTAGCTAGATAGATAGCTATATAGCCAGGTAAAGTTTTAGTACACAATGTAACAAAAATAGCTCCCACCAACCTAAATTGCCAATCATATAGCTACCACACAGCATACAGACAAATCTAGCATACTTTGCATAGTTTAAGCAGCCTACTAACATACAAAATTAGCGAGAAAGTAGTGGAAGCTACCATGACTAGTTTCTAAACAAAGGTATAACAATAGCGTCAATACGATGGGTTTTTCTTTACTGGCTATCGAATACTTACAGTTTGCTGAGATAACCAATGTTCCCTGGATGTGTCTCTGTTGTTTGGTCAATTTTGGAGTAGTAAATATGCCGTAGGAGCAGCTAACAACAGACCGTTTCTTCCCCATACGATCGCACAAGGTTTTTTAAAAAAATGCCGCACCCAGATGATTATTTCCGGTTTGAGTATAACGCACGTACGATTATTGTGACGTTTTCAATTGACGCCGCGTAAGTGAGCTATAGCTAGTAGGTAATTAGTTGGCTATGGTTTCTAATTATCTGCCCTAGTAAAATATGACACTTTTATGTATAACTTTTATGTATATTTAGGCAACAGTGTTGAGATGGAGATTGAGAGTAGTGATAATGAATCTGACTTTGATGGAGATTCTATACCTGATCCTGGCACTTCAGCATCTTCTAGCATGTCGTTGGATGGACAAGATTCTGCTCTGGGGAGAGGTGTTGTTAGCCGTTTATGTAAAGGGAGAGGCAATGGTAGGGGTGTGCATCATGGGAGAGGTGTTGGTAGTGGTGTCCGTCGGGGGAGAGGTGTTGGTAGGGGTTTGTGTCAGGGGAGAGGTCGAGCACAACCAGCTGGAAGTGGTACTGGGTTTGCTTTGTCGAGCAGTATTCAACCAGTTTTAGGTTCCTGGATGACAGGCGAATCAACATCCTTATCTTACACTTATGAGAAGACCCCAGGACCTACTTCACCTGTTGTTGATTCCAGTCTTTCTGCTATAGATCTTTTCTGTCGTTTTTTTACTGCTACTGTCTGGACTTTTCTTGTTGAAGAGTCCAACCGTTTTGCTGCTGCTGGTGTAGGAACAACTCCTCATTCTCATCCTTGGACAGATGTAACAGTAGAGGAAATGAAAGCATTTATTGGTATTGTGATCCTTATGGGGATTGTGAAACTACCTAGAATAGAACTCTACTGGTCTACACAGCACCCCCTTATAGCCACTCCAAATATCATGTCTCGGGTTCGTTTTGAGCAATTGTACAGGTTTTTACACCTCTGTGACAATACCAACCAGGTTCCATTTGGTCAGCCCGGACATGATCGTCTATATAAAGTGAGGAAATTGTTGGATATGCTAGTTCCTAAATTTCAGTCGGAGTATGACATGAACCAAGAGTGCAGCATTGATGAAGCAATGATTCCATTCAAGGGCCGGCTTGGCTTCAAACAATACATAAACCAGTAAAGTGGGGAATAAAGGTTTTTGTGCTAGCTGATGCTCGCAATGGCTATGTGCATAATTTACAGATTTACACTGGTAAAGATGTTGACAGAACCCCTTGTGATGTTGGCCTATGTACCATGGTAGTCGTCGAATTGTTAGAGGGTCACAAGGATAGTGGTGTGCATTTGTATACGGATAACTACTATACTAGCTCTGCTTTGTATCTTCATCTATACAAGTGGGGGATCAATGCTTGTGGCACTACTCGTATAAATAGGAAGCATTTCCCTCAGGATTTGACAACAAAGGCCACCCAGGCAAATAGGGGGTTCTATGATTACCGTGCCAATGGGCCACTTCTTGCATGTGCTTGGGTTGATAAAAGAACTATATATTTTTTTAATCAACCATGCATGTAGCAATGCCCTCATCTGGTTTACCAACCGTCAAAAGACGTCAATTGGATGGTAGTAAACAGGATGTGCCATGCCCCCCCCTCTTACCTGACTATCAAAGTTTAATGCGAGGAGTTGACCGTGGTGATCAACTTCAAAGTTATTACAATATTGGCAGGCGATCGAAGAAATGGTGGAGGAGAGTGTTCTGGTATCTAATTGAGTGTGCTATCTTGAATAGCTATGTATTAGATCAATTTATTAGGCCAGCTAAGTATGCTCGTCTTGGAAGAGGCAAGCGAGATATGCTCTGTTTTAGGCTTGAGCTTGCAAGGGAACTTGTTGGAAGCTTCAGATCCCGCCAGCATCCAGGGCGTCCTCGCAGCTCCGAGCATGCAATGCAGGACCGGCTGAATCCATCCATAGGTCATTGGCCAGTGCATAAACCAAAGAAGAACAATTGTGTTGTGTGTGTAAGGATAACGCAAAGAAATGGTCTCCCTAAAGCTGGCAATATACATGAGTCGCGCATCAAATGCTCCAGTTGTGATGTCCATCTTTGTGTTGCTAATGGACGGGACTGTTATAAAAAATATCACACTCTCACAGATTATAGTCGTTGATGTGATTCGTTTATGTGATTATTCTGTGTTGCCTCCTGGATAACCTTCCCCAGCACTACATATATACTCTACAAACTCTACCATAGCCTTCACTCTGCTGCTAACAGTTGACTCTTTTTGTTTTTGTGGTTTTTGTATGTGTTGGCATTGATTGGTGTTGTTATTGTTTTGTGTCCCCTGGCTAAATGGCTGGAAATTTTTAATAAAATTGATCAGCCAAGATAACATCTTTATCACAAAAGAAAAACTTTATGTAGTGCGATAATTTGAGTGGCCAATAGTGAGTGTGTGCCAATAGTGAGTGTGTGCTTATTATAAAAAATACAATCAAAACAAACAATCAAATGGTATAATGATATTCATCATCTGTGGTCAGTTGCTAGGAAACCTACAGTTGACCACAATGTTTGTCAACACCAATGCTATAACATCAACCATGGTTGCTAGGGACATTTGTGCACTCCTGGTTGAATATAAAATATTATGTAAAATAATGTCACTATTTTTAAAAAGTGCTGTGTAAATCCAGCGGTGGAAGGGTTTAAAAAAAAAAAAAATTTTTTTTATCCATCACCAAATAAGAATGTGTGAAAAAATTGGTGGAATGTGGGCTAGGCAGCTGGAAAATTTGTACACATGTTCGTGGAGATCTTGGAAGGGTTAATTGGTGAACTAGGGGTCATCACCAAAATCCTACCTACTTTTTATTTGTTGCCAATCAGCATGTTCAAATAACCTTATGAAAAGGGCCATCTACTTTTTTCCTCTCCCACTAACTTCCTCTTCTAACTCGGACAAAACAAACTGTATGCTGCAATGATACCAGTTAGAGAATGCTGAAACTATCCACTGTCAAGATAAAGTTTAACTACAGACACTGTAGATAGAGAGCACCTTAAGTAATTAAAGGCCTGCACACAAAGGCTATCTAAGTTTTTCTAAGCCTTTCTTATAGAACAGAAGCTATGACTTATAAACCTGTGAAGGCCCAGCTAGCTGAAAAGAGGTTTTGACTTATGTCACAATCATATACAGAATTTACTCACTGTTTTTCACCATGGGCTTCAGGAACGCTTTTCAACAACTTATGTTGGGTAGAACAGGAGCTGTAGAACAAACCTTTCAAAAGCTCGAAGCAAAGACGAGTCCCAGAAGCTTTTTAAAAAAACTTTAAAAAAACTTACCGCATGTGGCACAAATCTTGTTTGCTTTGATGACCTTAGGAAGGCTGGTGCGTGGACTCGCTGACTAAAGTCAGCATTGCTGCAGCCAAAAGTTGCGTAAATATTAACCGTTTATTTGTGTTGGTTAACGTTGATTGTTTAATTTTATAACAGTGGAAATTGTAAGCATATGTGCATTCAAAATAAACGCAACCGGCATGTTTTTATGACCTCTACTGTAGATATTAATCTACTTAGTACATGTGCCGTAGTAAATGGTCTATTTGATCAGGCAATTTTATTTCATAGGCTGTACCCATGTTACATGATTAACCCTCTCATGGATAAATTTGCATGAAACCCCCCCCCCCCCCCCCACTCCCTCCATATGACTAATGGCTTTAACCCCTTCAATACTTTGACAGTCGTAGATTGTATGTTCATTATTTTTGTCTAGTTGATGTGCCACACCTCTCAGAAAAGCTTTGTGAGTGATGTACTTGATCATGGTGTATCTTATAGTTGAATGGTAATGAGTGAGGTGGCTGTTGGTGTCCCGCATGTGGTCCATATAGTTGAGACATCTGTGGTCTGTCTGAATGGTCAAGGGCACCCTAGTGACATAGACACTAAATTGTCTTACTACATCCACCACTGCCAGGCATTCCTTTTGCACGGTGGCGTACCGTGTCTCGCAGTTTCCAGGAGTAGTAGGCGACCGGGTGTTCCTCTCCGGCTTCGTCAACCTGGCTCAGCACGGCCCCAATCCCGACCTCTGAAGCGTCCGTTTTACACGATAAACTCCCTACTGAAATCTGGGCCTCTTGGTGAGAGGAGAGCTAACATTTGAGTGCTTCGAATGCCCTCTGGTGTAAACCTGTCCATGGCACTTTGTCGGGACTGTCCTTCTTCGTCAAATCTGTCAGTGGTACTGCAATGGTGGAGAAGGCCAGGATAAACCGGTGGTGTACCCTGCCAGGCCTAAGAATGAACGAACATCTTGCTTGCGGCGTGGGGTATGGAAGTGCTGGATCGTGCTGACCTTTGCTTCTTCGGGTCTGACCCTGCCCTGTCGCCGAGGTAGGTGCATTGACGTTGACCGAGCTGACATTTGGCCAATTTGACCGTCAGCCTGGCTCCCCATAGAGTCATTAGGACAGCTCGAAGGTGTTGCAGGTGAAGGCTCCATGTAAACACGACCAGGTCATACATGTAGGTGGCTACAAATGGTGACATCTCTGCTAGCAGGCCATTCATCATTCTTTGGAAGACTGCGGGTGCCCCCACTAGGCCAAATGGCATTACTTTAAACTGGTACTTGCCCAGTGGGGTCACGAATACAGTCTTCTCCCGAGATGCCTTCTCTACTGGCATTTGCCAATACCCTTTGGTCAAGTCTAATGTGGAGATAAACCGTGCTTTACTGAGGCCATTCAGGAGGTCATCCACCTTGGCATGGGTAGGTGTCTGCCACTGTCACCTTGTTCAATCATCGATAATCGACACACAGCCTTCTTAGGGACGAGAATGACGGGAAAAGCCCATGCGCTGGTTGGTGGATGTTTCACCGAGGCCTTCCTCCAACATGCCCTTGATCTCGGCCCATACCGCTTCGTGCCTTGCATGGGGCAGCCTGTACGGAGGCAGGTGGACGGAGTAGGCATCCTTGATCTTGATACTTGCTTGGTCCATCCTTCCTGGTCTTGTGCTGAAGGCTTGTTCAAATTCGGCTAGCAGATGTTCCAGGTCCTCCCCATGTTCTTACTGCAGATGTGCATTGATTGGTCGTTTCTCTGGCTACCGGCTGCTTCCATGTGGGGATGTCATCTTTTTCCATCTCATTTCATTCGTCGTCTTGCATCCCCTGGGTGGCAAGTAAACACCTCGCTGATGG
Organism: Cladorhizidae sp. MBARI D1340-BT2; assembly: GCA_028752905.1. Classification (NCBI taxonomy): domain Eukaryota; kingdom Metazoa; phylum Porifera; class Demospongiae; order Poecilosclerida; family Cladorhizidae; species Cladorhizidae sp. MBARI D1340-BT2. The sequence continues at coordinate 9,001,855 of JAQNBH010000011.1, forward strand.
CGCCCTCCACTCAGCCAACATATTGATGTGGAACACCCAGGTCTGCTTCCTCTTATCGGCCATTCGGAGTTGGTATGTTGTTGGGGACTTCTTAGTTACTGGATATGGTCCCTTCCATTTAATCATCAACTTATTGGACTCGGCTGGCATCAGCACCAGAACTGTGTCTCCGATGAGAATTCTCTATCCCTGACTGTCTGGTCGTACCAGGTCTTTTGTTCTTTCTTTGCCTTCGAGTCATTGACGGTCACAATCTCTTATCTGTCTGCCAGCGGGTTCTGCACCCGTTGTAGGAAGGATATCACATTCTCTGGAGTGTTTTGACATGGCTATTCGGTGGAACAGCTGATCGATCACCGGCATGTTGTCCATGGGGGCTCGATTGTATTGTTGTCTTGCCATCATCTGGCATTCTGGGCATCTCTGGCACAAGTCTTGCACATCTCTCGTCCCTCCAGGCCAGAAGAATCGTCCCAGGATCCTGCCAAGGGTCTTCCTTCTTACCAGGTGCCCTGCAAGCGAGATGGCATGGGCTGTCCTCAGCACTGTTCTCCGGTAGCTCTCCGGCAGTACCAGTCATAGTCCCATCTCGTGCCCCTCCCCCACCTCTTCTGTCTTCCCCACTTTGTGCTTCTGGTGGAGGAGTCCATCTTCCAGCACAAAACCGCTGTCAGGCTCCTCTGCTCGTTTCCGGAGGTTGGCCAAAGTCAGGTCTGTCTGCTGGGCCTCTTCATTTCCCGAGCTCCCCCATCCAGCTTCTTGGAGGCTGAGATGAACATCCTCCTACCCTCGTGTTTTTTCCTCTTGGTCTGTTGCTCGCGCTCCTTGGGATTTAGGAGCATCTCGTCGTCCATTTTGCTCCAGTTGTATGGTTCTTCCTCGGCCTCCAGTTTGTCGGTATAGTCATTCGGTTGGGGTGTATGCCACTTCCCTTGTCAGCCGGTCAATCTTCTCCTTCTCTGCCTCGTGTTCTCTGGTCTGGGTTCTCGTGTGCACTGCCATCGCTTCCTCCCCCCACTTCAGCTTGAGTCCTAGCTCACAGAGAAAAGGAACAGCCATATCTAACATTGTATCATACTTACATCCGTGTTGGACAACCACTTCCAAGTCCACTGTCTCCCCGTCTACTGTCACCCACAGGTCGGCTAGCTGGAGGAGACGTTCTGGTCCCATGAAGGGTGCAAACATCTGCATCCTTCCATTGATGGCTGACTTGAGAACCCATCGTGCATTGACGATTGTACGTGAGACCCCCGTGTCGATGAGCATCCTCTCCACCGGCTGATCTTCCACCCACCCTTTGCAAACCAAGGTCAGCCGGCTAGTCTCCGCTAGGTGGATGTCGGCCGACTTCTGTAGGCAGTGGATCGAGATGTGCCCATACTCATTAAAGGAGAATGCTTTGGCTGGGTCAAACTTTGGATGGTTCCAGGGTTTGTTGTGGTCCATCTCGGGTCGACCCTGCCTCTCAGTCTGTCTCGAGTTCATTGCTTGTCGCCACTGTCCTTATCTCAGAGAGATCTGTTGTTGCCGCCATCGGCCAGATGGGAGGGACATTGGCCGACTCTCAGGGTCTGTCTCCCAGCTCCTGTTAGAGATGTAATTGTCAGCCAGGTGCATCGCCTCCTTCCCTGGTATCGGCTTTCTGTCTCTGACAGGCTCGCACCCAGTCAGACATCTCGTCAGGACATCCTCTGTTGTCCACTTGTGCAGCACCTGCTGCCTTGTCTCATGTTCCTTCGGCCATTTTTTTCAGGGGGGCCTTTGCCTGGTAGTAATCGGTCAATGTCTCTCCCGTCTTCTTCACTGCTCCCTGGCTCCGTCGGTAGGTATCAGGGTTGATGTCAAAGTAGGCCAGGATGATTTTCTTGACATGGCCAAAATACATTCTGGTCTCTTCCATCAGACCTCCGTAGACATCCCCGCGGTGGTCAGTTAAAAGTGGCACCAGGTTGGCCAGCCAGAATCGTTGGCACACTCCAAACATCTGCATGGTTTCTTGGAATGTAGAGAGGAATTTGTCCAGGTCGTCCCCGTCTTTGAAAGGGGCGTGTTCAGGTATTCCCTTGCCAGTCTTCTCCTCTCTCTCTTCTCGGCATCGCTCATTGTCTTCCCTCCATAGCCACTCTTGGAAACTGGCCTTCTCTCTGCATCTGCCGTCCTCCTCCTTTCGTTGACGTTCCTCCCTCTCGTGTATCGCCGGTCATCTTCTTTCTGCTTGAGCTTCCAGTTCCCTCTTGTAACATCTGTCATCATCTTCTTGGCGGCGTTGTTCATCCTCTCTTCCCTCTCTAGATTTCTGATGACTAGTTCTCATTCCCTCAGTTTTATCTCTGTCTCGCTGGCTTGCCTCATTTCCTCCCGGTTCCTCCGGTATCGGTCGTCCACTGCCCGGGTGATGTGGACCCGATGCAGAGGGTGGAGGTTTCGCTGTCCGCACTGAGGTCCAGCTCTTGAGGTGTCGACTTGAAGCGATGTTTGCGACCCTCCTCCCCCTTCTCTTCTGTTTCTATCTCCGAGCCAGTGGGGTACTCTGATTCAGACTCTTCTGTTCCTCACTACTTCGCGTGACATCTTGTCTGTTGAGGATTACTGTGAGGATGAAGCTACATTTCTGACACGGTTCGGGTCTGTGATAATTGTTCAGTTCGGAGGATAGCTGGTTGGATGGCGTAGGCACTGATCGAAGCTGCAACCAAATGTGAGGGAATAGCCGTGTCACGGAGGCTATGTGCTCACCGGTCTCTGGAATATGGTACTGTTACAGTCACTCTGATCCTCAACAAAACTATTATTTAGTTCAGCACCTTGTCTCCCCGGGTTACCTTTTATACATAGGTTCTCCCACCAGCCCTTATAAGGTAGCACTGTAATGAGTCTCTGCCTAGACCACAACCAATGAGTGGCCAGTATGTACGTGTGTGCATCTACAAGTCTCTAGGTATGAATATCTGTTACACTCTAATTAGCTAGCATATGTTAATGAGTCTCTCACTGGTTGTCAGGGATAGGCTTCCCAGGCAACAGGCTCAATCCCTGACATCAGTAACAAGGCTTGAGTTGGTATTAGTAGAACCCACTGATAATACACAGAAGCAATAAAACAACAACAACTTGATACAAGAACAATGAACTCTCAGTGGATATAGTAGAATATAATGACTCGATCAACTTGAGATTTGTTACTTGGCGTTTCATTTCTATCCTTCATTGGATCGGATCCCTGAGAAGGCATACCATCTAGTCCCTGATGAAACTAGACAATCTGATTGGTTGTATTTTTATTTATTAAAAAAAAAAAATTTAAGTGGCACCTATCTAATTTTTCACCAATTTATTGTGATTAAAAAGGGATTAAAAATCCAGCTTATGTACATGTGTATACAGGATGAACCTCTCTACTTTTTCAATGGTTCCATTCCATGGTTTTGACATTTTTATTCATTGCCTCTGCTCCTATCCTGATGAAGTCTAGTCGAAATGTCGATTGAGTTAATTTCAAGTTGATTTATTGTAATATGTATGCCTTTGTAGTCATTGTAATTTCGTAATGTCACCTGAGAGTTCGTTGAGATGGTATAGAACGCCAAACTTTGAAGTCTGATTTCTCAAAACTCTTCCTCAAACTTTATCATTTTAATGTCATTTTAAAGTACTCTATGCATTTGCAGTGTTTTAAATTTTTGTCTTGTGTACCGTCATGCAAAAGCCCGGTTTCAGGTGTGTGAGCCTTGGCCTTTGTAATATGTATGCCTTTGTATGCAATTGTGCAAGTCAGTCACTATAAATGCATGCTAATTGAACCACATAACAAGTGTTGAGCACTGATCTGAAACAACTATATAGGGATCAGGAATTTTTATAGCTGGAAGTGGTCCATGATATATTCCTACTGATATCTGATGATTAATAGGGTATATTTGTAAAATTAATACACCATTACGAATGTCAAGAGCAGGATTTGTGGTGAATTCTATAGGGGGGTTGCATTCCAGAGTTATGAGGTCGGGAGTACAACCATGTCCAAATAAGGAAAGATCGTCCTTTATAAGAAAAACATTAATAGCAAACGGCTATAAAGGATTCTTTAAAAAGGAATGGAAATAGAACTTCTCTCCTTGTTGACCATGACCAGTGAAATCATGAACACCAGTATGTATTGTAGTGCTTTTATAATGATTGATTAAAGAGTGGTTGTTGCATACACGCGAACAATCTTGTTTACTTTCTTTTTAAATGTCAATTGTTTCCTTTCTTGTATATATTTTGAAGAAGTTCATCAGTAATCTGAGGACATCAGTAATCTGAGGACAATTTTAGCACTTTTGTGCTGGTGTTCTATATTCACAGAATGATAATTTTCCTCAAATTGTGTGTGCTAAAATATTTTCTGGCAGCTACATAGCACAATACGATTCCATGCCTATTTAGTGCGAAGCGTGGATGCATAACTTTTGATACTGCATTGCTTGGTTGACAAAATTAATTTTGATAAAGCTGTGCCTCTCCCTATTATTATTGGGATGATTATTCCTGATGACAATTCCAAGTTGACGATTATTGTAATGAAATTAATAAACTGGTATATATCCCTATATATTATGCTGAAATTTTTGGTCATTTGCACTTCTTCCTCCCTTTTACTTTTTGCAACTCGTGGTCCTGCAGCTGCAGGAGAACCATGGCTAGATCCGAAATATTTGCCGTCAGCGCGACTGTCTATGAATTGCAACGACAAACAGCAAGCCTCTGGAAACCCTCGCTTCACAGTCCCTTCTGGAGTTGCTCAAGCCCAAGCTAACACTGCAACATCAGCATCATGTGTGAATATCGGTGGAGGGATGCTTCAGGGGAGAATGCCAGTGTCGACCAAACCAACTACTGGAATGTGTCTTGGGTCTACTAGTGGTGGTGGTGTGAGGCTTTCGTCTGGTGGATGTCTCAAACCTGCTAGTAGAAGTCTCAGGCCTACTGTGCTGACTTCTTCTTACTTCCCTAAACCATTTTGATCATTTGTCTCAATGTAGTTTGTCTCTATGTAGTTTCTCGATGTATAAAAAGGTGATCTCGTTGCATATATATATTTTTTCTTTTCTTTCCTGGCCATCTTTTCATTTCAATGTGGACCACCATGTATGTATTCAAACATAGTGCAGTGCTCAAATCATCTTCACAGCATGCTATACGGGTGTAAGAATGGGTGTCGTATCCAATGACCTATAATGCCATAATTTGTTTGGTTTTGAAGCAGCATCTGAGAATGAATGCTTTTCGGATTAGCTTCTGTAACTAAGATGACGTAAATCATCATCTGTTGCCATCTTGAAGCCTTTATTTATACTTGTTTTCTATCAAAGAAAAATTCACAGTTGATGTATGTGCCTTTCTGTGTCCTCCATGCAAATGTTCAGCGACGTTACTTCCATATCAATCTATGCTTGGTTCTCCAGATGGCATTTACAACACTGCACGGCCAGCCCCTCCCCCCACACACTCTTTCCTGACATTAAAATCGTTCTCAATATTTTTAATAAAAGTACAACTCCTAGTGTTGAAGGGATGAGGGAGGGCAATGCATCAAAAACTACCTAGCCAAAGGTCAAGGGTAAAGTGGGCCTTGGTTGTTCAATGGAGACTCCACAGAGAAGTATGGTGCATGTGACCAAATGGAACATCTTGGAGAACCAGTCCAGACACATCCATGTAGTTTGCTGCCATTTCATTATTATTTTGCTGAGCTGCAGGCATGGTTGTGAAATCGACCCCAAAATCCAAATTGTGCACGGAGGTGTTAGGAGACTGTCATTAGCCAAATAGTTGCTCTTCTGAGATGCACTTGATTCAGGTAGTGTGCTCTGACATCATGGTGAGGTGGAGTTGATGCTGAACAGACCATGGAACTGACACTACGGAGAAGGCAAATTTTAGTAGCTTGTGGTCTCTAAAATGGAAAGTGCCAACCTTCAAGAAAAGAACAATAGCATTAGGGAGAGTGATTGCTGTGGAAATGTCTGCCTGTAGATGAGCTAGTATGGGTGTCAATGGTTAATGCCTCCTTGGTGAGATTGAAAGATGCTGTCCTCGTGTTATCCCCTAGTCCCAGAAAAATATTTTGGATTTTCCAGCATGGGCACTAAAGAGAAGTCACTTGAGACTGGCCATAAATATTCACCGTGCCTGTCCAGTAGGCCTGTCAAAATTCATGAGGGAAGCTGCATTGGAGGGCAGTGGTGTGGCACTATGTTTTATGATGTGATGGCCAAGGAAGTCTATCTCATGCCTGCCAAACGTGCCCTTGGGCCAAGTTAATGAACAGACCATGCTTGCTGCAGGAGCACCAATACTCATGGGATGTTTGTCCGATGTTTGTGTTGGGAGTTGCTGCAACACAGTTATATACATCATGGTTGACAAACGTAAAATCCAAGCCTTGGAAGCCAGTGTCTACGAGACGTTGGAAAACATTTTTTGGCCGAAAAACATGTAAACCAACTGTCATAGAACAAAAGAGGCGACGACATGTTTTCCGGATATGCATGGAAATCTCATGTTATCCACACGCTAAATCAATATTAAGTAGATTCTTTCACCAGCCATGATTGCAGTGAAATCCTATATGCATGGGAGTGGGTGACAGTCAGGTATTGTGGCATTATAGATAACTGATGTTTCAAAAAGTCCTCCATCTCCATGCATTGGGGTAAGACCACTGCCTACTGAGTGATAAGATGGTGCCTATCTCTTTCCTTCTGAACTCTTTGGTCAACTGCAGGGTGGACATGCATGAATGGGTGGCTCAGTTCTGTGGAATGTGAAACCCTGAGCGTAGGGAAGGCTTTAGATGATGTGCGTGTGTGACACATCTGGAAAATCTGACAGGAACTTCAATGTTTATTTCAGCAATGGGGCTACCATGTTCAAAGAGTTCAAGTGTAGCTCTAATCTTAGTCATAGTCTCTCTTACATTAGTAATGACAAAATTTGAACAGCAAGTCACCCAATTTTGGAAATTTCCATTGTGCCTTCGGCCAGAAGCCAGTGAAGTCTTCTTATCGTGGTTGCAATGAGACATCGGACAACTTGAGTTTCATTCCAATGTTGCTGCTTGACTTATAATGAATACAGCTCTTTGCAATCATTGAATTCTTGCAGGTGTTGCCACTCATTCTTGAGGGCTGCTATGCCATTTGCTGACTGCTCTGTCATGTTAGTTTGAACATCTAGCCTTCGTAAGCAGACTAATAACATAATTATTTTGTAATCCCATACGTATTGGTTTAATTTAACCAGCAATATTTCCAGTTTGCTCCATTCTTTATGCTTTGCTCATAACTGACAGTTCTCTGTAAAGCCATTTCCTCTTCTCCAGTATACCCATAACATAATACGAAATGGAAGTAAACAAAAGCATTTTGATTTTTTAAAGAGCAGTATTTATTTACTGAATAATGCTAAAAAATACAACTCCTGTAGCAATTGGCTATAACATGTCTACCTAAGATTTGCACTCAGAAGCAATGATTGAAGCAAGCAAGAGAGACACAGAAAACAAACAGGTACCACACTTCTTCTGAAGCATGAACCCTCTTATGTTCTGCCTTTCACTGGACATTAATAGCTAAGGAAGGGTCAATGGCTCATGTTAATTATTATTAAATGTTTTCCCCCCTTTTGTATAACTTAATTTCTCATTGCTTGACCATGGATTTATACTTGTAAAGGCAAAGTTCTAATGGTAATACGTAACATAATTGGCTGTGTTGCTCCTGTTCCAAGCGAGTGCTTTATAGTAAAAGCACTTAATCTTGCAAGTCATTCATTAAAGAACGATTAAGCGAAGGATGATACATTTGAATGAATAGCCACAATAATGGTATGGTAGAACATTGTTCTATGCAAGATTAACTCATTTTGTCATTCAGATATATACCCATTGAAGAAAGTTAAAAATATATAAATATCATTTGGTACTAAAATTGTCGGATAAGTGCAGTTACAACCTTACCAAAGTTAGAAACAACCAAGCTTGGGCCTCAACCTAAAAATGTTGTGAAGGCACCAGATGCCATACATTCTATCTCCTCAACCTAAAAATGTTGTGAAGGCACCAGATGCCATACATTCTATCTCAACCTGAGAATACATGAACAGCTTATACTGTTCGAGTTAACATCCCGTCATTGCCATTATCTCGTCATTGCCATTAATGCATTTCCTCAAATAATTACCGTGGGTAGTTCCAGGCATCCTAATGGAGCAAACACTAAACGAGTCGACACAATTCAAGAGCAGATACAAACCCAGCCTATAAGCACGTGCAAATTCATTTAGCCTCACGCAGCAGTTCCAGTTGTTGTTGAACTCAAGCCAGCAAATGCTAGCACAAAGAAATTTAACACACTGAAAGAAAGGACTAGGACTGAAACAAAGTTGAAAATAAAATTTGCTAGCATCAGTAATCAATTATCTTTAGTTTTCAGTTCCGTCATTGTCGCAGCCCAAGAAAGGGTTGCTAGAAACCTGACACTCGCGACTTCTTTAAAAGTTTAACTGCCTCTCTCCTTGCTGCTAAAGTGAATTACACCACATTCCCTGCCATTCTCTTGATGTCCATCTTGGATTTTAAATATATTTGCATATGTTGAGATGTGTGCACATTGCAAATACTATTTGAGGGCAAACACTATTATTATTCTAGCATCGTCGATGAATACTATTGGAGGCTGAATAGCACTCAAGAAAACACAGTATATTAAATGCAAGCTTAGGTAAACTGACCTTAGAACAATTATATACACTTTATTATAAACTGCTTTTTTGGTCTCTCATTAACAGCATGAAGTAGTGCTGATAGGTCACTTATGTCACAATATTATGGTATAATGTGATGATTAAGCTGTGAAAGGTGCTCATCTTCTTTATAAAAACATTTATTATATATATTTTTTGGCAGGGGAGCAGTCATAATACAGTATGGACTGTGGAAACATGGAGTGTGTGAAAAAAGTCTTGAATTATTAAGAGCTCATAATATGCCTAAACACAATGAATTTGTTTTGGGGTGATAATGAATTAACAACATAATACTAAGTCATGTGAACTTTCTATGGTTAATCTAGATTTAACACTAAGTCTGTACAGGCGCATGAATATAAAACCTTCACTCAAGCATATGTATATAACTAGGTTGAATTCATCACTATGACCAGGAAATAATAACGTTAATTGTGATTATTACAGTTAAAATTACCTAAGCTTACCATATATAGTCATTTTAAACAATCTGTCTCGTAAACTGCATGGCTGTCAGGACGTTAGCAAAACAAAATCAATTGACTGAAAATCCTGTCTTCTGGTGTGTAATCCAGGAAACCATTACTTGGAAATTAGTTATGTCATTATCCTCTTACACCAGTCTCCAATTTCTTGGGGAAACCAGGAATGCCATGCTGTAGTTGGAGTGTTACTATTATTAATATTATTGTAGGTAAGCAGCTCAGAGAAGTGGCAGAGGTGAACAATAATTTGCATTTGAGGATGTATAAGCTTGCATTGTATACAATAGCCAACCTACACATTAATTTTTAGTCTTGCATACTGAACAACGTGCTCAAATATCCATGCTGCATACAATAAGACTAACAGCATAGATTTGAAATTTAGAGAATTTTAAGACATTTTCTAGCCAATACCTTAGCTTCAGACTAAATAGGCACATAGCAAAGGTTGACTTATTTGTTCACGTGGTATGTACATATTGGTTACTCTTCTATGCAGGATATCCATAGAGTGGATTCATTTTTATATGGTTTCCCTGGGCATGCGAAGGATATCGCTAACATGTATCGCAGGATGATTACTGTCTTTTTCTGGCACGGAAGCCTTGTGGCAGGAAGCACCATGAGCAATATATTTCCTGAGTGGATCAGCAGGTAAATATAGGTGACACTACTTAATGGATGAACACATCCACTAGTCAATGGTTTCTGGGAGGGAGATGCATCAGTCATGGTAGATGTTAATTCATTCAGTCAATATCACAGACATAACTATTGCCCCATTCATGTTTCTGGTTAGTACCGGAGAGGACTGGCTGGCATTAATATGTATCCATCGAACCTTCCATGTGGCTAATATAGAAACATGAATTTCCAGTTACTTATCCTTCTATCTATAACCAAATCAGTTTCTAAGGTGCTATCAGCATGAATATCATTACACCAATCCAACATCTGATATTTGTAACTGAGATTTGAGGATGGAAGGGGAAAAAATCACAAAAATTGCTTCATTTCGTAAATCCCCTACAATTTATTGCAATGTCAGGCTTCCATGTTCCTTACAAACACATTCCAGGAAGGGACGGAGTATTCATGATACTGCCTACTCCAGTGTAGCTAAGCATGTAATCCCACTTCAAATGTACTCCCTCAGAAGATAAGGAAGGCAAGGAAGTCAGGATCTGGAGCAACAGTATAGATTTCACTTCCATGTCTTCTTGATATTCCTTCCAGAAAACATTGCTCCTCTTCTACTATAAAAGAGCAGCAGCACTAGAAAAATAACCAGCAAACCATTCTACTAAATAACTAAATACTCCTTCTGTACAGATAGAAACCACTTTCACCAATGAAGACCTTCAGAAATACATTATATTGTGCTGTCATTGTAACTGTTGCCATGCAACTATTAACAGCAGCTGCACCTATGCAGCAGAGAGAAAATCGCAATGCTGATAGAGAGAATAGTAACCAGTGTTTGGGACAGGTCTACACTGGATTATATCTACTCCACCAAATTTCGGCAAGTTTAATATAATATTATAGCATTCTACCCTATGCTATGAACAACTTTTGCTGAATAATTATCAGCTAAATAGCAAGATGACTGACATTGTTTGATGCTGTAGTTGACCAATGATATTCACATTTTCCAACAGGTTTATGAATTGATGGACAAGATGAACATCAGCAATGAAAATGGAATTGATGTTCTCTTTCCAGCTCTAGATATCACCTGTGACCTTTACACAACAAACACGGATATCATTCCTTCAATTAAAACCTTGACATATGGTGATTCCCCAATTACTGAGGTTTTGAGTGAACTCGGAGAGACTAATGCGAACAGCTCTTGCCTGTGGCTCAGTGATGAAGTAGAAGCAGTGAGAAGAGAAAATGCTACACTAGACTGCAATCAACTCTCAGAGATTTGCGATAGCTGGAACAGCCTAAAAATGTATGAGGAAGCAATATCAACTATCTCCATCTACAATAGTTCTATTAATACTTCATCCGAGACAACAAAAGAATATATCAGGAGTCATTTCAATCTTACAGTTCAGAACACTATCTTAAATATACTGAGTTAGTGATTATTAGACAACAATGATGTTGACACAGGTGTACTATATTACTAACAACTACTTCTACCACATATGAGCTCCTAGCAACAACTAATTAACTTCTTATCTATTGTTCACCAAGTCAAATCTATATATATTTATACTCAAGTAATACAAGAATTATCTTCACTTTTTTTTACTAAGATTGTGTTACGTATAATATATTATAAAAACATATATATACAATTACAAGTTTTAATGAAATATATGGCACACATCAAACTAAGAGAGAGAGAGAGAAAGATGAGCAGGACACCATGTATGCGAAAGTTTTATCCAACCCCAGGAGGCATATGGTGTTCCAAAAATCCTCCCTAATTCTGTGAGCAATCCTTCTCTCTTTTCCACAATTATTTTCTTGTTAAAGTTTGAATTCCAAGCTAGCTATAGAAAAATTTATTGAACTGATTACATGCACACTTTCTGTATCCTTCCTCACTATAATCCATCTGCAAGTTCCTGGGATGACTGAACTACAGCACAGATGAGATCCACAATGAGGAACTGTCAGAGCTGAGTAGCTCTGATTACTCTGAAGCTCCCCAGGAGGCCGTACGGGCATTGACAGAGTCATCCGGGCCAAACACGGAAGAACGAGGATTGATTAATTATGAGAAGTCACCCAGCGGAAGTGGGTCAGCTAAACGGAATGCAGTTATGGGCGTGCCCGAATTAGAACAAGTAATAAATAACTTACCCAGAAACTCACCTGCTGACGTGGCTCATGAAAGGTCATCTCCAGGACAGGAAGACCAGTGGCTGACGTCATCAGCTGGAACAATTATATAAAGGGACCTGGTGTGTAATATATAGAGAGCGAGCTAAGTAGAAAGTCGATAAGTTGAACTGTTGTGATATCTTGAATTGTATTTAGTAGTGACAACCTAGTTGGTTGCCTACTAGTGTTTGTATTAAGAAAGGACAGCACACCTCTTTTGTGCCCCTTGTTTTAATAAGACTTTTCCTACTCTGCTCATTGTAATCCTTGCTGCTCAGACAGAGACTCCGAGAGTAAGAGGGTTGTGTCAGGCGCTAGTGAGAGTGGCCTGAGTTAGACGGAGCTGGGCTAGTATTAGAGAGAGTGCTAGTGGCGGTTTCCTCTGAAGTGGTTGCCCTTGCCTGTTTGCAGTTGACCAGTTCCTGTGCAGGTAGTGCTAGGCAGCTCACAGTGGTGGCAGCGGTGGGATTCGAACCCATTGGATCCCAACCCCAAACCTACAGCTAGAGAGAGTTGTAAGTTGACTGGCAGCTAGTGTAGCTGTTGCAGTTTGTCTGGCAGTCAGTGGAGTTGACTGTTGCAGTTTGTCTGGCAGTCAGTGGAGTTGACTGTTGCAGTTGTATATATTTTTTTTCCTTGTTCTTTTTGTTGTTGCTTTTGTGGTTGTGCAACCACCAATAGTATTTGTCTGTTTAGCTAGTAGCTAGCTGGCAGGGACACAACTCTGGTACTTGACCAAAGGAGTTTGCAAACCCACCCTGCAGTAGCCAGGTCGATAGTTAATTGATACTACCAGTTGTTGTTTTTTGTTTGTTGTTGTTGACTTGCTAAATTGATTGAACTCGAATTGACTTCTGTGGTCAAAGCTAAGCACTTGGAAAATGGCAACAGGAGGAGATGAACAAACTCAGCCAGGAACTACCCGACGAGGGACGCAATACCATCAGCCCCCAATACCTACCTACCCTGCTACCATGTTTTCAGCCCCAGAGCCCCGAACTACAGAAATATTCAGCCAGGATCAGAGGGAGGAATCCCCAGGGAGGTTCAATCATAGTGATGGAGGCTCTGAGGCAGGGATAGAAAACCCAACAGAACGGATGATGAGGCAAATGCTCGAATTAGATCAAGCCCGAGCCATAAGACAAGAGAAGCAACAGACTCAAATGATGCAACTTCTAATAGCAGCTCAGACCCCCGTACCGACAGGCCCACCAGTAGCCCAAGCCCCCAGGATCACTCTCCAGAAGTTCACCGAGGGTGTGGATGACATGGGAGCGTTCCTGGAGATGTTTGAGGCCTCAGCAACGTCAGCTGGATGGCCTGATGGACAGTGGGCAGCACATCTGAGGAGTTGCCTATCTGGGCAAGGTTTGATAGCAGTATCAAGGTTGCCAGCTGAAGATCAAGCGCACTATCCTTTGGTTAAAAGAGCACTATTGGAGACCTATCATGTGTCAACAGAGGCTTACCGACGCAAGGTGTTTGATAAGCCGTTTGACCCAAGCAATCCTGAAGGATGGATGAGGTCGTTCAAACAGGCATTTAATCAGTGGACAGCCAGTGCAAAAGGCAACCCCATGGAGACAGTGATTATGGAGCTAGCCTTGCAGAAGCTACCGAGAACTCTGCAAGGCCAAATGAGGAACTTAGACCACCTCGACTTTGAGGCTTTGACCGCAGCAACCACAAGGCATGTAAGCAATGCGACATATGAGCACCATCGGGAAAAGGGCCGACTTGACGAAAGCCAACGACGACCCTTTACCGGACAAAGACGATCCTTTACCGGACAATTCCAACCGAACAAGAACAGAGAGACAGCAACAAGCAGCAACAAGGAGGGGACGAAAGAGTTTCACCCCCCTCCCATAGATCGGAGCACTGTTGAGTGTTACCGTTGTGGGAAGCATGGACACTTCCAGAGAGACTGCAGAGTCAGAATGAAGACAGAGCAGGTTAAATGTAGCACAAGTCTACACCACAAGAGAGGAGCACACCCACCGGAGTGGACTAAAACGATTACCATTAACGGGAGAGAGGTGGAGGCTCTGCTGGATACCGGGTGCACCAAGACTTTAGTGCACCCCAGATGTGTTCACCAAGATGACTACTTGGGATGGAGCATCCCTTACCAGACGGCTTCTGACAAACGAAAGGAGTTTCCGGCAGCAAGCGTGGAGCTGCAAGTGGAAGGCAATAAGATGACCCTAGCGGTTGGAGTCTCTGAACACCTCGACAGGGACGTGTTGATGGGGGGCGACATCCCCCACTTCAGACGGTATCTCCGGAAAGCCCTCGAGAGTGCACCGAGAGAAGATCAAGAACAATCCCCTACCCCAATCCCCGACTCTGAAGTAGGCATGATGACGACCCGAGCCAAACAGCTGGAGCTTGACGCCCTCGAGTTACAGGAAAGTCGCCAGCTGGAAAGTGAAGGCGTCATCATGTCAGACCCATACGCAGAGGCGGAAGGAGAAGGTGCAGAGGACGGATCGAGCGAGGTCCGAAGTGAAGTTAAGGCGACGGAAGTTCCCCACTCGTGCACCGAGGTGGAGAGTGAAGCAGAGGGGGCTCTGGACCACCTGGACGATGTCATCACCAGAGTTGAGCTGGAGCAGGCTCAGAGGTATGACCCCACATTAAAACTGATAAGAGAGAAGGCTAAGGGAAGTGTGAGCGATAGTCCTTACTTTTGGAGAGAGGGACTTCTGATGAGAACCCCTTACCACCCTTTGGGACGGGAGTTGTTAGTGTTGCCCCAAGTTGCACGACAAAGAGTGCTTACATTGGCCCACAATGCCCCAGTGGCAGGACACTTTAGTAAAGAAAGAACGGTACAAGCTATTCGTGAGAGGGTAGATTGGCCGGGGTTAACGAAAGATGTAAGTGAGATGTGTTTATCTTGCCCCGTTTGCCAGAAGGCCAGCCCTGCCGTGACTACACGAGCACCCTTACACCCCCTCCCCGTGATAAAGGAGCCGTTAGCAAGAATGGCTATGGATGTATTGGGTCCCTTAGAACGGACCAAGAAAGGAAACAAATATATCTTGGTGATTATGGATTATGCTACCAAGTGGCCCGAGGCATTCGCCCTCAAAAATGTGCAATCTGAGACAGTTGTTAGTTGCCTGGTGGAGGTCACAGCGAGGCTGGGAGTACCTCAAGAACTACTTTCGGACAACGGGTCCAATTTTATCTCCACTGTTATGTCGCAATACTGCAACTTGACGGGTACCAAACGTATACGGACGTCCCCCTACCATCCCCAAACCGACGGGATGGTAGAGCGATTCAACGCTACAATCAAACGCCTGTTGAGGAAGCTTACCCAAAACCCCAAGGTGGAGTGGGACAGCTGCCTCCCCTATGTGTTGTGGGCGTATAGAGGCACTGTCCACAAATCCACAGGCTTTTCACCCTACCATCTGATGTTTGGCAAGCCCATGAGGATGCCCCTTGACCAGCTCGTACGGTACTGGCAAGGAAAGGAGGAAATGGATGAGACGACTGTTAGCGAATTCGTTCAGACCCTCAAGGCCAACATGGATGTGGTCCGTGAGCTGGCCTTTGAGAAAGAACTGGGGGAGAAACAAAAACAGAAGCGATACCATGACAGATCTGCTAAAGAGAGGCACCTGGAGGTCGGGGACTTTGTCCTAGTGTTCCGACCTGTCAGGAAGTCCAAGTTACAGAACCAGTGGGAGGGACCGTTCCCCATTGTGGATAAGATCACCGACGTGACCTACAAAGTGGATGTAGGCTCCCCAAAGAAGAAACTAAAAGTGTACCATCTCAACTGCATGAAGCTGTGGCATGCACCTGTGGCCGCAGTCTTCATGGCAGAGGAAGAGGAGGATGAAGAAGACCAGTCGCTCAACGAAGGAGTGACAGAGGCTCGCCTGACGGATCAGCAGAGCAGGGAGCTGGACCAGTTTAAGCGGAAGTACCGAGACGTGCTAACTGATGTACCAGGGAGGACACCTCTAGTGGAGCATGAGATCCCTACGGGAGAGGCGCCCCCAATCAGACAGCCCCCGTACAAGCTGGCCCACCACAATAAAGAAATTTTAAGAGAACAGATCGAAGAGCTGCTGGGACTGGGAGTGATTAGGCCCTCCAAGAGTCCGTGGGCTGCTCCCATCGTTCTAGTGAAAAAGAAAGATGGATCGTCCCGCCTGTGTGTGGACTATCGTAAACTAAATGGCGTGACCGTCAACGACCCCTACCCTCTGCCCATCATAGAGGAGCTCATCACCAACATCGGGGAAGCGCAGTACATCACCACATTGGACCTTGTGAAGGGCTATCACCAGGTCCCGATCAAGGCTTCCGATGTGGTGAAGACTGCGTTTGTCACCCCTTTCGGGAAATACGAGTTTGTGACAATGCCTTTTGGCCTCGTAACGGCCCCATCAACCTTTCAAAGACTGATGGACCAGGTCCTAGATGGGTTGCACCCATTTGCGGTGGCCTACCTAGATGACATCCTGGTCCACAGTCAAACGTGGGAGGAGCATCTGGAACAACTCAACACAGTGTTCACCAGGCTGCGCGAAGCAGGCTTGAGCGTGAAGCAAAAGAAGTGCTCTTTTGCCAAAGGAACTTGCGCCTACCTTGGACATGTGGTCGGGGAAGGGAAGGTGCAACCCATGGCCTGTAAAGTTGAAGCCATTAAGAACTTCACCCAACCAGTGACAAAGAAGCAGGTCCGTTCGTTTCTTGGGCTCAGTGGGTACTACCGGAAATTCATCTCCGAGTATTCAACGGTAGCTACCCCCTTGACGGACCTGACAAGAAAGAAATTACCCAACAAAGTTGTATGGACCAAGCAGTGCGATGTTGCTTTTCGGAAGCTGAAGGAGGCCATGTCAACGGCCCCAGTTCTCATTACTCCTAACTGGGACAGGCCGTTTGTCCTACAGACGGACGCTTCCGCCACAGGACTCGGCTACGTTCTCAGCCAGAGAGACGCTGAAGGAAAAGAACACCCCATTGCTTACGGCTCCCGGAAACTTTTGGCAGCGGAGAAAAACTACTCAGCCATCGAGCGAGAGGCTCTGGCAATAGTACGTGGAGTCAAACATTTCAGAACTTACTTGGAGGGGGCGCAATTTACGGTTGAGACAGACCATAACCCTCTCACTCACCTGGGGAACTTGAAGGACAACCACGGCCGACTGGCTAGGTGGGCACTGTCGCTTCAGCCCTACAATTTCAGAATCATCCACCGGAGTGGATCATCGAACGCCAATGCGGATGGCCTGTCAAGAGACCTGCGGTCTCTAACTAAGGTTGGGGGAGTGTCAGAGCTGAGTAGCTCTGATTACTCTGAAGCTCCCCAGGAGGCCGTACGGGCATTGACAGAGTCATCCGGGCCAAACACGGAAGAACGAGGATTGATTAATTATGAGAAGTCACCCAGCGGAAGTGGGTCAGCTAAACGGAATGCAGTTATGGGCGTGCCCGAATTAGAACAAGTAATAAATAACTTACCCAGAAACTCACCTGCTGACGTGGCTCATGAAAGGTCATCTCCAGGACAGGAAGACCAGTGGCTGACGTCATCAGCTGGAACAATTATATAAAGGGACCTGGTGTGTAATATATAGAGAGCGAGCTAAGTAGAAAGTCGATAAGTTGAACTGTTGTGATATCTTGAATTGTATTTAGTAGTGACAACCTAGTTGGTTGCCTACTAGTGTTTGTATTAAGAAAGGACAGCACACCTCTTTTGTGCCCCTTGTTTTAATAAGACTTTTCCTACTCTGCTCATTGTAATCCTTGCTGCTCAGACAGAGACTCCGAGAGTAAGAGGGTTGTGTCAGGCGCTAGTGAGAGTGGCCTGAGTTAGACGGAGCTGGGCTAGTATTAGAGAGAGTGCTAGTGGCGGTTTCCTCTGAAGTGGTTGCCCTTGCCTGTTTGCAGTTGACCAGTTCCTGTGCAGGTAGTGCTAGGCAGCTCACAGGAACTCTTAAAAAGTGCACAGAAACTTCTGTGGAATCAGACAGCAGGGAGCTAAGGAAACTGATGTGTGCACAATAAAGTGAATAAGTCTACCATCTATTGTAGCAGACAATCCCGAAGAGTACGAATTATTGCCACAGCTTAATGAATGCTTATTATATTGAAACAAACAAAAAAACAAGATTCTTGTGAGTAAAATGAGGGTTGCTGCACATGACGATTTAAGTCAACAATGTGGTGAGAATCTTAGTGTTGCCAATGCTTTAGTTTTGGCTGCCAACCACTACCCAGTTACCTTGAAAAAAGTAGGAGTTAATGCATGAGGTCATTCTTAAATCTTCACCATCAAGCCTGCTGCAACGAATCTATCATGCCTCCTGGGAAACAGAATATCTTGTGACATAGAGCTAAGTTGCAGTAGTCGTGTCTACCTTAGGGTGAAATGTGGATATTATGCTGGATATTGTTTTGAATGGCACTTGGATGGTCGCAGTTCTGTCCATGGATAAAACTCCCAGTGGCACTCGAAAAAATAGCCAGGAGAAGTTTCCCCAATATTTACTTGGTGATTACCAGAACCAACTCAGCAAAATGCAATGATCTAAAAGAAGAACCAACTCAATCAGGGTAACCACGACATGCGAATAATTGCACGCATTTAATAATTGCTAAATAGTCTACTGTTCTCACATAAAAGTACTCAGTTGCCATATTATAACCACCACAGTTATTCATTAACACAACTAAATCACATGATCTTTCCCAGATCTCCATATTTAAACAATATGCACAAATGGACATTCTAGGAGCAATAGAGTACCCACGATACTGACTAATCCAGTGTTGCTGACTGCTTATCCTCTTACCAAAGATCTGCCTCCTAGCTGACTATAAGGAAGGCAAAGGAGTCGCAGCATCCATCGCACAGTAGCTTTAGACGTCATTACTGAAAAAATTACTTCCACCTGAACTGCACTCCCACCTGAACTGCAATGCGGCAAAAACCTATTCTGGTGAATAAATAAGAGCTACACAGAAGTAAACTCTTAATGAACATGAACTCTTCTCCATTGACATAATCACATTATAATCACCTTCTCAATAATCAACTTCTCACTCGATGTTTCGACTAGATGCTCTAGCCTTCATCAGCAATAATGAGATGCTAGCTACCGGTATATAGCAGGCTCATACAAGCCTTGACGTCTCATTATTCCGATGAAGGCTAAGAGTATTTATATAGTCGAAACGTCGAGTGAATACAATTTGAAGTGGATTATTGAGAAGGTGATTACAATACAAAGAAGTCTATTGTGTTACTTTTCCCCTTCAACTGCCACATTCTACAGTACTAATTTCAACTGTAGAAACCTTAAAGGACAACTACAGGACATCCCTCCACTCCCCCCCACCCCCCTTGTTTTTTATGTTTGGATAATTCTAGCTATTAACACTAAGTAAAAATATTACATTTCAAATTGCAGTCAGTCTACAGGGAGATACAAGCCATTGGTTAGGGTATGGCTTGCTAATGCCATGTATTGTGTGAATCCTACCACTTGCACTACCAGTGTATTTCTCTGTTAGTTGAGCTGTAGAAGTCAAATAAGGATACTTGTGGTACATGACCACACCCCATGAAGAAAGCTATCCATAGGCAGGATCAGAAGAGGAAAACTCTGAGTGTATAGCTGAACCTGAAGATGAATTGGCAGTAGTGACAACCCATTCTCCATAGGATTTGAGCCTGATGTTACAACCTCAGACAGTTCCATCTCTTCTTCTTCCAGTGAAGAGTATGATTCAGAGGGAAGTGATTTGTCATGGTATACCTATATCTTCAGTCCTTCGTTTCATCTAATGAACATTACTTAACCTAGGAGTCTATGTAGTCACTGCTGTAACTTGCTATGTATCACAGTATGACACACCCTTCCCACTTTCCACATGCGTCTGGATATCACAATAATGGATCAGTTCCTTGGGTGTTATGTGCATGCATGCATGCTTGCAGTTTTCTCATCCCATGACAGTTGGAACCATACCTGGGCATGTCACACCCCACATCCCCAACCTCGCATCTGATGTCAGCGTGTACTCCTTGCTGTTGTTGAGGATGATAAGTGAGGAGGTGTGGGAGTCACTTAAGCAGTGGACACAGCATACCAGTGCCTTAGCTCTCCCCGTGAATGTCTCATTGTAGAGGGTGAAATCAATCTCACCCGAGTCCAGTGACTTGGGAGGAGACCGCTGCCATCCTCCAAAAGCAGGTGTCGTATGTTGTCCAGCCTTCGCCTCAAAGTTTCTATGGGATTTCAAAATTGTTTTCATGAATGCCATGAAATGGATCGGGAAACCTGTAGAACGATTGGACACGAGCGACGTGTAGCTTTCTACCTATATCTGGATGTCTCTGACCAGACCTTTGTGCTGCCCTCACTATTGATGACAGCATCCACATTCCTCTTCCTGCCATCTCCATGACTCTGGGATGGGTTCCCCCATTTTCATGAACTCCAGGTCTAGCATTTTCGTAATCAATATTGGATGGGAGTGGGTGTGGGTGTGGGTGGTCGGTGATGGCACAATCATCAGGTTTGAGAAAACTTGCCTAAACCATTATGCATCCCAGGGAACCTGCCTGTACTTATTCTGCATCCTAGGTATCACTAGGTAACCCATCTACACGTCACCTACTTAGCTTCACAGGGGTTGCATGCCTGCAAGTATTATGCTTCGCCAGGTGGTCCATCTGCACCTATTATGCATCGCTAGGCTACACTATCAAGGTAACACAGCCCTGACACTAGGCCCACCTGGAACTATTGATTCACAAGGCAACATGTCGGAAGCTATTACACTTCACCAGGCAACATGCCTGGCATGCCTAGAAGGCAACCTCCTATATCCACAACACACCTAATTATCGCTAGGCAACACGCCTGCAGTTATTATGCACTGGCAACACGCCTACACTGTTATGCTTCCAAGGCAACCCGCCTGACAATATACACCAACCTGCACGTATTATGCTTCCACAAGGCAACTTGCCTGATGCTATTAAACTTTACTAGGAAACACGCCCAAAACTATTACACTTCACCAGGCAATTTATACACCTGACCATAATTCTGCTTAGCTTGGCAACCTGCCTGCAACTATTCCTTCACAAGGCGGCATGCCTGCCTGCCTTTACTATGCTTTCTAGGTAACATGCTTGAAACTATCATGTCCCGAGGCAACCCACCTCCTGCAACTATTGTAATCACAATACCCAATCTGAATATGCATCACACCTGAAACCAATCAGTAGCAAAGGCAATCCAACTTGAGCTATTGATCCTGCAAACTATATAGACCCCTTTGGCAGCAATATACCATTCCTGATGAAGGCTAGAGCATCTAGTCTAAATGGCGAGAGAATAAAATTTCAAGTCGATTTATTGAGAAGGTTATTGTAATGTTATTATGTCAACTGATAGTTCATTGAGACCTTAGTGACATGAAGGCCTGCATTGTCACTATAATTATGGAGCCTGGCTAATGGTCCTAACCCACTAACACCGTAATTTTTTTACATCTAGCCTTTTCAAAAAACAAAAAAAAGTGGCAAAAACATCAAAAGTTTATTTCTGTTAAAACTTACTTTGGCAGTTTCTCTTCTAGCCTTGCAAAACACCTTCGATCCTTTGCTAAGCTGGCAGACCGCGAAACCTTAAAACCTATGAAATTGACTATTCATCTTGGATTGTAGAGTGCAGTATCATGCATACATTGGTTTGACCCCGTTTTAAAATGGCGGACAAAAAGTTTTAATATCCCAGTTAAAACTCACTTTGGCAGGTTCTTACTAGTATCCTAAACAGTTGGTTAAAATCGATTAGACCACAAAAGCAGATCAAGCATGCCTTGTGGAGGTAGTAAACTAGCAGCCCCCCAATTATTCATCAGGATCTTATATATCACCCACTTCCCCCCCCCCCCTGCATATTAACTTGCATACACTGTGCATTCCTCACACAGCAATCCACATCTCCTCTCTGGTTCTGGTACTATGGCAACCTCTTTTCCTCCCCAGTTCGTGACTTGTGTGTTTGTCATCACCTCATACACCTCTTCCTTTGTCATCCTTCATTTCTTTAATCCTTTCTCCTTCATCTCAAACATTCCAAAATAGCAGCTTAGAACAAGTTCCACCCTACTCTCATCTTCTTCATCAATTCCTTCTTTCCTAGAAGCACTTTTTTCTTGCCACCCCATAGTTTCCTCAATGTAACCTCCCTCTCCTATCTCTTCATTTCAAAACCAATTAACCTCTCCTAATCCTCCGACCACCATCCCTCTGATCTCTCCATAACTTTCCAGGAGCAAAGCAAGACTGGAACATAGGAAAGTATGTGAAATCTACAAATAGACACTTCACTGTTCCAACCACACCTATGTGTGGCAAGAACAAAGTGAAAGAATTAAGAAACAAAAGATCATCTTTCTTCTTCACTGCAGCAAAAACTTTTCCTTCAAACTAACTCCACTCCTCTTCAACCGTTTCCTCCTAACTCTTGCTCCAGTTCTCTGCCTCCTCTTCAGACCCTATAACCATTTTCTCCACTGCCTCCTTATATTCTTATCAGAGCCCAGTCAACTAGCCACTCTTTTCACGTACACTTCACTCCACCCCCACACAACTTCACCCTAGTCTTGGTCAGACCCCGCATCAAACTTGCCCGAGACCTCTACTACCACCCTAGCTACACCCATGGCTTTACTCATGGTCTTTTTCTCACCACCAGCTAGTACACCTACCTAACCTAGCAACCCAGCCTTCTCAATGTAAGCGGGAAGAAACGGTTAACTTTAGGTTGGGAAGACTATAAAAGACCCAGCTGCAAACAGCGCATCCTACCGAAGCTGGCAGGCGAAAGTCATGTGACGTTTATAGGCGTGGCTATAGCTTTGCAATATTCCAAATAAAGCACCACATCATCAACTCAAACAATGGCTGAAGGTCTAGTTGTAGGTGGGAAGCGCAAACACAGAGACGAGGACCTGGATTCTATTTTCGATTTTGAAGGTGAAGCAAAACGTAAGTGGAGAGATGATTCCTTAAACTTCAGCAAGCCAGATTTATTTAAAAACTCGACATGCCACTCGGCTGCTCTTCCATCGAAAGACTTGATTGAGTCAGAGAGAGACAAAGAAGAATGGAGAGCCAGGAAGTTCCATTACTTGGCCATGGACGCGTACTCCAGGCACAAAGCACTGGTGAACCAGTATCTTCTGTCCTGTGGGCAAGGGATAGAGCATTTCAAGCGCTCCACTGAAAAGGACAGAAATGACTATTCAGTGCTGGCTGAAGAACACAGGTTTTTGTGGGAACCTGGAGATGAAGCTCAGACTTGGGAAAAGAGACTAGCAAAAACGTATTATGACAAGCTTTTTAAGGAGTATGCTATAGCAGACTTAAGCAGGTACAAGGAGAATAAGGTAGCTATGAGATGGAGGATCGAGAAAGAGGTCTGTGTAGGAAAAGGACAATTCTCCTGTGGAAATAAATGCTGTACGAAAAATGAAACTCTGACCAGCTGGGAAGTTAATTTCTCCTATTGTGAACAATCAAAACAGAAGAATGCTTTAGTGAAACTCCGTCTCTGTCCAAAGTGCTCAAAGAAGCTGAATTATTGCAAGAAGAGCAAGATTTGGAAAGGCTCAAAGCAAACTAAGAAGAATAAGCATAAGAGAAACCATGACAAGGGTGAGAGCGAGTTGAGAGTGGAAAGAACAAAAATATCTCGTACAGAAAGCGATTTAGAGAAAAACGAGAATAGTGATGACCAGTGGGAAGAGAGCCAAGGCCAAGCAGAGGGTGCTGCAATGTCGATGGGCAAAGCTTCTGGAACTAGTGACAGTAGTGTATGGAATAAGCCTGTTGAGAACTTCCTGGAGAAGTCAAAAACAGAAGAATTTGATGAATATTTCAAAGATATGCTGCTTTGAATGGAAGATTAGTTGAAATGAGCATTATGCAGCAAGTGCTTGTGACATGTTTGTATCACAACTTGAACAGAAAACCTCGATGTAGTTAAATTTGTTATATAACAGTAGCTGTCGAGCCATTTGTAAGGACTGTAATGGTGGTATATAGTCCTGGGAGGTCGAATCAAGTAATGTACAGGGGTTAACGATCAAAATCTTTTCTCCTTTCATATTATAATTATTCTCAGTTTGATTGGATGCAGTATTCATGCAGAAAAGCTGCTCAGAGTGAGAATTGTCAGACTGAGCATTGACAAGCTAGTTAGCAAGGAACATCTAACTTTGCCAGGAGGCCAAGATTCAGTAACACAACAGTGCCCCACTAAAGTTTTCAATGTGCCTCATGGGCGATTTGATTACATAAACATTGACATTGCTAGATCAGTACCACCATCACAAGGCTTTGCCCACCTACTCACAATATTATGGTTGGTCATCTCACTAGAAAGACAAACACTCTGAGACATATGCATGAGCATTTATCGATTTCCAGTTTTAGCATGCCATTGGACATGTCATCAGACAGCGGCTCGCAGTTCAGTTCATGTTTAGTTTGTGGGGAGCAATAGCTAAGTACCTTGACATATGACTTCATCACACCATTGTCTACCATCCACAAGAAAATGGCCTTGTCAAGTTTTTTTCACCGATTATATGGAGTTCCCCCCCTCCCTGTGAGCCTGACTTACCAATCCCAACAAACTGCTATTGGACATCTGCACAGCAAAGGAGGATTTTTCCTGCTCCACAGCAGAATTGGTATATTATGCTCCTCTTACAGTTGCTAACTGGTGACTGATTCGCAATGGTGCAGAGACACATGACCCAGCAACCGTACTGCCATGATTCCTTGACAACATCAGCAAGTTGACATCCACCTTCACCTGTTTCCCTAAGTAGGCCTTAGAACCTCAGTTCCACCTGATGCTCAGACCGATCGATGTGTTTTCATCATCATGTCCATTGCACACCACATCAGCACCCATACAAAGGACCATTCCATGTTTTGGAAAAGGGCAACTTCAGAAGCAAGCCAATAATATTTCAATGATCCATCTTAATCTAGCACACGTCGACATCAACTAATTAGTTGAGGTGGCCCAGCTATGGTGCCTTGAGCATCTGCCGATGATACCAGATTAACCAGCATGTCCACCAGCAGCCAGGATCTCACCAGCAATCTCAAAGTAACCTAAAGACCTCTACCATGGTTGGAAGTCCTGTAGTGGCCCATATGTGTTTGTTATATATCTCCCACAAGCACTCACATGATTAGACGCTCACAAAAACCTGGAGTATGACGTTATATTGACTTTTTCGTAAAATGAATAAGTTTGCGATTCATCCACACTCTACCATGACTAAATGTTGCTATAGCAGCTGCTGTTGGTGGACTCTTACTCCCATAAAGCAAGACCTCTTAATGATTATCAACTGAGCATAATCCAACAACCATGTATGAGGGTAAATTTAATTGAGCCATCAAACCACACTCCCAGGTATCTGAAATCTTCCACTACTTCCAGCTCCTCTCCATCAATATTCCACTTCACACTATTCCTCCCTTCCCAATGACCTTTACCTATTAAACTTCAACTTCCATCTTATTGCAAGCTCTGCACCATATCCAACATCTCTAGCAACTCTACTCCTGTACCCACCAAAAGCACAGTATCATCAGCATAGTGCACCACACCAACCATCCACCTTCAATCCCAGCTCAGCTCCTTCTAGTTCATCAACCACCAACACATACACGTTGAATAATGTCGGTGACAAAGGACACCCCTACCTAAGTCCCCTTTCTATCCCAAACCACCTCAACTGACCTCCATTCAAGACTATCCTAGCTTCCACCCCATTGTAGAAAACTTCACACCACAACCTGCAAAAAAGAACGAGCGCTTAACTTAGAATATGCACTTATGGAGGGGAGAGAATGGTAGAAGTATTAGTGGATTTGCTGAACATGGTGCTGAGGAGGGAGTGCTCTCCAGAGGATTGGATGAGGAGTTTGTTGGTATCACTTTACGAAGACAGTGATGCAGAAGTGATTGGGAATTACAGAGGGATATCATTGGGGAGTTGTGTAGTCAGTTTTTACTAGGTTGCTGGCAGAGAGGTTAGGGAAGTTTTGTGAAGAACATTTTCACAGAAGCACAGGTATGTTCCAGGAGGAAGGGAAGATGCACAGACCAGTTGTTTGTCCTAAGGGGTATATGTGAAATTTTGAACAGGGAGGATTGTCTTACCTAGACATCAGTAAGGCTTACAACAGTGTGTGGAGGGATAGTTTGGTATAAAATGAGACAAGCAGGAGTGGAGAAGGAATTTCTACGAATCTGTGAAGCCCTCTACAAAGGGTTGGAAGTTATAGTATCCGATGGAGGTCAGTTGAGGTGGTTTGGGATAGGGAGGGGACTTAGATAGGGGTGTCCTTCACTATTCAACATACGTATATGTATATACCGGGAATGAACTAGAGAGAGGTGAGCTGGGATTGAAGTTGGATGGTATATGGTGTGGTGCATTGCTCTATACTGATGATAATGTGCTTTTGGTAGGCACAGGAGTAGAGTTAAGAGATGTTGGATATGGTGCAGAACTATGCAATAAGGTGGAAGTTGAAGTTTAATGAGAAGACGAGTATGGTAATGGTCATTAGGTAATGGTCATTGGGAAGGGAGGAATAGTTTGAAGTGGAATATTGATGAGAGAAGCTGGAAGTAGTGGAAGATTTCAGATACCTGGGTGTGTGGTTTGATGAGAAACTGAGAGGGAATGTACATTTGAAAAAAATGAAGATTATAGCAGAGGAATGGATTGTAAAGGCAGTGAGTGTGGATGAGTCAAGTGAACGAAAAAAACAGAAGTGGATAGAGGTAGGATGGTGTGGGAGCTGTTGGCTAGGCCAAGCCTGGAACATGCTGCTGAAGTGTGGTTGACAGGAGGACAGACTGCTTGTAGGAAATTAGAATCAGCTCAGCTGAGAGTAGGAAGAGACCTATTAGGGGCTAGCAAGTGGCAGGAGTGGCAGTGCTGGGGGACTTGGGATGGAGGAAGTTGGCAGAGAGGAGGGAGGCTTGTAGAGGTGATAGAAATTGTGGCAGACAAGCTAAGAATGGATGGAGGGATAGGATGGTGGGAAGAATATATACTGTTGAGGAGGAAATATGATCTGAATGCTGAGCTAGGGTCAGCGAGGCAATGGAAGGTGAAGATGAAGAAGAGAAATGTGTGTGATTGGGAGGAGGATGTCTAGAGTATGAGCAGTTTGAAATGGTAGGTTGGCAAAATGTGATGGAGCAGAAAGGTATACAAGGTCATGACAGGGATATAAGGGATTGAGGTTGATGTTTAGGTTGAGGACAGGGTCAGCAGGTCAATTGCAGGACAAGCACAACTTAAACGTCCACTATACCTAGCGAAGAAGGAGTTAATTTATCGAATCAGGCTAAGAAAGACCTAGTCTCTCGAGCAGGTAAGGAAGGAGCAAGTCTCTCGAGGCGAACTAAAGGAACTAGCGATGGCCATGTGGATGCGACCAATGCGTATAATTTAATCTTGATATTGCTGAGCCTGCAAGGCCATCACATATATAATATTATTACAGCACAGGGTGGGACTATTTAGTAACTAACCTAATAACAATCTATATTAAAAATCAACAGTACTAAAATTATCCACAATATTAAGTTATGAGTGTCCCACTGCTCATGGAGGGGGGATGGGAGGGGACCAAAGATCATTCCCCAGCTCACCATACAACAGTTTCTTTCTACCCAATACATAACACACTCTCCCACCTCCTCCATCACTGCATCAATTACTCCCTCCACATCTTTTCCCAAAAGCAATGCCACCTTTCCATCCTTACTCACTCTTCTGAATTCATCCAGCCACTGTCCTGCCCCTACAATTCTGCGCACTTCATCCATCAGTACCAGCTGATCCCTCTCAAATTCCCTGCATATCACCAAGAAATGTTCCACATCCTCCCCTGCTCCACTATCACACATTATACACCTCTCATACCTAACTATACCACATCTCTTCTTATCCTCTAACAAACCAGCTGATGCAGTCCTCAGTCGAAATTGCAACCGCACACCTTCCTGACCATGCATGGACCCCACATATCTCTCCACCCCTGCACCATTCTTTGCCGATTTATAAAAATTCAGCATACTCTTTCCGTTTACTTCCTCCTCCCAGTCCTTCTCATTTCTCACCCCTTCCACTTGCGCACTGACCCAACCTTGTTGTTTATTTCGTACTTTCTCCTCAAGATCTCATATTCTTCCCACCATCCAATTCCTCCATCCTCTCTACAACAACTTTTACCAATCTGCTCTATTCCAACACCTCTAATCTCTTACCAAAGAAAACCTGCATCTCTTCCCTCCTCTACTCTAGCTTCCTCCACCCACATATCTCCCCGTATTGCCACTCCTGCTACTGTGTTACTTGCCCCCAACAGTCTCCTACCCACTCTCATCTGTGCTGACTCCAACTTCTTGCAAACATTCCTTCCTCCTGTCCACCACACACTTCGGCTGCATGCTCCATACTAGGTCTCACTAGAAGCTCTCACACCATTCTTTCTCTGTCTACTTCCACCCGCCCATTCACTCGACTCATCCACGTCACCATTAATTTCCCCCTGGAAACAGTTTCTCTACACAACCACTTGAGATTAATTCTTGCAACAAGATCCTTCGTAAGTCAAAAGTACAATCGCAGGGTATGTCGGAAAGTGTTTTGGAATTCATAGGCCATTGAGGAGTTACTGCACTACTAGAAGACTGGGAAAAGGTCTATAGTTCCCTGCAAATAAGTAGCAAGGAGTTCGTCGGGATATTACTAACAGCTATAGATGATTGAAGCTAGTAATAGATATGCTCATACTAATATATACCTATTGTTTTGTCGAAATTCGTCTAGACGGCGCTTGCGCGTTGGGTACTTATATAATCTGCTCGCGACGTCAACGCCAACAACTTTATTGTAACGACCAGAGTTTACAGTATATAATATGCGTGTATATAGCTTTGTGGCATGGAATGCAACAATCTTCAGTGCTATATAAAACTGGCTGGTGGATAACCGAAATGCCCACCACCTACTGGTTCAGCCCCAGCTACTTAACAAAACAAGATTTTCAGCTGAGCAGTCACTTGGTCAGCTATGATTCGCACATGATCTGCAGGATCAAACCCATGATCCTTGTGTGTCCGATATCCATATTAATGATCACTCATGATAATGCACTGGACAATTTGGACTCTACAATATTGTATGGAAAGCTTTGTATTGTATGCAAATTACTTGCCTGCTTTCATGCGTACTTGCTTGCCTGCCTGATCGCTTACTTGCCTGCTTGCCTGCTAGCTTAAGGGGGGACTGGATTTCAAAAACTAGACTTTTTCCCTTCTTTTTCCCCCCCTGTTCTTGTATTTATCTTCTAACCATTTGCAAACTTTGGGAGGCATTCGATGCTCCATTTCCAAGTTGTGTTGGTTTTTGTCCATGTAACAGATCAAGAAACTACTTCATTGTAAACCCAAATATTTCATTGCCCTAACACTTATAGTAACTAACTTGTTAGCTATGAGGTTCAAATTCCCCTATGCCCAAGTTTCAGCCATTTGTTGCACAGATGGGAACAGGCAGCATTATAATATAATGCATTATTATAGGGTTATTACCTCTGCCAAGGAGGTTATGTTTACACTGTTTGTGCATTTGTTTCTTTGTTTTTCTCTCTTGTCTATTTGCAGGATTGCGCAGATGAGTTTAAATATATCCTTGTATTATGTTTAATACAAGAATATATTAACAGAAAAGAACAGGGATTTCAATCAAATGTGCAGAGTAACCTAGTCCAATATAGCTACAGTTTCATAGCTATGGGCTGCTCAACATCTATTGGTGGCATGGTGTTGCAGAGCCTAGGTATTCTATTAGGATAAAAGTTCCGGGAGGTTTTTTTATAAGCTCTTGAATGGTTTATCAATCAGTGACTTAGAGTTTTGTTTTTAGAACTCTGGAAAAAGAGAGTAGATCACGTTGCTGAAACTGTTTATTTGATTCGAAGACTTAAAGTGTCATCCATAAAAAAAACAATATTTGATTGATGTACTGAGAAGCAAGTGAAACGAATCCTAAATGACAAGTTTGGATGGAAAACTCGGTACTGCTGCACAAGGCATATGTCTCTATGTATCAATGTGTGTACTTATCCATGCACTTTATTTTCACCCATAAAAATAAAGGTGTTGCCTGCCATAAATAATGAAGGCTTACGCAAACTGGGAATGCCATCTTAGTGAAGAGAACGGTTTAAGAGAAAGCCTTGCATACCATCTTAGCTGCTACTGTACCACTACCAGTACTGCACGCAATGTAAAGTCAACTTGTTATTGAAACTACAATACATAATCAAAAACACACTAAATAAGAGTGATGTCATAGCAAATGATAAATATGTAACAACAACATTGTTAATAATAACTAATCATACTAAAGTCTCAGTCTATCACACCTTTCCCCCCTTAGCTTGAAGGTCAGTTAATCGATAGCTGGTCAGTAATGATCTAGAGGTGCTCTGTTTCGACTTGAATGATGTTGAAGTGATGCCAGTGTCTCTCTGTCTGTGTTCGTGATGGTGCTTCTTGGTCTGTACTTGGAAGTTCTTTTCCCGTTCCTGGAGGTTCAGTGGATTCGGTTCTCGGCAGAAGTTCTGGACTGATACCGGAATATTTGACTTCAGGCCCAATAGAACTACAGTCTGAATTTCTTGCAATCACACTGTCTATGTGATGCCGCACATCTCTTCCATCCATCAACTTTTAACCTCATAGGATAGGGGTCCAGTCACCTTGATTATGGTTCCTGGTATCCACTTGTGCTTTGATGGTGTAAAATCCTCCACATACACAAGGTCACCTTCAACAATTGTTCTCAGTGCCTTCTTGTTGTCATGGCCTTCTTTCTGTTTCATCTGTCTTCCCTCCACTCGGTTTGAAATATTTGGAAATAAGTTATCCAAACAACATCTCAGGCGTCGACCCATAAGCAACTCTGAGGGCGGAACTTCAGTTGTTGAGTGAGGTGTAATGCACCTTTAACATACAAATTTATTTTGAGTTGTGTATAGGTTTGTCTTTCCTTTCTGTGGAATATGGAACTCATGCACCTCCATGGATGAAGTTTGCCTCAGGCTGTCCTGATTGCTCGAGTGTCCTTCTGCTGCCTCAATAGCCAAGGCTAACTCCAATGCCTTTTCAAGGGTAAGTCCCTTTTCAGCCAGCAACCGCTGCTGTATTCCATCATGGTTGACTCGCAAACCAAATGATTGCGTAACATTTCCTTCAGGGTGTCCTTGAACTGACAGTGTTCTGCTAAAGCTCACAATGCTGCTACATATTTCGACAGAGATGCTCCTGATGCTCTCATACGACTATTAAATTTGAAACAGTGCACGATCGAAGATGGAATAGGATCGTAGTGGTCCTTTATGACCTGCACCAGCTGAGCATAACTGGTAGTCAAATTCAGCGCTGTCCACTAGTGTCCTAACCAGCTTGAAAGTTGCTGCTCCACATGCCAAAAGAAGGATGGCTCGCTTCTACTGTTCAGTTATGACATCATTTGCAACAAAAATCTCTCAATGTACGAGGTCCAGTTCTCCTTTTTGTGGCAGAACTCTGAGATATCTGTGGATGGCAACCATTGTCTCTTCTCGCTGGACAGTTAGTCCTCTTTGTGAGATGTATCCTCATCGCCAGATATACTGTCTTAACTGGTACACTACTAGTCTATGTCACTGCTAGTACTGCACTCAATGTAAAGTCAACTTGTCCTTGAAATTACAATACATTATCAAAAACACTGTCCTCATCATAAATGAAAACGAATTTTATAGTGTACACTAAATAAGAGTGAATATATAACCACAATAACTAATCATATAAATCATACTAAAGTCACAGTCTATCACACTGGCAAAGTTAAGGGAACTCATTGTGCTAATGAGTATATATGGGCTATAATTATAGTTAATAACTGAAGTGGACCAGAAATTTGATTGTTAATGTAAATGTGTTGGATTTAGAGGATTTGATACCAGAATGATCAAATTCAAATAGAAATTCCATATGTGAGACAGAGTCAAATGCTTTGAAAATGTCTAGACAACTTGTGCTTGTTTTCAAGTGAGTTTTGTCACTAATCGAAGAATATGAACAATTGTTTGGTGGTGGATAGCTAGGTACTTATGGAAACTAAACTGAGTGTTGCTTGGTCAAATGTTGCTTGGTCAAATGTTTTGTCTACAAGGAACTTAAAGTGTAGTAGTACTCGATAAATTTCTCAGGAAGAAAATGAACCATATATATTTATGAATTACTAGGGTCATTTAAAATCATAAATTTCAATACTAGCAGAAATACCTGATCCCTTCTAAAAGTTGACTCGAATCTTTAAAATTGCACATCAAATCTGACCATGTATATACCTTCTATAGCTGCTCAAAACTAGGCTGAAAACCATCCTCTGATCATGTGCAATATTTGTAGGAAGGCCCAAAGTATTCAGTTTGGATATTGATTGCTGAACAATTTTAAATAATGGTTTTATTATCTGTTCAATATTCAGCCTCTAGATTGTTTGCTAAAGGCGTTTTAAGGAATCGAAGGGTGCTGGCATGGGGCACTTATGCATGCAGTCTATTATGTTGTTCTTTTGGCAGACTCGGGTGTATGTTCAGTTAGGGAAGATGTCAAAGAAGGCAGAGTGGGTTGGGAAGGTGGCATGGATGAGTTGAGTGAATGGGCAGGTGGAAGTAGAGAGAGAAAGGATAGAGGGAGTTTCTAGTGAGACTTAAGATGAAGTAGGTAGCAGAGGTTTGGTGGATAGGAGGACGTAATGCGTGCAAGAAGTTCAAGTTGGCACAGATTCGAGTGGGTTAAAAATTGCTGGGGAAAGATTAAGGATATGCAAGTCTGATATTTGAAGTCAAGGAAGTCTATCAAAAGCAGTTAACTTTTAATGATGCTCCATGCTTCTCTTAATTTATCCTCTACTCATAATTCACGATTAATAGCAAATAATGGCACTGATTCGGATCTCTTGCAACCAGCTTATAAGTCTCAAGCCATATAAAAGGTAGCATTTCAAAATGAGTAAAATTGCAAGAATCTGAAGAATATGAAAGAGAACAAGAAATGGTCTGTTATAACTCTAACATTTTGTCTGCATCCATAATGTGCAATGTTTGTAAAGATATATTCAAAAAGGCAAAGCTAAATCCTATCGTTATTTGATATCAAACTGGATAAGACATGCAAAAAAAAGTTTGCCAAAAATTTACCAAGCCCGAAAGATTCCAAAAGTCTGAAGATTTTTTTGTCCTGTAATCTCTCAACAAACTGGAATTAGGCCACCACTGATTTAGGATACATAAAGTTTAGGTTCCCCCTAGACCAATAATTGTGTCTTGTATATATACATGCACTGTCATAATTATAATCTCAAAACAGGTGATATCATCTCTAGCTGGTACATATGTCGAGGATTCTGGACAAATTATCAAATGTAGCTATTCAAGGTGAATGTTTGGCACGGGATGAGTGCCTTGTCAGTTTTGATATTTCATTAATATTCCCATAAATAAACTCCCAATGAACTTTCAGTTGACATAATAATATTACAATAACCTACTCGATAATCAACTTGAAATTGTACTCTCTCGATATTTCGGCTAGCCTTCATCAGGAATAACATTGAGAAGGTTATTGCCATAGTTGAGGTGGTGGAAGTCATTTTTGGAATGTTAAACAAAAGATGAGAGCTTGCATGAGAGGACTGCACTATGTACAGGCAGGATTGTCAAACTGTTGGAGTCGTGCCTAAAATCCACATACTTCTATTTCTGGTGTCAAGGAAAATGCTATATATGAGCTGAAAGAGGGTGCAGCAATGGGATCTTCAGTATCTAAAGTTGTAGCCAACCTTACATGGAATTCTTTGAGGAATTGTCATCACTCACAACTGCCCCCCCCCCCCCCCCCTGAAGCCAAGGTTTTGGAAGAGATATGTGGATGATACTTTCTGCATGGTGAAGAACAGGAGAGAACTGGAGTTGTTGGACCATCTGAACAACATCAGGCCATCACAGAGAGGTTGAAGTGAACGGATCTTTGCCCTTTCTGGATTATCTACACAGAAAGGCAGACAGAAGGCTAACTGCAACAGTTTACAGAAAATCCCACATACCAACTTGTACCTTGATTATAGATAGGTCACATCATCCTGTCCATGTCAAAAGAGGAGTGGTGAAGAGTGTGAAAAGCATTATGATAGATCCAGTAGAGTAGTGATGGAGAAAGAAAAACCTTCAGAAGGGGAGCATCATTTGAATAACGTCTTTATAGAGAATGGTTATCTGTAAGCCATCATCCATTTTTCCTCGTAGATACATCTAAATGCAGAAACAAGATAAGTATACTCAATCAGAAAAGAAGTATCCTATTGTAGTATGGTAGATCGGTGCAACCTTTTATACATGCATAAGCTAAATAACTATACAAACATGCACTTAGTGTTTGCTTGGGAACTCGAAGATTACAATTGGCGATGAGTAGTAAATCAACGGTACTCTCTCAGGTGATGTGAAAACAATTACCACTTACCTAGAGAAAATGGAGTTCTTATTTCAAGCTAATGACATTGCAGATGCAAAGAAGCCAACTCTCCTACACAGGTGTATTGGTTACAAGGCCTACAGAGTCTTGAAGAATTATCTTGGCACCAGAGCGCTGCTTTGATGTCACACTATGATCAAAAGCCACCTGTCATTGCTCAGTAATGCAACTTTCACAAGCACCAGCATCAATCAGGAGAATAAGTAGCAGACTTCATCGCAGAACTCTGGAGGCTAATTATTTTCTAAATTGTTTTTAGCTCACCAGTTTGTTAGTGCACTGAAAAATGAAGCCATTCTCAAGAGGCTACTTTAACTCTCAAGAAATCAGTGGATTGCTGTGTCTTGCTGTGGCAGCAGCCAAAAATGCATATATTTTTCCTAACACCAAGTTCCAAGGAATTAGGAATGTTACTTCAGTCAAATGCAAGCACTGTAGAACCAATCTCCCCGCGAATGATGAGTGCAGGTTCAAGTCAGCTAATTGTCATAATTGTGGCAAATAAGGGCACATCTCTACTGCAGAAAGGAGATCCAGAAGGGGTAGGGTAGCAAATGAACATATCACCATCAAATTTTCTAGACTGCCAAATACATCACTTCAGAAATGTCCTTGAAAACTAAAGCTAGTAATTGATCCAAGTATGAGGATCAGGAAGACAAGTTACCACTCTAAACAATTAGTTAGACCACAAAACCAATAATAGATGATATCAAAATTAGTGGGAAAATTGTTCCCATGGAATATCTTATTTCAAAAGCTACCCCTCCATGAGTTGAAGGTTACACTTAAAGCATCATCACCATACACACTTACCAAGCAACTTTGCACCTTAAGGAAGGTGCTAGTCCCAAGTTCTTCAGACAGAGATGTGTTTCTTTTGTTATAGACCATAGGAAAAGAGTTGGACGAGCTAGAGGAAGCAATTATTGAGAAAGTGTTATATTCGGAGTGGGCAGCACCATACCCAAGCAAGATGGATGATTCAGGATTTGCAGGGATTATAAGGTGACCATAAATCCTGTCCTCGATACTGACCAACATACTCGACTGAATCCAGCGGAGCTATTTGCTACCCTCATGGGTGGTTCCAAGTTCATGAAACTGGATCTTTCACAAACATATGTGCAGATACTCCGGGATGACAAATTAGCTGGGTATGTTAATATAAATATGCACAAAGGTTTTATAGCTGCAAGAGCTTGTTTGCCTTCTCTCATGCCATTTTCAGAAAATTATGGAATCAATGTTCTCGGCACTTTGGAAAACAGATACTGATCATTTATTCACCCTCAAAGAAATGCTAAAAGAATGAAATGTGCATGACCTTAGAATGAAAAAGCCAAAGTGATTTTTTTTGCGACCTTCAGTCGACCATTTGGGGCACACTGTAGACAAACAAGTCTTCATGCTACACCAGACCTGCTGTGAATGCACCCTGACTCAAGGATATCTCAGAATCATGAACCTCTTTAGGCCTACTGAATTATTACGGCAGGTTTTTACCTTGCCTTTAGCCATAACACTTACCAGAGGAGAGTCTCAAACCCTGGTAGAGGCACAGTAATGACAATGGTTGTCGTGAGTGTGTATGATGCTTGGGTACTAATCCCCCAGAAGCTGCCACATACTGTTTTGCTGGAACTCCATTCCAGCCACCCTGGGGTTCAACAGATGAAACAGATGAAATGCCTGGCTCATAGTCACATTAAGGTTGCCTGGCATAGATCATGATATTAATAAGATCGTGAAATCATGGGCATAGCAGGTCAAACAGGATCTACTGTGGAACCATTACATCCATGGATATGACCATCTTATCTTGTCCCATGGCAACATATCCATTTTGAGTGTGTAACAAAATGGTATGGCTTTATAAAGTAACCCACCAATTATTATACTGTTTATTGTGCAATTTAAAATGGTTTAATGATTGCAACATCCATGCCATTTCTTTCAGGCCAATATTTCTATTGCTTGAAACTTATGCTGAGAAAATGTGCATATTGGCCCATACTTTCTAAGAACAACACTAAATCCTTGACTCAATGACTGCCTGGATGGATTTCTTTGTGGTAAATTTTGATGCAGATACTTATGGTATGTCATAGCATATGACAGCTTTTCTTGCTTACTGTATTCCTATAAAAAATGTGGCTTGGGTTTATTTGAACAGTTTGTTGAAAGATATGAGCTAGAAATAAAATAGCATACTTTAATTGTCCACCCACCTGATTGGATATAGGGCTTTTCCTTGTTGATATCAACTGAAAGTGGCATACCATGTGTCCATGTTGATGAACATGATGGTGAGTAATAACCCCCTAAATCATGGAAATGGTCTGACATAAGTTAATTAGGGGTTCAATATACTTTAGATTAGTAATGAGTATCAAATGAAAAATAAAATAAATCATTTCATAATAAATAACATTAGGTTGTGATATAGATTAATTTATACACTAAGAAAGGGGAATGATATATAGATGAGTAGACTTGGATTAAACAAATCAAGAATTTATGATTATTAAAAGTTTCACATTGGTCATTTCTCTTCTTTGCAGCACTACATGTGGCTTGCTTCTGAAGACACCGTATTGCTTGTAGCTTCAGAATTCTGCAAAGTCAAGATAAAATGTCTTAATTTCATCATATTATATCTTCCACTTATCAAATATATATTATATAAGATATTATTGTTGTGAGTACAAGAACACTGAACTTACATGATCTTCATTAGAGCGTAGCTTATCTTCAGAATTCTGTAAAGTCACAAGGTAAAAAATATGATCCCAATTTAATCAAGTTTCTCAAATATATATATAAGATATTATGCTTGAAAGTACAAGAACTCTGAACAATGCATATTGTGTTTATTTTAACCCATATAAAGGGTCTATTATTTGCTCAGTTTGTTTTCTCAGTTTATAGTTAGCAACCAACCTTTCTTATTTTGCTATGTCTAAAGTTTGTTACTGCCAATCTGTAACTGAGGATTTAAAGGCTAATGCTGGTATTTAGTTTCGAGACAGGAATAACTGTGACTAGCCCTACTCCTACTGTGGCCTTAAATGCACTATTGTGGTAGTAGCAGTGGTAGTTCTAGTAGTGTAGACTAGGAGTAATATTGTTAAAGTAATATTTATGGCTCATTGTTCCTCTATTTTTTTAGTACAATAATAATTCCTCCTTCCTAGGTTGTTATCATAGAGTAGTGTACATAGAAGAGTTTTCTATGATTTTGAGTTGAGTACACTGTGAAGTTCAAGGTGATATGGGATGTAAGAAGACTCTAGCTGAGGTACAAATTAGCATCATTATATATACCATAAAACCAGTTGTTAGCACATTCCTTTGGTTAGGCGCTCTCTTTACTGTTTAGAGGGAACCCAATTTTTTTAATTTCTTCGCTCGAAAACTCACCTTCTACACTAGCCAAATAGGAGATTAAGTAAAGGAAGGAATAAAATTACAAAATCAAACTTTCATTAAATCACTCTTGAAACTTCCATACAACATGAAGATACACTACATTGAACGTAAAACATGCAGCTTTAGTTAATTCTTGCCAGCTGTTATAAGTGTATGCACTAAACAATCTGTTTTTAGGAAACCTATGATAGGTTTCTGTTAACTCTTTATGGCCCATAGAGGTTACTGACAAGCATAGATTAATGTCATTAATGGCCATAATAGTGCTTTAACTGCACAAAGGATGCAATGTGAGAGCGATTGTCCCCCAAAAACTATGCACAAGTTCACATTCCGATATCTAACTCAAGCGGTTCAATGATGAGAGAAAGACAACAGAACCATCTAGATTTTTATAGGAAAAAATTGAGCAATCAATGCCTTTAGCACCTACTAGGTGAGATATGGATGCCTTGATAGGAGAACTACAAATATACATAATTATATTCGTTATTGATGATCTGGTGAAGATATATGGCCTGGGAAAATTACCACCATAAATGGTTGGCTAAGACACCCTCAGTCACAGTGTCTAGTAGGTGTGCAAATGCTAAAGTTGAAGAACTTATTGCATGCCACTTCAAACAGAATGATGGAGACATATCTTGGGTCGTAATGTTTACCAGCAATACAATGCAAATGTACCGACTTTACAGGTCTATAGGCCTATAATTCTGGCATGTTAAACTAATGAACTTTACACTGTATTTGTCCTTTGTGTGTGCATATAATAGATCACTTGTGTTCATGAAACAATGAAGTATACTCCGTATGAATTGGCCCATGGACAACCGCCACCTAACAGAATTTTTTCAGGTGCTAATCCTGGGTCAGCAATGGAGGAAGATATTTCTGACCTAATAGAAGAAGAAATTGTGCCCTGTTCTCCCTGAAACCTGCTGACTTTTAGACTCCCTTACCAAAATTACCTTGTCATTAATCAACTCCTTCTAAAAGAGGCTTTAAATGCTCAATTTATGCAGAAAAAAACCCCTCCATGGGTCTCTCTGAAAATTGACATTTTGAACATGTTTCAGCACAAAATGAGCCAACAATTCTTCCTCATCTCTCCAAAACAGCAGCTCCAAACTCAGTAGAAGGCTCACTCTCTGTCCCTCAATGTAGCGGTCCTATTTGCATTGAGAGTACAGTAGATGTAAGTATTCTGAACTCTGCTAAATATTAGTATTTCACTTAGGTACTCTGTTGCATATAGAAAAGCTTATCAAATGAAGAAAGGAAGAAGAACAAAATGAGCCCACAACAATTCTGCCTCATACTTCCAAAACAGCAGATCCAAACTCAGTAGAAGGCTTACTACTCTCTGTCCCTTAATTAATGTAGTGTATTTGCTTTATGGGTGATAGTAGAATTAAGTAATGTATTTGTGTGTACAGAAGACATGTTCTATAGACATATTTTTGATTTTTGAACTTTGTTAATTCACAAGGTTCTCCATTGGCAACAACTGAGCAGCAAAACCAATGAAGAAAGGAAATAGACAAGAATTTTCGGTGCAATGCTGATAAAAAGGTGGAACAATACAGTGAACAAAAATGCTACAATGTTGAATCATTTTTCTGTTACAACTCGGTCATTCAGGTTCCAAGTATCGAATGAGTTTAAATGTGAGTTATAGTTGCTACTTCTGGTACCAAGTGACTTGTTCATTGCCTACATAATTGACGTGGGTTTCGGAAGAATTTTGTTTCTGAGTCACAACTACTTGAGTAGTATACTGGTAAAGTTGAACCTGTATCAAATGTAACTGGAAATCTGAAACTCTCTTGTATTTACGAGAAGCAGCATTGCTCTTTAATCCAAAGAATGCCTACTATGGAAACTCATGTGGTTACAAAAAAGAATGCAGAAGTAACCATTGTTCTTGTGAACTTCCCAAAAAGTTGTGCACCAGGCAATGCTGCACTGGGTCACTTTTCTGGAACAGTGACAAAAAAGCCATTGATGATGTCGAGTCGTGGATGGACAGTCAGCACAGCTTCTGGTGATTTAAATATTGTGGGTAATGCTGTCAGCAAAGCTAGCAAACCAGATAGCAAGCCAGAAGCTAACAGGCCTATGTGGATAACAGACTGTTTGGTACAAAGGAGATCAAGACATGATTCTTATTGGGGACTAGTTACTGGATTCCCACATATATATGAAGCTAAAAATGCTCAAGAAATTTTCCCCTTGATCAAGAGATTGGAAGCTACTACTGTAGTCTCTAATTTCTAATTTCAGCAATACTACCACTGTTAAGAGTCAAGCTGTCCAAATTTTGAACTCTCAGACTAGCCACTGGATCTAAATTGAACTCATCAAAGGAGATAGAAGTGAAGTTCAAGTGTATGAAAGTGTAAATAATTCATTGCCATTATCAACTTCCAAACAAATTGCCGGCCTTTTGTTTTCAAACACTAAAACAATCTCAGCAAAGTTTATTAACACTCAACAGCAAATCAATGCAGTTACACTGTTACTTTTTCTATTGCCAGTGCAGTAGCACTTTCTTATGGCGAGTATTCTACTAAATTACGCTGGGGATACGTCCAAAATGAGTTACCTTCATAAATGTTTTGAATCCTGTAGAATATTATTTTTTACCTGTAAAAGTGTTGCAAAATGACTTCGAGTTATTGAACTACACAGTATCTGCCAAAAGCCTTGGACTAAGAAGGGAAGAATGTTCAAAATGTAGAGAGTGGTACCACAATAAGTGTGTGATGATGCCACGTGAAGTATTTGAATCAGATGAAAAAGAAAAGGCATGCTAAACTTTCATTGCTGACTGCTATATAGTATTTCACAATAGTTATAGCTATAATTATATATACTACAAAAATGTTTGGGAAATAACTTGCTAGCTATATATAGGAAAAATTATATTTATCTACACCAGATGGGAAACCAATTCTGTAATTGAGCAACTTATATTTCTAAAGGACTGAGCACAATAAATTCCAGGATTAATATTGAGCCAACATCTTATGAGGATCCAGGAATTGAACAGCCAATCCTAGAATTGTGTGCTCAACCCTAGGATTGTGCAGGAAAACCTAGAATCCTAACAATGCAGAGTGCAATCTTAAATACCGGGTTTGCACTAATATATTTAAATATAGATTATGCTTGAGAATATATACAAGAACTTACATGATCTTCATTAGAGTGGAGGTTATCTTCAGAACTCTACAAGGTCAAAGGTAAAATGATCTCAATTTCATCATGAACCTTACACTTGTCAAACATTTTTAGGAATTATGCTTGGAATACAAGACTAAAAACTTACCTGATCTTCTTCATTAGAGTGGAGGTTTTCATCAGAAGAAGAAATTTTATGCTTGGAACCACTTTCCTGAACTGAATGTTCTTTATCTTCAGAAGAAGAAATTTTCTGCTTGGAACCATTTTCCTGAACTGAATGTTCAGAAGAAGAAGTTTTCTGCTTGGAACCACTATCCTGAACTGAATGTTCAGAAGAAGAAGTTTTCTGCTTGGAACCACTATCCTGAACTGAATGTTCAGAAGAAGAAGTTTTCTGCTTGGAACCACTTTCCTGAACTGAATGTTCAGAAGAAGAAGTTTTCTGCTTGGAACCACTATCCTGAACTGAATGTTCAGAAGAAGAAGTTTTCTGCTTGGAACCACTTTCCTGAACTGAAGAAGAAGAAGTTTTCTGCTTGGAACCATTATCCTGAGCTGAATGTACAGAAGAAGAAGTTTTCTGCTTGGAACCACTTTCCTGAACTGAATGTTCAGAAGAAGAAGTTTTCTGCTTGGAACCACTTTCCTGAGCTGAATGTTCAGAAGAAGAAATTTTCTGCTTGGAACCACTATCCTGAGCTGAATGTTCAGAAGAAGAAGTTTTCTGCTTGGAACTACTTTCCTGTGAATGTTCAGAAGAAGAAGTTTTCTGCTTGGAACTACTATCCTGAACTGAAAGTTCAGAAGAAGAAATTTTCTGCTTAGAA
The DNA here is from genome assembly GCA_028752905.1 of Cladorhizidae sp. MBARI D1340-BT2. Classification (NCBI taxonomy): domain Eukaryota; kingdom Metazoa; phylum Porifera; class Demospongiae; order Poecilosclerida; family Cladorhizidae; species Cladorhizidae sp. MBARI D1340-BT2. The sequence goes on from JAQNBH010000011.1 coordinate 9,044,128, forward strand.
CCACTTTCCTGAGCTGAATGTTCAGAAGAAGAAATTATCTGCTTGGAACCACTTTCCTGAACTGGATGTTCTTTACCACATAAATTGGAAATAATAGTAATCATATTAATAATGTTCCTGCCAAGACAAACTCATATACTATATATATATATATATCCTGGGGGGGGGAGGAGAATCAAGTTTCACCATAATTATGGTGATTTCCCGATATTGGGAAACCTGTTAATGATAACACAATAACTATGATGACAATGATGACGACAACAACAACAACAACAACAAAAAAGAATTATAATAAAATATTAACAGCAACAACGACAATCAATAATAGTAATAACAACAACACTAACCACTGCTAGGCATGTTGGCAGCACTGATTTCATCCATGGACTTGGTGGTATCTGAAGCAGCTGTAATCCTGTTAGGTTTTTCCTTCTTTCTGGCTGGAAGAATCAGTATCCTGTTCAAATCACATTAGAGAGATCACCAATTTATGATACAATTTTATAGACACTCAATGAACTCTCAGCTGACATAACAAGATTACAATAACTTCAATAATTAACTTTTGAATTTTTACTCTCTTGACATTTCGACTAGCTGCTTTAGGAATAAAGATGCATATGAGCTTATTATATACCTGTAGTTAGTTAGTTAGTTACCATGTGATACAAACTACCCCCTGGCACATACACCCAGCATGTGAACCATACAGGGAAAAATAAAATAAAGATAAAAATAATAGCATATGTATAGAATAAAAATTAATAATTTATATATAATAATAACAACAACAACAACAATAACAATAAATAAACTATAAAAATATAAATAGTTTTTTAATATAAAAACAACAAAAACAACAACAGTAATAATAATAATAATAATAAAATTAAAAAAATATGCTTGTTACTAAATTAACAAAGAATGATAAATAACTGAATATAGAAAAATTATGGTGGTTGTGGCTTCAAGTTCAGGCTCTTGAGAGTGCCCCCTCACCAGGGGCCAGGCAAGTTCATTCGTCCAATCTCGATTGAATCGCTCACACTTTGGTGCTAGGCTGATGTGCAGTGCCTCCTTCTAGCAATTCCTTCCGTCTTCTGACCTATTCTAAGATGGTCTTCCACAAAATAAGATGCCCATTGTCCTATACATATTCAGCAATTGCAGATTTATTTTTAGCACACTTTTTACAGGCATCTTGATGTTGTTTCACTCTTATCTCCAGTCTTATTTGGTCTCCCCTAAGTAGTACTTCTCATAGATGAAAAAGGTGCAGTACACAATGCATGAGTGCATACTAGCCAGTAATTCATCTTTCACTCTGCTCCGTTGTATCCTCAGTTCTAAAAATTATTCTGATGTTGAACTTCCTGCAGACCCTCCTGATGTCTTCACTCATCCCTACTACATAAGGAATTATACCATAGGATCTTTCTTTTCAAATCCCTGATTGCCTGCATCCATTACTTATCTTCCTTTCTGCATTTAGATGTACCTACAGATGAAAGGTTGATGAAGGCTTGCAGATAATCATTCTCCCTAAAGAAATATCTTCTTCCTTCCATAGGTCCTCCTTCTCTATCACTACTCTCCTGGCTCTATCATACAAGCTCTTCACTACTCCTCTTCTGACATGGATAGGATGATGTTATCTATAATCAAGTACTGGTTGGTGTGCATAGGTTTTCTGTAAACTGTTGCAGTTAGCCATCTGTCTTCCTTTCTATGTAGGTGGCAATCCAGAAAGGGTAACGATCCATCCACTTCAACTTCATGGTGGTACACTTTATGGATGACCTTATGTTGTTCAGATGGTCCAACAATGCCTGCTCTCTTCCCTTCTTCACAATACAGAGATATCATACACATATCCGTTCCAAAACCTTGGCTTCAGGGGGTTAGTTGTGAGTGCCAATTCTTCAAAGAATTTCATATAAAGGTTGACTACCACTGCAGATACTGGAGAGCCCACTGCTGCACCCTCTTTGTGCTCATGGTATTCTCCTTGATACCTGGATTTTAGGCACAACTCCAACAGTTCAGAAATCCTGTCAGCACAGTTTGTTACCTTGGTCTTACTGCTGCACTCTGCATATTGGTTTGCCCCTATTTCAATGGTGGATGACCAAATCCCCCCTCTCCTCCAAAATAACAACTCTAAAACTCACATCAGCAACTTCATACATGCCTAAATGGTGTTTCAGCTGTTTTTCATTGACTTCGAACCTTGTGTAGTTTGGAAGTGTGTGTTTAGCTTTGTGGTCAGGCTTATCAGCAGCCTGCAAGATCTTGCACAAAACCTGCACAAATTAGCAAGATCCAGCTGCTGCAAGATTAATCCTCTACCCTTTGATGTGCGTTTGTGGCTGTGCAGGATTCTAACATAGCTGCATGTTAGCTGTGTCTATAAAAAGGCTGTCAGTTGGGGCCTGTTATCTGCCAGCTACTGTCTATTCTCTGCATTTCCTTAGTTAGCTCTTAGTGCTCTGAGTCTAGCTGAGTCTGTCCAACTGAGAGAGTTCTGTCTTCACTCTATATAATAACTTGACTACATTATTGGAGATTCATTGCGCTACCATTGAAACCTCGGTGGGTATCCATCACATTTTGTTCCAAAAAAGGCTCCAATCATGCCTTGAAATCTTTGCAAAGGTAGTTTAAAATCATGAAATTCATTTTCAGGATTTCTATGTTTCTATCTATTTTTCCCATCGTTTAAGTAGTACATTAAAAACAACTTTTAGTACCACAAGACTCCAAAATATTCCAGTATACAGCCACGATCCATTAGTCACATGATTATAGAAAAGAGTCATCATTAGTGATTGTTGTCAATGATGTATCAAACTTGCTCGAATTGGGTAGAAGTCATCATATGCTCCAGGATGTGTTCTCAAGCTATGCAATGCTATGCAGCTGAATCTGAACTGAGTGATCTTTTGATTACAGATGAATAATCTTCAAATTAAACATTAAGCAAAGCTAGCAACTAGGTTAATAGGAGGAAGTCATCTCTTCTCATTGTTGTGCTTCAGTTTTTTCCATAATGTTGAACTATAAATGAAATGCCAAAACAGTAGCCTAAGTAAACAGCACAGATACTTTACCTATTAAGGATCAATATACTTATTATATTTGAAATTTGTATAATAGGTAAAGGTTATTGCTGACTCAATTGCCATATATTAGCCAATCCTATATATTTTGTCTTGTTTCTGTTTGTTTGTAAAGTTAAGCAGCAACTTATAAGAAGTTATTCAGTATATATAACACCGATTGCAAATCTGTATATTCACAGAGATCGACTGCAGATCACTGTAGCTACATGTCTGTTGTGATGGCTTCTTTGCCCAAGAGCACCATGAAGAACTCCTGACCTCACTTTTAATGCCTGGCTGTTATTTCTGATCTTGATGATTCCACACCAGAGAACCATTATTTACCTAAACACATCCAACAAAAGCGGTTACCTCATTTTGATGAAAGTTTGTACTGTTAACCACAGCCTGAACAAGAAGCAGGTTGCACTCTAAAACAAATATAATGGCTAAAAAAATTAATACAGCTGCTGCATCTACCAATGTGGTGATGGGATACCAAGAATGCAGCAAGATGTCCTGAAACTTGTCACAAGTATGAATGGTGAGTCATCTCAGAAAGTCAAGACTTGGTCCATTGTTCATCTAATTTTTACAGTTCTAGCTACCACTTACTAAACTTCATTAGCTTGTAGCCCATTGAAGAGACACCTGTTTCACACTGTTAATGAGACAGAAATGAAGGGTCAATACAGCCCTGCAAGATGCTACACCTGCATGGGCTTCTGGGATAGGTTTGAAGTAGCTACATGCTGGATCCACTGGATTTCCTAGACCTATAATGCTGGTAGATTATCAATGTCCTGCTGGACTGCAGGGATCTATTGGGCAACTGAGTAGTGGATGAATGTGGTCATTCTGGATTGCCGGAAGCTCAACGCAAAAAGGTGACTGACACTTACTCCATGCCACATATGTAAGAAATATTTGATAGTATTGGCACTGCAATGAATCTCAAATTTACTAAATATACTGACAGATCCCATTAGAACTTTCTTCTAGAAGACAGTACTCATCACTCCATTGGCTTATCTGAGTTTGAATGATGCCATTTTGGTTATATAGCGCTCAAGACTGGCTATCAATCCTTTGCAAGAGCCTATGTTGATGGCAATGCAATTTCAAATCATCAATGGAAGAATACATACATTATTGATCTAAGAAAAGTCTTCATGTGGAATTTGGAAAAATGTCGATTTGGGCAAAATACCTCAGGCATATTATTGGACAAGAAAGGATTGAACCCGAGGAAGAAAATATTGTAGCCATTCAACATTACTCAATCCAAGTTACTAGAAGAATGTGTGGGTTTTTATGGTTTGATGACTACTACAAAAAATTGTCCCACAATTTGCATCTAATGGAAGAAAGAATGTGAGATTTGGGCAAAATACCCAATGCAACATCACATCCTATTAGTTATAGGATGTGATGTTGAAATAGCTTACCTTGTGAGTGGAAGATCCAAGAAGAACAAAATTATACCTCTAACTTTGGCCTTGGAGTAGTTTTGAGCCAAACAGTTGTAGGTGACAGTAAATATCCAACAGCCTATGCAAGCAAAAAATCCTACCCAGGGAAGTTAAATACTCAGTGGTGGATAGAATGAGTGCCTTGATATTTTATGCACATTGTGACTCTTTCTTGCATCCTCTGGTAGAAGGAGGAGAATTCACAGTGGAAACATACCACCAGACACTGTCTTGGTTGGAAAGGATGAAGAATTCTAATGCCCCTTGACCACTGATTGCCCAATATCTAATAATGAAGTAATGGAACGGTAACGAAAATGCCAATGTTGTTGATTCTTAGTTAGCTATTTGTGTCATGTCTTTTGTATAGCCTGAGCGTAATCTTATGTTGCAAACATGAATGAACTTTAAGTTGTTTAAGTAATATGTGTGAAACTTGAGGTTTTGTTATTGTTACAACGAGTGTAGTTGTCATCCTAAATGTTTGTTATTTAGATAATACTAGGCAGGCAGTGGAGACTTACAATGACTTTCTCAAACACAAATTTACTCACTTACTATTTCAGCTAGTTCTAAAGCAAACATCGAGATAGTAAATTTAAGTTGAATATAAAGAAACTCATTGTATATATACACTATGTGAACTGAGAGTTGAGAGTTGGGTGTTATTGTGTGTTTGACTCTTTCTGTCATGCAATAATAATGTTTTAAGCACTGTATGAAATTCAAACAGCCAGGTATAAATGAGTTCTTTATGACGTTGATACCATATTTTTTTAATGAATGACTGCATGTTATCATGGGGAAAAAGAGACAGAAACACATACACAAATAGGTGATCCTTGAGGATGAATTTCAAGGGTTTTTTACAGTACTTTTGCTGTCTGTTTACTAACTTAGTTAAAAAAAATCAAGGCACTCTAACTGAAACTGACACCTAGGAAGGTAAGAAATTTCCAGTATGAGTTTAGCACTTTGGTTTATTTGGGAATACACCTACTACATTCCGAGTTGTATTCACATGCTATATATCTTTCTGTGAAGTACTGGTGTTCTGAAAACCATCGGTTTTGTTCTGTGGTTCTGCGCATCCATAATGCATCAACTAAGGGAAACTTTTAAAATAAACATTGACAAAAATATATAAGAATAATAACAGATATGAAAGTGCAGTAGCACTCTTTCTTAGGTTGACCACTATTTTGAAAAGGTCATGTCTAAAACGCATATTGAACTCACTTTGGCAGCTTGAAAAACCTAAATGTGTGTTCAACCAATTTTAGCTCCAGATATACGTCTAGTATGCTTGAATCTTTTGAAAAGGAAGAAAACTAGCACCCGAAAATGTAATAAGCAGTTAAATTCATCTTCAAGCATCTATCTATAGGGAGTGTAGGGGGACTCGCTATGTTAGTTAAACTATTGCCACAATGGCATGATTAGCCTACCACCACTTTCAGAGTATGTACAAATACTATTTGTGGCAAAGCAAACAAAAACTTCTAGTTCACCTTGAATATTTTGTTAGGGTAGTAAAATGGTACCAAAAATGTTAAAAAGGAATTTCATGATCATATTACTATCTACTACCCCCCCCCTCCTCAACCAGAAGACTTCAAATTTTGTTTCATTTCAGCGATAAATCTGTTTCAAAATTGAGAAAAAACACCTAATAGTTGGCAAAGATCATTAATACATTAAGTAAGCTTCTGTATGTGCAATATTGAATATGGCAACTATATTAATTATAGTTAGTTTACTTAGAATCTTACTTTCATAACAACAGATAACAACACCAAAGTTCAACAAAACTAGGGAAATACTTGGGTCATATATGAATACTTTTTTGAATAATCATTGGTTGATTACTGGTTGTATACATCCAAACCTGTACCAATCACTTGAAATTTTTAGAAAACCAGTGATTATACCGTGCAGCACTTAGACAACCTATAAGTATAGACCTAGTTTGGTAAAGCTGTGGATTTTGTTATAATAGTATTTGAAGAAATTGAACAAATAAATGTTCTAGCCACAGTCACAGGCTTTAGTCTCTAAGGACCATAAGGTTCCAGGTTTCACTATCTAACTGATTAAGAGTAGAGCAACAGTAGCCTAGCTACTTCAGCTAGTAAGATGGATCGAGAAGAAATTGCTAACTAGTAGCTGGAAAATGAATACAGCATAACTGAGAGCGATGAATTTTGGCAGTTTAATAGTTTCTTCTTTTAGTTATGCAGTTGGTTATTGGAAAATGAACTGAGTACTAGAAAGCAAAGAAGCTCAGCAGCTAACTAAGAAAATGGTTGTGGCTAAGGTTTGAGTCTACAAGTTGAATGCCAATGAGCTCTTCCCAGACTAGTAGCAGAGCTCAACTAGGTCATGCCCTCTTCTTAATAGCTGCTGAGCTGGTTCTTCTCTAGCATATAGTCAATTCCTTTTCCTTTTTCCTGCAACCAGCTCGTGTCACTAAAAGAAGAAAACTAAACAGTCAAATTTATTGGCCTTTTAGTTTTCTTGAAGTAGAAGCTCCTCCCTCTCTCCTGTTACCTAACACTCTCACCATTGCATGACTTTTTTTGTCCAAATATTTCTCAGAAAGAGAATTAGAGGGAAAAAATCACAAATAGTCCAGTCAAAAAAGTTGTCCATGACCAACAAAGATAGTGTAACTATGTGCAGTTTGTGAGAAACAATTGTGCAGTAAATAAATTGTGCAGTAAATAAGTTGTGCAGTAAATAAGTTGCCATGGTCTATATAAGTTATACACCCAAACAACAGGATCTACGGTATTTAGAAACCCTCAAGCCTTTTAGTAGTTGCTTCATTTCACTTTAACTGAGAAGCCCATTTTCACTTGCACAGTGCAGCCAGGCAAGTCTAGCTTCAGATCTGCTACCTTGATTCATTATGACAACCATTACTGAGCCTGCATTGTTTAAGGTTTGATCTCTTCATATATTATTTTAATGTGATGATGTATACATACATTCATACATACATACCTAATACAATATATACATAGATACATACACCATGCACTGTATAATGAAGTTTTTAATCAAACTTCTCACTCTTGGCTCGCTTCGCCCACCAATAATCAACTGCTATTATGTTTGGCTAGTTTTGGAGTTATCCTCAATAAGGAAGTTCTTGTGCTTTTTTGGTAATAAAACATTAAAAAAAGGCAAATAAGTTATATTTGTCAGAAAAACAAATGAAACAAGAATTTTCCACTTTAACCCCCTATCCTATGCAACTAATCCTTTAGCCTTGCTCGATTTACTAGACCTGATGTTTAAACATACACAGGAAGCATAAGGCCGTACTATATACATGACTGAAATTTAATTCTGCCATATACTTGAGCTAATTACATTCACTACATATATCTAACAATGAGTATAAATGTAGTACCCCCATCGATAAAAGAAGTATAGAATCAACAAAATCAAGGCTATCCATAGAATCAGGAAAAAGACGCCACCAACAATCAACTCTGTTCTACTGTAGAACACACCTGCAGAGCAATAAAGAAGCAAGGAGAGATAAAAAACAAGTTAGGCTCTCATTTTTAAATAATAGAAAAATATAGAGCTTACCCGTCTCAATATTTCTTACAGTGGAGAATATCCTGTGAGGCTATGGTTAAAAAAATAACAATGTGGTAAGTAAAATGACTCGCCTTCGATATAATTATTGTCTTGATATTAAAATACTTGTAGTAGGCTGATCTCTATATATGTCATAAAATTATAGCTAAATGACAATATGCAGTGAGAGTAATATCATTTCTTATAAAATATCTAGAAATGTCTAAGGCATTGTCAGCAGAGAGACATTTTTAACAGGGACACTAAATTATACATTGGTAGATATGTATAAAGCAAAATAAAAATTAAATAGCATTGCGACTTCATTATAGGAGCTATTGCACATCATCATTAGCCTCTGTCTATGCTGTTCAGTAAAATTGTCATTAAAAATAGGTAATCTCTGCCCTAACTCTCTATTGGTAAACGCAATATTAAGTGATGTCTCATGGGACAGAAAATTCAATGCATGAAAGGGAGAATTTAATTTACATATAAAAAGGGCAAGAGGGAAAAAAATCTGGTCCACAATGCCATATTTATTGCTGCTAGTTCCTCCCCTAACTAGCAGAAAGATTGCTGCTTTACCACTATGAACTTTCTTTCATCAAACCATCAACAGAAAGCTTTATTCCACTTGCATCAGTTTGCTTCGGTCTCAAAACTATGTTATAGGGTTTAGCTTGACCAAACTGCTCACTTAGCAATAGTGCACTTGGCCCTGTGTGCAATCTGAATTGTGGTTGTTGTGCTGTGTAGTGCTGCCATCAGCCTGGCACAAAGGGTTGGTCCACTTCCAGACACTTATATAAAATCTGATTGGCATAGCAGTACATCAGATTCACCTATTCTGATACACTAAGATCTATAAGGCAGGCCTCTACCCTTACAATACAGTGGGTGTCTAATGAATATTATTAACATAATCAGTCTAAGTAATTAACAGCTCTAGCTCTAGTTCTGATGAATATCGTTACCCTGCGACACCCCTGTTTTCTTCTCCTTTGGCTGCTGTCATCCATCCCATGTTTCCTTCGGCTTGACTCTTGGTTGAGGTGATGTCACTTCCTCACAACTGGCATGATAGACCATCTGCTTTAGCACTCTGTTTCCCTGGGCAGTGACACATGTCTTACACATAGAGCTGGATGCCAGAGTCCATTTTGTCAGCCTGCCATTTTTGTCCTTCAACTGGTCGAGGTAGTGCAAGCTTATATGGTTTGTCACAATTATGAACTTCACTCCTGTCAGGTAAATCTGAAAGTGTTTCACTGATTTCAACACTGCCAAATATTCCTGCTCCGTATTGTTTCTCATGGCTTCATCTTGTAGGCAATTGGCCATTCCATGCCATCATAGCTGACAGAGGACTGCACCAATGCCCACTCCTGAGGCATCTGTGTAGAGCTCGAAGGGGTTCTCCAGGTCTGGGCTCCAGATACTGACTCAGCCGACAAACTGTCTTTGATGCATTGAAATGTTTACTCTCAGTCTGGTGTCCACTTAATCTTGTCTTACCAATGGAGCCGCAATGGAAGCAAAGCCTGCAATGAAACGACAATAATAGTTGGCCAAGCCCTGGAAAGCCCTCATGTTGTCCTTCTTTTTCGTAGGTCTCTGATAAGTCTTGACATCCACCACCTTTGCTTCCAATTGTCTGACCATTCCTTCTCCTGCAGCATGTCTTAGGATGATCTTCTGTTAGCAAGTTTGCAGTTTGATTGTCAGGCCTAGCGACTTCAGTCTTTCCAGCATTGCCTCCAGATGTGATAGATGATCCTTGCCATAGATGACAATGTTATCGATGTAGACCACACTAAACTGTGATAGGTATGCCAGTGTTGTATTCATGACACCAACTCCCACTTCCCTCTGGATGTGACAAAAGATGTGTTGGGTATAGAGACCCTGAGGACTGGAATCTAGTGATATTCCTTGACCAAGTCTGGTGGAGATGAAGTGAAACATTCCTAAATTGTCAATTAGCTGTTCTACCCTTGGCATGGGGAAGAGGTCTGGTTTCGTAATCCTGTTCAGGCACTGATCGATGCAGATTCTCACCCTTCCATCTTGTTTCTCAACCAAAACAATATGCGAAGTCCATTGACTTCTCGATGGATGAATGATGCCTTCCTCCAAAAGATCTTTCAGTTCTTCAGCCAGTTGCAGCAACTTCTTCACGGACAGCCTATATGGTGGTTAACTCAGTGGGAAGTTATCCACCATTTCGGTTTGGATATCTGTTGCATCTGTCCACCCTGGCTTGTTGCTGTGAAACTTCTCCTAACATCATTTTCTGATATGTCTGTAAATCGAGTCGAAGGCTGGCATAGCCTCTTGTTTTTCTGAGCCGCAGATTGTGTCTGGTGGTATGCCTATTTCTTCAGTGAGTAAGTACTCTGCTGTGGGTGAGTGTTAGTGCTCCAGCAGATTGATGTGATACTGTGCTTTCCATCTCGGGTGTTCAGGCATGTAAAGTTCATAGGTCATGTCATTGTGTTTCTTCAATACTGTGTGGTCCGGGCCAAAGCTATAATCCATTGTACCAACCGATCTCGTCCAAGGTGACTCGGCTTGTGAGCTATTGACAGTACCATGCATTCAGTGTTGTTTTGGAACTCAATGTTGGAAGGTCATGCTCAGTAAGGGGCTCCCTAATAACACTCATGTCAGATGTGTTTGAAAATGATACATTTCTTTACACTGCACCCATTTACAACATCTGAAAAGAAGATGTTAAACACTGTGATGGGTATTCTTACAGAGACAACTTTAAATTTTCTTCGCACCTTTTGTTGGTTGTGCTACAGAGTGGATGGCCCTTCAGATGGTTATTTGTGTCTAGAGATCGAGCCTCTAGGGCACATCAGCATACATACCTCAATCTGGATCTCCAACACCATGAATTCATATCTGTGTAGAGGATTTCTGTTGTTCTCCATACTCAGGTTAGAATTTATTATAGTACCAACCATAGATCATTGTTGTTGTAATGTCTAGAACTGCCATCCCCATACAGACTGGTGATTCAACAGCATTCTGGTCTTGTGCATGCCAATCATGCAATTTCTTCATTGAAGACACTCCTGCAGGTGAAGGAGGGATTTGCATAAAGTTCCTGCATTTTCTCTTCCTTGTTTTAGCGATGCATTTCCAACAGTTCTCCATGGTTTTTCCAAAAGTGTTTTCAATTTGATCAAGTCCTTCTTAAACTTGGTCTTGGCTTGTTTGTAGAGCTCTGTGTTCTTTAAAGTGAATGGTTTCATCTAAGAACAATCATTGAAACAAAGCAAGTGAATGTTTTTGACAATCATGCTTTTTTTAATGCAAAGCTGCAGGTTTTCTGTGGTGGAAAACATGCCGATACTTTTTCAGTGATTCAGAACCATATCTGTAGGTGGACCATGAAACCCTTTTGGTGTTTAGACATCCACTCACTTTTGACTTGTTTTGGTGCAAGTGAGTAGTTATTCAGCATGTCGTGGAGCTCTTTCAATACTTCAGACTGACCTTGGGTACTTCTTTTTCATGGAATGAACTTTTCCAGGCTCTCTTCTCTATGTAGATCAATCGACATGGCCTCTCTATAAGATCAATATGCATGGTAGGCTTGGTTGGATGTTGTCCTGGGACCTTTTGATTATTGGCCCAATAAAACTGCTTCGAAACCATGGAGATACCACCATGCAGCCTCTCCCTGTGAAGAGATAGTCTGTCAAGTGATTGAGTTTTAATATTTTATAAGCACATCCATGCCAGTCTAGGGTTGGAATAGTAGTGGACTGCATCAAGGTTGTAGACATCTAAAAAATGGTTCTGAAAGTTCTCAAAGGTATGTGGTAGGAGTCGGATGTGTATGCTGAGCTAGAGGTTGTGTTAGTCAATCATGTAGCTACCTTCATCCAAATGCAAGTCACACATGTGTACCCTTGTAGTCCATGTTGGTTATCCCTTCTTTGTATGCACTGCTTTAAAAGGCTTGCTGTAGATGTAAAACATACTCCTGGAACTGTTCCCAGCTGTTCATGTATTTGTGGAGGTAGACAGCCTTGCTAAATATAGTTTGCACTTCTCTCTATCAAATACTAGGACAGTGGTGATACTCATATCTTTGGTTTTGTACCAGCATCTACTTAGCGAGGTGGAGAAGAACTAATGATTTCAATAATCATAGCTGCTGCCAGAGGGATATACTTATTTGAGATGTTAGGAATGCAGGAAATGCTGCCCTCAGTCTGGAAAAGGTCTGCTTCAAAAGGTGGCAAAAGTTTCTTTACAGGTGTGACAGACCATTGGGCTGGGTATGATCATTGAATTAATTCCCAGCAGGAGGTCAGGGATTTTGAGTGGTACCTCGATTCTCACCCATGATACATCTTTTGATGCAGATGTGGTATGTTGCTCTGTGATCCCACATATTCTTGGGGTCATTTGCATGGGCTTGGGAAAGCACAGTGCCTATAGTAAGGTATGCATATATAGCAGTGTAGGGTTCCTGATATGGCTCCTTGTTCCATCACCCATGACAACCATGTAGCAGGGCCGTATCTAGGAAAATTTTAACGGGGCACCGGTTACCTAAGAAAATTTGACTGGGGAGGTGGTTACATACCATTGGCCATAGGTATGAAGTATACAGAAGCTAAAACTGTACCTTCTATTTTGTGAAGTGCATATATATATACACGAGGCTAAAAAGGAGTACATGTACATTACAGCATTAGAACACCTCCAAAAAAACATACAGAAATGCAACAATAAAATTTATAATGTTCACTGTTCTGATTAAAAATTGCAGAATGTGACAGTTATCTTATCTCATTTTTATTTTACTGACTTCTCTCCAGTTAGCCATAAATTTCCTCTGATGATGGAATAAATTCAGTGTCACGATGAATCAAGAGCATTGCTAATCCACTCAACCTCACTTCTTCCATTGAAGAATGTGTCCAAAGCTTTAGATGACGAAGAGCAGAAAAAGATCTCTCACAAGATACACTTCCCACAGGTATAGTTAAAAAGACTGTTAAAATTGTATTAATTGCGGGGAATGACTCAGGATTACACTCAGAGAGAGCACGGCTAGCTGTACCTGGCCTCCTTTTAGGTGAAACAGATCCATAAAACTTTTTCCATTTAGTTAATTCAACAGGGAAGTCACTCTTCTCTTCCAAGCATAATAAGAAGTGATACTATCAATTTTATTGCTACTCAGTTTGGATAAATATAGTGGTATCAGAGATTCAGCTGCAATAATTTCCTTATGCTCATTGGAAAATCATGTTTCTAACTGATCAACCACATGGTCAATAAATGGGTAATATACATTGATTCTGTAGTAATCAGGAGGAGTCTGGCTTATTTGTCCTGCATTGGCTCGATGGCGCTGAACAGTAGCAGTTCATAGTTTCACAATTGTTAAATTAATAGACAAGGCTAGCATTTCAATTCTGCTCCAAACTTTCTCCCAGCAGTAATCTTTTCTGGCATCCTGAATTTTCTTTGCAGTGTTTACATCCCTGTAGGCCTCTGCAAGATCACACTGTTTATCTTGTAAAGCTAGTGTCACTGAACTAAGGAAACAAAGAACTCTCTGTGTAACAACCAGTGTGACAACAAATTGGCTATCTTCTAGAAGCCGTATATATGAACAAGCCACTTATAGCTTCTCCCCTGCTACTATCTTTGATTCTGCCCATGGTCTCTAAGACTGTGACATATTGGGCTATAAGAGCTGAAAGAGTCTTCACCCTTGCACTCCAATGGGTAGCACAAAATTTAGGCACATGATTCCTCCTTGAACCTGAGTCAAAGACTCACTAAGCTCATGATCATTTTCAATCATCAAGAAGTCAAGAAGCTCTTTTCCTTGGTCAGTGGATGCAAATTCAAAAAAAATTCTTTGCGCTTGGTACTACTAGATAACCATGTCAACTTTTGAAAAGTTACGGATAGATGGCACACCCATACAACTTCTGCAAATGGCAAGATTCAAAACATGTGAACGACAATGAACATATGTGGTGTGGGGATATTTTTCAGCTACTTTAGCCTGTACTCCATTTCTACTTGAACTCATTACAGAGGCTCCATCATACCCTTGACCAACTAGAAAAGACATGTTCAATCCCCATTGCTGAAGTGTAGAGAGTAAAGCATCAGCAATCGTTTGAGTATCCATCTTTGCAATTTTAATAAACCCCAGAAATTCTTCATAAACTTCACAATTATTAACAAACCTTGCACAGATACTAACCTGTTCCACATTTGAAAGCCAAGGTCTTCTGTTTCATCAGCCATGAGACTCCAGCATGATGAAAACATTGATTAAATATTCTCACGAATAGCGCCTTCGCATATGTATTCTGTACTAGGGGTGAAGTATACCTAGCATTTTCAGCAGCATGTTGAAAACGCTCTTTTAAGATCTGTGTCAAACTGTGACTTCCAGTTCACAAAAAAAGCGAAGTTTCCATCTTCAGTTTTTGTGATCTTGTCCCAATTACCTCGAAAAGCAATGCCTCTCTTACCAATGGCTACAGCCACATCAATGATTGACAAAATGCCCTTCTTAGTACGGGCCTGCTGAATTCCCACTTCTTTGGCCATTAGTGAAACAATATCTAAACCAGGTTGTTGAGTTTTTAGGAAAAGCCAAGCTTTCTCATCTGCTAGTTTGTGGCTTCACTCTTCTTGTGCTTTTCAAATAAGCTGCTCTTCTTACCGAGAGCTTTCTTCCATTTATTAAAACCCATTGAAGAAAACGTGGATTTGGTCTACACTTGCAAAGCACAGGCATGGCAGACAGTATGCACTATCATTTCATATGCAACCATGGCCTATTTACTGTCCAGCTTAGACTAAATCTACTCCCAGAAGTGACAGAACTTGGATGTCAAGAGTGTTAGCTTGTCATCAACATCCAATAAGGAATGCTTTCCAGCATAATAGCTGGATCATTGGGATCAAAATAATCTTTGACAATTGGACTTGCAGTTGCTAGATCTATTTCAGGTAGATCATCATCATGAAGGGACTCTTCATCATGAGCCGCCTCAACATGAGCCTCGTCATGAGCGTCTTCATCATGACCCTCTTCATCATGTACTTGGGAGCTGTCTTCATTTCCCCTACATCATTTCATCATTATTTTCATAATATTATAGCTACCACTATGAATCACATGCATGGAGCATTAATACCTTGAAGGTCCAAAAAATGAAGTTATTTTAGCTCGATGACACAGTCTTTTGGCTTTTGGAGGAGTAGGATCTTCAGCTTCAGTAGCCATATCCAATAGTGACCCTGCTATGACCTTTTGTCATGTGCATGGGCAGATACAGGAGTGGCCAAGGCCACACTTAAAATTTGTTAACCCATAATTAGTCATTAGTACAATCAACACCTATACATCTAGTGATATGTGGAACAGCTTACAAAATGTATTAGTGGTTGATTGCACTGATAGTGCTTGTAATAATCAGACTTAACTTAGCATCATGACTGCTGCAAGTATGTATGAGATTGATGGGCCCCCCAATTTAACATTATTCTTGTTGTTGTGCAGGCTACATCACATGTACTGATTATGTGACTATTGACATCCAAGCCCACCTAATTTTTGGGGGCCTGTGAATTTTGTAGCTAAATATATCAGGGGGGGGGGGGCAACCCCCCCCCCCCCCCCCCCCCCCTAAATATGGCCATGTGTAGGAGTAACTACAGTGGGCTTTCTGCTGCATGCCATTCTTGGTGGGCTCTAGATTGGGACTCTAGCTTAAAAGTCTATGTAGAGGATATAGGGCACTTCAAACTAATTTGGGCTGTTCTGAAATCTTGGCTTTGCCTTGCTCAGGCATCTCAAAAGCAACCGCTTTCTACACATAATTACTTCTGCAATGGTCAACTTAAAATATGTTTTCAACAATTTGGCTATAATTGCTCTAGCCTTCATCAGGAATTACTCTTGATGAAGTTTGATCGAGAACTTTAAAGTTGATCGCTGAGAAGGTCATCATGCACAAGCACACTTGTACACATTAAGAACTTACATCATTTGGATTTAACTCATTTTCTATGTCATAGCGAATGAAGAAACTGTATTGAGTGTTGGATTTCAGACGCACATTTCTGTAGTTCACTTTTTCCCCTTCATCTATGGCTTCATAAATTGCATCATCTCCCACAAGCACTTCATCAGGCACTTTTCCAGCAAACACGTCATTTCTATCCCATGCTGCTGTGATGTAAGAGGTATCTCCATCAGAGTATGGTCCTGCTGTATTGTACACTGAGAGATCACTGCCTGCATGTCCAATTACTACTACCACTGCACACTTGCTAAAGATATATAAGAACCATATTTTTACATCGATTGTCAATACATTTAGTTATCGGTATCACTTACATGACTTTGCTAGTGTCTATCTGTGTTGGATCTTTTATTAGGTACCTGGTAGGAGAAGGCAACTCAAGTGTTTTCACAGATATTCCAGGAAAACTGGGCGGACCAGGACCAATAATGGTGAATGCCCTCACTGTTATATTGTAAACAAAGTCCTCATTCAAACTCTCTATTATTATTTTCAAACTTGATGTGTTCTTTGCCATGTGGGGCTCAAGGATAACTTCATAGGTAATAATAATTCCATTTTGAGAAATAAAAGGTACCATTTCCCATTGCACATAGATTGACATAAATGATAGAACAGTTGCATTGACTTTCTGTGGAAACCCATCAGGCACTAAAAAGACAAAAAGTTAGTGATTATATATTGACGAAACAATTTTTTCTATACCATCTTGAAATGTTTGTAGAATTTCAACATCACTGTAATTGCTAGGTCCTACCATAGTGAAGGCTCGGACAGAGATGATATAATTAACGTATTCTTGCAAACCAATCAAAATCACTGATAGATTAGATGATGACACGATTGTTGTATCAGTCTCAATAATTCCTCCAAAGTCCTGTGATGGTGAGAATTGCACCTCATACATGGTAATGTTGCCATTCTGGTCTATAGAAGGAACCATGTCCCACACCACCAAAATGCTAGTAGAGGATACTGCTACGGCAGTCAGAATGTGTGGAGGGGAAGAAGGCACTGCGGAAGACACGAGGGTAATTAAGTAGCAACTTTTCATAAATTTGACCATCATATTATTAAACAATATACATTATGGACATAATCTAGAAATATTTAATTCTCTGTGTATGGGATGCTTGTAAAAATGTAAACACATAAATTAACTTGGGAGTAGTTCCTTGGCATTTATTATTGGATAGTTAGCTCTTTATATGATATTTTCTCTTTTTGCAGCAAAAGTTTAGAGCTATGTCCAAATAAGGTATCACGGGTATAATAGCCATTATATTGTTTTGCTGTTATGGTTGTTTTTCTTGTTCTCACATGTGCTGCCTGTTCATGTTGTCGGAGAGTTACATTAGGGCTGTACGCACTAGTCATCCTAATTAAATATGCTCTGAAGGTCTTGACTGCTTCCAGACTTGAATAGCATTTTTGGTGAGACCATTCTATGTGCAATATATATATATCCATTTTCCTTGCTGTACGTATGTTAGAGCTCAGCATAGATGAGGTATAGCTGACATTGTGTCTTTCAAGCAACTAAAAAGACCCACATGCTCTTGTGTGAGAGTTTCTTGTCAATTTCAACCTGTGGAATGTGGTGCAAAAATTTGCCTCGAACACTCAGGCAAATTCTTGAAGTGTAGTATCCAACCTGATCAATAATACCACTGGATGTCAATTTTCTCCAGTACAATGGAACAAAAAAAGTTCATATGACATGTATGACCCAGATCTCCAATTTTACAGGATAAAAAATGGCTCAGAACAATCCCTCTGGACTCTGCTTTCTAGAAGCATACTCATACTATCTGTCAAATGCTAACTTTCTTGCAGATTTGTGTAAAGTGATTCTACTAAAGGACCAACTACAAATATGCTGCTAATACTTTGTGGATCAACTCCACTTCCATTAATTAATATTTTGTTAAAGTAGATACAACACAATCACAATGGTTTAGGGTGAACAACGATTTTTTAAACAAAACATATTTTCATAGGCCCTCCCTTATATTTATTGGCTACTTTCCAGGTTGTGTATAATAAAGTTACAGTTCTTTTAAAGTTAGCTATGTTAACTTTTGTGAGAAGTTGATAGGACAACTGCTGGCATCTAAAAAGTATCGATTTTTATTTCTGATGAAAGAGCACAGTTGTAGTCATTTTATTTTATAGTAAATAAAGAAATATGTATTATTGAAATTAGGTGTTTACCATTTTCGTCTGTTCTCTCAGTAACTGGAATACTGTAGTTTCCTGGTCCAATTTGAGTGTAAGCTCTGACACTTATATCATAGAAGACAAACTCCTCTAGGTCATAAAGCACAACTGAGGTGTAGGGGTAGGTAATATTTACTAAGCCAGTTCCAATAGCTCCTTCAAAATTCTCTAGTGGTGTGTACATCACCTCATACACAGTGATGATACCATTCTGGTCTATGGGAAGGACTTCATCCCACATTACTGCAATAGTGGTGGAGGAGATAGCTTCAGCCATCACATTCCTTGGAGAACTGCCCGGAACTAATTAGTGGAAAAATTATCACATTTCTTGGTAAGTCTGTGATTGCTTTTACAGAAACGCTTACCATTTTCATTGATCAATACAATCACTGGCTCACTGAAAGGACCAGCACCTTTACTAGTATGGGCTTGAACAGAGATAGTATAATTGACATAATCTTCTAAACCCACAAGTAGCACAGATAATTTTGAAACAGTAGTTGTATTTGGCCCAATATCTACTCCAAAGTCCTCTAGTGGAATGTACAGCACTGTGTAGGCAGTGATGACTCCATTCTGGTCAATGGGGAGGACTTCATCCCATTTTACAGTTATTCTAGATGGAAATGCACTTATCACCATGACATTTCGAGGAGGTGTTGCTGGGACTGAAATTAAACAAAGTAATTAGTGTAATTTGTATGTAGTATATACATGAGGTCACATATAGAATAATTGGTAATTCAATATATCTGGTTGCTAAGCAACCACCTATTCCTTGTGAGCATGTGTGCATATATATAGATCAAATTTCATGACTTTTTTCTCCTGATGGGGAGTTTGTTTCTCTATTACTGGTGACTAGAGATATTTGTAGATTAGATATGCATGTCCAACACTCTACTCTGGCAAGAGTCTACTTTTCCTTTACATTCGATTGGTATATACATAGAGCTAGCCCTATGTATGCTTGAGAAATTAATGCATCTGTGCACAAGCTTTGCTTGTTAAGTGGCTGCTTGATAGTGCCCTTTGTCTTTCTGATTGATGCTATAAGTCATTTTTAATTTTGGATATCCACATAAAGTTAGACCAAATTATTGAACATGAAACCCCAAAAATATTCTTTTAAAGTGAGTCGTTCTAATTTTGGTGCCATGCAGATTTTTTATCCATATATCAGTTGCAAAAATTAACTAGCTTGGAAAGTACAAGATTGCTATGTCATCTCCATTGTTAACAAAATGTACAATCAAACTGTAGTTACTCCACATTCCAATATGTTCTTCATTGTTTAATCAAAGAATCTATCAGCAATCAAGAATTCCAGTGAATAGCAAATTCAGTTAGTCGAAGATGATTCGACTTTTAAAATTGAATGAAAGTATCATTAATAATATAAACTTTAAAGTCTGTAATATGTCTCACCATCTTCCAAGGTTAACACAAGAAAGGGTATGCTATAAGGGCCCTCCCCTACTCTGGTGTAAGCTCTGACAGAAATACTGTAGTTTACATATTCTTGTAAATTCAGCAACAGGGTTGACTGCTCCAAAACAACTGTAATATTAGCCGAGATAGTGCCTCCAAAGTCCTCCAGTGGGGTATACATCACCTCGTACTTGAAAATAACACCATTCTGGTCTATGGGAAGAACTTCTTCCCACACTACTGCAATAGTAGTTGAGGAGTTAGCCGTGGCTGTCACATTCTGTGGAGGACTGGCAGGAACTGGTGATAAGAATAAAACATTATTACATGTATACCAAGACATTTTTTAGAAATTTTTTATTTTCCCCCCAAGTACACTGCAAAAATGGAAATGTGCTGGTATGGAGACACCAACACACTATTAGTGTGCTACCTATGTGGTGTTCTATATACATCTCTGGATGTTAAGAAGTTATCTGCTATAATAAAGTTTGCATACCATCTATTATCAAGAAGTGACTATAAAATCTCAAACAGGACTAGGGAACTTGATTTTGACATGTTAAAGGTTAATATCTACTATACTTTATCCAATTATGCATCATGCCATCAGTACAGCTGATATAGTCATATTAGAGTCTGATAAAATTCAAACAGGGCCATGAAGGCTTAATTTTTATGATCTACAGATCAGTACCTTTCTTTGACAAATATAGAATTTGGTTTTAATAGTGTTTTTACATCAGTGGCCAAGATTTTGATGGACTAAAGTCTGAAAACTATATTTTTACTGGTCTGCTAGAAATAGTTCCATAATGTAGAACTCGGTATGTGCTAAGGTCATTTCAACCAGGGAGAACCGTATACCACAATTGCTCTCTTTTGTGTGTGTGTGTGTGTGGGGGGGGGGGGGGGGGTAGAGCGGGGTGGGGTATACAACTAACTCATAACTTTTGCCATCCATTAATCTGGCCATAATTCTAGCCACTACATGCCCTGGATAAATGAAGTTAATCTTGATGTTAAAAAAGGTATGAGATATGTTTCATTTAATTTTTCCCCTCCTTGTTTCACTTCTATAATCATTTATACATTGTGTAGGTGTGACAGCAAATGAGAACAGAGGCTAAATGCATGCATGGAGGAATTGAAGGCCAATCATATTTACATGGGCTTGTTTATACAACTTTTGTTTATGAGTGTGGGTGTTATGTGGTTGTTGATTTTAACTTACTAACTCTTGTGATATGAAAGACTGTGTTGTCAATTGGATATCCGAAAAGAAATATCACAAAACTTCCACTATTCATGACTTACATATATGTCAGGGCAGAAAAAATACTCGTGATACCTTCATGGCATTTAGTGCCATCACTATAGCTGAATAGGCCCCTCAATGCAGCTCCATGGATTGGTAAAATTGTTTCAATCTTCTAATATGAAATTATAGCTCTAATCCAGATTACTGAGCTTATGTATAACTGAGTTATAGGCAACCAGCTGGCAGGACGGTTAATTTCACAGTGTGAGGTGCATATTTTACTTCAGAAATTACTTGAACATAATATTTTGGTCTTGCAAACAATATTGTTTGTCAAATTAACTTGTAAACCAATGAAATAACCATTGCATAATCTGTTTTGCAAACGGGTTGAAAACTCTTACCGAGTATGTGATATAATCTGAGAAAAGGTGTATATACTTTTTGGTGTCTACTAATGCTTAGCCTTTGCCTTGAAGTCTTCACAACTTTTGTTTGGAATGGATTTTAGAGGTGGTCAATAGACACACACCAATAACTCGTATTTGATAATTTTTAACAGTGACCCTTTTCGCAAATCTTTCATAACCACTCCTTTCATCCCTTGCTTGAGTATCAATGTTAGATTGTAACACTCTTACTGCCACAGGAATATATATATATGCTTGTAATTAGCATGCCTCAGACTGCTAAGGGAAAATATCTAATAAATATGCTCTAGAGATCCTTTAGAAAACTAGTGGCTAATCTTGGATGTTTTTGTCTGTAGGACTCCCTGTTTGGGCTTAAAGTAAACCAGTACAGTGACTAGAACTACAGCTGTGACTTGTAGCAATAGCTTTTGCAAAGCTGAAATGCTCTATACAAATAAACTGTATACAAATTTGCTGAGCTAGCCTTAACAATAATCCTAGTAACTTAGTAACAAAGTTGTGTAATTTTTCACATGCATACTTCCTTTTGGGCCAAGCCTAACCAGTACACCACCAGCTATGGTTTGTAGCTATAGCTTTCGCACAGCATTTGAGTGCTCTATTTCAACTAAGTTGCGTGACTTAGCTGTGGCTTGGGGAAAATTCTGATCTGTGGACTTAGCCTAGACAAGGGCAAAAGCTAGAGCTACATCTGTTGATAATAGTTATAGCCTTCTCACGTGCACTGCATTGTTTTGAAAGATAATTATATACACAATGTGGCTAATGTATTTTGTTTGTTATTATAGCTATATCGGTAGTATAGACACCCAGCAGCAGATCTTATCAAGGCTACCAAAGGCTATCAAGGGTAATGTTTTAGCTTTAGTTACTCAATAGTCCATTAGAAAACTCTATATGTAAATAGTCCAATAAAGCACTGGATATAGAAGCTAGCTGTTTCAAACCACCCCTGTTTTCAACGTAATCAATATAAACTTGTAAAATGCAGCTACAACTAAGTGGTTATCCCCCCACAATCTACAGCTAAAATGAGGAGGAATGCTTGGGAAGGCTGCAGGCTTACATTTGGTATAATTATAATTAGAATGCCACATAAACAGCAGTACTCATCATTGTGGGTTGGTGTAGTCATTCTCCACATGATAACACTTCCCATGGTAACCTAATTTCTGGCCCTTGCTAAACATCTCTAAACATGTTTCTCAGAGCAGTTCTATCACATCTCTTATATGATAATTATTTGTGTTCTCATAAGGAAGGCTTCGAGATCATGAGCCAAAAAACTTATAGTTGACTGTAACATAGTAATGGAAGGTTTATCCCTCTACTTCAGTCACCATTGAAAAATCGCACTTTAAATAACCATATTTCAATAATATTTATCTACCTACCTGCTTCACTTTTCTTGTTTCTAGCATTGCTTTCTTTTTGTTTATGCATTACGTAATGCATTGATTGCATTATAGAACCTTTAAATAATTATTGTAATTTTTTGTGCCACGCCATAGTAAAAAGAGGAAACTATCGTCCAAAATAGCAACATTTCAATTCAATATATTTTCAATATTTTTTTCTCTTTACAACTAAATTTCATATCATTTGAAAGCTAATTCAATGCTGGTTATGATGGTATCAGAATGATACATGTGAGGCTAGTTGTTCTTGAGATAAATATTAAAAAGTTTGAAAAACGTAAAATGTTGTGCTCTAGTAATTGCCAAAAACATAATGCAATTATATACTAAATTGCAATAGATAAGGTGATTCTGCTATCTTTGCTGATTCAGATGATATAAAAAGTTTAACCATTGAGTATAGCAGTAGCCAGAAAACATGCCTACAAAAACGGGACTCATTTTTACCAAATTTTATTACTGAAGCATAGGGTTATTCAACATCCCTAACTATGACTCATCAAAATTAGTTAATTTTATTGGATAGCAATATCATATTGACAGTTAAGCATTTATTTGTTTATCATAATACAAGTTTGAATTATCATAATTCAAAGGAATGTTGTCTAGGACATTTCCACCTGTCTCCTTATTTATTTGTCTGTCTGTTTCTTGTCCTTGATTGGTGTTCACACATAGGACCAAAGCAGGGAAGATAGGGATGACTCAATTGGAGTTGGGCTTTTGTGTCCGTCTGTGTTTCCTTGTCCTCAATACCCATTGGACCAGCAGGGATAGGGCTAATGCCTGTGGTGGCCCACCTACTTTGTGTATATACGATTAGTGCTGGTCCAAAAAGACTGCTTTTCAGCTAGTGGTCTTCTTAAAAAAACATGCAATACTGGTGGGAATGTAAATGTCAGCACAATAATTTAGGTGTGCTATCAACCTATTAACCTGTGTGAAGTTCATACCATAATGGTAGTGTATTTAATACCTGAAAATGGAGGGACAAAACTAACAACTTTAGGGAATAAGGAGGGAAATTGGTCGTCAATGTCTTTTCTATGGAACTAAAAGGAGTACAATGGATTTGATACATCAAATTTTCCTTGGTAACTGAGCTATGCTTTATTAGTGATACTTACCATCTTGAAATGTTAATTCTGTCAGGTTTGCACTGTAAGGCCCAGTCCCTGCACTAGTCTGTGCTCGGACAGAAATAGTATAATTGACAAACTCTTGTAAGCCAATTAGTAGCACTGATAATCCTGAAACGATAGTTGTATTTGGCCCAATAGCTCCTCCAAACTCCTCTAGTGGTATGTACATCACCTCATACATGGTGATGACACCATTCTGGTCTATGGGAACGACCTCATTCCACATCACTATGATAGTAGTGGAGGAGTTAGCTATTGTTGTCACGTTCTCTGGAGGACTGGCAGGAACTAGTGACGAGAGAAATTAATATTACTGCTATAAGCCCTAATATCACTTACTTAAACTCACCATCTTCATAGGTTAATACTCTTATTGGTTCACTGTATGGTCCTGCCCCCACACTAGTGTAGGCTCTGACAGAGATGTTGTAGTTGACATATTCCTGCAATCCTGTCAGGAGGACTTCCAGTGCTGAAACATTTGTTATAATTGTCCCAATAACTCCTCCAAAGTTCTGTAGTGGTGTGTACTCCACCTCATAAATAGTAATTATTCCATTCTGGTCTATGTTAGGAACTACTCCCCATGTCACCTTAATTTCAGTTGAAGATAGGCTTACAGCTGACACATTTGTTGGCGAGCTAGTTGGGCCTAAAGCACAATGCAAAGTTCAAATCAACACAAGTATTACTCGCTTCAATGTTATCATAACTTACGTGCTTCCCCTGTAATTCTTATCACATGGTCACTGAAAGGACCTGAGCCAATGCTTGTATATGCTCTAACTGTTATGTTGTACTGGACAAATTCATGGAGATTTGAGAGTACAATTGTATTATTGGTGGTGTTGATGGCATTTACAGTCATTGATCCATTAAAAATTTGTTCTGGCTGGTAGTCTATTTCATAGATTATTATTATTCCATTCTGATGAATTGCAGCCACGTCATTCCAGGATAATTCAACCTGTGTAGGTGATATGATTGTTGCCTCAGTGATCACAGGACCTCTTGATGGAACTATAATTATGTGTTTAATAAAATATTATGATATGTTCATAGTAGTTAAAGTAACACAAGATCTTTAAACTAATTATAAACATAATAATAATATACTGATATGGTGTGTGATTATCTATGGCATAGTTTTATATTTCAAATAAATATGTTACAAAAGAACGAGACTGTGTTAACACAAGTACATTTGCCAATGGACCTCTTATTATAGACATTGCTCTTTGTTATGTCCTGCATAATTAAAAAAAAATAGGATAAAACTTGAATTTGAAATGAGTCCACTGAAAATTATCTAAAATTCAATATTGGGGTCCAGTTTTTCCCCTCTTAAACAAACAAAGTGCGCAGATATAGACATTCCACAACTTTTATAGAAAAAATAACATTATTACTATACCATCTTCATATGTTCTCTCAGCAATAGGAATACTGTAGATCCCCGATCCCACTTGAGTATAAGCTCTGACACTTATATTATAAAAGACAAACTCCTCGAGATCAGTCAGCACAACTGAGATGTAGGGGTAGGTAATATTAATCAACCCAGTTCCAATAGCTCCTTCAAAATTCTCTAATGGTGTGTACATCACCTCATACACAGTGATGATCCCATTCTCGTCTATGGGAAGGACTTCATCCCACATTACAGCAATGGTAGTGGAGGAAGTAGCTTCAGCCACCACATTCCTTGGAGAACTGGCAGGAACTAGTTGGTGGAAAAATTATCAGTAAGTCTGCGACTGCTTTTACAGAAATGCTTACCATTTTCATTGGTCAATACAGTCACTGGCTCACTGTAGGGACCAGCTCCTCTACTAGTGTACCCTCGGACAGAAATGGTATAATTGACATATTCTTGTAAGCCTACAAGTAGTGCAGATAATTCTAAAACATTCGTTGTATTTGACCCAATTGTTCCTCCAAAGTTCTCTAGCGGTATGTACATCACCATGTAAGTAACAATAATTCCATTCTGGTCAATCGGAAGAATTTCATCCCACATTACAGTAATTCTAGATGGAAATGTAGGAATTGCCATGACATTTCGAGGAGATGTTGCAGGCACTGAATGTAACAAAATATATTTAGCATAAATGCAGAATTCTATGTGCTTAAAAAGAACCTAAACATATACATACTTATATACTATGTGACTATGTATTCTGCAGCAGTACAAAATTAGAGTTTATGGGACATGTAAGAAGTGAATTAAAACATACTTCAGGGCATATCACAAGAAAACCCTCACATGCCTCCAAGCAGCCACAAGTGGCTGTCCAGAGTATGCCTGTAGGATTGCCTAATAGTGGCCATATCCTCCTCGCTGCCCCTGGGAGCTCCAATTGAAGCCCAGAAAAAAATAGAAAGGTTGGGTATGCAAGCTGGTAGGAGGATTTCAGCAACTAGACCATCAGTTGTGGTATCTCATGCAGAGTATAGGGTGTTGTTTGTAAGGCATATATACCATTGGTCAACAGAACAAATTCCTGGGTGTATAGGTGAAATCTATATAAGGCATATCTATCAGACACCCAAATTAGGGAAAGAAATTCCTTGGTTTGTCAGTGAAATGTTTGTCAACATAATCCCATCAGTCACAGTAATTGGAGATAATCCCATCAGTCACAGTAATTGGAGATAATCCCATCAGTCACAGTAATTGGAGAAATGAATTATTAGGTGTATAAGTGAGCTGAAATATCCAAATAGACACCCCTATAGCTAATAGGTATATATTTCAGTCTATAATAGCAAACTTTTATGATTAGGGAAGTTGACTGGAAGAACTCGTAGAAGGAGCTCCAACAGTCACCAGCCCTATGCACTAGGCTTAATGCACAGCCCACACCAACCACTCTCACCAAGCTAGCCCTGCAGTCATTGTATGCCTGGCCCATGCATCAAGCCTACTCAAATATAAGAATTAGAGTGCAAATCCATGCCAGAACCTTGAATGAAGAAGCCATACTAACCACTTAACAAATGTACATCCAGCTTTTTTTTAAAGAATTACAAGATGAGTGGAGGACCAAATTCCCTACTAGACCTCACTCTCCATGCAGTTTGATGATAATACCACCTTCTTCTATTACCTCCGGGCTTAATTTTACTGGAATCCAGAGGATTTCCATGATGCACTTCACTACCCTATTGAAAGAATACTCACCAAAATTAGATGGTTTAAATGTGTAGAGTTTCAACTCATCTTGAATGTGGAACCTCGGGATGAATTGGCCTAAAATGATTAACAGATGACTGACCTTGTCTTTCGAAGCAACCCATCACTTATGCAGGAAAACAACACAATATGGTGCACATCATACCCAACTCCTACAGAGGTTTGGCAACTACATGAGAGAATGGTTGGCATGTGTGATTAGACTCCTACTTCTGCTCTGACTTGATATCGCAACTCACATCTACTGCTGCCTAGCTACAGCAGTAGTTTAGAAATAAAAAGCCATTTTCAATATCAAGAAAAGTGATAACCACTGGTTTGTACACTACAATGTTTCCTGCAGCCTATTAAATGAATGCACTTCGACCTTCGTAACTTTCCATCAAGTACAGCCTGGACTGAATAGCAAGCAGTCAGCAAATCAACCATGTTGGATAAGGTGGATCATCAGTATGGAATGGTCCTGAACATGTACGGCTAAGGTACTGGGATCTAAAATGCCCAAGGTTGAAGAAGGCCAGAAATCAAACTCCTCATTTTCAAGGGTTGAAGCATCATTACACATGGATATGTGATTCTATGATCAGATAACCTATAAAGGATGAAAGCTGTTCTGTGAGCAATGCTCCATTGGTTTATCTGAGTGGATTTTGTGGAGAAATCAATGCTCCATTGTCGATATGTGAATAAAGCTGTGTGGCTGTTGAGAAACAGACAAGTCCGAAGTATTTGAAGGCACATAAATAGCATAAAGCTTTCTACATAATCTAGTCAGTCAATCATCTGGTTAATCAATGGGACTAATTTAGAAACCTTGAAGAACAGTATGCTGTATAAAGCATACCACAAAGCCTGTGCAAACCTCAGTCCATCCAGATGACCCGCAGGGACTGGAAAATATTCTTGAATACTTTACTGCCATTCATATGTACAAGACCTGACTGGTGTTTTATTGACCTGGTCATTATTTGAACCATAGACCTCTTAAAAATACTTGATGTATAGCACTCTCCTTTATACTATCACTAACTCACTGGTAAGGGTAGTCAAGTGTTAGTCTTGTGGTGTTCAGTTCAAATCTATGTAAACTTCCCTCCATTCTTGTGACTATCATAATTATACTACTCGAGCTATTCAGGGTCTGGAGGGTAAACACCTAACCAGGCTGATGGTAGCACTACTGACAAACTTAGCAGTGTGTCAGCGCCCCTGTCAGAAAGGAGGTGCCTGTGACATATTGGTGGCAGCGGTGGGATACCCAAAGAAGCTTTCACACCACAGCTCTTCA
Source organism: Cladorhizidae sp. MBARI D1340-BT2 (assembly GCA_028752905.1). Classification (NCBI taxonomy): domain Eukaryota; kingdom Metazoa; phylum Porifera; class Demospongiae; order Poecilosclerida; family Cladorhizidae; species Cladorhizidae sp. MBARI D1340-BT2. The sequence continues at coordinate 9,072,784 of JAQNBH010000011.1, forward strand.
AATTCACTCAGATGGAGCAACAGTGTCTTTGAAGCTAAGAGCAGGCAGAGGATCGAGTCAGAAGTAGAGAGCAATGCCTGTTCTGCTAGCACTGTGACCAAGGAATGGGACAGTAATGTGGTTATTGCTACTGTTTCTGCAACGAATACAGGAGCAAGAAGAGCAGCTGGATCATGACCGGGCAATCAGGAAAGAAGAAAGAGACCGGGAATGATTGAGACTGGAAGACGAGAGGGACAAGGTGCTTCTCACTAAGATCAGTGGAGATGGGGAGAAGGCAAGCTATCAGTCCCTTCTCTGGCTAGTATGGCTAGCACATTCAGCTTAAGGTCCAAAAGTGCTACCGTTTTGCAAGTTGGAAATCGACGAAGATATTGACGCATATTTTGGAGCATTAAAAGCTCATATGGAGTTCCATGATATACCTAACAGTCAATGGAGTAAGTATCTGGGTCTGTTAACCTAGATGCAAATTTAGTGTATATGGCAATGGATACAATGGAGAGGAAGCAATACAATATGCTAAAAGAAGCCCTGTACAAGCACTACAGAATCTCATGGGAAATATAACGAGCAAAGATGCTACAGGTTCGACGACAAATGGGGAAGAGTTGGACGACTTGAGAAAACAGGTACCTGAATCTTTGCTGGAAGTGGGTGAAAGGTTGAAACACTTTAGGGTGCATGGTAGAACTATCATCTATCGATGCTGCAACCAGGCTGATGCCAAAACCAATTTCCAACGTAAAAGATCTTGGCCAACTCAAAGACTTCAAATTAGCCATCACCCTGACCACCCGAGAGGAAGCCAATCTGATTGAGTCTGAGATCATCTGGAAGGTGGTAATACCTGGAATGGTGGGAGAACAAGATGTGGGCCAGATACTACTGGGTGCAGGAGCTGGCAGAACAATGGTGAAAAGCTGCCTGATGCCGGAAACTGCCAAAACAGGAGAAGTCGTGCAGATGGAGTCATACAGTGGGTGGAGTCTCACCCCTTAGCTGAGGTGGACCTGGAAGTTGCACACCACAGAGTCACGCTGACATGGCTCTGGAGGAGCATGGTAAGTATGATGTGTATTAGGTACTGACTTTCCAGGCCTGTGGGAGCTGAGATGGCAGCTGGTGAATGTCTAGGCTCTCCAGATGGTGCAGACCGGATCTCAGACAATGGGGGAGGAAGGAGACCGACCCCAGGAGCACCGGGAACCTAACCGAGAGACTTTCATGATCTACCTGGGAATGGAGAGAACTTGAGTAAGAAAGGGAACCAAGCAAATTCACGGAGGAAGAACTATCAACCGAAACGGAGACAATGGATTCTGAGAGGAAGGAGCCTTCTAGATCGGCTAAGAGGGCAGAATGAAAGGACTGAAGAGAGAAGGGCCTGGAGAAAATGCTTCAGGAAGAAGAGAGAGAAGCATTTAAAGAGTGGCAAGATGAAGATGAGACCCTGGATGCAGCTCATCAACAAGCAGTAATTGACTTTCACAATGAAGGATGGACTATTAATGGAAGCAGGCCATTGACAGAATGGTTGAGGATGTGCTGTTGTTATGTGTTCCTGTATAGAAGAGAGGGCTACTCCTGCCTGTAGCCCACAAGCCAGGACACCTGGGGAGAGACCGAACATACCAATGGCTGGCAGATGAATACCATTGGCAAGGTATGTAAGCTGATGAAAGCATGTAGTGAGTGTCAGAAGGTTGTATGTTGGAGGAAACAGCTGGCACCAGTTCGCCGCCAGTAATAGACGAACCATTCTCGAGGTTTGGGATGGATATGGTTGGACCACTACCTGCACCCGCTACCCCACATAGCATAGCTAGAGAGTAATTATTAGTACATATCATGATATGAATATGATTAGCTAAACCTATTGAACAGTGCACACACTATGTTCTTTATAAGGGTTGTGCAGTAGGTAGTCAAGTGTTGGTCTTGTGATGGTTGTTCAGTTCAAGCCTGTGTACTTCCCTACCATTTTTATGAGTATCAATATAATTCTAATTTTACTATTCTGAGCTACTCAGGGTCTGGAGGGTAAACACCTAAACCAGGCTGGTGGCAGCACTACTGACAGTGCATCAGCACTCCCCTCAGAAAGGAGGTGTCGGTGACAGGAGTACATCCATAGTGGCTATTGCATAAATGACATCAACCAATGCAGAATCTGCATAAATGCTCCATTATGCTTTAAAATGTAATAGCAGGTAAATTTCCTGCTTCTCATCCACCTCCTCATACAATTTTATCGAAACTCCTACTCAAAATGACAATATATTTTTGTATTGTATTAAATTCTGTGTTTATTTTTTTTAGCTCAAAACACAGCAAAGCCTATTGGATTATACGTGTTGGGTATTATTATTTACATGCTGTATTTCATTTTTTAGAACTCAACTGCATTTGCTTCCTGGATGAGAAACAGGAAATACATCTGTTGGGACTTACACTGTAAAAACTGCATAAAAAAAAAGATGTGTCTGTTTTTTTCCATAGTTTAAACTCTCAAAAAGGCTTCAAGTTCCTAATGCTAAGACATCTTTATGGTGATATTATAGGTAATGTTAAACCCAGCTAAACAGAACATTCCATATCCTTGTATTACAGCATTGTACCTTTTAATGGTTATAATTTTTATTTGTGTCATTAAGTCTTTGTTTGACATGCTCAACCATATATATCATTGCCACCACTAGCATCACTGACTGAAATTCATCCACATTAAACATTATGGACTTCAACACTAACTGAGAAAAATTCATTGATGTTGAACTTTTCCGCCATTACTTTGGCTAATAGTTATCAGATAGCAAGTAAAAATATTGTGCAGCATTAAAAATATCTTCTGATACATTTATCCCAATTTAAAAGGCAAGTATATCGCAAGAATAGCAGTAAAATAGCTTTTGGATGTCATAAAAGATCTTTGAAAAAAGTTGAAGAATTTGTAGAAAATTGTGACACCCTAGTTTAAAGAAGCAGATAAGACTTGCAACTGCACTTATGTATTAAGCGGACAGTTACAATGTTGTTTTAGTGCTAATAATAAGTATTAGCGGATTGCTGCATGGTCCAGTGGCTGTCACAGTACAATCTATAAATAATGGGACTGTAGAAATGCTGAGGATTCTTATAGAGAACCTTACACCCCTTATAAAGAACAGCTGCAAGTACTATCTGCTTTTTTTAAAAAATGGTCAGACTCTCCAACCTTCCTTCTGAGCATTTCCTTTACTTAAGCTGTTGTTAAGAAACATGCAGCTTCCACTAAATATTCTTGACCTCACATGTTTAGTTGTACATGTAACAACTGCTTCACAATTTTATTTATCCAAACATGGTTAGGTCCCATAGGGTTTGGATATGCATGGGTCTGCTATATTTGAATTGTACTATAAGTTGTAATTGCACTAACAATATTAAGATCAATAATTATAAAAAGTATGAAATACATCTCACCATCTTCCAAGGTTAATACGAAAATGGGTGTGCTATAAGGGCCCTCCCCAATATCAGTGTATGCTCGCACAGAAATGCTATAGTTGACATATTCTTGCAAGTTCAGCAATATAGTTGACCGAAATGAAACAATTGTTGAATTGGTACCAATAGCTCCTCCAAAGGTATTTAGTGGGGTGTACATCACTTCATATACAGTGATGATCCCATTCTGGTCTATGGGAAGAACTTCATCCCACATTACTGTAATAGTAGTGGAGGAGGTAGCTGTTGCTGTCACATTCTCAGGAGGACTGGCAGGAACTGGTTAGTGGGAATAAAGACAATAAGGAATTGTAGAAAATCCCTAAACAAAAATGAACATGAGGTAGAAAAAAGTTTTATAGGCATGCCACTAACAAAACAGATCGTTATTTAAGAAATAGTGGGCGAGGAAAAAAACGGATTCTTGCAATAATGTTTATGATCTATGATCACTTTGCAATGACATGAATGATGAATGATTAGTGGTTATTTTGGTGATTGTTGGAAACTTACCAGCCTCAAATGTCAATGCCGTCAGTTTCACACTATAAGGCCCAGCCCCTACACTAGTGTAGGCTCGCACAGAGATGGTGTAATTGACAAATTCTTGTAATTCAACAAGTAGCACAAATAATGTAGTTGTATTTGTCCTTATTCCTTCTCCAAAGTCCTCTAGTGGTGTGTACATCACCTCATACACGATGATGTCCCCATTCTCGTCTATGGGACGAATATTATCCCACATTACTGCAATAGTAGTGGAAGAGTTAACTGTTACTCTCAATCTCTCTGGGGCACTGGCAGGAACTGGAGAGGGGAATAAAACATCAAGGAAGTGTAAAAAAATCTCAACAAAAGCTGCCCATTACTCATAAAAAAATCCCACAAAATATAAAATTGCCTGTTCATGTAAATATGGGCATACCTCTAGCCAAATAAAATTGACCTTTAGAGAGTAAAGAGAGAGATAAAAATGAAAAAAATAGTGATACTCAATGACTTTGCAACGACTAACAATACAGTGAATTGTATAATAATCTCCAAGGCTATCATCAAATCAATTTACTATCCGACCCAGGATAATATAGAAGAAGAAAGCCTATCCAACATCACCAGAGCAGGAGAACAGTAGGCAGAACAACAACAACCTAACCGAGATCATATTGGGGGAGATGACTACCAAGCATAAAAAATGCATGGGTCCTAGAGCAGGAGAAAAAAGACAGTGGGTAACATGCTATAAAAGCCCTTGCTTTTTCCAACACCTTCTAAAAGCAGGTAACTACAGGTCAGAAGAAAATGACCAGGCCTGGTTGATATTAAAGTGTGTTTCAGAGAAGAATGGAATAAAATCCTTGAAAATCTACTCCCTTCCCCTCCCGTGGGTGTCTGACGCCACCTTGGAGCAGGAAACTGAGTGCATTGAGGAGTCCATTCATACTTCCCCAGTTCTCCACATTAAGTGTGGCATGAAAGATATATACAACTGTGACCATCATGGATTTTCTCCAAATGGCCATAAGGGAGAAAGATTTCTGGCATCTCACGTCAATTGTTTTCACAAAGTTAGAAAACTATATTATACCCATGACATATCTGTGCGAAGAGCAATCACTCCGACAACTCTATAATAAGCACTGTAGGGATGGAGACCACCCAGTCTGTGACACAACATTCAGGAATTTCCAGAGAGCACAGTGCAGTTGAGTTCCAAGTGTATTTGATCTGAACACCTTAATAGCATTGTAGCTACAAACACTTCTAGGCAAACACCTATCCAGGAACACATCACTTACATAACCATGATAGCAGCTTTTAGTTTACCACCTCCCAGCTCCACTAACTCCCAGCTCCACCTCCCAGGTACAGCTTCCAATAGCTATAGTTGGAGCTAGTAGAGCTTCTGCCAGCCTAGTCTTGATAATGACATATTCCTGGTTGGGTGTAACTTCCAGCTGGAAGTAGTTGTAGCCTCTATCCTTACCATGCATGTAGGATTGTGCAGCCCAATATGCTTGACACTTTTGCCTGTGAGCTCAAGAAATCTCTTGATGTTGTGTGGTACATGCTTGGTAGTCTCCATACCTGCAATACATTAGCATGCACTTAGAGTTATTGAGTTGATAGATGTTTGCACAGATGTCATGTGGTTGGTGTTGTAGCAGTTCTAGCCTAGTAGTAGAGTTGGTGGATGTTGCTTGAAAATATTTTTTAGTTACTGCGCTGATGAGGCTATAAGTTAAAAATATTGATACTACAAGCCTCCAAAAGGAAAATAAACACTATATCTTAACCCTCTCACTGTCAATGGCGCCATATGGCTCCACGGCTTTGTAAAAATTAAAAAATATATACGCATTTGATAATAGGCAATAATTTTTATATGCTAAATTCAAACTCTATTTACACGACAATTTTTACGGCGGTTGGGTGGAGGAAAGTTGAAGAAATTATATTAAAAACACGAACGATTTTCAGTCGAACGATATCAGCGATGGAGAAGAAACTGTCAAGTGACTATATAGGGCAGCTTGGGACATCTCTGATGATGAATCAAGTTACGAAGAATGTGAAGGCATCCATTCCTACCTCGGAGAATGTCGTGTGCAATGCAAGGTTCACCTTTGCATTATGGAGGATCGGAATTGTTTCCATGCTTTCCACAACTTGGTTGACTTTTGCCACAGATACTGATTTCACCTCAAACTCCACACAAAATTGCTTTCGATTACATTGTGTCAAACAATTATATCAAAAGTTTACTGAATATTGTATTGACAAAGTTCTTGTTGATAAATAAGGACATTTTTGTGGTCGATTTATGAGGACCTTATTATGGGTTGGCATAACATTTGTATAGTAATGTATATTCCTAGGTTCTTAAAGCAAAAGAAAGCATATGGATTGATCTATCTTTTAAGCCATATATCGAGTCCATAACATGAACTATAAATAAGTTATGGGATTCCTAATCATGACCATTGTTTGCATAATTATATTCATATTATGTGGTCAGTTTGTGGTCACATATTTTGACCACAACTTCTTAAATAATCACGCTATCACATGACCAAATGGTAAATGGTTCAGCTATATACCTGATTTGATATTAATTTTTTAATAAGGCTCTATTAAATTTTAAATAATTGTCCACAATGCTGACAGTGAGAGGGTTAAGCTGTCAATTACCTTGAGATCCCTGCCAGATATTATGTGTTTTTTAAAATGAAGAAAAGCATCATATTTCAAAGAATAACTGATGTTACAATATAGAAGGACAATATTCGAAGCTATTTTTCATCTTCACATCATCCCATCCAATTGAAAATTGGAATAATTTTTTGAAAGTATCATTATATGCTATTAAAAATAGGGACATATATTTCTCACCATCTTCCAACGTTAATACGACAAGGGATGTGCTATAAGGGCCTTCTCCTACATTAGTATATGCTCGGACAGAAATGCTATAGTTGACATATTCTTGTAAATTCATCAGCACAGTGGACTGAACCGAAACAGTTGTTGAATTAGTCCCAATAATTCCTCCAAATATATTTTGTGGAGTGTACATCACCTCATAGAGAATGATGATACCATTCTGGTCTATTGGAAGAACTTTATCCCACATTACTGCAATAGTAGTGGAGGAGTTCGCTGTTGCTGTCACATTAACTGGAGGACTGGCAGGAACTGGTCAGGGAGATAAAATATTGTTATATGTAAGTAATGCAGGAAAATCCCTTTTATTCACCATTGCACAATAATTATGAACAAAGAGAAAAAGTGTCATTCCATGATGCTTTTAGAAATTGAGAGATAGCTATACTAAACAGGGATTTTTTCATGTTTATTATAGGCATGTCAATAACTAAATCAGATTGTCCCTTTTATGAGGTAGAACAAAATTCAATTTTTGCAATTACACTGGATGAGTAAAATGGAGTTGAAATGAGAACATATATTAGGTGGTTAATGTATGCTATTTAGTACAGCTTACCAGCCTCTAATGTCAATTCCCTCAGTTCCACACTGTAAGGTCCAGCCCCTACACTAGTGTAGGCTCGAACAGAAATTGTGTAATTCACAAATTCTTGTAAGTCAACAAGTATCACATATAATTCTGAAGCAGTGATTTCATTTATCCCTATTGCTCCACCAAAGTTCTCTAATGGTGCATACATCACCTCGTACATAGTGATAATCCCATTCTGGTCTATGGGACGAACTTCATCCCACATTACTGTAATACCAGTGGAGGAGTTAGCTGTTGCTATCACATTCTCTGGAGGACTGGAAGGAACTGGTGAGGGAAATAGAAGATTTTAATAGAAAAATCCATTTTTACAACACAATTTATATCTCAATTCCACTCAATAATGAATTATTACGTATGTAACTCTAGCCAAACAAATAAGAAGAGAGGAGAACAAAGAGGAAAATCTATAGCTAAGTTTTCTAATCACTTTACAATGACACTAAAAGAAATACAACTAATGTGGTAGATATGTGCAACAATGCATCCTTAGATGCACCTCTCTCTAAAGCAAGATTGCAAGAATTAAAGAGCAAGCCTTGAACTGACAAACCTAACATCAGAAGCAGTAATTGTTTGTTAGTATAAGAGAACACTCAGAAAATGGCAGTAACCAGGGACAAACCAGAAGGTCAGACGACGTGTTCTAAATATGTTTTTGTGACCTAATAAGAATAGCCTGTCCCTTGCAATAAACATGGACCAATTTTCTAATGGATGTTTCTCAAAGCAGAAACTACAAAGTCAAATCAGAATACTGTGCCAAAATGAGGTACAAGAACAAGACAAAGTAACATTTTCATTAGACCTTCTCCCAAAAATGATAATGGCAGTGATAAATATCTGTATCCTATGGGTATCTGGAAAATATACAGCACACAAAATAAATATGTAATTCAGTAATACCACAATCTGTATAATCATTACATTGAAGCTTACATTGAAGCATTCAAAGATATCGTGGATGAATATTTTTAGCCAATATAAAAATTAATTACGAACAATATTTCATAAAATATATATTTCCTTATGGTGTAAACCCTCAACTCACAACAGTTATGTGTCATTTAGTTACCTATAGAAGAAGGTATGAAGCCTATTCAATTAGTGATTCATGGAATACAAGGAATTGTTATAACCTTGAATTTCTTCATGCACATTTCATGGAAGGTGCATTTGCATTCTTCCCTTCCAACAGATGAATTCCTTTGTGCTGTCTATATAAGTGGGAGTAGACCAAGTGGTGCAGTTCTCAGGACTGTCTGTTCACTCATATATGAACCAGGATTTTGTCTCCAAGCATCAATAGAATTTGAACCACATGTCATAACTTGCATCAGACTGAGGTAGTTAGTTGATAACATTACACAATGAACATATCTTGGTTGACATTTTTCCCTACCTTGGCACTCTTACAAGTGCTGGCTAACCAACTCTTCTATGCTACTTCAAGAAGTTGAGGTCATATTAATAGCTAAGCAAAATTGTGATTACACAATTTTTTCACCAAATTGTGAATTTATTAGATAATGTCAAGTTCCTTGGTGATGGTAGCATTTGATATAAACTTTGATATCAGCAACATATTGAGCAGCCAAGAATTTTGGATAAATATGGTTGAGTTTGAAAACCTAATGGAGATGTAAATAGGGGCATGCTGATTTTCAATCATCAGATCAGTTATGAATTTTTGTTAATTTTGTCAGCGTAGGCTTCCTCTGTTATTTTCGTGTGCTGACATGCTTTGGATACTTCACACTGCTACATACAACCACTTTTGGCTTGTTTGACAATTTAATTCATAGTTTTTGCATTGATTTTTAAGCTAATGAATAGGGATGAGCCTGTCTCCATTGGAATTTAGGGAAGCTACTTTAGGAACTTAGGCTATCTAACCCAGAATAAATTGTGGGTTTCATTGAAGAATTGATGAAAAGATTGAATAGATCAACACTCAATGAACAAGACACAATTATCAATAGGCTCCCTGTGCATTTAGCAGAGCTAGGACAAAATATATTTATAGCACACAGACCTGACAAGTACAGATGGGGTTGGTAAAGACTTTCATTAAGGGCCAATACAAGAACTCTCTCATTGCATATATAAGGGGTTAGAACACTGTAAAATAAGATTTAGAGCTGGCATAAATGTGAAAAAAATGGCTGGGTCCCCATGGAAATTGTGCTAAACAATGATAAGAATGCTAGTCTATCAGAGATTAATCAAAACCTACTTCTTCTTTGCAAACCTGCATGGAAGCAAATCTGAGTATTCATCTTCAGGTAGCCTTCCTTTGAATCATAGGATAATCCCATCAGTCACAGGTTAATGGTTAGGATGATGGAATAGACACATATGATTGAGTGACTTGAATAGTAAAAGTAAAATTTCATGGGATATTCAGGACTCTCCTAAGTGGAACAACAGGAATCCATGTGATAAAACCTAACTCTTAGTTCCATATGAAAATTCCACTTGTCCTCTAAGTGGAACAGATGTGGTACATCATATTTTAATGGCTGAGTTATACATAGCTGGATTGTAAATATGAACATCTTTTTAGTGAGTAATGTGTGCATTTTTAGTGTACTTACCAGCCTGAAATGTCAATTCTGTCAGATCCTCACTGTAAGGTCCAGCACCTACAGTAGTGTAGGCTCGGACAGAAATGGTATAAATGACAAACTCTTGTAAACCAACTAGTAGCACTGATAATCCTGAAACAATAGTACTATTTGTCCCAATAGCTCCTCCAAAATCCTCTAGTGGTGTGTACATGACTTCATACATGGTGATAATCCCATTCTGGTCTATGGGAAGAACATCATCCCACATTACTTCAATAGTAGTTGAGGAATTAGCTATTGTGGTTACATTCTGTGGAGGACTGGCAGGAACTGGTGTAGGGATAGGGGTAAGGGGAAAATATTATTTACTGCTGTAGACCCATAATATTTTTGGCAGGCACTCACCATTTTCATTGGTCAATATTTCTAATGGGTCACTATAAGGTCCTGCACCAGCACTAGTGTAGGCTCTGACAGAGATGTTGTAGTTGACATATTCCTGCAGTCCTGTCAGGTTGACTTCTAGTGCTGAGACATTTGTTGTAATTGTCCCAATAACTCCTCCAAAGTTCTGCAGTGGTGTGTACTCTACCTCATAAATAGTAATTATTCCATTCTGGTCTATGTTAGGAACTTCTCCCCATGTCACCTTAATTTCAGTTGAAGACAGGCTTACAGCTGACACATTTGTTGGTGAGCTAGTTGGGCCTAAAGCACAATTCAAAGTTCAAATCAACACAAGGTATTACTAGCTTCATAATTATGTTATCATAACTTACGTGCTTCCCCCGTAAGTCTTATCACATGGTCACTGAAAGGACCTGAGCCAATGCTTGTATATGCTCTAACTGTTATGTTGTACTGGACAAACTCATGGAGATTTGAGAGTACAACTGTAGTATTTGTAGTATTCAAGATATTAATGTTCCTGGTCCCATCAAAATTTAGTGCTGGCTGATAATCTATTTCATAGATTATTATTATCCCATTCTGATCTATTGGATCCACAACATTCCAGGATACTTTAATTTCAGTAGGTGATATGGCCATTGCCTCAGTAATCATAGGACCTCTTGATGGAACTATAAATGTTTCGAACTTAAAGTGAACTATGTCATAAGCAATTTTCTGAATATTAAAAACTGCTCAAGATTCCTAAACTAATAGAAACAGATTTAGAGCTAATTCTATACATGACTTTAGATTCATATTAACATTTTATTGAATTATTTGGCAAAAGATTTCATAAAATATCACAAAAAAATAGTATCATTGGCCAATCTTAGGCCTTTATATACACTGCAATTTACCAATCAGCATAATAGAGCTACAGTTCTATTAGAATAAATCTAGAATAAGCAAACTTTGAAACATGGTCACAGTAGCATTATGGTCATCTAAATCTATAGATGCATCCATATACCATAACTTCATTGACATGCATAGGAAAGTTCACTAATGAATTTGGAACCTTACCATCCTCATATGTTCTCACAGTAAGGGCAATATTGTAGTTTCCTGGTCCCAGTTGAGTGTAAGCTCTTACACTGATGTTATAGAACACAAACTCCTCAAGATTGTTAAGCACAACTGAGGTATAGGGGTAACTAATATTCACTGAGCCCGTGCCAATAGCTCCTCCAAAATTCTCTAGTGGTGTGTACATCACCTCATACATGGTGATGACCCCATTCTGGTCTATGGGAAGGACTTCATCCCACATTACTGCAATAGTAGTGGAGGAGTTAGCTGTTGCTCTCACATTCTGTGGAGGACTGGCAGGAACTGGTGAATGGAAATTAATATTATTATAATGACTGCTAGGGCTAAGTGAGCCTTTAAACACTTACCATCCTCATTGGTCAAAAGAGTGACTGGGTTACTGTAAGGACTGGCACCAATAAAGGTGTATGCTCGGACAGAGATGGTATAATTGACAAATTCTTGTAAGCCCACAAGCAGCACAGATAATTCCGAAGTATTAGTTGTGATTGACCCAATAACTCCTCCAAAATCCTTTAGTGGTGTGTACATCACCATGTAATTAATGATGATGCCATTCTGGTCAATTGGAAGGACTTCATCCCACGTTACAGTTATTCTAGATGAGGATGTGGACATTGCCATGACATTTCGAGGAGCTGTTGCTGGTGCTGAAAAAAATTGTGTAGTAATTATATAGGTATGCCGAAATTACACAGGTAGCATCTGCATATTTTTCTGTTTGACATAAATTACTTACATAAGTTTACAATATCATCTCTTGAAATTGTATTCTCTCGACATTTTAACTAGATGCTCTAGCCCTCATCAATGTATCTAGCTTCATCAATGAAAGCTAGAGCATTTAGTCGAAACATTGAGTGTGGATTATGGAGAAGGCTATTGTAATGTTATGTCAACTGTGAGTTCATTTAGTACTTGCCCATTATCTAGCTAGCCATGTATATATACTCAGAGAACTGTGTCCATAAAAATTTAAATGTCTGCACATGAAAGTTAAATAGCTGCTTGATGTTAAATGTTTGTTTTCTTGTGGTTAATGCTGTAAGTGCCTTCGTTTAACACCCGCTAAGTCCATTATTATCATTGAACAAGAGGTGCATGAAAGTTACATTTAAAACCACTTTAACTTTTCGGCCAAACAGATTTCTCAGCCTAATACTTCATTCTAAAGATAATGTATTGCTAGGGCATCTAGTTAATCTTCACAAACTAGCTTCTCTCTTCTTCCAAACTAGTCCATTACACAATTAAACTGTAGCTTACTACAAAACATTATACATTCCTGTTTATAAATCCTGTATATTACAGGTACCAGAGCTTTAATTTAATGGATTTGGCCAAAATATTGGACCTCAAAAATTGATGGTAGGTGCCTTCTTCCAACAGCAAAATATTGTTGTTACCAGGTCATAGCAATGGCTCACTCCAGAAAACCTCAAGTAAAAACATACCACTTACTTAATTAAACCACACGAATACTTAAAAATATTCCCCTATAGTTACCTCAACTGAAATCATTAGTTTTACCTCTCCCCCATCAGTGAGAACATTGAAGATTAAAAAGTACTGTCATGGGAATTGTTTTCCTGATACAAAAATCATATTTTTATTGTACAGGACAGTTTGCACCCTAAAATACTAGCCTTATGAGTAATTCCTCAAAGCTGACTTCAAGAAACTCAACATACCAAAAATGCTAGAAAAATATTTTCACTCTGTTTGGCACTACCTAAGTCCGGAGAGCCACCCACCACTCAGAAGAAAAGAACTGATCAAACCCTGCCGAAGTGCCATCGCCTTTGTGCACCACCCCCTATAACTGGAAGACCACCAACTAGAAGCAAATAAGTGATTGTCAAGAATGAAATGAGGCAATTCAATGGTGGAAACCCAACCAAAAGATCCTTCAACCTGTCTGACTCCATTTAGAACAAAATGATTACAGACCAGAAGTAGTATCCACCAATAGTGCAATCAAGTAAACCATATTGAGCTACACACTACCAATGGAGCACCTAATGCACATGCACAGTTAGAACAGAGGTCACAACTGCCCACACCTGCAAGCTCCACATCTCTTTTCCAGGAGGATACTCCAAGCTTCTCTAACTATAACACCTCTCAGGTGCCACCTTGAGCAGGTTAAGTCAGGAAAAAAATACCTTGTCTCTATCAGCAGGAAAACAGCAGGTAGAAGAAAATATCTTGTGTTTCTGTGTGATACTAACTTGAACAGATGACCACCAATGAGAAGAAAAGCACCATCCTAGAAAAGAATGAATAAGATGACTGCAAGGGTAGAAGACCTAGAAATCTCCTTCCCTCTCTTTTGGGTCAGAGACCAGCTAGGAGTGGGTCATATTATACTTCCACTAAATTTGGGCCATTAGGCCAGAAGGTAGCAATGAGTTTATCCATGAACTTGTAGCCATGACAGCACTACACTATTGTGGACTTCCTCTGAATAGAGATGATGTGTCCGGTGACCCCAACAACTACATCTATGAAACTCAAACTTGTACAACACAACCCACAAGACACCTGAGCAATGAGCATATTTAGTCCAACAACCTCTAGCTCTATATGTGTAGTGGGATGGAGACCACTCAGCATGTATCTCAATGTCCAAAGATTTCCAGAGATCGCAGTGTAACTGATACTCAAGAGTACTGGAACTCCAAACCTCAATCTAGCTGTCCAACATACATAAATGATAGTGGTGGAGGCCACAACCAACACTCATTATTTACACACAACCAATGAGAACAAGGCCAGCAGTTCCTAAACCCAAGTTTCACTAGCTTCCAGTTCATCCAGTTTCCAGCTCCAGCTTCGAATGGCTTTAACTGGATCTGAAGAAAGTGGAAGTTGCTGGCCTAAATCTCACCACTGATTTGTCCTTGGATGAGAGTGACATCACAGGTGTAAGTGGTTGTGGTCACCATTCCCACTGAGCATGGACATTTAAAAAGCGAATAGGGATGTAGCACTCCAACATGCTTGGAACTTGGATTGCACTGAATATCAAGAAGTTCCTTATGTTGGGGCCAACACTGAGTGAGTTCAATCCATAATGCTAGATTACTGAACTTAGAATTCTAATGCAAACCCATTTTTTCAAGGTAACTGAGTGTAACACTTTGATGTAGGACTTTCATTGACTGAAGACTATTGTTTTTGCTAATGGATTTCCAATAGCAAGTAGAAGAATAGTGCAATATTTAAGGCTGGAGCATTAAGAGTAGGAACAGAAGCTGGTGTATTAAAACATGTTGCAAAAAAGTGAATGAGCTCATAGAAGATGGTGACATCCTATTATAATGAGGTAGAAACATTAAGAACTTCCTCCAAAAAAAGTAAAGTAAAAAAATTATAAGTCCAATAACCTGAGGGTAACAGAAGGAATGCGTACATATTCAAACTCTTTGCCTCAGTCAAGAAAGTGCAATCCAAAAATAAGCATAATTTTGATAGTTGTCCCTAAGAATGAGTGATGATGAGGTGGTATTAGTAGGAATGTTGTGATAATAAGAAAACGTTTGCAATATTTGTGCCAATGCTGAGATCTGTGGGGAAGACTCCACATTAAGATGCATCTGATGAATGAAACTGATATGTGTCTAATTGCAGTTGCAATAGATATGTGTTATATGGCCGAATTTACCTTGATTAAGGTAGCTAGCAAGCCAAGAAAGTTAAAAAAGCACCACATCACCATCCATTAATTACCTTGCGATATATACCAGATACTGTGTTGATGCAATATGATTGATATGGAATTTTTAAATGGAGAAGGGATATTATTCACCATAAATATAGATCGTAAAAATATGGCTGTACCTTGAGGTTTTGTTGCTAGAGAGGAAGCCAAATATAAAATTGCTGGCATTGGTGATTCCATACTCTAGGTAACTCTAAAGTAATATTTCATGCTATTTTTCATCTTGGCATCATCCCATTCAGGAAATACCTAATTTCTATTAGAGGGGTTTTCTGAGAAACATGTAGCAAAAGTTTTTTTGAAGGTCCTAATAACAGTTAATTATTTTGTTACCCTGTAAAATAAAATCTCTGGTCTCCTAGTCGTATTACAAATGCACATAATTGATTACTGGTTGATAAGATATATTAAAAGTGAAGAATATGATATTTAAGGTTTAGAATTTTAAATGTAATACTCTCAGTTAGTCAAAAGTAGCTGAACTACCAAAATTGGATTAATTTCATGAACATATTATTATTTAAGGAATAGAAACTAAGGAAATATGTATCTTACCATCTTCCAATGTTAATACGATGAAGGGTGTGCTATAAGGGCCCTCCCCTATACTAGTGTATGCTCGGACAGAAATGCTATAGTTGACATATTCTTGTAAATTCAGCAGCAGAGTTGACCGAACCGAAACAATTGTTGTATTAGTCCCAATAATTCCTCCAAATATATTTAGTGGTGTGTACATGACCTCATACTGAGTGATTAAACCATTCTGGTCTATAGGAAGAACATCATTCCACATTACTGCAATAGTAGTGGAGGAGTTTGCTGCTGCTGTCACATTAATTGGAGGACTGGCAGGAACTGTTTAGGGGGAAAAAGAAGATTACATATAAAGTATTACAGGATCTCCCCTCCATTTGTTCAAACTTTGTATATCACTACACAATGTAAACAAAGACAAAGGCAAAAATACATTTTACATGTGTTTATGCATGTAATTGGCATGCTAATATCCAATCTGGATGGGTCAATATGGTAGAAAAAAGTGAATTATTTTTTCAAGTCAATGACAGTGAATGAATAAACTTTTGGGGTGTGATTACAGTAGGCTTAGTTCAACTTACCATCCTGAAATGTCAATTCTGTCAGATTCTCACTGTAAGGTCCCGCCCCTACATTAGTGTAGGCTCGCACAGAAATGGTGTAATTGACAAATTCTTGTAAACCAACAAGTAGCACACGTAATTCTGAAACCGTGATCCTATTTGTCCCTATTTCTCCTCCAAAGTCCTCTAGTGGTATATACATCACCTCATACATTGTAATTCTCCCATTCTCATCTATGGGACGAACTTCAGACCACATTATTGAAATAGTAGTGGAAGAGTTTGCTGTTGCTCTCACTTCCTCTGGAGGACTTGCAGGAACTGGCAAAAAAGATGATTATTATGCATAAATGAATTGTAAAAATAATATTTTTTTGGACAAAAAAAAAATCTCCCAATTCCACATAAAAATCCAGTTAAGGGAGGCTTTTACCATTTTTTTAATGATTAAAAATAATAGTTTTTATTGCTCTATTCTATACCTTGATGCATGTAGTTGTTATGTTTCAAGTTTCAGAGTATTTTAATGCTCCATTATGAAGTTGTGCACCTTTTTGTGTATTCTATTTCACATTATCAAGCTATATACAAAATACCGTTTGAATCTTGAAGACGGCGCTCCTGCCAAAGGTAAGCGTATCTCCCTAACCGTTCATGATAGAAGTCTGGAAAAGGACTCTAAATGAAGCTCTCAGTAAGCTTCCAATTACCATAGTTACCACGCAGCCCTGTGCTGTCATCACATGATCTGCGCATCCTGTCAGGCAACCGTCATCATTTCGATTTTTAACAAAAAAATACTCCCCAAAAACACACCCACTTTTCATGGCTTCTCCTGAAAATCACTGTTTCCGAATCTGGAAATATTCTAACTTGCTCATTTTTTTAATGTATACAAGATTTTAATATATCATTTGAAAGTCCTTTCCCTGCTCTAAAAAGTGAATGATTAAAACATGTTTAAGTCCATCCATGGTGAAGGTATGCATATGGATATACATACCATGTTTAGAACTTCAGGTTGACCTCTCTTAAAATTCAGTTGTTGTGCTAATGATATTTTTAGCCATTCACTTTTCACTTCTATGATCACTCTAAGCACTTCCTAAGTGGGAAGTGGTTAGGACTAAGTGGCCATGAGTTAGAATATTTGCCCCTGATACTGAGGTGGGATCCATAACTTCACCTAGGTAGTAGATATGCAAAATCTGAGCATATCAAAAGAAAGCACATTCAATACACTGCATCTTGATAAAATTTCACCTGCATTGAGAAAAAGAAAAAAAAAGTTATGACAAGTTGTGTCGACCACCCCAGAAATGGTAAAAGCCTCCCTTAAGCTAGTTGAGAATTGCTTGTTCATGTTTATTACTGGTGTAGCTACCTCGTTCCAAACAAAATTGACCAATGGGAAATAAGAAAGGAGAGTCAAGTGGTAATATGATAGCTAAAATGATTTTACAATTTTGAAATACCACTGGATGGAAAATTCATGTAAGACTGCGTTTAAAATATCATGTCCAACTTGGAACGTTTCGTATTCCACCTAGGAAAGGTGAAATTGTCCAATGGAATCAAACCATGCTATTTAGGACAAGTAAATCTCACATCCCTACCTAGGAGTGGCAGTATTGTCCTATAATAACTCATTCCTAAAGCTTTTTCTCTGGCTTTCCCATGCTTCAGATAAAATTACATCTGTACAAAAGTATCTGCTGCATCAATATATTATCAGTTTGGCCTGCTATGAGAAACCAGAAAATGTATTTGAGATAAATGAGCAGGCTCTATGGTACTTTTTTGACCACCCCTTTGAAGTGGATGACTGAGGGCATCTCTTCAACTTTAGTTCAGCAGTTTGGGTACTTAGGAGTCTACCTCTACAAAGCTCAACTTTCAAAATATTTTTTCAAAGCATGTAGGTCTTCATGGGGTTTCTTGTAGTGCTAAATTTTTCTATGGTTGCAGGGCATCTCTTGGGCCATAATCGAGAAAGGCATCTGTGCCGAAGTTCATGGTTTGTGTAGTCTTGATGATGGTCCCTGTGAATTTTCATTTTCCTGGACTTTTGGAGTCATGTAAATGCAACCTGGGATTCTACACATTGAAGACCTTACCATGTAAAGACTTTTGAAGGGGGCTTACAGCTTGAAGAAAGTGGTTCTTTCTGCCAATTGTTCAAATATGCCAAACGTGAGGTGCACTGTATTTGTTATCGCAGAGATAACTCTGGCAGGGATCCTGTGTCCTTACTGATGTAACCCCTTGTTGGGTATAGAATGCAATCAATAAATGTGCCCATGTGCAGGTTATTGGAATAGACTGTGAATATCTACCTTGCGATTCCTGTAGAAAGTTTTCTACTGGCTCTACTAGTGAGAGAAGTCTGGGATACCTCAGTGATCCAGTTATTCTGTCAACTCATGAACCAGGATCTTGTTCTATCTTAATAATAGGCCTTCAACCACATCTTGTATCTTGATTCAGGACTGAAGTAATTACCGAAGTTTAATCCTAGGTTTATCAAGAACATAGTTTGGTTGACTTTAAAAAAATACCCTGGCACTTTTATAAGTGTGAGTTAATTAACTCATCTACTAAATACTAATTCAGGGGTTTGAGGTCACATTTATGGGACTACATAGCATAACAAGAGACAAGTTGATGATCGTTTGATTACTAAAATACACAAAGTGCACCTTAGTGGGTTTTAATTTATGTAGCCCAAGTAACTGTGTCTTGTTTTCTCATCAATGTTTGAATATTATTATAGAGTCTCTCAAAGTGGTTTTGGTGGTAGTATTTGCACGCTATTTATTTGTATCAAGGATTTGGTATAACTCTAAACAATGTTCTTGGGTGTGAAAACCTAGGTTTCTCCAATGGAGAAGGAGATGGGGATATGCTGGTTTTCAAACACCATGTCCGTTGTGGATTTTTAAACCTTGGTATGTTAATGTAGGCCTTCCTCTAGGATTTTTGTATATTGACAAGCAACAAAGTACTTTTTTCCATTGGTAGGTTTGTGTAGAATTTTGGGCAGACTTGCCATGAGCAACCATGAAATTAAAATCTCACTAAGGTGCATTTTGTGTATTTTAGAAACCAAACAATCAACATTTAATAGGTTGCTGACCGTATTATTCCAAGAATATTTTTACTGTAAATAATTGCCATCACATTCTCAATGAAGCAGGAGGTAAAGGAGTAGTGCAGACAGCATGATTACGAATCTCTTCCTACAAATTACTCACCACAGTATCTGTAAAGTCACCTTCCAACTTCCTTAGGAGGTTGGAACCACATGTTTCATGGGCTACTTGTGAAATAGATTTGGCTAGTGTTCCTACTACTTTGCACAGCTGGAGATCCTTTTCAGGGGTGCCAGTTGAGATAAGCAGATTTTTTGTCTTGTGCTTCCCATATATACTGTAGTGTTAAGTAGACCCAAATCTGCTTCCTGCTAAATTTGGTGGAACTTACATTGCTTTTTTTGTTGGCATGTTCTACATTTTGTAGTGCAGTCAATTACTGCATGGTCTAGAGTGCTCCCTTTGATACAGAGTGGTTGGTGATTTTTCACACAAGTTTCATCCATCTCACTTTTCAGTAGACCAAGTCTAGAACCTAACTTTCTTTTATTGGGAGAAAATGATCCAGGTTTACCTTTTTCTAAATGGACTGTACTTACATCATTGAGTTCAGTTACTACTTTAGCAAATGCATTTCTAACAGGCAGTTTGAATGTGTGGCAGTAGAATGCACAAAGAATTATAGTCTGTAGTCACTACAATCTAATTTCAATAGCAATAAAGTAACAATGGTTTCTCTGTAGCTCACTGTAGTTTGATGCTATGGTGACTTACTTGCTCTGGTTCTCCACTATGGTTGTGTTAAACATGATGATACTCTGTGGTTGGTTAATGTGTTTTATGACTGGGTTTGCCCAATTTTGATCTGGAGTTTTTATGGCCACAGAGAGTGCAATTGGCTCACTGGAAAATAACAATTAGAGCTGTTATAGACAATAGCTATGTTTCCATGGAAACGATTGGAAGAATGGTAGAGTGTTCTTATTTGTTAACCTGCATGGAAAAATAATCCGAATTCAGAATAACTTTCAATGCAAGATCTTCTGGTTGCCATTCTTTATACCTAGGTGTATTCCAATGCTATTACTACATGTCCTACATTGGTCGGTGGAATTCCGTGGGATAATGTTATCAATCTTAGCTAGGTTGGACAGTAGGATGGGACAGGCATTTATGATTGAGTGATTGGAACAGTAAAAGTGAGACCATGGGACAATCCCAATGGTTTGATTCCAATGTGGGGGCATTGTGTTTTAAGTGCAGAATTGTGCAATACCAAGATTGGAAATATGAACATCTTTTTGGTGACTAATAAATGATTTTTAGTGTAACTTACCATCCTGAAATGTCAATTCTGTCAGGTTCATACTGTAAGGCCCAGCGCCTACACTAGTGTACGCTCGGACAGAAATGGTATAATTGACAAACTCTTGTAAGCCAACTAGTAGTACTGATAATCCTGAAACAGTAGTGCTATTTGTCCCAATAGCTCCTCCAAAGTTCTCTAGTGGTGTGTACATCACCTCGTACATGGTGATGATTCCATTCTGGTCTATTGAAAGAACTTCATCCCACATTACTACAATACCAGTGGAGGAATTAACTGTTGCTGTCACATTCTGTGGAGGACTGGTAGGAACTGGTTCGAAAGACAAAGGGATGGGGTGATGGTTGGGGGGGGGGGGAGGGGGGAAGGAGGAGGTTTGGGGGTTTGAGATTTATACACTGCTGTATGTCCTTACTATTTTTAGACACTCACCATTTTCATTGGTTAATAATTTTAATGGGTCACTATAAGGTCCTGCTCCGACACTAGTGTATGCTCTGACAGAGATGTTGTAGTTGACATATTCCTGCAGTCCTGTCAGGTTGACTGCTAATGCTGAGATATTTGTTGTAATTGTCCCAATAACTCCTCCAAAGTTCTGCAGTGGTGTGTATTCCACCTCGTAAACAATAATTATTCCATTTTGGTCAATACGAGGAACTTCTTCCCATGTCACCTTAATTTCAGTCGATGACAGGCTTACAGCTGACACATTTGTTGGTGAGCTAGTTGGGCCTAAGGTACAATACAAAGTTCAAATCAAAACAAAATATATAGTTAGCTATATAAGCTATCATAACCTACGTGCTTCCTCTGTAACTCTTATTACATAGTCACTGAATGGACCTGAGCCAATGCTAGTATATGCACGAACTGTTATGTTGTACTGGACAAACTCATGGAGATTTGAGAGTACAAGTGTAGTGTTAGTAGTGTTCAAGATATTAATGTTCTCGAACCCATCAA
This sequence comes from Cladorhizidae sp. MBARI D1340-BT2, assembly GCA_028752905.1. Taxonomy (NCBI): domain Eukaryota; kingdom Metazoa; phylum Porifera; class Demospongiae; order Poecilosclerida; family Cladorhizidae; species Cladorhizidae sp. MBARI D1340-BT2. The sequence goes on from JAQNBH010000011.1 coordinate 9,094,594, forward strand.
AATTTTGTGCTGGCTGATAATCAATTTCATAGATTATTATTATCCCATTCTGATCTATAGGATCCACAACACTCCAGGATACTTCAATTTCAGTAGGTGATATGACGACTGCCTCAGTGATCATAGGACCTCTTGCTGGAGCTGTAAATGTTAAGTAAATAAGATGATAAGCTAAATCTCTAGATTCTTAAACTAATTAATTATATATAGTGGATTTTATAGTTGAAAAGTGCCAAAGTGAGTATGTTTTCCAATACCCATACACACATTTCATGCACAATAGACTTACAGTTCTCTTCAGTGTATCAGCTAAAGCTTTCAAGTATAGTAACATTATTGACATCTAAATCTTGTACAGTTTTTCATATTACATATCATAGTAGCTGAACATAAGAAAATTTATTATTGACCTTACCATCTTCGTATGTTCTCTCAGTGAGAGCAATACTATAGTTTCCTGGTCCCAATTGAGTGTAAGCTCTGACTTTGATATTATAGAATACAAACTCCTCGAGATTGGAAAGCACAACTGAGACAGAGGAGTAACTAACATTCACTAAGCCAGTACCAATAGCTCCTCCAAAATTCTCTAGTGGTGTGTATATCACCTCATACACAGTGATGATCCCATTCTGGTCTATTGGAAAGACTTCATTCCACATTACTGCAATAGTAGTTGAAGAATTAGCTCTTGCGGTCACATTTTGTGGAGAGCTGGCAGGAACTGGTGAGTGGAAATAAATATTATTATTATAATAACATGGACTAAGATTCCCTTTACACTTACCATCTTCATTGGTCAATATGGTTAATGGCTCACTATAAGGGCTGGCTCCTTCACTGGTGTATGCCCGGACAGATATGGTATAATTAACATATTCTTGTAAGTTTACAAGTAGCACAGATAACGTTGAAACATTAGTTGAACTTGACCCAATAGCTCCTCCAAAGTCCTTTAGTGGTGTGTACATCACCATGTAGTTAATGATAATGCCATTCTGGTCAATTGGAAGAACTTCATCCCACCTTACAGCTATTCTAGATGAAGATGTGGACATTGCCATGACATTTCGAGGTGATGTTGCTGGTGCTGAAGTTAAATATATTGGGTAATTATGTTAATAATTAGGTGGCATCAGCAAAAATGTGGAAATCTTTTGGCTTACAAACAACATAAAATCTGGTAGGTAAGTGCCTACTTAACCTGGTAGGTAAGTGCCTACTTAACCTGATAGGTAAGTGCCTACTTAACCTGGTACGTAAGTGCCTACTTAACTTGGTAGGTAAGTGCCTACTTAACTTGGTAGGTAAGTGCCTACTTAACCTGGTAGGTAAGTGCCTACTTAACCTGGTAGGTAAGTGCCTACTTAACCTGGTAGGTAAGTGCCTACTTAACCTGGTAGGTAAGTGCCTACTTAACCTGGTAGGTAAGTGCCTACTTAACCTGGTAGGTAAGTGCCTACTTAACCTGGTAGGTAAGTGCCTACTTAACCTGGTAGGTAAGTGCTTACTTAACCTGGTAGGCAAGTACCTACTTAGTTTATACCATGTTCTAGTACATATATTCACATAAACATCAACAAGAAATTGACTACACCTGCACATAGAAAATGTGTTAATTTCATGAAGATATGTTCATCTAAGTATCTAGATACATGGATTGGATTGACTTTGAAATATTATACTGGCCATTCTGAGGTTGGATTCAAAAGGACCCAGGGTGGTAGCATTAGTACTGAATGTAGTATACAGAACACTCCTGATTTCAATTTCTCCATATTTTCACTATTTTGTATAATTTTCTTGTGGTATTCACTAATGTTAGGCATGGCCACACTGACTCCTTTCATGTATACATTACTGGTTAATACAGATTTTTGAGGTCCATACTCCTAGACTATCCCATGGAAAATTTGTGGAGGTTGGTTACCAAGATAGGATGATTAAACCCTTAAAAGGGAGGATGATACCATGAAATACTAAAAATAATAATTGTAGTTACAATTTTGTAGCTCCATAAATTCTGCACACTTTATTTGATATATTTCTCAATAGTTTCTGAGTGCTCTCTTTCAATACTAAAATGTTATATAGATATAATAATACCAAACTTTTATACAATCAAACTTGGAAGCCTCTGGGATTTTCGTGTACTGACATGCTTTGGATACTTCATGTGGCTAGATACAAACAACCACTTTGATGATTTAATCCATTTGTGCATTGATGTTTAAGCTAATCATGAATTAGTAAGTCTGCCTGTCTCCTGGAATTTAAGGAAGCTACTTTTAGGTGCTTAGGCAATCCAAGACTACCTGCCCAAGAATAATATAATCAAGTGTGAGTGAGTTCATTGAAGAATTGAGGAAAAGATTAACACACAGCGAAGAAGACACAATTATCAATAAGCTCCCTGTGCATTTAGCAGAGCTAGGAAAACATATATTTATAGCACACAGATTTGGGAAAGTAGAGGTGGGTTTCTGATTCTTGGTTAGGATTCTCAATAAGGGGGGCCTATTTGTAAAATACCTTCCTCATTGCATATATAAGACCTATAGCACTAGAAAATAACATTTAGAGCTAGTATAAATGTATAAACAATGGCTGGGTTCCCACGAACATTGTGCGTAAGAAAGATAATAATGCTAGTGCAGTCTCAGAGAGTAATCAACACCTACTTTCTATTTGCAAACCTGCATGGAAGCAAATCTGAGCATTAATCTACAGAAGTCTTACTTTGTATCATGGGATAATCCCATCAGTCACAGGGTAGAGGTTAGGATGATGGGATGGACACAAATGATTGAGTGACTTGAATGGCACAAGTAAAATTTCTTGGGCTATTCAGGACTCTCCTAAGTGGGACAACAGGAATCCATGTGATAAACCTAACTCTCTTTTGGTTAGTTCCTTAGGAAAATCCCACCTGTCCTCTAAGTGGAACAGTTGGGTTCCAATGTGGTACATGATATTTTAATGGCAGAGTTATACATCATCTTTTTGGCGGGTAATGTGTCCATTTTTAGTGTAACTTACCAGCCTGAAATGTCAATTCTGTCAGATCCTCACTGTAAGGTCCAGGACCCACAGTAGTGTACGCTCGGACAGAAATGGTATAATTGACAAACTCTTGTAAACCAACTAGTAGCACTGATAATCCAGAAACGATAGTACTATCTGTCCCAATAACACCTCCAAAATCCTCTAGTGGTGTGTACATGACTTCATACATAGTGATGATCCCATTCTGGTCTATGGGAAGAACATCATCCCACATTACTGCAATAGTAGTCGAGGAATTAGCTGTTGCAGTTACATTCTGTGGAGGACTGGCAGGAACTGGTGTAGGGATAGGGGTAAGGGGAAAATATTATTTACTGCTGTAGACCCATAATATTTTTGGCAAGCACTCACCATTTTCATTGGTCAATATTTCTAATGGGTCACTATAAGGTCCTGCACCAGCACTAGTGTAGGCTCTGACAGAGATGTTGTAGTTGACATATTCCTGCAGTCCTGTCAGGTTGACTTCTAGTGCTGAGATATTTGTTGTAATTGTCCCAATAACTCCTCCAAAGTTCTGCAGTGGTGTGTACTCTACCTCATAAATAGTAATTATTCCATTCTGGTTTATGTTAGGAACTTCTCCCCATGTCACCTTAATTTCAGTTGAAGATAGACTTACAGCTGACACATTTGTTGGTGAGCTAGTTGGACCTAAAGCACAATTCAAAGTTCAAATCAACACAAGAATTACTCGCTTCATAACTTACGAGCTTCTTCTGTTAGTCTTATCACATGGTCACTGAATGGACCTGAGCCGATACTTGTATATGCTCTAACTGTTATGTTGTACTGGACAAACTCATGGAGATTTGAGAGTACAACTGTAGTATTTGTAGTGTTCAAGGTATTAATGCTCTTGGACCCATCAAAATTTAGTGCTGGCTGATAATCTACTTCGTAAATTATTATTACTCCATTCTGATCTATTGGATCCACAACATCCCAGGAAACTTTAATTTCAGTAGGTGATATGGCCATTGCCTCAGTAATCATAGGACCGCTTGATGGAACTATAAATTTAAATTTTTGAAACTTAAAAGTGAACTATGTCATAAAAATTATATATATTTAAAATTGATTAAAATTCCTAAACTTATATTAACAAATTCAGATAATTCATATATGGTTCTTGATTTAAATTAATTTTTTTAAATTATGTAGATAAATAGTAGATCACAAAAAATAGTACATTTACCAGTCATAGGCCTTTATATACATTGCAATTTACCATAATGGAGATACACTCCATTAATTAGTATTAAGCAAACTTTGAAAGATGTTCACAGCATTGTCATCTAAATCTATAAATGTTTCTATATTCTGTAACTTCATAAACTAAGTTCAGCATTCAAATTGAACCTTACCATCCTCATATGTTCTCACAGTAAGGGCAATATTGTAGTTTCCTGGTCCCAGTTGAGTGTAAGCTCTTACACTGATGTTATAGAACACAAACTCCTCAAGATTGTTAAGCACAACTGAGGTATAGGGGTAACTAATATTCACTGAGCCCGTGCCAATAGCTCCTCCAAAATTCTCTAGTGGTGTGTACATCACCTCATACATGGTGATGACCCCATTCTGGTCTATGGGAAGGACTTCATCCCACATTACTGCAATAGTAGTGGAGGAGTTAGCTGTTGCTCTCACATTCTGTGGAGGACTGGCAGGAACTGGTGAATGGAAATAAATATTATTATAATGACTGCTAGGGCTAAATGAGCCTTTAAACACTTACCATCCTCATTGGTCAAAAGAGTGACTGGGTTACTGTAAGGACTGGCACCAATAATGGTGTATGCTCGGACAGAGATGGTATAATTGACAAATTCTTGTAAGCCCACAAGCAGCACAGATAATGCCGAAGTATTAGTTGTGTTTAACCCAATAGCTCCTCCAAAGTCCTTTAGAGGTGTGTACATCACCATGTAATTAATGATGATGCCATTCCGGTCAATTGGAAGGACTTCATCCCACATTACAGTTATTCTAGACGAAGATGTGGACATTGCCATGATATTTCGTGGTGATGTTGCTGGTGCTGGTATTAAACAAAATTTGGTTGTTATTATATAACATGGACACATGACCTAATTTCCATGGACAATGGTGTTCATTTCTCTGGACCCACCCTCCCTCCATTTTTATTACCCTAGTTCAAAATAAATATAATGACAAATTCAAATATAAGGTCTCTGGTGGGTGAACCTAAATTAGTTTGAGTCAATGTGACAAGTCACTACACAAGAACTTGATTGTAAGTCAAAGAGTAGAGCAGATGCAAGATCTGAAGTTTTGCATAAACTTCTTTGAGTTGCTATCTTGATTGATGTGAAAAAATGAGCTGGCTGTATTGTTAATTTTGGCATTTAATAAATCACATATCATTTTAGGATCTAACCTCATTCTGTGGTAAGTTACAATCTTTCTAACCATGCTGAACAACCTTTCATGATCAGTATTGGAATGTGGAAGTAGTACCAGTGCCCTTTTAGAAAACTTTGCAAGCATACCAAACCTGACACTTCCATGATCAGGCGCACTCTCTACTTCAGCCATAGCAGTACAAAAGTAATCTTTATGGTCAAACTCTGGGAGTTGGCTATCAGAGCAATCTTGAAATTCAATTGTTAGCATATCAATTTAATCTGCAAACAATTGTGTAAAGCGAAGAACAGTTGACATTGTGTGATTTCGAGAATGAAGAAATGCTAGTTTTTTATACTACTGAGAAATCAATAGAACAGATGCTACAATGAGCATAACTTGACCCCTGCTACTTGATAACAGCATGATCATTCAGATTGCCATTTACAAAGTCTTTTTTTCTTCCTTTGGTGGTTTATCAATAATCAGAAGTCTCAAGAGTAGCTAATCCTATTGAGATAGCATGTAACCCGAGTATAAAATACTGGCTGAGTCAAATGATCACGATGCAGCTGCATGCAGTGTTTGTGGTTCTGTCACATCAACAAGGTAAGTTTTTTTGCACATTTATGATTAGTATGTGCTTTTTACATGCACATGTACAGTGTGAATATGGTTAACAACCTAAAATCGCTGGATAAAAGTAGTTGTTCCCTCGATCCGTGGACAAATTGTGAAAAGGGTGTAATTCCTGGACTGTCCAGGACATCTCTGGGTGGTTGGCAACAATGCCAATGGAATGCCCATTGCACATGTACAGTAAGGACTGAAGTCACAACTGCCCAAACCTGGAAGCCTCACATCTCCTTTCCAAGAAGTCACACATAGCTTCGCTAAATATAACAGAGGTCACAACTGCCTACACCTGGAAGCATCACATCTCTTTTCGGGAAGTCACACCTAGCTTCTCTAACTATTGCACTCTCAAGTGCCACCTTAAGCAGGTTAAATGCAGGGAAAAATTCCTTGTCCCTATCAATCATTTACTAAGGCAGGGGAAGAGCAGGCAGAAGAAAGAATCCCATGTTTCTGTCTGACACTAACTTGGAGTAGATAACCACCAATCAGAAGATAAGTACCAATCTAGAGAAGAATGAATGAAGTAAATGACAGCAAGGGTAGAAGAACTAGAAGTCCCACCCACATGTATTAATAGCTAATACTTGATGTCACAATCCTACCATTGCCCTTGTCACCGCAATGTTGCCTTATCTATAACTATTTCCACTACATGCCACAAACATTTCCCTGGCCATAATTTTAGGCAATACTTACCCTGACTAACTGAATTTAATCTCGTAAAAAAATACAGATTTTAACTCTCTAAATAATTAGCATGCCCCAGGATTGCTGCAGGCCAGATGTAGAAAAATAATGGCTAACCATGGAAGTTTTTTGTCTATTGGGTCAAAATTAGATCAGTGCAGCTGCTATAAATACGCTATGTTTTGTAGCAATAGCTCTCACATAAAGTGCTATATAGAGTGTATGCATATATTATCCAACGTTGCATAGCTATCCTAAATAGTGGCTCCTACAAATTTAAAGCCAGTTCACAATGTGCTACTCATTCCAGTGACACAAAGTGATGTAACATGATGTGATACATCAATTGTTTATTATGGACCAGACTGGATCTATGGAACAGGACTTTTTGCGAATTCATGGAATAATTAAAATTATGTATGGGAGGGGAGCTCCAGCTCTCTTTAAGGCAAATGTGTGAATTCCTGGTTGTCTGAAATTAAGGTTGAGAAGATGAAGTCTGCTAAACTGCTAGCCTAACGTATGCTCTTAAAAGTTCAAGTTACTTAAAAAAGCATGGAAGTATTCCTTTGTTAAGTTTTTCTCTTATAAAACCAGAAGGGAGGAGAGTTGCATTTGCAGTTTCTTAAAGCAATAAGAGTACGCTATCTCCATTCAAATAAGCATGACTATGCCTGCATTCTAAGAGGTGATTGTCTTTAATTCAGAAGATTAACGAGGAGAGAATAGAATTAAAATGTGGAAATATTCAAGTACAGAACCATGGAATGTTTGATCGCAGGATAAGCATGTAAATTTGGGATTGAAATGGATAGATTTTTTGCTTATCCATAACACCAGAACGCTCACTGAGGATTTCATGTCAAGATATTTCTTAGACCCTAGCCATTGTTTGATGCAAAGAGAATCTTCAGAATGAAGTAGCATTAATTGTACAAAGTTTCCTTCTTCCTCATGCGCCTTGATAGCATGACCCTGTGTTAATGTATATCTCAGAGAACAGATCTCCTTCAGCATATCTGTATGTAGCTGTTATTCTTGCTTAGCCTTCATGATTAATTGTAGCCACACTAAGTTGTTTTGTTAATGCAATCTTGAGTACTGCTTCCTTATGAATAGCAGATTGCTCATGCATCATGAAACCTTTCCATGTTTTCTTCCAATTATCAAAACCTGCATGTGAGAATGCATCCCTCCTCCCCGTGCAATGGTAATCCTTTTTCACTTCCAACAGTACCAGCAGAAAGCTTTCAATCGAGTACAACAAAGTACTAGCCAGTTATAGATTTCATACCAATCTGGGATAATTACCTCCACATCTTTCCTTGTAGCTTCCTTAAATATTTGTGATTTGTACCAGTTCACTATGACTGGTATCACAGCACTCAGCACAACCCTGATTTGGGGCTGCAGTAGACCGGTTCACTATGACTGGTATCACATCACTTAGCACAACCCTGATTTGGGGCTGCAGTATACATGACTGGTATCACATCACTCAGCACAGCCCTGATTTGGGGCTGCAGTAGACAGAGACTCAGTAACCCCTCTGTTCAATTGATCTTTGTGATCTGATGGGAGGAGACAGACAATCTTATGAATGATCATTTTGTGAGATAGTGAGTGGTAAAGTTTCAGTACTTTGATTAAAAGAAAACAGATAGCTAATCATACAATGTCACATAATTGATTGCCTTGGGGGCCTCTTCTTAACAAAGTCCTGAAGTGATCTCTGGGACATACTACCTAGCTATAAATTTAGTTGTTTGTAATGCATATACCATTGGTCAACTGGATTAATGAAACAAATTCCTGGATGTATAGGCGAACTTTATGCAAAGCATAAACCGGCTTGTTCCCTAGGTTTTGGAGTCAATCACTGGGTCCAGATTGGCCTGCAAAAGGCAATCCACATCTTCTAAAGCACACAGGAGAGCGATTGGTCGGTACCTTTGAGATTTAGCATTGGCTTGTTCAGCCTTGAAATTGCAATGACTTCGGCATGGCACCATATTTTTAGCACCTTCAACTAACATAGAAAGTGATCAAGCCAACATATCTGTGCTTAGATGAATACACCTGAGCACGGATATGAACAATAATGTAGCAGAAAATTGGGGGTGCTCAAGAGAAAACCCAGGGGGATTTTTGAGTCTAAGACAAGAGTTGACTATTTCTCCAGTAGATATAATGAAGTTGGAATAATTTGTGTTGAAATACTAACAAAAAAAGTAATCCATTCCTCCGTGATTGTTTTTGTACCATCATTTTTACCACTTATGAAGGTGTTTAAGATATAGTCAGTCTAAGACCTATTTGGAATGTCACAAGTGGCAGGAAATGGATATGTTGACCATCAGGTACCATAGCACCCTGTGTCACAATGGATCCAACAAGCTCATGCAGTCCGGTTAAACCATTGACTTGGTTTCACTAATATCAAGCTAAATGATACTTGATTATTTCCAGCAAAATTGTGTGGCATAACATGGACAGTGGTGTCAAATCTCATGAGAAGTCTGTGCTGAATTGTCACCTAAAGTAATGACTTGATTTTTTAATGGTCTTTTCTACCTCAAGCAGCAGCTCTAGCCTTCATCAGGAATTCCTGATGAAGTGTAGAGCATCCAGTCGAAATGTCGAGAGAATACAATTTCAAGTTGATTATTGAGAAGATTAAACTTTCTTAGCTGTGTCAGAAGAACACTATCGGCCCTCTGCCCATAACCATCATGAAACTCGAAACTAATTCTTTCAAAATTATCCGGGATAGTTTCTTAGAATTGCATCAAGTGCTATATTCCGTACAGTCCACATCATGATACCAAATTGCCTGAACCCTATAGCACTGATAAAAAGCTCTTCCTTACACTGATTAAAGACTAATGAACTCTTTGGAGAAAATAGGAGAAGCTGACATATCTCATGTACCAAATCCAATGTAAACCATATTCACACACTTTTTTTTGCTGCGTCTTGAAGAAAGAGATTGAGATTGTGAGTAAGACAGTTTGCCACTTTTTCTCCAGCCTGTAGCTATTTGCTTAGCTACCTTTCTCAATTGTCCCACCATGTTGGCAGCCCCATTATACGTCTAACCCCTGCACTGTGATAGAGATAAGCTATAGCAGATAAGAAATCCTTAATAGTGCTGGTTAAAGTGGCAGTAGTTATATTAGGCACATGCACTAGACTAGACCAACAAAGTCTTCATTTATTTCATACCCTTTAGTTACCCAGCGAATTGATAATAAAAGCTATTCTGATTTGGTTGTATCAGTTGCTTCATAAGCCAATATTGAAAACCATGTTGATTATGAATTTTAGCCAGAATATTTCTCAAAACAGCATTGCTTGATAGGACAATAAGTTCACTTATTATTTGCAGTGACAAGTATCCAGTTACGAAGACAAGGGTCATCAGTAATAGTAATAATTGATACAAGTTTCTATCATCCCTTTGTACCCTCTAATAGCTAAACCTTTCTGAAGTAAATATTTAAGGTTGGATAAGACCTTTATGAGCATTCTTGTGTCCTATCTTTTGCTTTGGCAGCTGCTGTACTCAACTGCTCTTCAATAGTGGGAATGTTAAGGCTAGTAGGCTTTAGCTTGGAGGGCTAGGGCTAGGGCTAGGGGCTAGGGCTAGGGCTAGGGCTATTCCTTAGGATTTCAGATGTTAGATGGACTCAAAAGTGATCTGTTGCTTTCTTCCAATTCTCAAATCCTTCAACGAAAAATGCAGTCTTTTTATTATCAGTCATTGTCAAAAAGCCTTTCCTGTAGGGTTTTAACCAGTGTCAACAAAATACTTCCTTACATGTTGTACAGATATGTACAAAGATTTCAAAAAGCTTGATAGTTTGCCAATTAGGTGTGACTAGATCTAAGTGGCATGCACTTGAACATTGTTCATATTCATCACTGCAAAAAGCTATACCATGCCACTTCAAAAGATCATCGCCAACCATACTTGCCTAATTGTTCTTCAGTCTGTCTTGGCAGTCTTCATCCACGTGATCATCATAAACAGTACTATAAACCAGATATCCATTTTGTTTAGATGAGATTGGTAGCTGCCTAGCTCTGTATAAATACTGTATACCAACCTGATAGAGTCAGAATTATCTGCCTCTGGTTTGAGTTGTGATGTTTCACCACTAGAACTTGAAGATTCACATAGGTTTAGCATCCTTGAATTGCTTGGGTATAGCTGCCTCTTCATTTCTTTATCTTGATAAGTACGGCATTTTCCATCTATAGATCATCACCATGTGACAGTCAGCTGTGAAAACACAGTGTATATTATGTGATAACAAACACTCAAATCCCGTAGTGTGGATTTCTGTGCTCTTGAAGTGTTTTGTAGTGTTGATTGCTGGTAGCCATCATGCCAGACATGTGCTCAGTCAGCATAGCACTATAAGTACTTCTTCCCTTCCCATTTGTAATCTAGCGATGGGGGCCTGGCCTCCTTACTCCTCATGCTTTCTATATGTATGCTAGAAAGTCTTTAAAAGTATTGATGCACATTTCATGGAAGGTGCACTTGCAGCCTTGCCATTTCTGGAGCAAGACAGATGTGTTTCCTTGTGCTGTCTGTATCTGTGGAGTAGTCCAGGAACCCTAAGTGGCCTAGTTCTCAGGACTGTCTCTTCATTCGTATTTCAACTAGCATCTTGTGTCCAAGAAGCATAAGGCTTTGAACCTCATGTTATATCTTCAGGACTGAGGTTGTGTAAACATTACAAGGCGTAATTCTGGGTTGAGCAATGATCATATCTTGGTTGGCACTTTAACCTACTCGACACTCTTATGAGACTGTTGGCTAAACTCATCTTTATGCTACTTCATGAAGTTGAGGTCATATTTATAGAATTTTAGAGTAACAAAATTGTGATTGCAAAATTTGTTTACCAACTTGTGAACTTATTATAGAGTACCTCAAAGTCCTCTGGATAAAACTGATTTTCTTTGATTATCAGGTACACATTGAGCAACCAAGGATTTTGGATATTTGAGATAATGTGGTGAGTTTAAAAACCTAATGGAGATATAAATAGGAATGCTGATTTTCAAACATATGCTGGGTATTTTTGCACCTTGATTTTGCCAATGTAGGCCATCCTTGGGATTATTGTGTATTTACAAGCTTTGGATGCTTGATACTACCAGATATTGCCCTATTTGGCAATTTATAATTTGTGCAGTGATGTTTAAGTTAATCATGAATATGTCTCCATTGGAATTTAGGGAAGTTACTTTTAGGAACTTAGACAATCCAAGGCCAGAATAATGCAATCTCTAAGTGTGAGTAAGTTCATTAAAGAGTTGATTAAAATATTGAAAAGATTAATATACAGCGAATAAGACACAATTATCAATAACCTCCATGTGCATCAAGCAGAGCTGGTCCAATGTATATTTATAGGACACACACTAGAAAAAATAGAGGTGGGTTTCAGGCATTTGGTTAAGACTCACTAGGGCCTATATGTATTTGTAAAATAGCTCCTCATTGCATATATAAGAGGATATAGCACTGGAAAATAACATTTAGAATAGACATAAATGTGAAATAATAACCTGTGCAGAACAATGGTAAGAATGTTAGTCAGTCAGACCAACCGTCCTAAGTGGGACAGTTGGATTCCAATGTGGTATGTGTATTTTGAAGGCTGAGTTGTACATCAAACCAGATTGAAAATATGAATATCTTTTTAGAGAGTAATGTGTGCATTTTTAGTTTACCAGCCTGAAATGTCAATTCTGTCAGATCCTCACTGTAAGGTCCAGCACCTACAGTAGTGTAGGCTCGGACAGAAATGGTATAATTGACAAACTCTTGTAAACCAACTAGTAGCACTGATAATCCAGAAACAATAGTTCTATTTGTCCCAATAGTTCCTCCAAAATCTTCTAGTGGTGTGTACATGACTTCATACATGGTGATGATCCCATTCTGGTCTATGGGAAGAACATCATCCCATATTACTTCAATAGTAGTCGAGGAATTAGCTGTTGCAGTTACATTCTGTGGAGGACTGGCAGGAACTGGTGTAGGGATAGGGGTAAGGGGAAAATATTATTTACTGCTGTAGACCCATAATATTTTTGGCAAGCACTCACCATTTTCATTGGTCAATATTTCTAATGGGTCACTATAAGGTCCTGCACCAGCACTAGTGTAGGCTCTGACAGAGATGTTGTAGCTAACATATTCCTGCAGTCCTGTTAGGTTGACTTCTAGTGCTGAAATATTTGTTGTAATTGTCCCAATAACTCCTCCAAAGTTCTGCAGTGGTGTGTACTCTACCTCGTAGATAATAATTATTCCATTCTGGTCTATGTGAGGAACATCCCCCCAGGTCACCTTAATTTCAGTTGAAGATAGACTTAGAGCTGACACATTTGTTGGTGAGCTAGTTGGGCCTATAGCACAATGCAAAGTTCAAATCAACACAAAATATTACTAGTCTTAACTTACGTGCTTCCCCTGTAACTCTTATCACATGGTTACCGAAGGGACCTGAGCCAATGCTAGTATATGCTCTAACTGTTATGTTATACTGGACAAACTCATGGAGATTTGCGAGTACAAGTGTAGTATTGGTGGTGTTCAAGGTATTAATGTTCCTGGAGCCATCAAAATTTTGTGCTGGTTGATAATCTATTTCATAGATTATTATTATCCCATTCTGATCTATTGGATCCACAAAATTCCAGGATACTTTAATTTCAGTAGGTGATATGACCATTGCTTCAGTAATCATAGGACCTCTTGATGGAACTATAAATGTTTGAAACTTAAAGTGAACTATGTTATAAGCAAAATAATGTAATTTTCTGAACATAAAAATCTGCCCAAAATTCCTAATCTAATAGAAACAGATTTAGCTAACATGGCTTTAGATTCATTTTAAATTATGTAGCAAAATATTTCATAAAATATCACAAAAACTAGTATCATTTGCCAATCTTAGACCTGTAGCGTATATGGGCTTAATAGAGATTTAGAATTAAGCAAACTTTGAAAGATGGTCACAGTAGCATTATGGTCATCTAAATCTATAGATGGATCCATATTCCATAACTTCATTGACATGCATAGGAAAGTTCACTAATGAATTTGGAATCTTACCATCCTCATATGTTCTCACAGTAAGGGCAATATTGTAGTTTCCTGGTCCCAGTTGAGTGTAAGCTCTTACACTGATGTTATAGAACACAAACTCCTCAAGATTGTTAAGCACAACTGAGGTATAGGGGTAACTAATATTCACTGAGCCCGTGCCAATAGCTCCTCCAAAATTCTCTAGTGGTGTGTACATCACCTCATACATGGTGATGACCCCATTCTGGTCTATGGGAAGGACTTCATCCCACATTACTGCAATAGTAGTGGAGGAGTTAGCTGTTGCTCTCACATTCTGTGGAGGACTGGCAGGAACTGGTGAGGGGAATTTAATATTATTATAATGACTACTAGGGCCTTTAAACACTTACCATCTTCATTGGTTAAAACAGTTACTGGGCTACTGTAAGGACTGGCACCATTAATGGTGTACGCCCGAACAGAGACGGTATAATTGACAAATTCTTGTAAGCCCACAAGCAGCACAGATAATGCCGAAGTATTAGTTGTATTTGACCCAATAGCTCCTCCAAAGTCCTTTAGTGGTGTGTACATCACCATGTAGTTAATGATGATGCCATTCCGGTCAATTGGAAGGACTTCATCCCACATAACAGTTATTCTAGATGAAGATGTGGACATTGCCATGACATTTCGTGGTGATGTTGCTGGTGCTGGAAGTAAACATTGTGTAGTTATTATGTATACAGAAATATATAGGCAGTATTAATTCTCTCTGTTTAACATACTTAGTTTATCCCAAGTTCTAGCTAGTTACGTACATATACTCAGAGAACTCTCTACATAAGTAATTGAGTACTTGAAAGTTAAATAGCTGCTTGATGTTACGTGTTTGAGTAATGGTATAAGTGCTCTGTTTAACATCAGTTTTATGTCCATTATTCATTGGACAAGAGGTGTGGGAAACGTTCTTTTTGAACCTTTTGGGCCAGACAGATTTCTCAGCCTATTACTTCATTTCTAAAGAGAAATGTTTAAGTTGCCTAGTTAATCTTCCCAAGTAGCTTCTCTCTTCTTCCACCAGTCCAGTACACAGGTACACTGTAGTTTACTACACAGCATTATACAGTCCAGTTTACAAGTCCGGTATATTCCAAGCTCCCATGTTTGACCATTGAAGAGATATCTAATATAACCTCCACTCTCAAATTGTCTGTTGGCTTCTCTCGAATAGAAGTTGATCTTCTTGTATGTAGATGCACCTTGCACACTCAATGGAATGGCCCTCTGCTTTGTGACTTCCTGAATTTCATTAGCAGTAAAAAGTATAGTTTCAGCATAGACTGCCAGTCTTCTTTTCTACTTTTAAAAGTGGTCAATGTCACTGTCATAACATGTTAACCCTACCACATATATGTAACATCTACGCTATGTTAGGTCTAGCGAACTGCTGTTATCTGGTTATTGTTTTAATATTTCTTCTTGTTCTAATTGTCTGTATACTACAGAATTAACATTTCTTGCCCACAGCCCTTCAGTTGCAGGCTAGTAACCCCATGGGAATATATAATACCATTATAACTTTGGTGAAATTTAAAATGCCGCATTTAAACTTAATTAGAGGAGATTTCTTAATAGGCATTCACTATAACATTGCAGCAACAAATGTTTGTGCTATTGAAGTAACATCAGTTATGATGTCAAAATATGTTTAACGGTTTTCTTTCTCAAAGTCTATTCTAAATTAATCAATTAAGAGAAGACAAAGTTAATTTAACATTACCAAAAATAAAAAAATAAAATGTAATACTCTCAGCACCTCAAAAGCGATTGAGCTATCAAAATCAGATTAATTTCATGAAAGTATAGTTTAAAATAGAGATAAGGATACACATTCAAATTTGAAAATAGGTCTCACCATCTTCGAAGGTCAATACGTGAAGAGGTGTACTATATGGGCCATTCCCTATTCTTGTGTATGCTCGAACAGATATGCTATAATTGACATATTCTTGTAAATTCACCAAAGCAGTTGACAGCACTGAAACATTTGTTGAATTAGCCCCGATGGCTCCTCCAAAGTCTTCTAGTGGTGTGTACATCACTTCATATAGGATGATGATCCCATTCTGGTCTATGGGAAGAACTTCATTCCACATTACTGAAATAGTAGTGGAGGAGTTTGTTATTGCTATCACATTCTCTGGAGGACTGGAAGGAACTGGTGATGGGGAAGGGGGTAGGAGGAGGAGGTAAAGCATTTTATTAACAGAGGAATTGTTGAAAAGTGCTTAATGAAAGTGATAGGCACTAAAATTGAATGAGAAGTTTTGTTTGATGATTAAATTATGATTTTTTTAATAATATACCAGCTTCAAATGTCAATTCTGTCCATTTCCTGCTGTAAGATCCAGCCCCTACACTAGTATAGGCTCGCACAAAAATGATGTGATTCACAAATCCAACACAATCCTGAAGCAGTAGTTCTATTTGTCCCTATTGCTCTACCAAAGTCCTCTATTGGTGCATACATCACTTCATACATAGCAATAACCTCATTCTGGTCCATGGGACAAATTTCATCTCACATTACTGTAATACTAGTAGGAGTTTGCTGTTGCTATTACATTCTCTGGAGGATGGCAGGAACTGGTGAAGAGAGAAATAATGATTTACCAAATACTCACCATCTTCATTTGTCATCACTGTCAATGGCTCACTGTAAGGCCCTGCTCCCACATTAGTGTAGGCTCTGACAGATATATTGTAGTCAAGATATTCTTGTAAACCCATCAGAACCACAGAAAGGTCATTCCCAGATACATTTGCTGTATTAACCCCAATAGCTCCTCCAAAATTCTTTAGTGGTGTATATATTACTTCATACATGGTGATCAACCCATTTCTGTCACCAGCATTCAATTCCTCCCATCTGACAGTGATAACAGTTGAGTTAATATCATGAAAGGTCACATTGCGAGGTGCAGAGGTTGGAACTGGAAACATGTACAGAATGTAATTGATGAAGACGTTTCATTATTGTATTTAAGTTCACTATTCTTACCTTCATCTAGTGTTCTTACTGTTAGAGGAACACTAGGAAGTGATAGTCCTATCACATTGTAAGCAATGACAGTAAAAGAGTAGTCAACACCAGGAGTCAAACCAGAGATAATAACCCTTTCTTCAGTGGTAGTGACCACTCTGTTTCTCTCACCCCCCACAAATTCGGGCTCCGTATACATTACCACATAATTCAGAATCGGTGCATTATTGTAATGAGGTTCCACCCACACTAGAATAGTGCTACGCGATGTTATGTTGATTGCATGAAGACCTCTAATCTGTGCAGGAGTGTCTGTAGGACAAAAGATTAATTGTTACAAAATGGTCGATGGAATATATACATATATTTGTATTGTAACAGGGGTATCACCAGAGTTAACATTTAGCCTTTCCTAGTGAGGCACATCTAGATGATAAAAAAATGAGACTAAAAGTTTAATGTAAACAAAAGCGATGCTTCTTAACTATAAGCTAAAACTTGGCAAATAGCTAACCACATACTAAGTGTTACCTGATGTAGTCTTTCCACCAAGCCAATTTATGCTGAACATAATCCAAAACTGTTCAGTTCAATCAAAACCATATTATAGCAAGCTCAAAAAGAAGATGAAAGAGTACTTGTTCAGAGAAGTTATGCAGTGATCCGAAGTCCAATAATAGCTTCGAACTTAAATCTACATAGTCTTAGAGTAAGCTTATTTTTATTAGTATTGTTGTTGTTGTTATTATTATTTTTATTGTTATTCCATATTGCTATTATTAATTCTTGTTATTGCTATAGTTATGGTTATTCCTATTCCTATTACTTGTTATGATATTGGTTATTTTTATTCTTATTATTATTCCTAATCCTATTACTATTACTCATTATTGTTATGGCTATGGTTTTGGCTATTTCTCTCTATTCTTATTGTTATTGCTGCTAATATTATTATTTTTGTTATTGTTTAGTTTTTGTTCATGTTATTGTTGTAATTTTGTTGTTTTTATTATCATTTAAAATAATTACAACAACAAGACAGAAGTAGTATATAGTAATAATAATAATTTTTTTACAAAAACAACAGCACAACAACAACAAAGCAAGAACAACAAAGGCAACAAAAACAACAATAAAAAACACTACAATAATTAAACATGTAACTACGGTTGTGGTTATGCTAATTACTTAATCTCAGTTCATGTTGACCTCGTTCATTTGTTTATCACCCCTTTCCATTCTAAGCATGTCTGCAAGAGCTTCGTGTTTTTTAGAGGCAAACATGTATATCGACTTTTTGAATTGGTGACAGGTATCTATTTGTGGGTCACAGCAGAGTGATAATTCTTTTCTCGTGAAACATAATTAGAGCTATGGAAAACCACCATATTCCTTTTATATATTATTATTGTTGTTGTTGTTGTTGTTATTGAAGTGGGATGTATAGATTAATAAAATAAAAATTACTTTGGGAGTACAGTATAATTTTGGCACGACTAAGACAGACTAAAATAGGTCTGACGACACCACTGCATTGTAATACAATAATAGATGTTGTATTTAGTTATGTCTACCTTGCACATATAACACTATGGTAGAAGATACTGTATCATAGATAGGGATAGAACTCGTGAAGTTGCATGTGTAATATCCAGAGTCATTAATTATAGCTGCTCTAATAGTGATCTCACTTATCACTATTAGATCATTCACTGTTACGCTTGTGATGTTGACACGAGAGTTTACTAGGAGGACAGATGTATTATGGTACCATATGACACTCGGTATAGGAAAACCTTCAGCTTGACAGAATATCATTGTGTTATTTTGTGCAGCCACCAGAGTAAGATCAGATGCATTGGTGATCCTTGGAGCCACTGCACATGAACATTTAATCAAATAGAATCATATATGTCATGCTTACCATTAACTATTGTTAGATACATGACACTCATAGTCTCCTCCAGAAAATACATCATCATATATGTCATGCTTACCATTAATTATTGTTATGATGCTATCATTCCCAGCATTGTTAGATACATGACACTCATAGTCTCCTCCAGAAAATACAGCATCATATATGTCATGCTTACAATTAATTATTGTGATGATGCTATCATTCCCAGCATTGTTAGATACATGACACTCATAGTCTCCTCCAGAAAATACAGCATCATATATGACATGCTTACCATTAATTTTTGCTATGATGCTATCATTCCCAGCATTGTTAGATACATGACACTCATAGTCTCCTCCAGAAAATACAGCATCATATATGACATGCTTACCATTAACTATTGTTATGATGCTACCATTCCCAGCATTGTTACATACATGACACTCATAGTCTCCTCCAGAAAATATAGCATCATATATGACATGCTTACCATTAACTATTGTTATGATGCTATCATTCCCAGCATTGTTAAATACATGACACTCATAGTCCCCTCCATAAAATACAGCATCATATATGACATGCTTACCATTAATTATTGTTATGATGCTATCATTCCCAGCATTGTTAGATACATGACACTCATAGATTCGTCCAGAAAATACAGCATCATATATGACATGCTTACCATTAATTATTGTTATGATGCCATCATTCTCGGCAGTGTTAGATACATGACATACATAGTCTCCTCCAGAAAATACAGCATCATATATGACATGCTTACCATTTGATATGATGCTATCATTCCCAGCATTGTTAGATACATGACACTCATAAGTCTCCTCCAGAAAATATAGCATCATATATGACATGCTTACCCATTAATTATTGCTATGATGCTATCATTCCCAGCATTGTTAGATACGTGACACTCATAATGCCCTCCAGAAAATACAGCATCATATATGACATGCTTACCATTAATTATTGTTATGATGCTATCATTCCCAGCATTGTTAGATACATGACACTCATAGTCTCCTCCAGAAAATACACTTGTAATGTTCACAATAATCTCAGCAGTAAATCCTAAGTTTAAGCCATTTCCTCTCTTTCTCCATTCAAAGGTATTATTTGGCCCTCCCAATGCTCCACAGGTCAGCAATTCCACGGCATTAACAAAACTGTAAGTAGTGTCAGTGACAGTAAGGCTGCCTTCAGGAGATACTGTTGTGAGAAGTTGCATAATAAACAATATTTAAAATGCTCATTTAGTTTATTCTGTTTACTTGCAATACATTTCTGTTTTAAATAAATATAGCTGGAGATTAAATAATATCAAGATGCAATGCTAGGAGTAAACTTTACCCTGCTCTCCTTTAACCCTCTTATTAAAAACAACTCGATCAGAGTTATTTAACCTACTACTCCATCTGCCATTGTAGAAATAATATTCTTATGGCTTGATAGGTTGGATATTTGTCCTGTTATTTCCAAAATGCTTTCCCTTCTCCATATAGTTTCTTCTATACTTTCAATACAAAAATCACTCACCAAGTTAACTGTTTTGTTGTACATTATAATGCTAGATGTGGTGCATTTTTACTGAGTTATCTAACTCCAAAGCTAGATTGAATTTCAAGACCTAGTAAATTATTCAATCACAAGCTTACAAAAATATTTTTCATAGCTACCTACAGACCATTAAATAATTCAAGCTGTTGGTGGATTGGAATAATTTGCTCTTCAATTTGCTGATCTTTCTGCAAATGTATACATTGCCTCTGAAGAATAAGGTATTTGCATGCTGCGTATATTAACTGATAAGGACCTGGATCATATATAAATTTGTCAAAAAAACCTAACTACAAAACCCCTTTGTTTCTAGGATATTCAAGGTGTTTTTTGGAATTAAATTCATCAACTTCATGGGATAAGGACTAATACTATTAAAAGAGCTAAAGCAAAAGCAAGAAGAAAGAATACTGTCTTACTATTACCAGCAAAAAGGACTAACTCAAATGAATTTTGAAATAATGTAACTGGAACAACAGAGATCACATCATCACTGAAAAGTTTTGATGTGCAATTAGGACTTGGCAAATTCTCAACTTACTTAGCTCATTCCTCCTAATATAAGTGATGTCTGTATTCCACACCTTATGTATTTTGCTCATGTGATACCTATATTCTTTTTTGCTTCATTGTATAATTTCACTAGAACAATAAGAAGCAGCAGCTACATTCTGATGGCACAAACACCAAAGAAAAATTTCTGGGCTTAAATGTTAGAACCTATATAAAACCTAGTCTCCAGCCTTGAATCCCAAGCAGTTCCAAATATGGACAAACTTGAATGTCCAGATCAAAAGTACTATACAGAGTTGTACTATTATGTCGAAAATACGTATATTGCTATCTATATAAACCAGAAAAGTATGCCAACTAACATTGCAAACAAGACCCTAGGTGATATTACAGAACAATATAACTTTAGTAACTTATCTTCCTATCTTGCTAACATAGTTAAAACTATTAATTTATGTTGTATAAATAACACATTCCTAAGCCCAAAAATCAATCAGCTAGCCTTATAAGTGTAATCTAATGTACCTTCCTTAGTTATTTTAAGTTAATTATCATGAATACTTACATTGAAATCTCAACCCCCCAAAATAGCATCGACACAAAAAACAGAACATCATTAGTGTAAGTATCATAATATAGAAATGTTCTTCTAACATCAGTGCACTCTGAGGCAAATCGACATACTTTACAAAGGGAGTTAAAAATTATGGTAGAACAATGCTGAAATACAGTGCATGCATTTGGATTTGCCAATGCCAGAGAATTATTATTGTATAAAAGCTAGAGGTACTTGAGCACTTTTGATTACAAAAGGAAATCCAGTAAATAATATATAACAATATAGCCATCATAGCAATTGAGCTCCACAATATAAAAGATTTAATTGTTATCAGATAATTCATAGCCGCATCTGAAAAGAATATGGTCTCCACTGGTCTGGAACAGCCTTAATCCTATTGCAAATCATCTCTAACAGTAATCAAGGTTTCTAGCTCATTTTAAAACCTAAAACTTTCAAAAATTCTTATTAACTGTGCATAGTTGTGCATAGCTGAAAATAGTAACCAAAGCAGAATAATCCTGCTAAATAAAGAAAATAATAAAATCAGTAAGAACACATTTATATAACATTTAGAGAGCATTTATTAATAGCACACCTTGTCCATTTTCAATAAGATGGATGTGCTTGTCTTCCCTTAGCATCCCTTTAGATCCTCTTAACATCCCAAGGGGAATGGTATCATTCACTTTGGGAAACGCTAAACCATGCCACTTCTTAAACTAAATGGCATAGTAATCATCCTTATTAAGACAATGTCACACAGAAGAATACCATCTATAACAATTTTTTCTAATGGCCATGCAGTTCTTCCCACAGGGACAACACCCACACACTGAGAGGAAAAGAGTAAAAGCAACACCCCACCACCTCCTCAGCCCCAGATGGTCCAGGAGGGAATTTTCTGGGAAAAGCTCTGTAGATAGTGGGATAATTCGCATGACCTGACACAGTAGTGCTTCTAAGTTTGTAAATGAAGAGCTGATATTCCATCCAGATATAATTGCAAAATGCTCTAGTGCATGATTTTCTTGCTAATTGCGTGACTTTCAACTGAAGCAATGGGTGTAAAAATTTGCCTTGAAGAACCAAAGCAGGCAGATATCATGCAAAATTTAGAAAGGAGTTATTTCAAGCTCAGAAATATGCAAACCAGAGGCTACAGCATTACAGCATGTATCACTGCAATAAAACACTCCCACAAATTGTTCTGCTAGATGGTCCATAATCATATGTGCCACACACTAGTTGAAGACTAACTGGGAAAGTTAAGGCCGGTTCATAATATGACGATAGCTCAGCGTAGCGCATCGTCATCGTCATCGTCAAACCTATCGTCAATTATGAACCGCTACCGTTTTGACGCTGTGACGCCACGGAGGCTGACGATAGAGTAGACTTGGATTCTATTCCAACGTCTACTGCTCAGCGTCTAACCAATCAGATTGTTTTAGATTTTCACGTGACAACGGCGTTAAGCGTTTCCAATTGAAGCTACCCATTTTAAATGGATGACGAGAAACTGGTGGAGGCAAGTACGGTCTTATAGCTACCTTTGGCAGGTGTCTTCGCGATCTTACAAAGACCCAGAGGGCCAAGGACAACGCCTGGATCGAGGTTTCTGGCAAGGTAGGATATTAGCTATGTAAAATTTGTGGAAGGGTAGCTAGTTATTTGTGGAAGAGTAGTTATTAATACTAAATTTTAAATAGATTGGAGCGGACTGCTGTGTCCAGGAATGTATGAAATGGTGGAAGGTTCTGTTCTGAGGGACAGATTGTCATGGAATTGGAAAAAATAAAACCAAGAAGTCTGGAGATGCTGCACTGGTGTCCTGTTGGCGGCTGTTTGGCCCAATGAGCTTTATCACCGACACTGTGAAGCACAAAATGTTAGTGATTACCATAAGTTTGACTATGTAGTGAAGTTGAATTATATATTTGAATGTTCTGCATCTTATTTGTATAGCACCGTCACCAACTTTGCTCGGGCAGACACGTATGTTTTCTAGATATGTATTCTTTGTTACACTGAATCTTGATGTGGTATAGACCTCCTACATCATACCACCCGCAGGAAAGCGAGGAAGGAAGTAACGTACATGTAGATGAGACGACAATTGCTATCAGGTAGGTTAGTATCCATCCCAAAATTAATATGACCGTTCTTTTATGTTCAACAGCAGTACTGCAGCAAGTACCCCAGGTACCCTCACACCACAACTACTTGACCACCCACGCAAAAAAAGAAAACGACAAGTTGAAGTTGATGAAATGGACAGGGTGCTCATCGCCTGCAAGGACAGCAGC
This sequence comes from Cladorhizidae sp. MBARI D1340-BT2, assembly GCA_028752905.1. Taxonomy (NCBI): domain Eukaryota; kingdom Metazoa; phylum Porifera; class Demospongiae; order Poecilosclerida; family Cladorhizidae; species Cladorhizidae sp. MBARI D1340-BT2. Next base: position 9,118,360 of record JAQNBH010000011.1, read on the forward strand.
AGCAGGAAGATGGAGAGGGTGCATTTGGCAAACATGTTGCTGCCTGTCTCAGGCTATTAGGAGGACGAGCTAAGGCCATAGCACGAGTAGATAGACAAAATCTTACTTAATTAACTCCCAATCTCCCAATAATCCCTACTCCACTCCTCACTATCCCCCAAACAATGTAAATACAGGTCCTTCATCTCCCACTCACCCCAATGATACCTTTCAATTGCAACAATATTGTTATATCAGTAAATGAAATTATGCTGATTTCTATATGTAATAAAACAGAAGTCAAGCTAGCCGCACATGGCGATAATATTGCCAAACACACTTCTCCAGCAGGTGAACAGAAGAACTTTTTGAAATCATCTCGGACATCAGCTGCAGATTGAGAATGTCTATATATACATATAAATATATGAGTCATATAAATATATAGATAAATAGTCACTGAATAGAATACTGACTACTAGTAACCTATCATTATTACAGGGATGGTTTGGGTGAATATTTAACTTAACTTGTACCTCTTTCAGGAGACTATCAAACCTTTCTTTCGTCATCCTGAGGTACGTGAAGTGGCTGCTTGGGTCAGATAGACGCATCTCCTGAAGTAAATTATGATATTCTCCTTGTTCCAGGCGCTGTTGGAATATTTTGCGTGCACGCACTCTCCTCAGTCTCCTATTCCTCCTTCTCAACAGTAATACTAGAGTTATAGCCTCCTGTTCTCGTACAAAATTTCTCCCGAGCAAAAAATTAACTGGCTACTAGCGATAAACGTGCTCAGCAACTGCAAGGTCAAAGTCCAATTGGTGGTTCGCTCCGTCAAAACGCCAAATTGTGAACGGCAATGACGCTGGTAGACGAAACGCTGAAGCTTGACCACAAAAGCGACGATGCGCTACGCCGAGCTATCGTCATATTATGAACCGGCCTTTAGTCTTCACCTGTTGACCACCACATTAGTGCTTGGGGTGGTAAGGGGTACAGCAGGATACCCATCAGGTTGTTTGATCATTATCACCAATTACGAAGAGTTTTTTCAAGAAATTACACGTCTGAATGGAATTCAGCATGTTACCAGTACCCCTTACCCTAAGTATAACTTGAAATAGACATGCATTACCACCTGGAATAAATTCCTGATTTCATGTTTGATTTGCTTGAGTCTCTGATGGACACTCCCATGGGTCAACTGGTGCTATTATTGTAGGTTTCTTGGTCTATTGACTTTCAGAGCAACTTTATACATGTTGTTCAAGGTCTGCTTGATCCATGACCATTACAGTCTTACAAGTAAGAAATCTTCATCCTTAACCCTTTCACCGTTGACTTTATTTTGAAAAATTACAAAAAATTGACTTGCATAGACATATGCAATGCTATTTCAGCAAAGGTTGACTAAAGTCCTTAGCAACCATAGTTCACATGAAAGCCCTTATAATGACCAACATTGTGGTAACCTACAGTTGCCATAGAAACAAACCACAATGTCATGAATCTAATTAGAAGTTTTGAGTTCTGGTTTCACAGATAATTAACAATTGTAGTAATATGATCTATGTATGTGCACACACGTATATGGCCTTATTTCATTTCCCCCTCTAGTATGGTATATAATCAAGGTGTTTTCAGCCACTCAGACAGTGAAGGAGTCTTGATAAGATACTGGCCAGCATACAAGAAGACATCATTGTGCCACACTACCATACACTACACACTACACACACTACCACAATGTAATGTATAGACACCATCTAGGAATATATATTTTCACATTTCATTTACTCTTATAACACTTGGTACACAATGTATGTATCATCAAACATGACTGGTACAATAAGTCATTGAGGTATCCAAATGAATACTGGAAGTTACTTGACTACGTGTACTCAGACGTCCAAGTTGACTACTCCTAGCTCTACTACTGCCTCTAGTTCTGCGACTACGCTGACCAACAGGCCTTGAATGAGTATGAACCGAAGGAATAAGAACTCCACAAGAAGTAGCTTTGAGGAAGGGTGACAGTGAAGGGGTTGGTTGCATCATACCTAAAAAGAATAATGTCAACATAAAGAAAAAGTATTGCCTCCTCGACCTAATGAATTTATATATGACGAAAGAACAGCTAAACAATTCTATCCAGAACATGCTTTACTTGCTAGCTACTTAGCTAGCAAGTAAACAAAACTCACTGGCATAGTCTTCTTCGTCACTGCTAGACTCTCCTCCGCCCAAACAGACTATCGAGCGGCACCGCTCTCGCCAGAAAATTGTCCAAAAAGTATCTCCCACCCATCGATAGCACAATTTCAGGATCAATGCTACTCTTCCCAAGTTAGGAATAGATTACTTCACCTTCCTCGCTGCTACTTTCGTCCTCTGATAGGACGTAGTCGTTGTCTTGAATCCTAGAAAGAACTTGGTCTAAAGTTAGTCTGACCGTCATTTCCAACTTATGAACGGTCAGCGATTTCAATTTTACTTTACCTTAGTTACCGAACCCGTACGGCTCTTATATTCGGCACGTACGTAGAGCAAGAATTGAGCTATTTTTTTATATTCATATCTTAATTTACAACCGAACGATTGATTTTTTAATGATTTTTCACCGATAATTATGTGGTTTGGACGTATATATACGCTTATGACGGTGAGTGGGTTAAAGTACCAGTTATAGTTTTTTCCCCTCCCAATACTAATTTTGCCCTGGTTTTGGTACTGCTACTCAATCTCTCTAGCCATCTATCAGAATGAATTTTTCACTATTTTGTATAAATTATGGTGTTCTCTCACTCTCAACAGGGAAGGATCTCAGTGACAATTTGATTTGGGCAGCTGTAATTGAAGCATAAAGTAATTGACAATATTGTGGCTGCAGAATCCAAATTCTGTTATAGTGGCAGTCTACTCAGTCCATCTGTGTTGGCATTTTCCTTCTCAGGTTTGTAAGCAGTGTGATAACTATAAGCACCCAGGATTGGTATCAAACTCTGAACTCGAGCTGAAGCATGGCTGGGATTGCCACCAAGTTTATACTTAGAAAACTAACATGCTTGTCCAAAACATATTGTGTGGCATTCACAATCCAGTTTGATTTTCCTCTACAAAATAAATTATTAGCTCTTTCAGCCACTATCATTAATTGAAGCTGATTTTAGTGGCTCGGTGAAACCACCATTGGTTCCCAGATTTTCAATGGGTCACCTCAACAGTAAGAAGTGATTAGTTTATTGACTGCAAGGAAGAGGTTAAAAACTTTGGCCAAGGTTGGTACAATGTGGCAACACTAAACAAAAGATGTAGCAACACTAATGAAATATTTAGCAACACCATACCCAAGTCCATATCAAGTTTATTTTTGCGTGGACTATCTAGTACAAAAACCTGTTTATTGCCTCCTCTTCCATCTTCCACCAGCTGTTCAATAAATTGATGTGCTCGTATTTGATTTCTGGGTGGTTGTCTTTCTGATTTACCTAGTGCTCCAGAGAGCGCTGTTGCGTACTCACACCAAGTATTACAACACTGACAAATATCATTCTTAAACCACAACAATCAGTTTGAGCCTCTGGCAACAATTGCAGTTCTGTGTACATTGTAGTTTCTGCATATTAGGCTGTACTGCCACTTTAAACCTCATCACTAATTTATTATAATTCCAATGTAACATTCAATCACAATCCGCACTAACAGGCAACAATTGATCTCTGACTTGAACCTCCCTGCAAAATAACAAAGAAGGCGGTAGTACTCAAGACATTCTAACTAACCTCAACAATTTAGAGTCAACTACTTAACCGATTAAACGCCATATGGCGCGAGACCTTACATCCTTCGCCACACAAAAATATCTAAAATGAACCGTTACGAGCTAATAGCCCCTGGTTGGGTTCTGCACATGCCTAGTAGACTAGAGAACGTCACAAAAATGATTATTTCCGGTTGATGCATCGTGCAACAAAAATCCTGCGGTTGAACGCCATTTTTGTACGCCATTTTTGTTGGTCGAGCTTTTTTTTTAAACTGCTCAAAGATGCTCTCCTGTGAGGACGTTATTTCTCAACTTTTAGCCGACGATTCTGGCGATTCTGGGTCAGATTCATTTGGGGAAGAAGGTGAAGACATCTATGCATACCGAGGAAACACTCTGGATCCAGTTGCTCTAAGAGAAGAGGCGCGCTTGGATGGACTTCTCGATTGTAAGTTTCGTAGGGATCAATCCCAATATAAGCCTCCAAGGGTCGAAAAAATCGTGCGCGTTTTTAATTATGCGAGCGGTCAAAAGGTGTCGATTGTGTTAATGAAACTTGGTCAAAAGGTGTCGACCATGATATATACACTGTATATCTTTTACCATGTTTTTACCATGATATATCTTATAATTATTTACAATATATATTTTTTACCAATTGTTTTACCATGATATATATATCTTTTACCATGATATTTTTTACCACGATCAAATTAATTGTACATTTAAAATTAGTTAATTATTTAAAATTGGTATTGTGCATTTAAAATTAGTTATTTATTTAAAATTTATATTGTTCAGTTATAGAATGGATGATGTTCTTGTACGCCTCCTCCGTTGTCCTTCCTTTACGCTCCCTCCACATGAATTCATCAATAGATACGATGGTAGCTGGTGACGATGGACACCCTTCATTGATTTCATCTTTATCTTTGCCTGTAAAGAATGTATAATGTTATTCAAGTTATGTATTATTAAATACCAGTTATATATATATTTACCCTATTCCAATACGATTCTATGTGCTGAGTGTGCACCCCCGTTATATGGTCGACAAATTGAATAGAGTGGTTGACGGTAGCATGGTTAGCCACACCAGGCACAGCTGCCACCCTCCTGTATGCGGCCCACTGATCAGAGTGCACAATTGTTCCCTGTGCAACATGTGATGGAATTATTGGCAGGAGTGTTGCTGCATCCCGTTGGGCCACAATCTGCATGAAACCTGCATGAAACCTTGGAAAATATTGAAATAATAATTGACTATCGTGGCAAACACAAGTGGTCATGAATACCAAGAGCTAGTGTGTGGTTAGTATCCACCATCCCAAACACCCAAACGTCTTGTGCTGGAGGGCGTCCTCTGTGATGCTATTCATTGACAAACAACAAACGTTTATCTCTTGTTCGATATGATATACGACAGCCTTGAAATACCTTTGGTTTATGTGTGAACTGGGACTCATCGATTTGCACAATTATGCCAGACCCACCTAACACAATAGGTTGTGCACACAGCTCTGTGGAACATACCTCCCGCAGCCACTGGTACACATTGACTGCAGTGTCTTTGTTGCACCCACACTCACGTGCAGCATCTGTAACCCGGTACGTATTCCCTGGACCACCAATAAATTAGGATAATCCAGCTTTGCAGCGGAAGCCGTGATTTAGAAAAAAACTTACCTTCCACATGTGACAGAATTTGTCGATAAACCCTGGGTCTTCAGATAGTCAATAACCTCCTCATTTGTGCCAAAAGCAGCAGCAGCAATGTATCTTAATGTTCCTGAAGCAGCCATGGACAGTTCACCAGCACAAATGTTGAAAATCACCAGCAAAAATGTTGAAAAATGTTTCAGTTCACCAGCTGTTGAAAAATGTTTCAGACAATGTCAGCCACGTGCACGTTAACACATTCGACACCTTTTTTACCGCTCGTTTGACTTTTTTACCGCTCGTTTGACCGCTCGCATAATTAAAAACGCGCACGATTTTTTCGACCCCTGGAGGCTTATATTGGGATTGAGTTTCTTCTAACCTTAGCGCTTCATAGCCTTTGTTTACCATAGTCAACTGAGAGTGTACTATTGCCAAATACTAGCTTATTCTGTTGGTATTCCAAATTCAGACAGGATAGTTATAGAAAAAAAGTTATAGCTAAGAGTGTAGGGTGGAGTTGTTGAGTTGATTTTCATTTGAATTTGAATTTTCAAATGTTGACCACAAACTTGATATATATATATCTTGTTTTTCCCACCCTCCCCACTACTTTCCCTACAGCATCAGATGATGAGAGTGGAGATGAGGCATCTATGACTCCTTTTGTTACATTGGAGGATGAGGAAGCCTTGCCTGAAGTCTCTACAGGGCGTGGGAACACGACTGGTGCTGGAGTTGTGCGAGGGAGAGGCAGGCGAGGGAGTACTGGCCGAGGGAGAGGCGGGCGAGGGAGTACTGGCCAAGGGGGAAGCAGCTCAAGTGGTAGTGGAGTCGTAAGTGTTGCTAGTGGTCCTCCAAAAGGTACTGGTAGTAGGCGGGCCAGAGGTTATAGGCGTGTGCGAGCATCGCACTGGTTCTGTCCGAGCATCTGGCACTGGTTCTGCCCAAGCATCTGGCACTGGTTCTAGGCTAACTGAGGTCACAGGTAAGTGGGAAATAAAGGAGCCAACTCCTTTGAAATTGGACTATACAGCAACAGCTGGTCCAACTTCTTCATTGCTCTTCTTCATTGCTTGGTGCATCAAGTGCATTTTACCTTTTTTTTACTCTTGAAGTGTGAGAACTCCTAGTAGCAGAGACGAACAGTTATGTTTCTCTGATGGCTAGTCTCTCCAGGCCATGGGTAGATACTAATATAGAGGAAATGAAAGCTTTTGTAGGAATGTTGATAATAATGGGAGTTTCCACACTTCCATACTTAGAATTGTACTGGTCCACTAATCACTCGGATTTGTCTGGATCTTTGGTTCGTAAAGTAATGCCTAGAGCAGCTCAAGTGGTAGTGGAGTCGTAAGTGTTGCTAGTGGTCCTCCAAAAGGTACTGGTAGTAGGCGGGCCAGAGGTTATAGGCGTGTGCGAGCCATCGCACTGGTTCTGTCCGAGCATCTGGCACTGGTTCTGCCCAAGCATCTGGCACTGGTTCTAGGCTAACTGAGGTCACAGGTAAGTGGGAAATAAAGGAGCCAACTCCTTTGAAATTGGACTATACAGCAACAGCTGGTCCAACTTCTTCATTGCTCTTCTTCATTGCTTGGTGCATCAAGTACATTTTTAGATGCATTTTACCTTTTTTTTACTCTTGAAGTGTGAGAACTCCTAGTAGCAGAGACGAACAGTTATGTTTCTCTGATGGCTAGTCTCTCCAGGCCATGGGTAGATACTAATATAGAGGAAATGAAAGCTTTTGTAGGAATGTTGATAATAATGGGAGTTTCCACACTTCCATACTTAGAATTGTACTGGTCCACTAATCACTCGGATTTGTCTGGATCTTTGGTTCGTAAAGTAATGCCTAGGACTCGGTTTTTGGAGCTAATGCGTTATGTACATGTAAATTCTATTGATGGTTTGATGGTTACAAATTTGATAGAAGCTTGTTTATTGAATTCATTTATTTTGTTTTCTTCTGTCCGAGCTCCAATATCAGTAAGGAAGGGTAATTATCTAGAAGCTAGGATTGTTCTAGCTAAATCTTTGATTGGTTCTTTCTCTTCTCGGCAGCGTGCAGGTCAACGTTGTAGTCAGGCAAATAGTCAGCTAGATCGCCTCAATTTAAAACTAGGTCATTTCCCACAGTGCTGTGCAAAGAAGCGCTGTGTAGTTTGCATTAGTAAAGGTTACAGGCATGAGGCAAGGTCCCAGTGTTGTTTTTGTAAGGTTCCTTTGTGTGGTGGATCAACAGGCCGTGACTGTTTTCGTAATACCATACCTTGGTGGACCATCAGTAATGTTTATGCACCCCCTGCTCCTTTCTGTGCTTCTCTCTTGTTCCCTGCTCCTTCGTCTACTTCTCTCTTGTTCCCTGCTCCTTCGTCTACTTCTCTCTTGTTCCCTGCTCCTTCGTCTACTTCTCTCGTTCCCTGTCCCTTCGTCTACTTCTCTCGTCTCTCCAGTATTCAAGTGTTATTCTTATCCTGGTATCTCATGTTTGTGTAGAATAAAAACATGGTGAAATATCATGCCGGAGACCAAGCAAGCTATACCCAAGACTGAGCAAGTTCTACTCTACCCGTGACAGCAAGACCGGAGCTCTACCCAAGACACTCCCTTACATAATTGTGTTTTATATTATGGTTTTATTCTAGTATGTGTTATATAGCATTTTCACTCTCTTATAATTTGTTTTATGTGTTAGCATTTTTATGGGGAAAACAACCCACTGGCTTTGCAGCTGGTAGAGGGTTTGTAAATAGATGCTCCATCTTGTGTTGGCATTATAATGTGTGTATAATTGTGTGAAAATATGAAAATATTCACCCCCAAGAAGATGACAAGGTTTTATAATGCTGGTTAGTTCTGCCCAGTTGGTAAGGAAGGCTCGATTTTTTTACAGCTATCATGTGGCTAAATATGACCCAAGTTTCATGGGTGGAGTCCCTGCAGAACGGAAGATATAAAAATAATAAGTAAAATACCTCGTTAATTCATGAATAATTTGCCCGCGGGCACTAGGAATAAGGCGTGAAATCAGTTAAAAGACAAATTCAAGAAACTGTAGTTTCTACAATCAACATTCTCCATGTAACATGACCTCTGTCTCTCATGTGATGTGTCCACCATCTTGCCATGTGGTTGCTGCTTTTTTTTAAACCATGCTAGAAAAAGAATTGGATATCATGACTGCCCTACAGATTTTTGAGAAGTTCATTACTGATTGGTTGATGAGACTGATTGGTTGATGAGATGGGAGTACAAGGAGATCTAGTTACCTATATGAAAAGAACTACAATTAAAAGCAAGTTGCTATTTACTTGGACCACTCTTGTAACTTGAGGTCAACAAGATTTTGAAGAGCTGTAACAGTACACACCTGTTCTTAACCTTCATGCAACTTGTCACAACGAATGATGACTATTTCTAATCAAGGCCCATGCCTATGAGCTTGCTATGGTTCAAGCACTAGCACTTGAGCAAGTTCACTCATGGCATAACCATTGATGTTATGCCTGATGCGAGCAACAATTCATGAACATTTCAAGATAATTAGAAACTTGCATGAACAACCTCAAAACCAGGTTAAACTCGACCAGCTGCTGTTATCTGATAACAAAAACTCGTCATGATGCTGCTAATCTCTAACATCGTCGTATTTGTGTAGGGCATTGGTTCCACCTTCCTTGGTGTGAAGTTCACCCTCCAGTTGACATAGACCAGGGCAAAAATGCACTGCATCTGTCCAAAAGTGTGGCAGGAAATTTGTGGTGAAATAGGATGCCAATCATCAAGTGATCCCTAAGAATCAAGTCATGATAGTTACAGGCACTACAACAACTTGCTGTATTTTGAGCAATCACACATTTATTAAAAACAACTATCACTCTGAGATCATTGACATTGGGACATCAAAACCCTAACATCTTCCCTTTGAGATCCTTTTCTTCTCAAATGCTGCTGGGAAGGATACCAAACTATGGTCATATCCTCTAGATCATTGACAATGCTGATATGTGGCATTTACACCTCTACATCAACAATTCTCCATCAGAGAGCTGGAATGTGACTATTGGGAACCTGTAGATGCTATTCAGGTGCCAAAATAATTTTACACACAGTCATCATACCAACTTGGAAAGTAAAAGTTGGAAAGTAAATGGTGAAGAGCAATGCAAAGTTATCGGAGGCTTAACTGTTCTCTTATCAGAATACCAATTATAGACCTCAAAGCACAAAGGGACCTTGAAAAATGCACCAGCATCATGTATTTAACCATCAGCACAGTTATCAGTTCTCTGCTGACATGAATGATGCCTAAAATATTTACTGCCTGGTGATGAATGAATTGTATCTCTGCCGTAAAGCCATATCTACTTATATGGACATCAATCACTACTATGGGGAAAGGAAAAAAAAGGGAAAAAAAAATTGAGATGGTTGTCTCTTGTGTTATGAATTAAACAACAATAAAGAGGGCACGTTGTCCCCCCCCCCCCCCCCCCCCCGATTTGGCCACAACTCTGTATAAATATGTTTGTACAATTACTCTCAGCTGACATCATATGCTTTAAGATTTACCTTTAAATCAGCATTTTGGATTTTGAAGCCATATGTTTTAATCATCAGAAAACCAAATAGCTGCTTTAAAGTTAAGTATAAATATATTGTACAGATGGATTTTGAGGCCGGAACTTGAGTGGGGTGTTTATGGAGGGTCAGAGTTCATTCTACCCTATAGTTGGTTGGGATGGAGCATCAAGACTTTCATAAGCAAACTCTCAGATGTGATTCAACCCCCCCCCCCCCCCCCCCCCCCCCAGACATTGGGACACCTTGATGGTGGGGTCAGGCTTTTCTCCATGCATATAAATATAACCATATAGGTTACAAATCCAGCTAGTTTTGTCTCCCCAGTGATGAAATATCATCACAGTCTACTTGTTGGTGACAACATCATGCATACCAGCCAGATATACACCAGATGTAACAGGAGATGGATTTAACAGAGCAGGCTTACAAATAGGAGGGCTATTATATAAAGTGTCTCGAGACCTGGTGACCAAGAGGTTTCTGGGTAGTGATACTCCACTTCTAAAATTCTAGGATGATTGCTGGATCAGATGTCAAGACAAATCTACAAATGATTAGAGAACTATGGAACCAGCCTAACTCATATTGATGTATTCTCATGCTATACACGCCCTTACTAACTTGACGACCCCTTACCTAGCGCATGCTCTCTACACATTCCTCACTTGTCCTATTCTATGAACATCGTTCTATATCCAGTTCAGTCTGAGTGGCAAATGCGTACAGCGCTATCCTTCGATGCATGGACAAGTCTTTTTGCTAGTCTCTGATAGCTAGTCTCTGATAGCAACAATTCGAGGGTGTGTTCGTCCCATCTGGCACGGCCGGTGACCTGGCGTCTGGACAGCGCACGTTCACGGAGGTCCAGTCTCGATGTCCAGTCCTGGTGCGGGCGGTAGGTGGCAGGGAGTCCAGGGAGGAGGTCTCTGGTGGCCCTTCCAAAGAGGCATTGTGCCGGGGACATGCCAGTGTCGGAGCTTGGTCCGTTTCGGTACTGTAGAAGCGCCAAGTGAAAGTCGTCTGATAGGGTGCCGCCTGGGCCTGTGTTGCCGGCGATCAGCCTCTTGGTGGTCTTCACCGCTGTCTCAGCCCGGCAATTTGCGTGGGGGTTGTAGGCGGAGGACGTTCTATGGTGTACACTCCATGAGGATAGGAAGTCCCTGGTGGTGTGGGAGGCAAACTCTGGGCCGCCATCAGAGGTGATGCTCTCTGGAATGCCATAGGTGGCAAAAGCATCTCGTAGGACTTGGCAGAGGCCCTCTGCTCCGTTCGTGGATCTGGTGACGACCGGCCAGTTTGAGTACCGATCCACCAGCACGAGATACGCGAACCCTCCGTGGTGGAAGTAGTCCGCGCACATGTGCTGGAAGGGGTACTGAGGGTCGGCCGGTGTCGTTGATGGCATGGCAGGTTGGGACGGGGCGTTACCGTTGCAGGTGGCACAGTGTTGCCTGGTTGCGGTGATTTCCTTAGACATGCCTGGCCAGTAGAGTGATGTCTGTGCCCTTGCATACATGCTGGTTGTGCCTTGGTGAGCGGCATGGAGGGCGTCGAGGCATCTTTGGCGGAGTGCGAGTGGGATGATGATCCTTTCACCTTTCACGAGGACGCCGTCCACATTTGTGATTGTATCAAGAATGGGGAAGTATTCCCTAATGATGGCAGGCATGTGGTGCCTTGCCTCGGGTGGACCGTCTTCGATGACTTCGGATAGCAGTCGTAGTGCCGGGTCAGCTACTGTGGCGACTTGGAGGGTTTCCCATGTGATGGGTATGTGATGGACGGCAGCACACAGGGCAGTGGCGAGTTCGTCAGCGTCCTCTGATGTGGTGGAGAGCGACGCGACGTGGCATTTCGGGATGCCTGATGGGTTCATCCTGGATGTGTCCGAGTGGTTGTCATCCTGGAGGTAGAGCTTCGCTGGAAGGCGGTCGCCAGATGGATGGCGGGACAGAGCGTCACTCGTGTGGTTCCGTATCCCAGGAATGTATATCATCTGGAACCTGTAAGGCAGTGTCTTTTCCTTCAGGTTTCTGAGGCGGGTGTTATGGATGTCCTCGAGTGAGCGATCCCCAAAGATTTTGAGTAGTGGCTTGTGGTCCACTGCAATCTGGAGATCACTGCACCCGAGGACGAAGTGACGTGCTTTCTCGAGGGCGTCTGCCACTGCGAGAGCCTCCCCCTCGATGGGGGCGTACCTGGACTCAGCGGAGTGCGTGAACCTCGAGCCGACCAGCACCACTTTCCATCCCTCCTGGCAACAGAGGATCTCGCGGGATGGGCACTGGCATGTCCCCGGCACAATGCCTCTTTGGAAGGGCCACCAGAGACCTCCTCCCTGGACTCCCTGCCACCTACCGCCCGCACCAGGACTGGACATCGAGACTGGACCTCCGTGAACGTGCGCTGTCCAGACGCCAGGTCACCGGCCGTGCCAGATGGGACGAACACACCCAAGGTCTGTCCCCACTCCGTTGTGGTGACACAGTCATGATCCAAAATCAGACTGGACGTCACCCAACGAAGTGGGACAAGTCTGGCACGGTCGTGGAAGTACTGCAATATCACCAGTACGCAGTACGGACCGACGGCTCTGGACGGCTCACGACACGGAACAGACGCTACCTCAGGCGATTTAATCCTTTCACGACCTCGCCCAACCCGTTCACAGTCACTCGACAACCGACCAGATCAACCAACCCAACCCCCGTCACTACACAGGATCGGCAACCAACCCCTACGCAGCCACCGACCAGTACCGCGACGACCCCACCGACTGCAGACTCGAGTCACAACGATCACCATCCTCGCCCACTGCCACGTCCAGCAAGTCCGCCTCATCCGCAGCAACCGGCGCCACTACCACCCCCAGCTTCGGCTCCACCAAAGACCCAACCCCAGCCGACCTATGCATCGGTGGCCAAAACACCAGCCAGACCCACTCCACTGCCACAACGCAGCCTGGCCCTCCCACCAACCCCCCCCCCCCCCCCGGGAAGCCACTCCTGTACCACGCAGGAGCAAAAGAGGCCCAAAGCCAATCGACAGGCTTGGCTACAAACAGAGAAACTAATCACCAGAGCCCTAGCCTCTGCTTGGGGGGGGATAGAGAACTATGGAACCAGCCTAACTCATATTGATGTATTCTCATGCTATACACGCCCTTACTAACTTGACGACCCCTTACCTAGCGCATGCTCTCTACACATTCCTCACTTGTCCATGCATTGCTATTCTATGAACATCGTTCTATATCCAGTTCAGTCTGAGTGGCAAATGCGTACAGCGCTATCCTTCTAATGATGGGTGAAACAACAGGGTAGTGAGGCCAAAGACACTGTAGGGGATTCTGGGATGTCATTGTATCATATGCTAGACTCTTCATTCCATTTCCATGGATCCATTACATCATGATGAAGGGGGAGCAGGATATCTTCTAGACATGATGCTTAACTGGCCTTGGAATATGTCCATATTAAGTTACTCACAAAGTGTACCTTAGCATGATTGATATTTTTCTGGTAAATATACTTTTTGACATTCTTTGACATGTGTTCCTCAGTATCATCCACTTTCAGGAAGCTGTATATCTTGGGTTTAATGTCCATCAATGCTGTGATGTGTTTCCTTGCACAGTATCATTCATTTAGGACACATCGGTAACCACTTCTGATATACATCCTTTGGACCAAAGACCCAAAATTCGGTTGAAGTGAATGTGATGGTTCTCGGAGGAATCACAATGGTCATCGAACCTTTTTCAAACCTCAACACTTGGGGATATGGTTATCCCAGGTCTTCCCTGGTGAACCAACATAGGTAGAGGGAGGGTTCACAGGAGTACTTACTGTTTAGGTACTTTGCTTATGGAGAAGCTGGTTATTGGAAATTAACTCTCCCACCATCTTCAACTTGGACTGTGTACAACAGGTACACTATGATTCTGCATCCCATAGATGTTAAGGCCAGTCTATTTTGCCTCTCCATGCTATCCAGCTAGGAGGATGAGGAGAACAGTTTGTCATCCAGTCCCATCAAATCCAGATTGTCACATCCAGTTTCATCAAATCAAATCTTTGGTAGGGAAACTGGCAGACCAACATTTATGATCTAATGCTATTGGAAAGAGTGCAGTGTGCAAAGAACAGCAAGCCGTGTTCATCCCAGTTCTAAACATTTTCCAGATACAGATGGGGGCAGGTAAGACCTCCTACTCAGCAATTGATATTATGTGGTGTTGAATCAGCGTGAGAGGATGCATCTGACCACCCACCTGAACACTTTCTTGTGTACTGTCTAGGAGTTGTGGCCGGTGATATAATATGACAGTAGAAGTACACTTGTTTTCAATCTAATCCTGGGTTGCTTTACTTATATGTGTGCAACCACCTAATTTTCTGTGATATATCTTTGGATATATTGATAAAATCTATCTAACACAGTCTGTAGATCCTAGGTAACCTGATTCTCCTTGGACACCAGCATGACCTAACCCCAAAGAAATAAGACACAGTAATATTTCTCTTATAACTGCAAAGCTGATCTGTTTTATAATATGAACATCTACTCATCCAATAGCCCTTTAGAATGGCCTGCATGTGGCCTTCTCATTTGAGGAGTGCCATCCTTCTTCATGGAATTGGCATTGGCATTTGCTCAGACTCTTGCACTTGAGCAGATCTGGTGCATGCAGCTCTCTGTGGACCAATATTTTGTTCAATGACTCGATGCCTATGACCTCTTGCTCATAGAGTGCTAATAGTTTGCTAAAATTATCCCTTGTAGACTGCACAGTATACAAGGTAAAATTCACACCCATACAACATAGGAATTTGTTTCTCAAACAGGGAGGATTTCTGGTTCTGGACGCACCACTTGCAGGAGCCTGATGGGAGTTACCATACAAATGGCTGTTTATAAACCATGATTAGAATTGTCTAATTAATTAAGAGAGTTGACTCACAAACAAACTAGGAATTCATTCTCTAATACAGGTGACCTCTATGATACCCATACCTTGAATAAATTTTAAAATCTGAGAAATTTGAGGACTGATCTCTCCACATACTCTTTGGGGAAAGAACTATGGTGCCAGCCATATCACACACATAACCAGTCTACTTTTTTCCTAATAGACAACCTAAGAGCTCCCAGGGGAAATACAGAGATTTGGATCCATGGGGGATACTGCTGCCCTAATGGGGGTTCAATGAGCTGCATTAAGGGCCACTCTGGCGGTATTTATAGCTTTCCAAGCCATATTAAACACAATTTTGGAGCAAGTTTGGAGGTTTATGTGCCTACACCCACCTCCCCAGACACCACCCTGGCACCACCACAGTCCTTCTTGGTGCGTCTGTGTGGTTAGTTTGTATGTGGGTCTTGGATGGTCATGGGTGTCCTTTAGTAAATTACCCTCAAGTGCAGGGAGTAAGGTTCTGTATTGATTGCACTAAAATTGCACAGACACAAATGGTTGTTTTATTTCACACAGAACTGCTTCCCTAAATAATATTTTTTATGTAGAAAATGTATGATATTGATCTAAAACCACTATAGTTATTTGGATAATCCATCTGCTCATCTTTATATTTTATTTGGTGCCCTAGATATATGTGAAATTCTTTTCCCTGGAAATATTTATATACCAATAGTACATACCTTGGTTATACAGAGTAATTACCTGTCAGAGTGATTTGGCTTGATTGAATAGTAACATCTCTTGATGCAGCATTGCACAAGTAGTTCCCTTCATCACCAAACATAAGAGGGTTAAATGAGAGTATGGTCAAGTTAATACCTAGCAATGAATCTCTGATATCTGGTCCATTCACTCGTTTCCACTGGTAGTGTGGAGCAGGGAAGGCCTCAGCCACACATGTTAGAATTATATTGAATCCATTAGAACCTCCTCTGTCTTCAGGTTGGGTGATGAAGTAAGGAGAGATAAAGATGAAAGTGCTGGCAGAGTTATTTCCAGCAATGTTAGATGCCACACAAATGTACTCTCCACCAGTAGTAGAGACATTGACATTAAAAAGCATTAGAGTTGTAGAAGTCTCGGTAGAGATTTCTGTGCCATTGACATACCACTGGTAGAAAATATCTGGGCTGCCCATGGCTAGGCAATTGATGGTAATGTTATCTCCTCTTTCATGTGTTTGATTTTCAGAAATACTATAAACTAATGGAGCCACTGTAAGTTAACAAATATAATATTATCATATTGTAATCTCTGTGCATATATAAATAAGATCTTTAACCCAGCCACAGTCAAAAACAGTTTAGAGCAATATTATTGTGGAATATGATACATAATTAATGTTTGTATTATATCAATTACAGTTTTAGTGTTAACCCATTTGAAAAGGAGCCCTGAAATTTGTTATTATCATAACGTTTTTGTTATTTATTGTCAGTCCAGTAGCACAAAGATAGCATTTTTCAAGACATTTCCAATGATCTACTTATGAAGGCTAGCAACTCTACAGTTTTCAGCATTAAAAGTAAGTTTACCATAGAAACAGTTGAGTTGTCCTACAAAAGAGGCATCAATGTAATACCTGTTGAAAGATAAAAAATCATCATGAAAGATTGAGGCACTTCCTGTAGATAAATTCAGCTGTTGAAAAGGTCACATCATCTTCAAAAGTTGAGAGAATGCTTAAAAGAACCACTGGAAGTTCATCCACATGAGTAGATGAAGTAAGTTGAGCTCAAAGCAAAGCTTTTAGTTGCCAATGCATCTTCTATGAGATCATTAGGTTGTAGGTGATATGCTGTGGAGTGTGTCTTGGAGAAATAAAGCAGAGAGAGAACAGTGGCTCATAACCTGGAGATGAACTGGCAACCACAATTGGATGTCATGGTGGCTAGAACACCAAAACAGAATATCCAACCACTAAGTTGTTTTTGCCATTGGGATTGCCTCAGACCATCAGGTGAAATGATCTATCATAGTAAACATTTACATGCAACCCCAAGATGGAGGTTGTGGGCTTACAATGTGAACATGAATTGAGGTCTAGGAACTTCAAACTGCTAAAGTGGACTTAATGAATGATAGATTTTTGCCTGTTGGCAAGCAATACAGGTCTTGGCCCAGTGTAAAGTATATCGGTGTAGCCGTGCCACATAAATCAGTTGGACAGCAGGCAGTTCATAGCCTTGATGCCAGGATGTGAAAGTCCATCGAGGGAATCAATTATTAAACATCAAAAAGATGTTGATTTGGATCCACATGGATACGTTGCAGAGCAGATGATGGTAAGAATCATGAAGTGCAATTCCTTGAAGTATGGAGATGTTTGGCAGACTTCAGAGCTTGAATTTCTTTGCTCATTTGTTGTGGCACAACCATGAAGTTGTTAGTCACAATTGTGGCTGCAATGTCACCATAGTGTTGGATTTTATACAAACTTTTTGGATTTTTGACCCTTAAATTTTCTGTTCGGTAAATGTTTGGATTTTTCATCATTAGAAAATTGTTTGACATTTCATGCATATCAGACCATGTGCAGCCTATTTCAAAACCACTCACTGTGGTATTAGCCATTTTGTGGTCACCTGGTCTGTGCAGGAATATTCATGTGGTCACTTGGTCTGTGCAGGAATATTCCTGCACAGTCCTGTGTTTTTATGTGGTCACCTGGTCTGTGCAGGAATATTCCTGCACTGTCCTGTGTTCACCCAGGTCTGTGCAGGAATATGCCTGCATAGCCAGAACCCTTTGATCTATGTGCATGCTCATGCATGAGCTATCTGGTTGGGTATATAAAGCCTGATTTGTGCAAGAGTTAGAATCTTTCACAGTGAGTGTCAGAGAGAATTAGCTATGGCATCCTCAGAACCCAGTACTTCAAGGTAACCAGAAGAAGATTCTTCAGATATGGATTCTGACTCTGATAATGAGGTTTTACAAATTGATGACAGTCGAATCTCTACATCTATCAGGTCTTCTAAATCTGCAAAAAAGCGATCGTGTGTCTATCATAGACAGTATGCAAAGACTTTTCCATGGGCCACAACTTCGAGAAAGGGATCTTCTTTTGCCTTCTGTATGAAGTGCTCTCGTGATATAAACCTTGGAAGAGGTGGTACTAGAGATCTCAGGAGACATCAGGAAACAAAATTTCACAAACACTCAGAAAAAGATGGTGTGGGTGTACTGCCTCTACAGTGTCCTACTTTGGGACAATAAGAGAGGAGTCGGTAATCCATGCATAAGTACTCCTCGCATATTTCCTTGGAGAGCACCATCTTGCATTTCATCATTGCACCAAACTATTCAAGTTGATGTTTCCTGATTCTTCTATTGCTAAAGACTTTAAGTGCAGTCGTACTAAAGCAACAGCTATGTTGGATAAGTATTGGCATGCAATCAGCCAAATCAAAGACTGCTTGGAAACTTAGTATCGCTACTCCACATTGGCAAAACTCGCAAAAGCCATTCTAGTTATACCCCATGGCAATGCTGATACCGAACGTTTATTCAGCCACATTGGTCAACAAAACGAAGGACAGAAACAGACTAGGAATTTCTACGTTAAATTCACTTTTAACAATGTTCCTCAAAAATGCTATGAATTTAAAAACCAAACACTGAACTATTAAAGACATGTGTAAATGCTATGAACACACTTTAGTATCTTATTTCTCATGAAATTGTTGTTTGGATTTTGTTTGGATTTATTGTTGCCAAAAAAAATTGATAACATAGGCGAGTAATTTGGAAATTACCCAAAAATTATGATGCCAACACGCTCACGCTGGCACAGAGATTCACACGGATGAATGGAGAGCCTATACGAGTCTCAGTCAAGTTGGGTATACACACCTAACAGTCAACCATTCTCAGCATTTTGTTGACCCTGTCACTGGTGCATATGTTTACAAAGTTTAATTTATTATTGTATCATAATAATTCTGGCGACACTGTGGCTGTGTCGAGAATTGGCAGCAAATTCAGTAAGTTGTAGTCTTGGGGAGCTGCACTGAACTGAACTTTATCCAGGCTAACATGTGAGAGTACATCTGCAACCACATTGCTTTTTCCTTGGGACATGATGGAAGTCTGTTGTGAACTCTGATATATACGAAATATACCAGATCTGCCATGGAAACCACTTGTCAGACTTGCTAGTGAGGGCAAATGTGATTGGTTCGTGGTCCAACATGGAACTAACGGCTCTCAATGAAATGACGAAAATGTCAGATGGAGAGATACATTGCTACTACAATCGAAACTAGAATATCAAATTTCAGGGTTCCATACTTTTCTTGAGTATTGCCGTCCAACTCCTTTCAAAGCATTCCTCCAACAACCAAATTGGCCACAACACCATTGGTTAGACATAAAAGGAAAAAGGAGAGATGCTGGTAAACATTTCCCCTCGATGAGCAAGTTGGGCTTCATGCCAATGAGCAGGCAGATATGACAGAAGAAATCAGTACCAATGATTGGGTAACTGACATCTGTGAGGATCAATTACCCTTTGAAATTTAATTGGAAACCTAATCCAGCGTGATTTACACTTGATCCAGAGGTGGTATTGGGAGCTCCGTTTCCAGCCATGAGAATGAGCCCATTGCTGTCTGCAAGCTGCTCGTGATGAGTGACTGAAATCATAAAGATTTCAGCATCAGTATCTAACAAATATTGATGGCTTGAAGAGCATTCCATAAAAGGGAGATAACCGTATCTGGTACACTGGTCTCCATCAGTGCCTAGCAAAAGTTTTTTCGAATGTTTGCAATGAGCCTGGCATTTCTGAGCCTGGTCGCCAAATTTGGCATGGTCCCAGCATAGAGAAGTCAACTTTGGCATCGAAGTTGGATTTTCAGTTGTGCAATCTCGGTGGCAAGTGATGAAATTTCATCTTCCCAGGCCAGTGTAGCAACTGATGATGGTGGTATGCTCATGGTAGAAGAGGTTTGCTCCGATTGAGAAAATGAGATTATAGCTGTGTCTCATTTTACAGTGGCAGAGAATGTATTAATTAATTAATTATTATTATTATACTTTTAATTTTTCCTCCTTCGTTGATGCCATATCGAGTTCATGTTTTTGTCATATGTACCAGGAGGGTGTGGTTTACATCATGTGATGAATAGCTAGCTACCATTATAATATAATCAATCTCATGTGAGTCGTATTATCTCATGATGAAGGGTAGAGCATCTAGCTTAAATGTTGAGTGAGTTCATTTAAGTTGAGTGCAGTTGAGTACATCACATACATTTCATGTGCTACTATACGGATGTTCTAATAATAGCTACTGCTTAGAGTGTCTGATATAGTCTATATAGCTCCTCAATACTTCAGTGAAGAGAACATCGTCATTGTATCTGTCCTGGAATTATTATAATTCTATTTTCATAGGTTTTGTAATTCATGCCACTGGGGCAGGTTTCTGGAAGTTTGTTCTGGAGTATTAAATATCTTTGCCACGACAGAATCTATGCATCACAGAAGAAACTAGTTAGGCAGTTAACTGCTCATCTTGAAGCAGGATGTAATGCCACCCCCCTTCCTGGATCCACCCTTGCACAGATATACATATAAGTTTTATTTATATGTTAAATGTTAAAGAATGTATTATTTATTTTAATGGAATGGTCAACATGCATATTTTTGTTTCCTTCCCTCTTTGATATGTCAATACAATACAGAAAAACATGTTTATCTATTCTAGTCAGAGGAACTCTAATCAAACACTACATTTTTAGGTTTGAACACCTGTGATGGGGTCATGACAGGAGTGCTAATCTCATGACCCTGTTTAAACTAATTCTATATACCACACACAACAATCATGAAATTATAATGCAGAAGCAGTCTTCAAGGACAGAATGAGGGATCTTTTCAAGACCATTATTGACAGTTATGTGTCTGCCAACATTGATGGGGTTGAATCTGCAAAGCAAAATATCCTAGCTAATTAGAAGCAGTGTGACATCTCTGTCAGCAGGAGGAGTGACAATTCATGCCCTAAATATATGCCTGTTATGATCTTGGCTAAAGAGAGACTTCATCACAATATGGCAGTTATATAGATACTGTTGTCAAGTCATGTTCAGTGAAAGAATTATTATCAAATCCAAAATTTATGTTAACTCTGAACTTCCTAACTCTTTACCTATCAACATGCCACAGCTGTCTGACTACTTAACTGTAATATTATTATGAAATAACATGGTTAAGCAAGTAGAAACAAGACAAGAATAACTAAATTATTCCCAAAGAAGGCTTGAGCATCTAGTCTTAACATCGAGAGAGAAAATTTCAGGTTATTAGAATGATAGTATTTAGCTCACTTCATAAAATTGAAACCAAACACTTATCACTTAATCAGCCTGAATTTGAGGATAAACTTTTTATTTAAAAAATATATACACAAACTTTAACTGACTTGTCAAAAAGAAGACTATATACATGATGACCAGAAATATTGGGAGGACACCTTACCATTTACATTTACAAGCATGTATACCTGCTATTTAAAAATTATATCTTTTTAAGTGGTATGACATGGCTGTCTTATTTTCTTTTGAAAACTAAATTGCAGTTGATTAAATTAACATGGGCATTTTATACTTCAAATATGTTAATGATAGGGTGTGTTGAAGGGTGACAGCTTTAAATTACCTCTCAAAGAGACCAGATTTGATTGAATTGTAATATCTCTAGATGTGGCATTACACAAGTAGGTTCCATCATCTCCAAACATAAGAGGCATAAAGAATAGTATGTTAGAGTTGACTCCTAGCACACTATCTCTGATAACTGGTCCATTCACTCGTGCCCACTGGTAGTCTGGAGCAGGGAAGGCCTCCGCCTCACACATCAGAATTATATTGACACCACTGGACCCTCCTGTGTCTTCAGGTTGAGTGGTGAAGTAAGGTGAAATGAAGACAAAAGTGATGGCCGAGTCATATCCAGCACTATTAGACACTAGACAACTGTACTCCCCACCATTAGAGGCATTAACATTAGAAATCATCAGTGTTGAAGACATCTGCCCAGAGATATTTGTGCCATTGGCCTGCCACTGGTAGAGAATATCTGGACCACCTAATGCTTGGCAGTTTATGGTGACATTGTCGCCTTTCTCATATGTTTGGTTTGGAGAAATCATGGAAACCAATGGAACCACTGTGGGGTAAGAGTTGTAACATTAAAACTTTCATTCTCATGTATATATATACATGTAGCTAAAATTGTTAAATGATACTTATTTCTGACAAAGAAAGGTTTATAACTATAATAATTATTATGTAACAACATGGAAAAGCTAGTAGCAACAAGAATAAGAATAGCCTAGAGCATGTAGTCGAAACATCGAGAAAGTAAATTTAGTAAACTAGAATGGGTCATTTCATAAAATTGTTTAATTAGCACTGATTAAAGGATAGTATTTAAAATATATACCCACAAACTTTAATTTCATGATATGACTTGTCAAAAACAAGACTACATACATAACGACCACAAATATTAGGAGGACTCCTTACCATTTACATTTAAAAGATGTACACCTATGTGCTATTTAAAATCTGTATAATATATCTTTTAAAGTTGCTGTCTTTTCTTTTTTTTGAAAACTAAATTGCAGTTGCTATAACATGACATTTTATACTTCGAATATGTTAATGATAGGGTGTGGTGAAGAATGACAGCTCTTTAAATTACCTCTCAAAACGACCAGATTTGATTGAATGGTAATATCTCTAGAGGTGGCATTACACATGTAGGTTCCATCATCTCCAAACATAAGAGGCACAAAGGATAGTATGTTAGAGTTGACTCCTAGCACACTATCTCTGATAACTGGTCCATTCACTCGTGCCCACTGGTAGTCTGGAGCAGGGAAGGCCTCCGCCTCACACATCAGAATTATATTGACACCACTGGACCCTCCTGTGTCTTCAGGTTGAGTGGTGAAGTAAGGGGAAATGAAGATAAAAGTGATGGCCGAGTCATATCCAGCACTATTAGACACTACACAACCATACTCCCCACCAATAGAAGCATTAACATTTGAAATCATCAGTGTTGAAGACATCTGCCCAGAGATATTTGTGGCATTGGCCTGCCACAGGTAGAAAATATCTGGACCACCTAATGCTAGGCAGTTTATGGTGACATTGTTGCCTCTCTCATATGTTTGGTTTGGAGAAATCATGGAAATCAATGGAGCCACTGTGGGGTAAGAGTTGTAACATTAACACTCGTCATTCTCATGTACATGTGACAAAATGCTAAATGATTTTAAAGAAAGGTTATTTATTCATGTTATATGATATTGGCAGACATGGGAATATTTGTGATGCAGAATTATGCAAAAAACAAGCACCTATCAGTATATTCCACAATCTATTCCTTGGTTACAGTTACGATTTTGTTATAATAGAGGAGTATACCGAGTGGGAGTTCTGGTATTTTTGTCTAGAATCTAGATAACTTTCCTAAATCTGACATATTTTCATAATACACCATCCAGAGCCCACCTAATATTCCAGTAGTAGCTAAAAAGTCTACCAGTTCTAGTTCAATTTTCTTTTCCATATCTTGCAAGCCTTCGATCGACATCCCCACTTATCATTCCTGAGCCATCCAATGGATAGCTCAACTCCTTAATGTCCAAGAGGTTTCTGTGAAGATTGCAGTCCAACTTACTGGAGACCCCACCTCCTTGTCATGCTTGGGAGCTTTTGGGGAAGTTTAATTAGAAGAAAGAGGGTATCATCCACTCAGACGTACCACCAAGCAATCATGGGTGATTGCCGCGCAATTGTTGTGTGCATAGAAGCTATACGAAGCTGTGTAGAATGCATATTCAATAATTAGAGCTACATACACTGTAAAAATGGAATTGTGCGCAGGATACCAAAAGTCTGGTAAACCCATGGTGTTAACTATTGTGTGGCGCTATACAGACCTATCAATGTTATGGTGTGTCAGACATGCCAAGCATCAGGTGTGTTATTCATATGATGTGCACTACACACTATTACCATGTCACATGATTATCTACAATTCCCCATCAATTAAGCATTGGGACTAAAATGAAGCAACTATACTATGCAGTATGATTTAGAAGCTGGCTTTCTGTATTAATGTAGTTACGAGCAAACCTTAGAGCTTGTATACTAACTATTACTAGATGTGACTAAATAATCTTAAACTGGACCAGAAAATCATGATTTTGATGGAATAAATAACTATACTTGATCCAATTATGCATCTTCTAACAATACAGATTGTTATCAATGACTGCTAAAATTCAAACAGTACCATGAAGACTTCATTTTTATGAATTAAGTCAGTGCTGTTTTAGACAGACGACAGAGTCAATAGTGTAGCAGTCAGTGGCTGCTAAAAACCATACTGGTGTTCTATAAATAGTAGCTATGTTCATAACAGTAATGTAGAACTGGGCATGGGTTAAAGTGATTCCAACTAGAGAGTACCATATGTGTGAAGAACCCATAAGGCTACAGGATCATCACATGCAAGTAAGTTGTGTATTTATATGCTCTGCTCATGTTTTTTTTTGTGTGTGTGTGTGTGGGGGGGGGGGGGGGGGGGGGGGGGTTGGCAAATAGTTACCTATGCATTTATAATTAATTCTTCATGTCAATCCTACCATTACCCTTGCCACTACTGCCATTGTTATGAGAATTTGAAGAATTAAAAAATTTTTTAGTTAGCAACTATTCCTACTAGTATTTGCTAAGTTATAGTCGGTAGTCGGTACTATAAATTGAACTCCAACCTGAAGTTCTTACACCCTAAATGATGAACACCAGAGTGAACCAACTCTCTTATAAAGTCCATTCTGCGTAAAGCAGTTCAAGTCTGTGGAAAATCACCTCACTAAGTGCAAGGCGAGGAATGGAAGGGACTACATTACTTATTTGCCCCAAGAGACTAGGAGACTGTCTAAGAAAGCCAAATCTGGTAGTTCTAAGAAGCCTTCCCCTAAGTACCACAGAAGGTTTAATAGCTACTTATTTGAAGAAAATTCCCTTCTGCAAGTGTAGTATAGACTGCCCCCCCCCCCCCCCCCCAAGCAACTACCCAAGCATCCATAGTTCCAACAGTCCCCATACAGGGAGAAAGCAAATCCCCACCCATAGTCTCAGCAGTCGCCACCCAAGGCGATTGCTCTGTCATGCCTTTGCTCAATCCTTAGGATAATTAACCTGCCAAATCTCTACCTGAAAATCTCCGCCCATAGTCCCAGTGGTTCCCACCCATGAGGATACCACAGTCTTGCCTTCTCTCCATCCTTGGGATAACCCTCCCACAGAATCTCTACCTGAAAGAAAAGTTCCACTCAAGCTACGCTTTACAGAACTGGATTGAAAGAAACATGATTCCTATTTCCTGGAGAACCTTGTCCCACGTGTGAATATGGTTGCCTCAGAGAGAAAAAGAATTGTATCCTAGCTGAGGGAATTTACAACTACTTTGCCACAGAGTATGGAGTGCGACAGGCTGCTCACAGGGCCACCAACTAATTTCCCAATTCAAAGTACCAGAAGCATGATAGAGCCCTCAAGAAGGTGACAGACCTACAGAATAATGCAAGGAGAGAGTTCAGGAAGACCAAGAGAGAAGGTGCACCCAAAGAAATAATCCAGTCCTTTGCAAGACACTTCTGCAAACTGGTTTGCCAACAGAATGCTTTGAAGAGGAAGTCCAAAAATAAGAGTGATCCAGATCTACAAAGTTAGCAAGACATCTCTGCCATAAATATTTCTGGAAGCTTACCCATGAGCTTCTATATGATTGTATGGACAGTCCAAGGAAAAATGGTGAGAGTCCTAATGCAAGAAGACATGACATGCGGATCTGGCGCATCTGGAGAGGGAACAAAGAATTCTCCAGGAGCCCGGATGTTTGTCTGTAAGTCATCTCTGCTACTGAACAGCCAAAGTCTTCCTTGAGAGCTGTTCAAATTCCTAGCAGGACAAGTGGCAACTCATTGAAAGAATTGGAAGTGTTGAGCTAGGCTTTGAGGGAGGCCTTCATTTGATGATGGAAGTGCTCAATGATACTGTTGGCTTGTGGGTCATACATAGTGGTGTGAGCTGCTCAGGTACCAATCATGTCCAGAATTTGTGTCCAGAGATCAGAGACAGCAATGTCTTTTGGAAGACTGGAACATGAGAACCAGCCAGAGAGAAGTGCCCTGGAGCAGGATTCTGCAGTTATGTTCACCATAGAAATGGCTTCTGGCCAGCGAGCAAATAGGCCAATAATCATGAAATGGTTGGTGTGACCACACTGAGGAAGGGAACCCATGATATCATTTGTGGATGCATTTGGAGCGGCTCTTGGACGGTGCAAACTGGTGGAGTGGAGCAATGGTGTGGCAGTGAATTGTGGCTCGCTGATGGGAGATGCAGGATCTTACCCAAGTGGCAATATCATTGTTGATGTGTGCCATACAAAGCACTGATGAACTTTTGCATGGGCTTGACTCCTGGATGAGTCAAGTTGTGGACAGTATCAAAAGCAGCCAGAGATGCCATAGTTGGCTCCTTTAATATCGGGTGGTGCAGAAATAGAAATAATCCTTAGCGTATTTTTTCCTGCATGTCATGCCACAAGTCACTTTAGTTTGCTGTTTGCAGCCAAATGATTGAGCCTTTTTTAAAAGAGTTTGGATCACTCCAGCCCTTATTAGTTTGTTCGTAGAGTAAATATTCGCATATCCAAATGCATTGGGACCTACCATAGTTCAGATACGCAAAAAGTTTGGTTATGCAAAAAGCCCAAATATAATTGAAAAATTATGAATATAATTAAAACACTCCATCATGGTGTTTGAAAATTGCTGTTATGATTTTCATCTGCATGATCTTGGGGTGTGAGTAGCTCAATTCCTGTTGATATGAGAAGCATCATGCTCAATTATCAGCTATCAACCCACCTTCCCTGCACAGATCTCAGACCTGAACTTATCTGATGGGATGAACATTCACAGGTAACAGTCATCATTGAACCTTCAGAATGCTGCAGCAAGAAAAAGGTCTGAATATTTTGAAGTATATACCTTAGAGGTGTGAGTAACATGTGAACCTCATCACTTTGGAAGTGGGTTATAGAGGACTTCCCTATAAATGAGACCCCTATCTCAGAGGCTTGTTGGTGAGTATGTCCAGAACAAATGAGACCCCTTTCCTTGAAGCAATACCTTAGCTGCAACATGAAGTATCTGGTGAGTATGTCCAGAACAGCTATCTGTAGTTCTTCACGGAGTGGTTTGACAGGAACAGGAAAAAACCCTGACCTGACATCTCAGCCCCTCTCTCTATCCTAACCCTAAGGAATGTTTGTGTCCGTGATTAATATGTCCTTTATTTCTTTTTGTGGTTTGGCTGTGTGGTACCTTTTGTTGTGTTTACTGTGTTTTTTGTACGTCACTATGTCAATTTACCTTGAGTCAACCTCTCATTGTGTTATATGTCATGCCATACAAACTCAATGGAAGGTTTAATATAAGAAAATAATTAATAATTAGTTAGTGAGTGAGTGAGTGAATGAATGAGTGTGTGTGTGAGTGAGAGAGTGAGTGAGTGAGTGAGTGAGTGAGTGAGTGAGTGAGTGAGTGAGTGAGTGAGTGAGTGAGTGAGTGAGTGAGTGAGTGAGCAAGTGAGCAGTCATAAACTGAGTTTGTTCTTTGTTGTTTGATTATTTTCAATGAATTAATTTATTTATCAAATTATTGGCTGTTTTTGTTTGTTTGTTTGTTTGTATGTTTATTATTATTATTATTATTTGTGTGTTATTTCTTTATCTATTTATAGAATTTTTCTTTTTGATCTATGGATAATTTTATTATTATTGTTGGTCATTATATCCTCATAATTATAAGTATGTTGTCCTTCTTTATTATAGTTATTGTTATTATTATTTATTGTTTAATATTATTTACTTCCACCCCCCTCCCCCCTCCACCCCCACCCCCACTACATCCTCTCACATGCATCACACATGTGCTAGTGTATGGTTCTAATAACATGGTGACTATATAGCTAGCCATACAAGAACTTTACATGATTTCAATGAATCAATTTATTTATCAAATGATTGGCTATTTTTTTTATTTTTTTATGTTTATTATTATTATTATTATTATTGTGTGTGTTATTTCTTTATCTATTATTTTATAGAATTTTTATTTTTGATCTATGGATAATTTTTTTAAATTGTTGGTCATTATATCCTCATAATCACCTCATAATCATAAGTATGTTGTCCTTCTTATTGTTATTATTATTTAATATTATTTACTTCCACCTCCACACCCACTACATCCTCTCACATGCATAACACATATGCTAGTGTATGGTTCTAATAACATGGTGACTATGTAGCTAGTTATACAAGAACTTTACATGAGGCTTGGATCACATCATTCCTGAAGGCGAAAGCATCTAGCTTAAAAATTGAGAAGGAAAATTTATAAGTTGAACATTGAGAAAGTCATTACAGGTATCACATCACATTTGGTGATCTCCTTGGCTATTAAAAATGCTTTATTGTGCACTTGTATCACAAGTGATACATACAACCATCGAACTCTATAATGTATTGTGAGTGATAACCACGACTATAGTCCCATTATACTCTACCTAACTTATGATGAGGTTATCAGTTTGTTTTCAGTAAAAATTCCCTTTATTACTGCCTGGGTACTATTTGCAATGAACTTGCTTCTTGCATCAGTTAGTAACTGATGTTAGATGATTTTCTGAGACACTAAGGCATATGGCTTGATTATTAAAGACATTGGGGAGACAACTATTCATGTTAAAGCCAATTTATGCATGTTATGTTTATCGTTATAGTTACAGCAGAACTAAGGAATTAATGAAAAAGTTATAGTGGTACCTTGAAAGAGTTGGTCACATGTACATACTCGTATTCATACCTGAAAGTATAACCAGTTTAGATTGTTTGTTAACACGTCCCGAAATGGCATTACAGAAGTATCTTCCTTCGTCTCCATACATAAAGGGGATAAAGGACAATATGGTAGATTGGACACCTTGGACTGAATCATTAATTACTCCATTCAGTCGTGCCCACTGGTACTGTGGATCAGGGAAGGCATCCGCTTCACACATCAAAGATATATTGGATCCATTAGTTGCTTCTTTATCCTCAGGTTGAATGATGAAGTAAGGGGCGATGAAGATAAATGTGCTAGCAGCATCATCTCCGGCACTATTAGACACAACACAACTGTACTGACCACCAGTAGAAACATTCACATCATAAAGCTTTAGAGAAGCAGAAGTCTCTCCAGTGATTACTCTGCCATTACTATCCCACTGATAGAAAATATCTGGACCACCCAATGCGGTACAATTTATGGTCACGTTGTCTCCTCTTTCATATGTTCGATTGTCAGAAATTGTATATACTTGTGGAGCCACTATGAGGTAAAAAATATGGAACACTATTAATAAGCATGGAAATTCACAGGGTGCATACAAACGAGTACTGAAATCGTAGATTTTTAATATTGAATATGCATGTCTGTCAAGTGTATAAAATGTTCCTTAAAGGTTGTCCTGCACAAGTATAATTATTATACATAACGAGTACTAGACAATCCCAAGTATCAACAACTTGAATGACAGGCACACCCACTTCAGGTATATTTCTGGACATGCACAAGCTCACTCAATACAATTATTACCCATTAGCAACCCTACACTATATTTATAAATTATGATAAAATAGCAATAATGTTTGGTTGTTGTCAGCATGGATGCAGTGTTATTTTCCAAGAATTTTATTGAAGTTAATTTTAAAGGGAAATATTAAACCATCACTAAGAAAAATCTTGTGGTAACGACTCTGGAGCTCCATAGATTCTGAAGACTTCACTCTATGAACTTGACAGATCACTCTGTGTGATACCAAAATGTTGGCCATACCAAAGGTTCCTGCAGCTGAAGTGTATTCAATTTTCTACAAGTGTAGAATTTGCTAAACTAATGGAGTTGATATCTGTGGCAAGAGAAAGCCATACTTTACTGGAGAATAGGCAAGTAGGTGTTCAAGCATGCACGCAAGAATCATGTCAAAATTATTTATTTTCAGCTAACCCATCATGTTTTAGTGCCTAATGAAAATACGCACCCCATACAATATAGTTTCAGTGCCCATATTTGACACCTCGTCACATTTGAGTGAAAACACTCATCGCATATACATAGTAGAGCTTCCTCTTGCAGCACATACCAATAATAAATTATGCTATAATGGTCAAGCCCAGACTGGAAGTGGGGCATACCAGGCAATGCCTATTGAGCCAGTTCTTTAAAATAGGCTGGTGCCTTGATAAAGAAGAAAAAGAAATATAAAAGGTTAAACTATCCCATTAAAACCATTATTCATTCTACTCATTTAATGCGCCCCACAGCATGTGGTGAATTGATGTTTAGGCATGAACTGAAAAAAATCTTAAAAAAAGCCCAACTCACCATAAATTGCAAATATATGGGAAGGAGGGGGTGGGGGGGGGGGGGCGGGGGGAGGGAACAACTCAAAATAAGCCCATCCATTAATAGATGTCGCTGTATACAAAAGCAGTTCTTAATCTCTTATACACCATCGAAATTTCGTAATATTTTCCCGTACACAATATTTATGAAAAAGTGAGTCAAAACTGAATTTCACATTAAAACCACAAAAGATGAAACGATACATAATTATGGTTATGAGTGCGAAAAAATGAATAAATCATTCATATAAGGAACTAAACCATGCCACTATAAGTATAAATTCAGTGTAGATCATACACCAATAATTTATATTCAGGGTGATCCAGTTAGCTCAGCACATACCCCACTGTGTATAGTCAAGGTGATCCAATGCATCTAACTAATACCCCATTGCCTAATCATAGGGACCATTACTCCCTCATTTGCACTACTATACTAAATATATAAGTGCATGCCTAGTCCAAATGAGATTAATTGTGAACATCAAAATTGTAACTATGGTTACGTAAATCCAGATACATCTGAAATACTGCTTTGCTGCTCACAAAGAATATTTTTGAGTTTAGCTGGAATAACCTCCATTATATACATAGGGAATGTTATAAAAACAATAATTGTTCAACTTCTAACATATATAAGGTAGCCTATAACAACCAAAGAAAGGACAAAAAGATAACAGTAACACAGCCATTTTTCTGATAGAAGAAAGAATGGAAAAGTCTCTATCTCATGAATTAGACAGTGTATAAATGTATCAGTAATGGTAGGTAGTCATAGTTCCAAAGATAGATGTTGAGCAGTTGCTTTTCAGTGAGACAGAATCCAAGCTAATTGTAGGATAAATACTGCAAACTTTCCAAAGCACTTAGGGAAATGTTAAAGTGCCATAATCATTAGCATATAAACAACCTGTATAACTCGAGTCAATTAGCTTTACCTAGTTAGCGACTATGGAAATTATTGAATGGCTCTTTCTAGCAAAAGGAGATTCACTAAGATGCTGAATTTATGCTGATGGTGAGAGGGTTAATATGTATGTATCTGTCTATCTATACATGCAACTTATGTTCACCACCCCACAAAAAAGTGAACGGGTCACAAACAATACATCTACAAGTTGTTAATGTGAACTCTTAGGGTGAGGAGGCAGGGCTCCCAAAATGAAGGGCAGACTATATTTGGGCGAATAGTTATGCTGCATCAAAAAGGCATGGTTATAGAGATAAAGACTGTCATGAAACCATATCCAACTTTATTGAAAATTAACAGATGTCAAGGAACCATGAAAGTCGTCTCCTTGTAATATTTCATGGATTTGTGATAGTCATACTGTAAGTGTAAAAATGAGTTTTCAGCATAAAACATATATCTTGTTATCTAATCCATGCTCCATAAATAATCATATTAATTAAAAACTTATTACAGGAAAAGAAAGAAAGCACACTGTTTCACATGCATCGCTAACAAAACTCACAACAATGTAAATGGTCTTATCTAGGATACTGGGATCAAGACTTATTTGCTATTAATATTATAAGTTATGCTCCTGGCCCCCTCCTGAGAGTTTTCAATTGAAAAGTGTAATACACCGCAAATTTAAAACCCCATGCGCAAGCATTTCTGACTTTGTTCATCCTTAATCCCATTCTTAAATAGATAATTACCTCTCAGAATGGCATGGTTGGATTGAATGCTAACACCTCTTGATGTGGCAATACACAAATAGCTTCCTTCATCTCCAAACATAAGAGGGTTGAGGGACAAAATGTTAGAATTAACTCCTAGTACTGAATTTCTGATAGCTGATCCATCCGCTCGTGCCCACTGGTAGTGTGGAGCTGGGAAGGCCTCAGCTTTACACATTAGAGTTAAGTTGAATCCAACAGACCCTTCTCTGTTATCTGGTTGAGTAGTGATGTAGGGGGAGATGAATACAAAACTGCTGGCACTAACACCTCCAGCACTATTAAAAACCATACAACTATACTCCCCACCAGTAGAGGCATTTACATTAAATATCTTCAGCGTGGTAGATGTCTCTTCTTGGATATCTGTGCCATTTACCTGCCACTGATAGAAAGTATCCGGAAAACCCTGACCTGAGCAATTTATGATCACATCCTCTCCTCTACTGTATGTTTCATTGTCAGAAATTCCAGCTGCAAGTGGAGGCACTGTAGTGTGGGATACATGAAATATAATATAATTGACCCACAATATGCATTCTCAAAGATAATAAACCAAACCACATCTTGAGTTTGTGTACACATAATTTAATAATCATATTCAAGTGATAGCACTATCATCAGTAACAAGCTTCAGGACAATCCGAGATTCAGCATAGTGAAAATACTGTATATATACTGTTACTCAGAAATTCTAAATACTGTTGGGAAAAACTATTTATGGTTAAGGAGGAGTGAATTAAGTATTATTGACCTTCACAAGCAATACGTTCGAATATATGTAACAAATAAGATGTGTATGATACCATAAGGGCATGAAATACGTACTCAGTACACATGAGGACTTAATATTTCACCTTTTTTTTTGCAATCCATGGTTGTGAAAAATGCATTAATCACACGCTACAGGGAACAACTAATTATAGAATGTATAAACTTACTCCGAAGTTGGGTAGTGATTGTTCGATTATCAGAACCCAAGGAATTGGTGGCGAGACAAGTGAACATCCCAACAGCATCAGCAGTTGCACTTGTCCATTGCAATATAGAAGAATTACTAGATGTGTTACTGGTATTGGTGATTGTGATCGAGTCATTATTATTGCTGAGCAGTATCCCATTAAATTTCCATTCTAGCAAGGGTTGAGGTACACTCATATAATTACACATCAATGTTAAAGTGCTGTTTATGTTGAATGCTTCGAAGGCACTGCTGATGGTCACATCAGGTGGATCTAATATGCATGGTGAATGGACATTAAAATCACATGCCATTGTTTTGGATTATGACATGTCTAGTTGTAAATGATATATTCACATTATCATTACACTGACTATTTAGTCACTTTCTACATAAAATACACTTCCATATGAGAATTAGTTATCCTAGATTATATTCTATAACTACCAATAAATGCCATAGACTCGTCGTAAACATCAGCCAAGATGAGTTACAGGATAATTAACCACCAAATGGGCACTTAGCTTGCAACATAAATAATATCAGGAAAGATCATGCATGTGTGATGAGGTTGCAAATTTCTCACCATCTTGCTATTTTAATTAATTGTTTTGCTTAAATCTTTAATGCATGACTTTCTCAATATTCAATTTACTCTCTATACATTTGGGCTAGATGCTCT
Organism: Cladorhizidae sp. MBARI D1340-BT2; assembly: GCA_028752905.1. Classification (NCBI taxonomy): domain Eukaryota; kingdom Metazoa; phylum Porifera; class Demospongiae; order Poecilosclerida; family Cladorhizidae; species Cladorhizidae sp. MBARI D1340-BT2. Next base: position 9,152,214 of record JAQNBH010000011.1, read on the forward strand.
AGCCTTTATCATGAATATTTTTCCTGATCGAGGCTAGATCAATATCGAGGAAGTGATTTTATCTACATGTTAACTGTAAGTTCACTGAATGCTAATAACTGTAAATTAGTTATTTTATATGACAGTGTTTAGTGCAACATATACCCTTTTTAAAACCATTCCCGATCATGATGCCCTTGACCTGAGCTTATATTATTAATCAGCAGAGTGTGCTAGCATTTCCTAAATTGGTTTAACTGAAGGAAGACACAATTCACACAGAACAAAATGAAGTGCTTGGCTAGTATTCCCTAAATTAGTTTAACTGAAGGCAGACACAATACACATAGAACAAAATGAAGTGGCTTTTCCACATTGGAAGGTTATGTAGATTGGAAGGTTCTTCAGGAAGTTGCAGGTGTCAAAGAAGTTGAGCATTAGAGATGTATCAGCGCATGTGTACTCATTCTGGATCTCTAGAACTACAAGTCCATGTCAGTAGAGGAGCTATGCTTGATCCTCCTATTTTAAAGTATTTCAAGTCATCCAGGATGGACTTCTCCACATAGACAGGGAAATTCAACAGAAGTATTGTCTTTGTATGCAAATGGCAGTGAGACTTTCATTGAAGATAGTGTAAGAAGGTTTTCTATGAATCAGCAGAGCTTGCCTTTCTTGGTTGCATGCAAGAGTTTGGCATTGACACATTTCCAAAATTTCTCCATGTTCTGGCTAAACACATGCAGGTTTGTGTGCTTGAAGAACTCCTGCTCAAAAGTGCTCTTGTCTTCTTGCAGAGTTCTGTGTTTTTTTCTGGATGCGTATCTCTTGGAATACAAGGAATCTAAGATGGAGATTCTTGAATTTCTCGCATTAAGTCTAGCTGCAAGGTTGTGTAGAGTAGAATGTTTCGAGTATTTTTTAATCATTTCAGAATGAATTTCTCCATTCTACAGAGAGACTCAAATTCTTCAGCAAATTTCTTTCACTATTGGACATCGACTTGTTCTCAACTTCCATGCATTCTGGGGAAAGTTGATAAGCATTGCGAAGACCATAGCTACAACTCATTTGGAATATTTGTAGTCCACATTACTATTAGCCAAAGGTGGCAGTGCATGCAGAGTCTCCCCCTGGGAATAATCCAATGTAAACCTGTACTTAATGGATTTTACATAGTCCACCATGGATGTTCTTCACGTGTAAATCCATGCAGATTTGTACTTGAACAGTTTAGCCAGTGACCTTTTGATTGTAGAGACCAAGGATTTACCACCCTGCTCATCTTTCTCCGTAGAGATGTTTGTCAATGGCTGTGGAACACATGAGCCTAGCATCCCATGATATTCCTGGGCTCATGAAGTATTGGTTAGCATCCAGGCCTTAGTTACCCAGCCAGGTGCAGTGAAGTTCTCAAAAACCATGGTCAAAAGCAGAATGTCTGGGCAGACAAAATCACTTATGATATAAGAAGCTGCCACACCGAGGTATAACAAAAACCCATGGGAATACTGCAACTCTTCCTAATAAAATTGTCAGCCTTTTTGGGGTGAGCATCTATCCTCAATGGAAGCTCACATAGATGACACAGGGTTACGTGGGACCAGGAAAGTCATGGGTAACTTGGGAGCAATGACATAGGCTGGGTTAAACCCATAGACTACACCCTTTCCATGTTATATCTAAAGTTTTGTCTTTGTTCTCAATGGCCTCTCTACCCAGGGAGGGTGCCAGGGGGAAAAATCAACCAGGTGAAGAACATGGGCAACGTTTAAGAACCTAATACACTCCTTGGTCAAGCCATTCTCTCAAGCATAAAAAAGCCATAATGTCTAAACAAGTCCAGATGATATTACTTGGGGGATACTAGGGGTAACTTGTCCAGTTTATGGCAGATTTTGGAGCCCATGAGCAATGCTACCTGGCCTTACTATTCAAATTAGACCACATGATATGACAAGGGGGTAATATGGGCAAATCAACCAGGGGGAGGATAGGGTTTGGGGACCATTGATCATGCTCACTTGCAAAGTTATAACTCTTTGTAAGGTAGGCGCACATAATAGTTGGCAGACTTCAGCTATAGATCAAACTGTTTGTGTGGAAATGAGAGAACTGGAGTGCTATATAGTCTGTGGTGAAGTTCATAGAAACTTTCTTGACATTCAGAAATCCACTTAATGTGCACTTCTTATATCAATTTTATGCATCAGCTTACCAGTTCGACCAACACCTTCTCCAGGCCCTGTAAATATGCCAGAATAGGACACAAGAAAACGGAAAAGCCTATCTTTCTCTTCATCACATAATTTAGGACTGCACTTTGAAATCATCTCCCAGAACATTTGCCTCTTATCTTGAGTTACCTCATCACCTTCATGCATACCTCTAGTCACCATTGCAACATTCCCAAGTTGGAAATCCACGGGCCCAAATCCAGATAATATGGATGTGTACTAACGGTTGGGGGTTTGGACTGAGTGCTTCTGCTGTCTTTTTCAGACACACTTCACTTCAGAGCTCATAAAAATCAATTTCAATTACGACTACACTCATTCATTTCACTATCCTGCCAAGTTAATTAAGTTCTATAAAGCTAAAGTACCTCTACAAACCCAATTTTTTTCAAAACAAGGTCAATCCCATATGCTGTAAGACACAAGGTAGAGAAAGAGCTTGACTGATTACAGAGAGATGGTATCCCTAAACCTGATGGCAAGTCAAGAATCTGTGGGGATTTTAAGGTCAATGATAACCATACCCTACAAGTGGACCAATATCCACTCACAAAAGTTGATGATCCTTTTGCCATGCTAGCTGGGGGTTAGAAGTTTACCAAACTAAGATCTCTTTACAGGCATATATATACAGCTTGCTCTTGACCCAGACTTGACTAAGTACTGTACGATGGACATCCACCATGGAATATATTGTTACACTCATATATCTTTTAGAATTGCCATGGTCCTGTACAGTAGAAGTTAATGGGCAGCATCCTACATGGTATTCTTGGCACCATGTGTTACAAATAATTTATGTACTTGTAACAGGGAAAAAATGATGCAGAGTGCCTGAAGAACTTAGAAGAGAAAGATTTCAAGATGGCTTACCCCTGAAGCTGGACAAGTGTTTATTTTGCAAGCTTTCTGTGGAGTACCTAGGTCATTTGGTAGATGCTAAAGGACTGCGAGCAACACCTGACAAGATAGCAGCTGTTAAAGGCTACTTTACCAGAATGTATAACAACTCCGCTCCTTTATTGGACTGGTAAATTATTACCGCATGTTTGTACCTTGTCCGGTCAATGTAATTAAGCTATTGAATGGCCTGTTGATTAAGAATCAACTGTGGTACTGGACCGAGAGTTGCACCAAAGCAGTCAATGCTGTCAATGAACTCCTCACAAGGTCGGATGTCCTTGCACTATGATGCAAGCTTTTCTGACAAGTTGGATGCTGATACTTTACAGTACAGACTAGGTGCAGTGATGTCACATGTTATGCCTGATGGGACAGAATGATCCATCGCATTTCCCTCCTAGTTGCTTGTCATTATTTTCAGAGTCCAGAAGTTCCACACCTACCTGCTAATAACTCAACTTAGTTAACTGACCACAAACATTTACTCGATATTTTTGGACCCAAGAAGGGGTAACACGCAATCACAGCAGCCCAATTACAATGTTGGGCAATTTTGTTCTCAGCATATTTCTTCGACATCCAATATAGATCTACCACAGCTAATGGGAATGCTGATGCCCTATCAAAGCTACATCTCCCAGACAATGTCACCGGAACTTCTTGAGAGACCAACCTCTGTAACCTACGGCAGATAGAATCCTTACCAGTGACCGGTTCCCAAATCTGGAAAGCAACTCGCAGAGACCATCTTATCCAAGATATTTCCTATGTCAAAACAGGGTGGACAATATCTTGGTCAAAGTCAGTGAAGCCACACAAAGCGAAGTGGGGTGAACTAATGCTTGAACAAGGTTGTCTACTATCGAGTTGCAGAGTGGTAAGATCTCTGCAAGAGAGAGTTTAGCAAGAAGTACACAAGGAGCATATGGGTGCCTCATTTAGAGAGCTGATATACTGACAGAGGACAATTAAAGACTAGTCCGCATAGCAATGACTTCATGACTTTTCCACAGGGAACTTAACCTCCACCTCCTCCTCCTTTATCAGATTCATTCCCTTTCTCCAAGCCTAACTTGTCAAAATCTATTGCTGTTCACCGGTATCCCACTCGAGCTTGGAACGCTCCTGACATTTTCTGATAGTGTCTCATCTCAGTGGTAAGGGAGGAGTATAGCAGCTGACTTACTAAGATTTGTGAGATTTAACACTAACAATCTTTATTCATCTATTGATTTTAGGCATCATCTTTATTCATTGTTGGCGCTCGCCACTCATACATGTGTACTTATGTCAATATTTGTATCTGTTCGTGTATCATTTTATGAATCTCTTGAGAATAATATTATCTATTGAAATCAACTTGGTTACCATTGGCAGATACATTATAACAGAAGTCACTCCAAAGACTATCCAAGATCTAAATATAGTAGGTGACAAGCTCGACCGAAATGCTAGAATAACAAAAAGTGCTATAGTCAAAAGATTGAGAAACTTTGTTTACTTTGTCTGAAATCTTCCCATTTTTATTGTTCTAGCTACACCATGAATTTGAGCAGTGTCGATAAAAAAATATTGGTGCTATAACTTCGGTTGAATCAATATAAAATCCAAGGTTGCATAGGAGCATACAATCCAATCCCAATCCAACATTCACCTTATTTAATTATGTACATTCATGGCAGACCTTCAGTACAAAATGCATTTATGTAATCATATCCACATAAGTTAACCCCTCCACCAGCAGATTTATGGCAGAGATACTCTATAAAATGTATGATTTTCACATTAATTTATTTACTACCAAAAAAGGTGAAGAATATTGCATAATTTTATTATGTAGTAGCTAATGAGTTGATAAACAATTGTAACAAACTTTCATTGTTTAGCGCCAAACCACATTTCCATTAATCTCACTATAAAAAACAAGAAGTAAAAAAGAAAGGTAAAAATGTTTTTCCTATCAACTGTTGACAACATGAATTTGAGCAGTGCTGACCAAAAAAATTGGTGCAATAATTGTTATAACTTCGGTTGAATCAGAATAAAATGCAAGGTTGCATGGAGCATACAATCCCAACATTCACTTTATTTATTTATGTAAAGCATGGCACACAATCAGCACAAAATGCAACATAATTTGATGGTATCCCTATGTTGACATCATAATATAAGTCAAGTACCAACATTGCCATGGCTAACTCTCACTAATATCAACAGAATAATACTGTTGCAAAACAAATGTGAAACAGCCTGACTGCAATCCATGATTATTACATGCTACGTACATTATGTACCAAAAAGTGAATTTACTGAGAGAACTTACAATGCACCACAAGATGAATGAATTCATTTGGAATCTGAACCATGATTGTTGGATCATTCAGAATCACTTCACATCTATATTGTCCTGCGTCACTTCTCAAAAGCATCAAACGTAAAACACCTCCACTGCCAACTGGCATATTCGTAGGACCATACCAAATGGTTAGCCCACCAAGAGGAAGAAGGTTTCGGTTTATGCAGAGAATTAAAAAGGTGGTGCCTTCGACATAGAATTCTAAAATGCTGCCAAGCAGCGCAAGTGGGATTGGATCTTTGGTGGAAAATGGAAGGAGGAAAGGAGGAAAGAACAGATGAGGGTAGAGAAAGGTATATAGAGGATAGGGAGAAGTATGAGGAGTGTGTGGGGAAAAATAAATAGTTAATAATTAAGAAATGAAGAGGGAAACTGAGGTTACAATACACAGCACAGTAAAACATTATTTCACTTACTTAAAGTGCCCACACGCCTTGAAAATAATCTGGCTCTAAAGTCAAGACATGTAAATGTATATATTATTCCATCCTGTAGAAGTGGAAAACTTTCAAAATTAGTCACAATCAGTTGACTTTCTATTACTGTGACATTAGCATTCATGGAGATTATCATACTATCCACATAAAAAAAGGAAGCATCAGTTGCTAGCATATCCTCATAGTTCTGACATGGGAAGCATGTAGGTACTATCGATGTGTTGACATATGCAATCAATTCATCTGTACCTCCTATGACTATTTCCTGATTGCATTGAACAGTATCTGAGGAAATAAAGCAATACACATCATAATATCCTCTCATTAATGAATTAAAAATAAATAAGTGCATATTGCTAGGGCTGTATAAAACATAGAAACTGTAGAAATATGGTTTAAAACATTAGTTGGGTTTGCTAAGCAACTATTCTCAAACTATGCAAATCATGCCTGGCCACTTTTAAAAATGATAGGGTGTTCCTTTCTGTGAAACAATTCATGAAAGATGGAATTTGATCTATTTTAATTATCTTAGGCTGATATTTTCCTTTTATCTTTCTCTCTTCTTTTCTCTATAATGTGCCAGACTTTATTATGCACATTTGAAGGTAGAACAATGAAAATAGGAAGCTTATCCTTTCACCTTGGGGTCAATATATTATAGGATCTAGAAATAACTATTCATCGGACTCCTATCTTGTTTTGCAACAATATTGATAAAGGGTCAGGTAAATTCCAGCCACTACAAGGTTCGCCTCAGATGGAAAGGTGTAGCTTGGAACATTGATCATTTGACCTACTCTGCTTCTGTCCACAGTACGCAGTGGCAAGTGTGGCTTGTCCTTGAGTACTGGTTGTCTTCTATTTCCTGAGAGGCAGTAGGGGTCATCTGAGCTCCATTAGTGGGCTAAGGTATGTCTGTTCTCCTCATGCAGACCAAACTTAACATCCCAAAAAGACAGATTGGAGGCAATCAATGGATACTGTGTCCCAACAGCTATTTTTGGTAGCCCACTGAAGGGTCCTTCATAGGTGTATTGTAGGGGTGCAATTGGTGTCATACATGACAAACAAAATTGTACAAATGTGCAAATGTAAGTTTATATGCATGTGTGTGATCTAGTGTCTATGACGTGACATCTCTTTTATTTTCACTCCAACAATGGTGATGAGTAGGTGTGTAAGCAGATCAGACATGTTTAGCTTCAAAGAACTCCCCAAATAGGTAAATGTAGACAAGTTCATAAGTGGCACTTCCTAGGTTTTCCTTATCAGCTAGCACCCATTAGATCCAATGATCCATCATGCAGACTGGGTCCACTGGGCCATAAACATTGCCTGTGAAAAAACCAAAGAATGCCATTTGCTTACGGGTGGTGGGCAGTATTGCAATACTGCTACACCCTCAAAAATGGTGCCGAGGGACATCTATAGGGCTGAAGTAAATTGCAGACCACTGTAAGAAGTTTTGTCTAGTGGCACCAAACTCTATAAGATATGTTGGATCAGGAGAGCATGGGCACATGAGAAGGCTTTAGTATCGGCATGGGTATGGCTTCTGGCCACCTTGTGTAGTGGTCGATGATGGTGAAGAGAGGTATTTATAACACAATATAGAGAGTTGTCCAAATATATCACAATGTGTCATCTTTCAAAGAAATGTTCCAGAAGTTCCAATGCAGTGATGGAATGTCGATGGACCTTTACTTTTGGTAAGACACATATGTTTTGTCCAAGATCCCCACCTGCTTGATGATGCATCATATAAAATGAAGTGTCACTGCCTGGGCATCCAAGTCTATTATAGCATAAAAGACAAGTTGCAGCAAATGTGAGGGAAACAATAGATCATGAAACACTGGTCAAAGTACCACAGAATAAGATTATTTTCAATCAGCTCTCTGGTTAGGTTCTGCAAAGATCATTACCTATTTAGTTAGATAGTTAGATAGTCATAAAAATAACTGCATATTGTTTACCATCAATAGACGGTAGTAATTACACCCAGTGACACAGGAATAGGTTGCGTGTTGGTCTGACAGCATGACTAGTGCCTTTCCATGATTTAACCACTAGATATGAGTGACAATACTTCCTAACATCTGAAATGCTAGAATAGATAGTTGAACAAGAAGTGCTATAGCCAAAAGGTGGAGAAACTTTTTTTACTTAGTCCGAAATCTTCCCATTTTTTATTGTTCTGGCTATGCCAGGCTTTTCCTAACACTACCACCCATTTCTGCAGAATATTGCTGAACTTTAACAGAATGTTCTGGAAGACAACTAGTAGCGTTCTTGTTGTCTTGTATTTAATTTTTCCTTCGTGGGTCTCCTAGTCAATGATTGAGAGCATACATATATCACGTGCTTGTGAACAGAGATGGGATGTGAATGGCTAGCTAGGAAAATTAAATCAGAAATATATGGAAGTTTGGAAGTGTCAAAAAATTGGTGTGGCATCCATTTAACCTACACAGCTAGACAAGCTGAGACCTACAAGGTGGCATTCTCTATCTCTGGAAAAATCCCCTGGATGGTGAGAAGTTCTCTTGCCTTCAAATATTGCTCAGAGTTGCTATATTACCAAGAATTCATGGTGATCATAGTATGGTTCCCACAGCAAGCAGGATGACACACCAGGATCATGAAGAGGGTAGGTGGCAGACTTACCAACCTGTGAACACTCATTGGCAGGACAAAATCTAGAATTTTGCAGGATCTTGCTAATTTTTGCAGGACCACAACATGGCCAGGTAAAAGTGGCCGTGGGTCTCAAAATTTGAAAGTGTTGTTGTTCCCTCTACACACTCAGCTCCTCCTCCACGTCAATCTTGTGGAGAGAGGAGCTACTTAATGCAGCTCTGCAACCACCCCCCCACCCCCCCACCCCGCCTAACAGTGTAGTTCTTCAATAATATTATTATTATGAATATTGAAATCAATGAATCAGAGTCTCAGATGCATTATTGTGAGGTAGAGATGATGATATGCTATATACATGTACTTGTAGTTATGAGGTTGTCTGTAGGCTTTTCATGGTGGCTAATGATAGCATGCTGTCATTAATTAGATGTGCATTTGAATAGCATGGCTTATCATTATTTATTTTAACACTCAGCAGGTCACACACTGTGGATGGATCCAACTGCCGTCGTTCTTCTGTCTCGATCTTTCTCACCATGCTAAAAAGGCGTTCTGGATCTGCATTGGAATGCGGAAGTACGAGCAAAATCTGTGCAAAACTGGACAAGACCCCAAAACGAAATAGTTCCAAATCCAAGATTGAATGAACTTTCGCCATCACAGACCAGAAGTTATCTATTGCTGCAGCTTCTTTTGCATCAAATGTGGGAAGTTGGTCCAAGGGTGAAGCATGAAAATCACGAAATTCCATACTCAAAGTGTCCAATTCATCAGGAGAGAAGGATGTAAAGCGCTTTGCCAATTCAACAATGCCATTTAAAGAGGTCTTATCTCTATTTCTAGGATCAAGAAAAGCAAGTTGAAGCAGACAGTCATCATTAAATGGAAATTTAGCTAACATTTTTGAAACAATGGTTTCATAGAAAGTGCGCACACATTCAAAAAAAAGTTTCTCAAGAGCAGTTCCCACCAACTCCTCAAGATCACCACATTACCACATCACAATAAACGGGTAGATGTGCCAATACCTAGCTCATCATTACTAAGCTGGATATTTCTATCAGTGAAATCAATAGAAGTGATTGATATCATCAGTGGAATTGAGGACATTTGGATCTATAAAATTACTACAGAAAGAGTGCAAGAGTCGACGAACATCAGCCTGTAAAGTACCAATACGACTAGCATAAGTTTGAAAGGCAGTTGAGAAAATACTCAAGGGCTTAAGGGCATAACAAACAAAATTGCAAAACAGCTTCACTAGTGGGTCTTTAAGATGCTTGGCCACTCTCTGTACACGCCCATTGGAAGGCTCAGATTCAGCTATCCTGTCAAAATAACAATAAAGAGCTGGCCACTGCTCAATCAATCTCTTGAGGCAGCGTTCTAAACTAAGCCAGCGGGTTGAACAATTTTTAGGATATGAAGTGGTGTGACATTGCTAAACTCAGTTTGAATTTCATTGAACTCATGATACCTCTTGGAAGAATGTTTAAAATGATAAAATATATCAATCAGAATATCATCAAGGGAGACTGGAAGCTTTTTAAGAGAAGCAGCAGCACAAAGTGCACTTAAGTGGCAAAGACAACCAAGGCTAAACAACTTCGGTTGTTTCCCAAGAAGTCGACTCAAAACAGAGTTACGCTTACCCACCATCGACTCAAAACAGAGTTACGCTTACCCACCATAACACTTGCAGTATCTGATGCATAACCAATCATGTTGCTCCAAGGGATACCACGAAACTCAAACTCCTTCTCTATTGCAGTAAAGAGTGACTCTGCTGTGGCAATATTATACACTGGCATACACAGAAAACGAGTAACTGGCTTTTGAACCACCTTATCCCAATACCGTACCATCATTCCAAAATACTTCCTATCTGTGTGATCATTACCACCATCACACAAAAGGGTGAAAGGAGAAGAACAACAACATTGAATGACTTCGTCATTAAGCGTTGGAGCTAGTGAAAATTTCACTATGGCTGTAGTTTTTGTCCTACCAGATGCAAATTGCTGAGCGATTTTGCTGTCTGGAAACATAACTTTACAGAATTTGTTGAAGTGATCAGCAGCTAAAAAAGGTACATTATGTTCAGCAATAAATGTAGAAAAATAAATTTCTGCAGCATGATCAGCTTCTTGTCTGTCCTTTCTAAAAGTAGCAGCAGTAATTTTAGATTGACCTACACTCTGTTTTGCCAATGCACAGTGCCTCTTTGTCTCCATGTGTCGTTTCACTTCATGTAGACCACCAGAAGCAACAGAAAAATCAGTGCAACATATATTGCAACGAACAAATGATGCACCCCTCTTACTCTCCTTCATATTGTAGCGCTTCCAGTCTTCCTGCCATTTACTTGCTCTCTTTCTCCTCTTAGCAGTGGAGAGGTCACTGCAAGCTTCACTCTTAGAATGACTGACTAGAAGTACTGGCAATGCAAGTAAAGACTGCTTCATTGTCTGGCTCCACCTCGGACTCGATGCTCCGACTCATTGCTAATAGTTAAAACGCTTTTTAAAAAAATTATTTTTGGGAAAATTTATTAAATGAAATTGACTCGCCCTTTCCTACTTGTGGTTTAGCGTAGCCTGTTACTTACTTAGGAATGCAGTTGTGCAGTCAGTACAGGTTACTTAGGAATGTAGTTGTGCAGTCAGTACAGATTAATAAGTGGACTGCAGGATTCAGATTGCGCAGGATATGAAGCAGTCGCACCGGGACCCGGGACAAGTTCCAGAATTCCGGGAGAATCCCGGGAAATCCGGGACAGTTGGTAAGTCTGCACTGGTAGACTATGGACTCTGTCCAGTAGTAGTTGAATATAAATGTAAGTTCAGACGGTCCAGGTATCTAGCTGGACAGAAGCTCACTTATGCCATAGCCTTAGCCCTAGCCTTAGTTCTATATATCTTAGCTGAACTACCTCTGAATGGAAAATGATATCTTTGAGTTAAATCACTACTTTGGTTATATTGGTAGAATTTCTACTTCTTGGGGGGAAAAACAAAAACAATTGTATGGTCTAAAAATATTATATCACATTCAGTAGCACATTTACTATTGCTGTGTTCAATAGCTCCTTACTACTTCAACTTGTTCATGCATGTGTAGAAGTCTTTACAGGCCACTTGCCCAAAATTACACACATAGCTACATAGCTACGTTGAATACTTATGTTTTTTTAACTTACCAGCAGCATTGACATAGCGAAGCAGAAGACAGGTCAAACACAAACACACATTAAAGAGCTTTTCCATCACTTAGTTAGTTTGATGTCGACGGACAAGATCAGACTTGGTTACCCAGGTTGGCGCATGCTTGATAATGCACGTGGTTCACCACGCAGTGACGATGAGTTTGCATGTGGCTGGCAAGTACATCCTGTAGGTAACGCCTGCCAAAATTTTCTTTCCGTTGAAATATTTTTTGTAGCTTTAAGCCTGCGATGGCCACGACTAGACGCTAAAGCCTGGTACTACTTTGTTTCTACTGTTTCCAGGCAAACAACACAGAGTGAGAGCCAATGCTACATCAGTCATTGCTATGGCAATTGTAAAGAAACCTTCAAGAGAGATGCTAGCCATGTACTGTTGGCAAAATTATTGTTTAACCTCAGCTACAACTATCTTTGTCAGCTTCAAGTATCATAAAAACAATGTAATTTTAACCCTTCAAGCGTGACTACGGATTTAGTAACCAGATAGGAAAAAAATATATCCTTTGTACCTCTCTAGCTATAGCTATATATATAGCTACCTATGTTTCTTTGGATCATCTACTTACCACATAGCTATAAATTATTGCATGTAGTTTTGTCTCTGACTACAATACCCTAAGTTAATCAATGTTCATTAGGCTGTGCAGAAGATTCAGCGCCTGAACAAGTGTATGTCATAGTATATACGGTACCATAAGTGAGGTATGTGTGGTGACATGTGTCTGAGGCAGGTTTGAAAGTATAACTATGGAATAGAAAGGTTACAAGTGTGAGGTTACAACTGCATTGCTTTCCAACAATTTAGCATAGTATTCTGGTGCATCCTATTTCACCACAGATTTTTCCAGCCACACTTTTGGCCAGATGCAGTACATTTTTGCCCTGGTCTATGTCAACTGGAGGGTGAACTTCACACCAAGGAAGGTGGAACCAATGCCCTAAACAAATACGTGGATGTTAGATGTTTGAGATTATATACAGTTCAGACGGGACCAAAAAAGTGAAATATAAATGTGTCAGCTGTATCAAAGTTTTCAAGGAAGTGATGCCACTTAATATTATATTGTCTTGCTCCATGTGCATAAGATAAATAGCAGAAGAATATACAACTAGATGGAAGTATTTTTTTCTGGCAGGAATAAAAAATGCAGAACTAACACAAGATTTATCACAATAAATTCATAGGTGTGTATAATACAACATTTGTAAAGTTGCCAATTTATAACTCGATTTCTTTCCCCCACAAATGCACAAAAACATGCACAAACAAACACACATATAACAACTGTGCCTACCTATGACAGTAAAATTGTATTTGAGAGGGTGGTGCACTCCCTATATTGGTTTGAGCCCATTTAAAAAATGGCAGACAAAATATATGTGTTATATATCACCTGTTATAAACAGTTAGCTGTTTTTGAGTCCAAAATAATTCCAGTGTGCCTTGAATCCTTGATGAAGGTAGCGAACTGGCAGCACTTAAAGCCATAACAACCATGAAATTTGATCTTCAAAATCTCTATTGGAAATTGTGATAACAATCCTTATATCCAATGGCAGCAAAAAAAATTTTTATATCTCTCACTTTGGCAGTTTTTAGTATAACAAATGGTGGCTTCAGCTGGTTCCCCCCCCCACCCCCCCTCCCCCCCTCCTCCTCCTTCCAGACTTTGATCATGCTTATGTTCTTGTTCAGTGGAGCAGCTGTTAAGATTAGAGCTACTCTTAGTAGCTACAGATATATCCTTCACACTCAAAGAACTCTAGTCTAGTAGTATGTAATTGTTAGGTGCCTTTTGCCTGGGCATGCACTTACTATATATTAGTCTAGCAAATTATCTGAATTTACAGATAGGAATCCCGCATACCTCCATATATCCCATGTTAACTAACTGTTTTAGCTGTGTCATCACTTCCAGAGCCAGTTTTCTATGGCTCATAAGTACTTCAAGCCTAAAAATGAAAGAGGTACAGCCTGGTCTGAGAGGTACAGCCTGGTCTGAAAGATCCCACATCAAAATAAATTGACTCAACTGCAACGTCCTTGGTACTCATCAGGAGTGACACCAGTACACAAACGTGGGACATTGGCTCACCAACTTTATACAATGATCCCTCAGACATATGCGGACATTACAATATAATACACAACAGCATGAGGTAGACCAGCAGCCAAAAACATTCTTAATGATTACTAACCCATCAGCCAGTTTTATTTTAAATGGTCATAACATGATTGTCATAGTAAAAAAATAATAAACAAGGTATGATCAATATATAAATGCACACATAATCATTATGAATACATAATATTATAATTATTCATGTGTATTCTGCAGATGCAGGTACACGCAAAACCAAACCCATATTCCCAGCTACATAAAATACTAACAAGTAGCATGCCTCATACCCAAGCATTTGTTAGGTGGGTGAGTGGCTTACATTGTCATGAATCATAGGACACATGCATACAAATATTCTGCAGAAACCACCATATTATGTCCAGCCTTCACTTTGTCTTGCCAGTGAAGGGTGACAGGGATTGGGTTGTGGTGGGCAGTTGGTGTTGCGAGGGGGTCGATCCGTAGCCGCAGGGGAGTGCCAGTCATCAGAGGGAGTGGCTGGTGTTCGCAGGTGTTAAATGCACTTGAGCGATATAAGATTCTCAGGGATTCCTCTAGTTTTTCTCTGTTTTCTTCCGTAGCCGGAAGTGGTGGTGAGGTCGGGATGTGTGGTGGGGATGATCTTCTCGGGCACTGGCATGGTCGGTTGGGTGGGGTCGTCCAGTGGATGGGTGGCGTGACCCCTGCCTTTGTAGTGGTGCGTTGCGATGCCTGTTTGGGGGAAAGACTGGTTGATGATCCCTAGGTTGGTGCAGGCTTCCTGGCTGAGGAAGACCCTGCTCACGTTGTGGGTCATGTATACCATTTGTCTTGTGGTCCTCCCTGATATGATGTCGGATAGTCTCAGGATTGTGGCTCCTAGGATCTGCAGGTTGCTGTTGTTGGCAGTATGCATGCATAGGTTCACTGGTATGAGGTCCTCTGTGGTCAGGCCGAGCTTGTGGAGGATGTTTGTGCCAGCAAGGCAGCTCTGGCATCCTGTGTCCATTGCCTCTATGGAGGTCTTTTTGTTGCCCTTCCTTAGGGTGTCCTTGTTGAGGTCGATGTTGAGCCGGATGTATGGCTGAGGCTTTGATCTCCTCTTTATCCATGACTTTGTGGACTGGTTGTATACATGGTGGTGCAGGGTATTGGCTTTGTTGGGGTCGGATGTTGTTAGGTTGCATACCTCGTCGAACAGGGCACTCTCGAACTGCGTGGTGTGATGTTTGCTATCGCTCCTGCACATCCTCTCAGTGTGGTGGTCTCTTCCACAACTAGTGCATTTTGCTAGGCACTCTGATCGGGTTAGGGCGCTCCTGCCATGGCCTTTTCCTCCGCAATAAGAGCAGATGTCCTCCTTTGGTGGGGGTACCTTCGTGTTCTGGGGTTTCTTCTGTCGCTTGTATGATGTGCTTCCCAGCGCTTCGGCTGATTGTGAGATGGACAGTCTCGATGCCGACCTCTTCCCAGCCTCCTTGGCTTCCACGAAACATAGGGCTGGTTCAACTGTCATCTCCTGATTGGTGTCCCCGAGGAGGTCGATTTGTATCTCTGTGTCAGCGAGCCCCCTGCACAGTACGTCTGCCACATTCTCCTCGGAGTAATCTACAATGTGCCCCACATCCACTGCATGGTTTCATGAATTTACATACACTTGCCTGTCCTCTCAGTCGTGCGCCGAATGCCCGTATCGGCTCATTGTGATCCTGTTTCATGTTATGGTGGGAGACTCGGGCGACCATGGAGTTCTCTTCCCTCACTGCCTGTGCCTTCATGGAGGCGAATACCTCGTCCTCAGTCTTTCCAGCCAGGGTGCCACCCGCGTTACGGGTGAGGTCCCTGCGCAGCTGATTATCGCAGCACTCTAGCAGTTGCATGACCAGGTCCGGTCCGACTAGCTTGGTGGCCCTGACGTAGTCACCCCACCTTGATCTGAAGTATGTCCAGTCTTCTGAGGTGCCTGCTGATGTCATGTCTGGCCTTTTCACCTTTTCCACCCTGGCTGTCTGTGTAGGCCCAGTCCTGTGGTCATCGAGTGTGCTGACAGGAATGCAGCTACCAGTACTGGGTCTACGTCGGGTATGACATAGTCGCAATCGTCGAAGGGGCATCTCATTTCTGCCATCCTACGTAGTGGTGTACTCCAATTGGGGTCTGCCGATCTCCCCTCTTGGTCGCCTCTTTCTGATAGGTGAGGGACCTCCTTGGCTGTGTTGCCCTTGGTGTCTGTATACACATAGATAATAAGGGGATCGTCCTCTTTGGTCGCGATACCACTGAATCAGAATTGGTAGTTCACGAATAGCACAGACTGGCTAGTAATGTGATGCACATGCATACATGTAGGACAATGATAATAGGTACGGATCGATTGTGTATGAGTGCATGTAGTATAGATGGGTACATACACACATGCCAATAGCTGCTCAGGAAGTGCATGGAGTGCAAATAAGTTTCTAATCATTAATTGATAATGGGAATGCAATGTGGGCAGATCGTACATCCCTGTGAGGACAGATGATATCATCCACAAATGGCATGCATAGTTCTACTTGGCTTCAAAGATCGTGTATTACAAACTTGAGAGAGGTGTGCGCATGAAACAATTCATTGCATCATATTTATATGTCAAGTACCACATATTTTGACACACACTAATGCACTCTAAATGAGCATATGGTTTGTTTAACTCCTCAGCTCATTCAATGAGCCCTACTCATCACCCTGATGAGTCTGCATGGCCATAACCCACTGAACCAAGATTCCAAGAAATGAATTACCAATCAAAACTATACATAATATTGTAAATGATCTGTTATTGGTGAGCTCTAATGAGGTGATGTTAGGTCAAGAAGGCAGGGATAGATTAATGCTTATTCTCCGAATGCATGAAATTTCCCAATGCATGAAATTTCTGAAATGTGCAGCTCCTGTTGGTGAAAGCTAACCAAATGATAAGCATTCTTTAGGTTTAAAATACCAGTTCTCACCATTATCAGCTCCTTATTATATATACATAAACATTAGTGTAGGTAATTAAATATAATTCTCTGGCTATGTCATTTATCACAGTGAGCTACAGGAAATGAGTGGCCAGTTTGGTCTTAGAGCTCAAACCAACAATTAACAAACTCAACTGGTTCAGTATGAATGTACGAAAAATCTCATTTTGTGAGAAGTCTAACTAGATTGAGAGCTTCAAGCTCTGTCTGTCTAAATTTTATATTATAGCCTGAATGAATAGATGTTACATAACACTAGATTTCTGCATAACCAGTACTCATTCAGTATGAATTGGCAGCTTATCTCTACTGCACATCCTACCAAAGTCCACCTCCATTATGGACATGATAGTCAACCATATCAATTATTCGTTAACGCTAAGTCAATCCTAACATCCTGACATGGCAGTTGTACATACATTGCCAGAAGTTTCACTTAGATTATGAATTACAACCTCTTACAATTTGTAACAAGAATGGGAGACTCTAATATTGCAGTAGGTTTATAAGAACTAAAGCATGCAAATTGAAAATGTCAATGGGTTGCCACTGAAGAAAATTCATATTCATGGGCCCATCAAATGCAGCTCTACATGCTAATGTAAACACTTATAGCACAGAGTAGAGCTTCCTGCCTGTAATCACTTGTAATCACAGCTACATAGCATTTTTCAATGAGGATCCAATACTGCATCAAATTCAGATTTTGATGTACCCTAAGTGTAGTGGCATGTAACCTTGGCATTATAATACCTATGATTTTAGTATAAAAATGATTTTAGTATAAAAAAGAGCACACAGAAAGATTTATATTGTGAGCTATTTTTCAAGATCTTAGAGCAAGTGTAGAGAATCTAAGGAGGTCAAAGGATGTGTCAGGCCTCAGCCCTGACTGGCTGCAGAGAACTGGCTGTAGAGCAGCCCTGCAAAGATCAAACTATAAATAGAATTTATAAATAGAGCTAGAACTCATGAACTCAGACTATCAACACATAGGACACACAGGACAATCAGAACTCATAACCTCAGACTATCAACACAGGACAAACAGAACTCATGACCTCAGACTATCAACACAGGACAATCAGAACTCATAACCTCAGACTATCAACACAGGACAATCAGAACTCATGACCTCAGACTATCAACACAGGACAATCAGAACTCATGACCTCAGACTATCAACACACAGGACAATCAGAACTCATAACCTCAGACTATCAACACAGGACAAACAGAACTCATGACCTCAGACTATCAACACAGGACAAACAGAACTCATGACCTCAGACTATCAACACAGGACAATCAGAACTCATGACCTCAGACTATCAACACAGGACAAACAGAACTCATGACCTCAGACTATCAACACAGGACAATCAGAACTCATAACCTCAGACTATCAACACAGGACAATCAGAACTCATGACCTCAGACTATCAACACATAGGACAATCAGAACTCATGACCTCAGACTATCAACACAGGACAATCAGAACTCATGACCTCAGACTATCAACAAACAGGACAATCAGAACTCATGACCTCAGACTATCAACACAGGACAATCAGAACTCATGACCTCAGACTATCAACACAGGACAATCAGAACTCATGACCTCAGACTATCAACACAGGACAATCAGAACTCATGACCTCAGACTATCAACACAGGACAATCAGAACTCATGACCTCAGACTATCAACACAGGACAATCAGAACTCATAACCTCAGACTATCAACACAGGACAATCAGAACTCATGACCTCAGACTATCAACACAGGACAATCAGAACTCATGACCTCAGACTATCAACACAGGACAATCAGAACTCATGACCTCAGACTATCAACACAGGACAATCAGAACTCATGACCTCAGACTATCAACACAGGACAATCAGAACTCATGAACCTGAGACTATCAACACAGGACAATCAGAACTCATGACCTCAGACTATCAACACAGGACAATCAGAACTCATGACCTCAGACTATCAACACAGGACAATCAGAACTCATGACCTCAGACTATCAACACAGGACAATCAGAACTCATGACCTCAGACTATCAACACAGGACAATCAGAACTCATGACCTCAGACTATCAACACAGGACAATCAGAACTCATGACCTCAGACTATCAACAAACAGGACAATCAGAACTCATGACCTCAGACTATCAACACAGGACAATCAGAACTCATGACCTCAGACTATCAACACAGGACAATTAGAACTCATGACCTCAGACTATCAATACAGGACAATCAGAACTCATGACCTCAGACTATCAACACAGGACAATCAGAACTCATGACCTCAGACTATCAACAAACAGGACAATCAGAACTGATGACCTCAGACTATCAACACAGGACAATCAGAACTCATGACCTCAGACTATCAACAAACAGGACAATCAGAACTCATGACCTCAGACTATCAACACAGGACAATCAGAACTCATGACCTCAGACTATCAACACAGGACAATCAGAACTCATGACCTCAGACTATCAACACAGGACAATCAGAACTCATGACCTCAGACTATCAACACACAGGACAATCAGAACTCATGACCTCAGACTATCAACAAACAGGACAATCAGAACTCATGACCTCAGACTATCAACAAACAGGACAATCAGAACTCATGACCTCAGACCATCAACACAGGACAATCAGAACTCATGACCTCAGACTATCAACACAGGACAATTAGAACTCATGACCTCAGACTATCAATACAGGACAATCAGAACTCATGACCTCAGACTATCAACACAGGACAATCAGAACTCATGAGCTCAGACTATCAACACAGGACAATCAGAACTCATGACCTCAGACTATCAACAAACAGGACAATCAGAACTGATGACCTCAGACTATCAACACAGGACAATCAGAACTCATGACCTCAGACTATCAACAAACAGGACAATCAGAACTCATGACCTCAGACTATCAACACAGGACAATCAGAACTCATGACCTCAGACTATCAACACAGGACAATCAGAACTCATGACCTCAGACTATCAACACAGGACAATCAGAACTCATGACCTCAGACTATCAACACACAGGACAATCAGAACTCATGACCTCAGACTATCAACAAACAGGACAATCAGAACTCATGACCTCAGACTATCAACACAGGACAATCAGAACTCATGACCTCAGACCATCAACACAGGACAATCAGAACTCATGACCTCAGACTATCAACACAGGACAATTAGAACTCATGACCTCAGACTATCAATACAGGACAATCAGAACTCATGACCTCAGACTATCAACACACAGGACAATCAGAACTCATGAGCTCAGACTATCAACACAGGACAATCAGAACTCATGACCTCAGACTATCAACACAGGACAATCAGAACTCATGACCTCAGACTATCAACACAGGACAATCAGAACTCATGACCTCAGACTATCAACACAGGACAATCAGAACTCATGACCTCAGACTATCAACACAGGACAATCAGAACTCATGACGTCAGACTATCAACACAGGACAATCAGAACTCATGACCTCAGACTATCAACACAGGACAATCAGAACTCATGACCTCAGACTATCAACACAGGACAATCAGAACTCATGACCTCAGACTATCAACACAGGACAATCAGAACTCATGACCTCAGACTATCAATACAGGACAATCAGAACTCATGACCTCAGACTATCAACAAACAGGACAATCAGAACTCATGACCTCAGACTATCAACACAGGACAATCAGAACTCATGACCTCAGACTATCAACACATAGGACAATCAGAACTCATGACCTCAGACTATCAACAAACAGGACAATCAGAACTCATGACCTCAGACTATCAACACAGGACAATCAGAACTCATGACCTCAGACTATCAACACAGGACAATCAGAACTCATGACCTCAGACTATCAACACAGGACAATCAGAACTCATGACCTCAGACTATCAACACACAGGACAATCAGAACTCATGACCTCAGACTATCAACACAGGACAATCAGAACTCATGACCTCAGACTATCAACACAGGACAATCAGAACTCATGACCTCAGACTATCAACACAGGACAATCAGAACTCATGACCTCAGACTATCAACACAGGACAATCAGAACTCATGACCTCAGACTATCAACACAGGACAATCAGAACTCATGACCTCAGACTATCAACACAGGACAATCAGAACTCATGACCTCAGACTATCAACATAGGACAATCAGAACTCATGACCTCAGACTATCAACACACAGGACAATCAGAACTCAAAACCTCAGACTATCAACACAGGACAATCAGAACTCATGACCTCAGACTATCAACACAGGACAATCAGAACTCATGACCTCAGACTATCAACACAGGACAATCAGAACTCATGACCTCAGACTATCAACACAGGACAATCAGAACTCATGACCTCAGACTATCAATACAGGACAATCAGAACTCATGACCTCAGACTATCAATACAGGACAATCAGAACTCATGACCTCAGACTATCAATACAGGACAATCAGAACTAATGACCTCAGACTATCAGCACAGGACAATCAGAACTCATGACCTCGGACTATCAATACAGGACAATCAGAACTCATGACCTCAGACTATCAATACAGGACAATCAGAACTAATGACCTCAGACTATCAACACAGGACAATCAGAACTCATGACCTCAGACTATCAACACAGGACAATCAGAACTCATGACCTCAGACTATCAATACACAGGACAATCAGAACTCATGACCTCAGACTATCAACAAACAGGACAATCAGAACTCATGACCTCAGACTATCAATACAGGACAATCAGAACTCATGACCTCAGACTATCAACACAGGACTATCAGAACTCATGACCTCGGACTATCAACACATAGGACAATCAGAACTCATGACCTCAGACTATCAACACAGGACAATCAGAACTCATGACGTCAGACTATCAACTCAGGACAATCAGAACTCATGACCTCAGACTATCTTGGAACTCATGACCTCAGACTATCAACACACAGGACAATCAGAACTCATGACCTCAGACTATCAACACAGGACAATCAGAACTCATGACTTCAGACTATCAACACAGGACAATCAGAACTCGTGACCTCAGACTATCAATACAGGACAATCAGAACTCATGACCTCAGACTATCAACACAGGACAATCAGAACTCATGACCTCAGACTATCAATACAGGACAATCAGAACTCATGACCTCAGACTATCAACACAGGACAATCAGAACTCATGACCTCAGACTATCAACACAGGACAATCAGAACTCATGACTTCAGACTATCAATACAGGACAATCAGAACTCATGACCTCAGACTATCAACACAGGACAATCAGAACTCATGACCTGAGATTATCAACACAGGACAATCAGAACTCATGACCTCAGACTATCAACACAGGACAATCAGAACTCATGAACTAAGACTATCAACACAGGACAATCAGAACTCATGACCTCAGACTATCAACACAGGACAATCAGAACTCATGACCTGAGATTATCAACACAGGACAATCAGAACTCATGACCTCAGACTATCAACACAGGACAATCAGAACTCATGACCTCAGACTATCAACACAGGACAATCAGAACTCATGACCTCAGACTATCAACACAGGACAATCAGAACTCATGACCTCAAACTATCAATACACAGGACAATCAGAACTCATGACCTCAGACTATCAACAAACAGGACAATCAGAACTCATGACCTCAGACTATCAGCACAGGACAATCAGAACTCATGATCTCAGACTATCAATACAGGACAATCAGAACTCATGAACTCAGACTATCAATACAGGACAATCAGAACTAATGACCTCAGACTATCAACACAGGACAATCAGAACTCATGACCTCAGACTATCAACACAGGCCAATCAGAACTCATGACGTCAGACTATCAACACAGGACAATCAGAACTCATGACCTCAGACTATCTTGGAACTCATGACCTCGGACTATCAACATAGGACAATCAGAACTCATGACCTCAGACTATCAACACAGGACAATCAGAACTCATGACCTCAGACTATCAACACAGGACAATCAGAACTCATGACGTCAGACTATCAACACAGGACAATCAGAACTCATGACCTCAGACTATCAACACAGGACAATCAGAACTCATGACCTCAGACTATCAATACAGGACAATCAGAACTCATGACCTCAGACTATCAACACAGGACAATCAGAACTCATGACCTCAGACTATCAACACAGGACAATCAGAACTCATGACCTCAGACTATCAACACAGGACAATCAGAACTCATGACCTCAGACTATCAATACAGGACAATCAGAACTCATGACCTCAGACTATCAACACAGGACAATCCGAACTCATGACCTCAGACTATCAACACAGGACAATCAGAACTCATGACCTCAGACTATCAACACAGGACAATCAGAACTCATGACCTCAGACTATCAACACAGGACAATCAGAACTCATGACCTCAGACTATCAACACAGGACAATCCGAACTCATGACCTCAGACTATCAACACAGGACAATCAGAACTCATAACCTCAGAATATCAACACAGGACAATCAGAACTCATAACCTCAGACTATCAACACACAGGACAATCAGAACTCATGACCTCAGACTATCAACACAGGACAATCAGAACTCATGACCTCAGACTATCAACACAGGACAATCAGAACTCATAACCTCAGAATATCAACACAGGACAATCTGAACTCATAACCTCAGAATATCAACACAGGACAATCAGAACTCATGACCTCAGACTATCAACACAGGACAATCAGAACTCATGACCTCAGACTATCAATACAGGACAATCAGAACTCATGACCTCAGACTGACAATCAGAACTCATGACCTCAGACTATCAACACAGGACAATCAGAACTCATGACCTCAGACTATCAACACACAGGACAACAGAACTCATGACCTCAGACTATCAACACAGGACAATCAGAACTCATGACCTCAGACTATCAACACAGGACAATCAGAACTCAAGACCTCAGACTATCAACACAGGACAATCAGAACTCATGACCTCAGACTATCAACACAGGACAATCAGAACTCATGACCTCAGACTATCAACACAGGACAATCAGAACTCATGACCTCAGACTATCAACACAGGACAATCAGAACTCATGACCTCAGACTATCAACAAACAGGACAATCAGAACTCATGACCTCAGACTATCAATACACAGGACAATCAGAACTCATGACCTCAGACTATCAACAAACAGGACAATCAGAACTCATGACCTCAGACTATCAACACAGGACATCAGAACTCATGACCTCAGACTATCAATACAGGACAATCAGAACTCATGACCTCAGACTATCAACACAGGACTATCAGAACTCATGACCTCGGACTATCAACACATAGGACAATCAGAACTCATGACCTCGGACTATCAACACAGGACAATCAGAACTCATGACGTCAGACTATCAACTCAGGACAATCAGAACTCATGACCTCAGACTATCTTGGAACTCATGACCTCAGACTATCAACACACAGGACAATCAGAACTCATGACCTCAGACTATCAACACAGGACAATCAGAACTCATGACTTCAGACTATCAACACAGGACAATCAGAACTCATGACCTCAGACTATCAATACAGGACAATCAGAACTCATGACCTCAGACTATCAACACAGGACAATCAGAACTCATGACCTCAGACTATCAACACAGGACAATCAGAACTCATGACCTCAGACTATCAACACAGGACAATCAGAACTCATGACCTCAGACTATCAACACAGGACAATCAGAACTCATGACCTCAGACTATCAACACAGGACAATCAGAACTCATGACCTCAGACTATCAACACAGGACAATCAGAACTCATGACCTCAGACTATCAACACAGGACAATCAGAACTCATGACCTCAGACTATCAACACAGGACAATCAGAACTCATGACTTCAGACTATCAACACAGGACAATCAGAACTCATGACCTCAGACTGTCAGCACAGGACAATCAGAACTCATGACCTCAGACTATCAACACAGGACAATCAGAACTCATGACCTCAGACTATCAACACAGGACAATCAGAACTCATGACCTCAGACTATCAACACAGGACAATCAGAACTCATGACCTCAGACTATCAACACAGGACAATCAGAACTCATGACCTCAGACTATCAACACAGGACAATCAGAACTCATGACCTCAGACTATCAATACAGGACAATCAGAACTCATGACCTCAGACTATCACACACAGGACAATCAGAACTCATGACCTCAGACTATCAACACAGGACAATCAGAACTCATGACCTCAGACTATCAACACAGGACAATCAGAACTCATGACCTCAGACTATCAACACAGGACAATCAGAACTCATGACCTCAGACTATCAACACATAGGACAATCAGAACTCATGACCTCAGACTATCAACACAGGACAATCAGAACTCATGACCTCAGACTATCAACACAGGACAATCAGAACTCATGACCTCAGACTATCAACAAACAGGACAATCAGAACTCATGACCTCAGACTATCAACACAGGACATCAGAACTCATGACCTCAGACTATCAATACAGGACAATCAGAACTCATGACCTCAGACTATCAACACAGGACTATCAGAACTCATGACCTCGGACTATCAACACATAGGACAATCAGAACTCATGACCTCGGACTATCAACACAGGACAATCAGAACTCATGACGTCAGACTATCAACTCAGGACAATCAGAACTCATGACCTCAGACTATCTTGGAACTCATGACCTCAGACTATCAACACACAGGACAATCAGAACTCATGACCTCAGACTATCAACACAGGACAATCAGAACTCATGACTTCAGACTATCAACACAGGACAATCAGAACTCGTGACCTCAGACTATCAATACAGGACAATCAGAACTCATGACCTCAGACTATCAACACAGGACAATCAGAACTCATGACCTCAGACTATCAATACAGGACAATCAGAACTCATGACCTCAGACTATCAACACAGGACAATCAGAACTCATGACCTCAGACTATCAACACAGGACAATCAGAACTCATGACTTCAGACTATCAACACAGGACAATCCGAACTCATGACCTCAGACTATCAACACAGGACAATCAGAACTCATGACCTCAGACTATCAACACAGGACAATCAGAACTCATGACCTCAGACTATCAACACAGGACAATCAGAACTCATGACCTCAGACTATCAACACAGGACAATCCGAACTCATGACCTCAGACTATCAACACAGGACAATCAGAACTCATAACCTCAGAATATCAACACAGGACAATCAGAACTCATAACCTCAGACTATCAACACACAGGACAATCAGAACTCATGACCTCAGACTATCAACACAGGACAATCAGAACTCATGACCTCAGACTATCAACACAGGACAATCAGAACTCATGACCTCAGACTATCAACACAGGACAATCAGAACTCATGACCTCAGACTATCAACACAGGACAATCAGAACTCATAACCTCAGAATATCAACACAGGACAATCTGAACTCATAACCTCAGAATATCAACACAGGACAATCAGAACTCATGACCTCAGACTATCAACACAGGACAATCAGAACTCATGACCTCAGACTATCAATACAGGACAATCAGAACTCATGACCTCAGACTGACAATCAGAACTCATGACCTCAGACTATCAACACAGGACAATCAGAACTCATGACCTCAGACTATCAACACAGGACAACAGAACTCATGACCTCAGACTATCAACACAGGACAATCAGAACTCATGACCTCAGACTATCAACACAGGACAATCAGAACTCAAGACCTCAGACTATCAACACAGGACAATCAGAACTCATGACCTCAGACTATCAACACAGGACAATCAGAACTCATGACCTCAGACTATCAACACAGGACAATCAGAACTCATGACCTCAGACTATCAACACAGGACAATCAGAACTCATGACCTCAAACTATCAATACACAGGACAATCAGAACTCATGACCTCAGACTATCAACAAACAGGACAATCAGAACTCATGACCTCAGACTATCAACACAGGACATCAGAACTCATGACCTCAGACTATCAATACAGGACAATCAGAACTCATGACCTCAGACTATCAACACAGGACTATCAGAACTCATGACCTCGGACTATCAACACATAGGACAATCAGAACTCATGACCTCGGACTATCAACACAGGACAATCAGAACTCATGACGTCAGACTATCAACACAGGACAATCAGAACTCATGACTTCAGACTATCAACACAGGACAATCAGAACTCATGACCTCAGACTATCAATACAGGACAATCAGAACTCATGACCTCAGACTATCAACACAGGACAATCAGAACTCATGACCTCAGACTATCAACACAGGACAATCAGAACTCATGACCTCAGACTATCAACACAGGACAATCAGAACTCATGACCTCAGACTATCAACACAGGACAATCAGAACTCATGACCTCAGACTATCAACACAGGACAATCAGAACTCATGACCTCAGACTATCAACACAGGACAATCAGAACTCATGACCTCAGACTATCAACACAGGACAATCAGAACTCATGACCTCAGACTATCAACACAGGACAATCAGAACTCATGACTTCAGACTATCAACACAGGACAATCAGAACTCATGACCTCAGACTGTCAGCACAGGACAATCAGAACTCATGACCTCAGACTATCAACACAGGACAATCAGAACTCATGACCTCAGACTATCAACACAGGACAATCAGAACTCATGACCTCAGACTATCAACACAGGACAATCAGAACTCATGACCTCAGACTATCAACACAGGACAATCAGAACTCATGACCTCAGACTATCAACACAGGACAATCAGAACTCATGACCTCAGACTATCAATACAGGACAATCAGAACTCATGACCTCAGACTATCACACACAGGACAATCAGAACTCATGACCTCAGACTATCAACACAGGACAATCAGAACTCATGACCTCAGACTATCAACACAGGACAATCAGAACTCATGACCTCAGACTATCAACACAGGACAATCAGAACTCATGACCTCAGACTATCAACACAGGACAATCAGAACTCATGACCTCAGACTATCAACACATAGGACAATCAGAACTCATGACCTCAGACTATCAACACAGGACAATCAGAACTCATGACCTCAGACTATCAACACAGGACAATCAGAACTCATGACCTCAGACTATCAACACAGGACAATCAGAACTCAAAACCTCAGAATATCAACACAGGACAATCAGAACTCATGACCTCAGACTATCAACACAGGACAATCAGAACTCATGACCTCACAGGACAATCAGAACACATGACCTCAGACTATCAACACAGGACAATCAGAACTCATGACCTCAGACTATCAACACAGGACAATCAGAACACATGACCTCAGACTATCAACACAGGACAATCAGAACTCATGACCTCAGACTATCAACACAGGACAATCAGAACTCATGACCTCAGACTATCAACACAGGACAATCAGAACTCATGACCTCAGACTATCAACACAGGACAATCAGAACTCATGACCTCAGACTATCAACACAGGACAATCAGAACACATGACCTCAGACTATCAACACAGGACAATCAGAACTCATGACCTCAGACTATCAACACAGGACAATCAGAACTCATGACCTCAGACTATCAACACAGCAATCAGAACTCATGACCTCAGACTATCAATACAGGACAATCAGAACTCATGACCTCAAACTATCAATACACAGGACAATCAGAACTCATGACCTCAGACTATCAACAAACAGGACAATCAGAACTCATGACCTCAGACTATCAGCACAGGACAATCAGAACTCATGATCTCAGACTATCAATACAGGACAATCAGAACTCATGAACTCAGACTATCAATACAGGACAATCAGAACTAATGACCTCAGACTATCAACACAGGACAATCAGAACTCATGACCTCAGACTATCAACACAGGCCAATCAGAACTCATGACCTCAGACTATCAACACAGGACATCAGAACTCATGACCTCAGACTATCAATACAGGACAATCAGAACTCATGACCTCAGACTATCAACACAGGACTATCAGAACTCATGACCTCGGACTATCAACACATAGGACAATCAGAACTCATGACCTCGGACTATCAACACAGGACAATCAGAACTCATGACGTCAGACTATCAACACAGGACAATCAGAACTCATGACCTCAGACTATCTTGGAACTCATGACCTCGGACTATCAACATAGGACAATCAGAACTCATGACCTCAGACTATCAACACAGGACAATCAGAACTCATGACCTCAGACTATCAACACAGGACAATCAGAACTCATGACGTCAGACTATCAACACAGGACAATCAGAACTCATGACCTCAGACTATCAACACAGGACAATCAGAACTCATGACCTCAGACTATCAATACAGGACAATCAGAACTCATGACCTCAGACTATCAACACAGGACAATCAGAACTCATGACCTCAGACTATCAACACAGGACAATCAGAACTCATGACCTCAGACTATCAACACAGGACAATTAGAACTCATGACCTCAGACTATCAATACAGGACAATCAGAACTCATGACCTCAGACTATCAACACAGGACAATCCGAACTCATGACCTCAGACTATCAACACAGGACAATCAGAACTCATGACCTCAGACTATCAACACAGGACAATCAGAACTCATGACCTCAGACTATCAACACAGGACAATCAGAACTCATGACCTCAGACTATCAACACAGGACAATCCGAACTCATGACCTCAGACTATCAACACAGGACAATCAGAACTCATAACCTCAGAATATCAACACAGGACAATCAGAACTCATAACCTCAGACTATCAACACACAGGACAATCAGAACTCATGACCTCAGACTATCAACACAGGACAATCAGAACTCATGACCTCAGACTATCAACACAGGACAATCAGAACTCATAACCTCAGAATATCAACACAGGACAATCTGAACTCATAACCTCAGAATATCAACACAGGACAATCAGAACTCATGACCTCAGACTATCAACACAGGACAATCAGAACTCATGACCTCAGACTATCAATACAGGACAATCAGAACTCATGACCTCAGACTATCAATACAGGACAATCAGAACTCATGACCTCAGACTATCAATACAGGACAATCAGAACTCATGACCTCAGACTATCAACACAGGACAATCAGAACTCATGACCTCAGACTATCAACACAGGCCAATCAGAACTCATGACCTCAAATACACAGGACAATCAGAACTCATGACCTCAGACTATCAACAAACAGGACAATCAGAACTCATGACCTCAGACTATCAACACAGGACATCAGAACTCATGACCTCAGACTATCAATACAGGACAATCAGAACTCATGACCTCAGACTATCAACACAGGACTATCAGAACTCATGACCTCAGACTATCAACACATAGGACAATCAGAACTCATGACCTCGGACTATCAACACAGGACAATCAGAACTCATGACGTCAGACTATCAACACAGGACAATCAGAACTCATGACCTCAGACTATCTTGGAACTCATGACCTCGGACTATCAACATAGGACAATCAGAACTCATGACCTCAGACTATCAACACAGGACAATCAGAACTCATGACCTCAGACTATCAACACAGGACAATCAGAACTCATGACGTCAGACTATCAACACAGGACAATCAGAACTCATGACCTCAGACTATCAACACAGGACAATCAGAACTCATGACCTCAGACTATCAATACAGGACAATCAGAACTCATGACCTCAGACTATCAACACAGGACAATCAGAACTCATGACCTCAGACTATCAACACAGGACAATCAGAACTCATGACCTCAGACTATCAACACAGGACAATTAGAACTCATGACCTCAGACTATCAATACAGGACAATCAGAACTCATGACCTCAGACTATCAACACAGGACAATCCGAACTCATGACCTCAGACTATCAACACAGGACAATCAGAACTCATGACCTCAGACTATCAACACAGGACAATCAGAACTCATGACCTCAGACTATCAACACAGGACAATCAGAACTCATGACCTCAGACTATCAACACAGGACAATCCGAACTCATGACCTCAGACTATCAACACAGGACAATCAGAACTCATAACCTCAGAATATCAACACAGGACAATCAGAACTCATAACCTCAGACTATCAACACACAGGACAATCAGAACTCATGACCTCAGACTATCAACACAGGACAATCAGAACTCATGACCTCAGACTATCAACACAGGACAATCAGAACTCATGACCTCAGACTATCAACACAGGACAATCAGAACTCATGACCTCAGACTATCAATACAGGACAATCAGAACTCATGACCTCAGACTATCAACACAGGACAATCAGAACTCATGACCTCAGACTATCAACACACAGGACAACAGAACTCATGACCTCAGACTATCAACACAGGACAATCAGAACTCATGACCTCAGACTATCAACACAGGACAATCAGAACTCAAGACCTCAGACTATCAACACAGGACAATCAGAACTCATGACCTCAGACTATCAACACAGGACAATCAGAACTCATGACCTCAGACTATCAACACAGGACAATCAGAACTCATGACCTCAGACTATCAACACAGGACAATCAGAACTCATGACCTCAGACTATCAACACAGGACAATCAGAACTCATGACCTCAAACTATCAATACACAGGACAATCAGAACTCATGACCTCAGACTATCAACAAACAGGACAATCAGAACTCATGACCTCAGACTATCAACACAGGACATCAGAACTCATGACCTCAGACTATCAATACAGGACAATCAGAACTCATGACCTCAGACTATCAACACAGGACTATCAGAACTCATGACCTCGGACTATCAACACATAGGACAATCAGAAATCATGACCTCGGACTATCAACACAGGACAATCAGAACTCATGACCTCAGACTATCAACACACAGGACAATCAGAACTCATGACCTCAGACTATCAACACAGGACCATCAGAACTCATGACCTCAGACTATCAACACAGGACAATCAGAACTCATGACTTCAGACTATCAACACAGGACAATCAGAACTCATGACCTCAGACTATCAATACAGGACAATCAGAACTCATGACCTCAGACTATCAACACAGGACAATCAGAACTCATGACCTCAGACTATCAACACAGGACAATCAGAACTCATGACCTCAGACTATCAACACAGGACAATCAGAACTCATGACCTCAGACTATCAACACAGGACAATCAGAACTCATGACCTCAGACTATCAACACAGGACAATCAGAACTCATGACCTCAGACTATCAACACAGGACAATCAGAACTCATGACCTCAGACTATCAACACAGGACAATCAGAACTCATGACCTCAGACTATCAACACATAGGACAATCAGAACTCATGACCTCAGACTATCAACACAGGACAATCAGAACTCATGACCTCAGACTATCAACACAGGACAATCAGAACTCATGACCTCAGACTATCAACACAGGACAATCAGAACTCATGACCTCAGACTATCAACACATAGGACAATCAGAACTCATGACCTCAGACTATCAACACAGGACAATCAGAACTCATGACCTCAGACTATCAACACAGGACAATCAGAACTCATGACCTCAGACTATCAACACAGGACAATCAGAACTCATGACGTCAGACTATCAACACAGGACAATCAGAACTCATGACCTCAGACTATGAACACAGGACAATCAGAACTCATGACCTCAGACTATCAACACAGGACAATCAGAACTCATGACCTCAGACTATCAACACAGGACCATCAGAACTCATGACCTCAGACTATCAATACAGGACAATCAGAACTCATGACCTCAGACTATCAACACAGGACAATCAGAACTCATGACCTCAGACTATCAACAAACAGGACAATCGGAACTCATGACCTCAGACTATCAACACAGGACAATCAGAACTCATGACCTCAGACTATCAACACAGGACAATCAGAACTCATGACCTCAGACTATCAACAAACAGGACAATCAGAACTCATGACCTCAGACTATCAACACAGGACAATCAGAACTCATGACCTCAGACTATCAACATAGGACAATCAGAACTCATGACCTCAGACTATCAATACAGGACAATCAGAACTCATGACCTCAGACTATCAACACAGGACAATCAGAACTCATGACCTCAGACTATCAACACAGGACAATCAGAACTCATGACCTCAGACTATCAACACAGGACAATCAGAACTCATGACCTCAGACTATCAACATAGGACAATCAGAACTCATGACCTCAGACTATCAACACAGGACAATCAGAACTCATGACCTCAGACTATCAACACAGGACAATCAGAACTCATGACCTCAGACTATCAACACAGGACAATCAGAACTCGTGACCTCAGACTATCAATACACAGGACAATCAGAACTCATGACCTCAGATTATCAACACAGGACAATCAGAACTCATGACCTCAGACTATCAAAACAGGACAATCAGAACTCATGACCTCAGACTATCAACACAGGACAATCAGAACTCATGACCTCAAACTATCACACACAGGACAATCAGAACTCATGACCTCAGACTATCAAAACAGGACAATCAGAACACATGACCTCAGACTATCAACACAGGACAATCAGAACTCATGACCTCAGACTATCAACACAGGACAATCAGAACTCATGACCTCAGACTATCAACACAGGACAATCAGAACTCATGACCTCAGACTATCAACACAGGACAATCAGAACTCATGACCTCAGACTATCAACACAGGACAATCAGAACACATGACCTCAGACTATCAACACAGGACAATCAGAACTCATGAACTAAGACTATCAACACAGGACAATCAGAACTCATGACCTCAGACTATCAACACAGGACAATCAGAACTCATGACCTCAGACTATCAACACAGGACAATCAGAACTCATGACCTCAGACTATCAACACAGGACAATCAGAACTCATGACCTCAGACTATCAACACAGGACAATCAGAACTCATGACCTCAGACTATCAACACAGGACAATCAGAACTCATGAACTAAGACTATCAAAACAGGACAATCAGAACACATGACCTCAGACTATCAACACAGGACAATCAGAACTCATGACCTCAGACTATCAACACAGGACAATCAGAACTCATGACCTCAGACTATCAACACAGGACAATCAGAACTCATGACCTCAGACTATCAACACAGGACAATCAGAACTCATGACCTCAGACTATCAACACAGGACAATCAGAACACATGACCTCAGACTATCAACACAGGACAATCAGAACTCATGACCTCAGACTATCAACACAGGACAATCAGAACACATGACCTCAGACTATCAACACAGGACAATCAGAACTCATGACCTCAGACTATCAACACAGGACAATCAGAACTCATGACCTCAGACTATCAACACAGGACAATCAGAACTCATGACCTCAGACTATCAACACAGGACAATCAGAACTCATGACCTCAGACTATCAACACAGGACAATCAGAACTCATGACCTCAGACTATCAACACAGGACAATCAGAACTCATGACCTCAGACTATCAACACAGGACAATCAGAACTCATGACCTCAGACTATCAACACAGGACAATCAGAACTCATGAACTAAGACTATCAACACATAGGACATTAATGATATCATCTCACACTCTCAGATAAGTCCTGTAGGGACATACAGTAATTTTACTACTCTCACACTGTTATCAACACCATAAGCTGTGAAAGCCTGGCTGCAAGGGTATTTAAACCTGCAGTCCATGCTTAGTCAGTCTCCTCCTATCTTCATATTCTGTTACTCACTGTTGTTTTAATATAAGCTACTTAAGATCTAAAACTCTTTTGTCAAGCTTGGGGTTTAGCTAGAAGAAGTTAGGGAGAGACTCTGGTGGCAGTGAATTTGCCAAGGTTGGTATCTGTTAGGTCTCTTGTGGTTGGAGACTCTAACAGGTACCCAACAAAATATTGACTTTTTTATGGTTCTGTTGCTCCCCTGGCCAATGGACTTTTAATAATAATTAACATATTTAAAACTGAAATAAATCTAATGGAATAGTAGCATGATATGGTGTAATAGAGGAGTGTTATAAACTAAGCAAGGAAAATGGTTTATAGAATAATAGTCTCAACATAGAATAACTAAAAATTACTACGGAACATGGTCTTTAATAATGTTGATAGTTTAATGAGGCATTCTTCGATACAAAAGCCATTGTTTGCAGGTTCACTGTTCTGCAAGGTAGAGAGGAGGAAAGGAAAATTCATATAAACCCACTTCTCAAATTGACATGCTTCAGACAATAATATAGACTTTTCTCCTCAATCAAGTAATTATCATTAGAATACACTTCTTTTCATAGGGCCATTGAGATCACTCTCCTAAAGTGAATGATCTTTACTGGCAGAAAGCAATAGAAGTTGCATAATAAATATACATATATAGTGTTAATAATAATAATAATAATAATAATAATAATAATAATAATAATAATAATAATAATAATAATAATAATAATAATAATAATAACAACAACATCATCAACAAAAATAACAACAATGATAATCTAGTAGCAGTAATAATAATAACAACAACACAACAACAGAAACAACAACAACAACAACAACAATAATAATAATAATAGTAGTAGTAGTAGTAGCAGTAGTAGCAGTGGCATAAGTAGTCGTTGTATGTAGTAGTCCATTAATTCAGTAAAGCAATGAAAAAATGTCTTTACATGTGCTAAGTTGATCAGAAAAGCATCTTAGCCTTTATAGCATGTAAGCTGATATATAGCCCCGGTAGGAACCTAGGTGTGTGCCCAATTTGCATAGGAGAGACTGTCTGGCAAATCATTGCCAAAACTACCCCGTCACCCCTAAATGAAATGGCACAGGCTCAGTGCAGTAGGTAGTAGTAGCAGCACAAGTTGTAGTAATGGAATAACAACAACAATAACAGCAATAACAATATAAACAGAAATAAACCCACCACAACTTTTGGGCATTATGTGGGGTGAGTCTGCAATGATTTGTTCCAATGACACTGACTTATCTGAAGAAGTTGTAATCGTATTATCTTTTTGCTTTCTACAGACTGGAGCGATCAGCAGCCTATCATTATGGTAATCACAACAGAACAGCAGTTAAATTGGAATAATACATCTTTATGCTATGTAGAGTATATATATTCTCTCTATACATTATATATATATGTATGTATATTTAATATCATATGGATATCTGCTTCTAAGAGCATTTAGCATTCCTAGATTTATGGTATTGTCCACGTGGATTATTTCAAGAGGATCATAATATATACGCTAGTCTCTTTTCTTCCACAAAGTAGCTATTAAGATATATGAAAAAGCTGTATATTGGTTTGACTTTCTTTAAAATTGGCTGAAAAAACTCAGCCAGCTAAATTCGCTTTGGCCACTATTTATCGGCCTAAACATTAGCTTCAGCAATTATCAATGGCTAAGGTACTGAACTGGCAGAGCTAAAAATGTAAAAGAAACCTGAAATAAATATTCTCTCTATAATTGACTACTTTTCCCTTTCAGCCTCATAATTTTACATTCATTAACCAGAGAACTATAAATCAAAGTCATGGTAATATATATATGGTCGTGATTAAGGCATTAAGTCAATCCAATAATTAACATGTCTTTATCTAACTCTTTTTTCACCCCTCACATAACTTGCATACAAATGCTCTAATGCACACCTGAAACTTAACTTTTGTAGAGACCATCATGTGAGTCCTGTTTTATAAGCTGAATGAATGACCTCGGTTGTGCTGTATAATTTGCTTGTGTCAATTGTTATCAAGTCCAAAGGATTGTGAACCTGATCCTCCAGCAAACAACCATTTTAGTTTATTGAGTACAATTGAGCATTGACAAGAATGCATTTGACCCTAAATGGCAGGCCCATAGCAAAGGGAGATTCAGGAGTTACATTTTAAATAATACAAATTTATTACTTATGTATGTGCATATGTATATGATGATGATTTCATGAACTGCTGAATACAGTGTTTTTTTAGTCTCTTGGTTTTGGTTTAGTGGGTCCGGTAGTCTGCTACTGTAATTGAGTGCAGTATATATGTTCCATCCAATCTATGAATCTGCCCAATCTATAGATTGTGTATGAATTCATAGATTGGATGCCAATCTATAGATTGGCATCCAATCTATAAATTGTGCTGCACAATCTATGAATGCCCATCTATTGCCTGCCAATCAATACACTTCAAAACATGGTAGCATATTAACACCCTTTGTAACAGAGAAACAGAGAAAGTGATGATTACAACTGAGAGTGTAATGATGTAGAAAAAAGTGATACAGTACTGAGAAAAAAGTTCCACATGGACTTGGCAGATAAAGAACTAAGTGACATGGCAAGTGTAGCTAGAGCAAAAAAAGATATTTGAAGAATATTGCAAAAAGATATAATGCACAGTTTGTAATACCCACGAACACTCACACAACTGCTATAGTCCCCAAATGTAGAGAAACTTGCCTCAAAAACGGCTCTTCTCCCTCTCTTTTCGTGGGAGTAGCGCGGGCTTTGTAAATTCCCGTCGACTATATTGTGTGGGTGGGTTTGGATATTTGGCTCACTCAGTATAACTAGTCGATAATAAGTATACTGGTCGATATGTTCCATCCAATCTATGCATCTGTTGCAAAGGGTGTTAATATGCTACCATGTTTTAAAGTGTATTGATTGGCAGGCAATAGATTGACATTCATAGATTGTGCTGCACAATCTATAGATTGGGCAGATTCGTAGATTGGATGGAACATATAATAATACTGAAATGAATTAAACATTTACTAGAAAGAAGAGAAAGATTTCCAGCAGTTTTCAAAATGACCACCTTAAGTATTTATCACCAATGCCCTCTTCAAATTCTGTGCACATTGTGTCTGCTTCCAGTTGCGATAGAGTCATTTGTTGATATCCGTGAAGTACCAGGTGTAGAATTCAGCACTAGCTGTTGTTGATTTTGAATCTGTTAGTGGTTAAACTTATGTGGCAGTTGCTGAAGACCTGCCACCATTTGATCATGATTTTCTAGCTGGGATCTGATGTTGTTAGTGGTATTGTATGTGTTGCCCATAGTTTTCTGATTAGGTCACAAAGAAGATGGTTTTGGTTATTTATTAAGAAGATAAATCATTTAAGTGGTGTGGTTAACTTATTTTCTGTGTGTTATATTATTCACAATGAAACTCCAGGTCTCCTAACTACATAGAGCCAACTCATTTTGAATACTACTACTGGGCCTGTGCCTGCTACAAGGGCCACCAAGCAACCATCTATAGGCGATCCCTTCACTGTTTTGGAGGTTCCCCTCTCACTGTACTGGTGATTTTCCTCTACCTATTATCAACCAGTGTTTTAATACATATCTGGTATGTTGCCCTTAGCTATGCGATGTATACAAGGGGATCTCCACCCCTTCAACATTTAATGGCTTGATCATATTGGCCAAGGTCTTTTTATGACATTGAAAATTACCACTTCCTGACCTTTATTGTCTTCTGGTAGCATCCCATCAGAGGAAGGCTGCCCAAGCATCTTGAATCTATCAAAATGTCTTCATTCTTGAGAAAAGTGCTACTCCTGAATAGTTTCTTTGGTGTTTTGGGTAGTTTAGTTTGCTATATTCTTTAGAGATGATTTTTATGTCAGAGAGTATCTTGCATTCTAGAGATATATATGTTTATTCTTATAAAGAAAGATATTGAAATAAACCCACAGACATGATGCCATATGTGTGTGACTTATAAAGTTACCTAATTAAGAATTCCAGCTCAATCACAAGAGCATTAGAACACAAGCTGAGGTTTCTAACTCACCCATTCTTGCTTTGCTCAAAGAACCTTCCATCCTTGCTAACTCAGAGAGCCATCTTTGCTGCTTATGTACAAGAGCCTTAGCTCCTCAATGGATAGTTACTACAGGAGCCATTTTTGTTCCTATTTGCTCATTTGCTCATTGTTTACTTAACAGAACCAGTTGCTCGAAAAATGCTCCTATCTTAAGTCCACCATAAGTCCACCATAGGTGCTGGCTCACAAGTAGAGCCACATATGCAACATCAAAAACTGACGATAGTACCTCAAATTGAGAGTTTCGCATAGGCTGGATTACTTAATCAATGATCAAGGATTTACAATGCAAGAAAGCAATAAATGAAAGGATGCCGATTTGGAAGATAACCAATGCCGTTTATGGCAAGTTATACTATTATAGCA
Organism: Cladorhizidae sp. MBARI D1340-BT2; assembly: GCA_028752905.1. Classification (NCBI taxonomy): domain Eukaryota; kingdom Metazoa; phylum Porifera; class Demospongiae; order Poecilosclerida; family Cladorhizidae; species Cladorhizidae sp. MBARI D1340-BT2. The sequence continues at coordinate 9,191,737 of JAQNBH010000011.1, forward strand.
TGTCCTCTGTATAGAGTTGTGAGGTTTGGATGCAGTTGTAAATTTGGATTTTGAAGGAGTTATACAAGAAAGCAAAAACTAAGCTCAAGATACCAAATTAAAAGACATAGTTTATGCCTAAAATAAGCGATAGTTTTATTGCAAGCCATATACTATGAGTATGAGTCATTGGACAGTCCATCTAGCATTAGAGATATGGACACTGATATTACAAGCCTACACAAGCATACTATACATCACTGGATATACTGATGGCTGTGATAGTCCATCTGACATTAGAGATATGTATATCAGAGGCCTAAGAAATTCATGAGAGTGTTTTATATACATACCACATAACTTCAATTTCCAGATATAGATTTCGTACGTGAAAGTTGTGAGGTATGAATGTCTATGGCAACCAACTAGCACCAGGAGTCGTTCACCAGTTTGGTAACAGGTAAGTCTAGCTTACGTTAATAAATTCTGGAAATTGCATCAAATTATTATAATAGGATTCCAGTAGAATTGATTCAGATATACCGCTTGACAGTTTATTTATAAGGTTATAGTCATACAATTGGCAGATTACTATATAGTGCTGATGATCAAGATGGTAGAATTTGAATGCTCAATGGCCACACACACTAGTAGTCCAATCACACGAAACAGTTCCACACCTGCTTCTCTAAGGTGGAGACTGACCCACTACCCATTATATATTTACTAATTGTTCATTTATTTAATTGTTTGTGTATAATTACTTACTGTTATTACTGTTGTTGTTGTTGTATTATTATTATTTGTATTATTATTATTATTTAATAATTTCTAATTAGCTATTATTAAAAAAAAATTCCCACATGGTGTGCCAAGGTGTGGTTTGTACATGGTGAATAGGTATATAACTAGCTCATGCAAGAGAGTACAGATTATTGAGGTTATTGAAAGTAGATAACTAGCTTTTGTTTTACTAAAACGTTACCTTACATAAGAACATTCTATATTTCGACTAGATGCTCTAGCTTCATCAGGAAGAACATTCTAGCTCAATAAGGCTGTAGACATAATGGCTAGTATTTATAAGCTTGGTACACTAGGTAGTGTACTGAAAGTTATAATAAACATATGAATTGGGCAGCTCTCCAGACTTTCCTCCAAGGTTCATTTGTATATATCAACACAGAATGGGCTACTTCATAGCTGGTAACCACCCTTTTACAAATCACTTTATTTTCGTTTTATTTTCTTGAAAATCAGCTTTGGTATTTAGGCTATTACCTAGGTTATAGCTTTACATTCAAAGAGTAAACATTCACATCAATTGCTGACAATAAAAAATCACCAAATACTTGTCCACATTCACCCTCACCCACTAATCATTGGCAACATCAAATTAATTCTTAATTAGAATGCACATATTCTATTCATTTCACAAGCTATCTAGATTGCTGTGCACACCTTTCCGAGGGTGTCTATTCTAGCCATTGTCCTCTCTTCTAATTCGTCTTCTTTACAGTCAGCTTTATCGCTTCTGATAGGATCATCATTGTCAGTCTATCCGACCCTTTCTGTTACTTGCCCAGGTTTTAAACAGTGAATACTCTTATCTTACAACCTATCCATCTTGAGTGAATTGCCACAACTTTGAAGAATTTGATTGTCACTTTAGTGATGACAGATTGCCAAGCTTTCTTTTGCCATATCAGACACTATTTTCTCTGGAGTTATGAGAGATAGTGTATGTTGTGTGCAGCCTAATTAAGGACATGTAACTGAGGGAATAATAATAAGTTTGCTTGTGCAATCCTTGTGAACATATAATATCGCAAGTTGTTCTTGTGGACTTAGTAAAACACAGATATTATTTCACTAGACATAATTGGCAAACTGTCTCATCTCAGAGAATAGCTGCCCTGAACAACATTAAAATGTGCATGCACCTCCTAAACCACCCATAAATCTGCATAATATCTGGCCAAGGATGAATTAACCTGACTACCAGAGCCATCCCTGCTATAGCTATTTTTCCATCTTGTGAGACCAGTTTCTTCACTACTTGATTCATAGATATCTGTCATGATTAATGTTGTTGAGTAAGCACTGATTTGCAAGTCCTGCATATCTTGTTAGAATTGGGGGATTTAGAAATACTAGTTTAAAGTGTATTGGACTACCTTGCAAAAATTAAAGAATAAACAAGAACTTTCATATAAACCACATACATTTACAATGTTATATTATTAATGCAGGGTTCTGAAATTGACATGTATTAATTACATTGCTAATGCAATTCTAATTCATGTGCAAGATTGCTAGAGAAGTTACTAACTTAGAACTCTTTGAAATTTCTTAACTTGTTTAGGAATCATAACAGTATCACTTTATGTAATAAGGAAAGAGACTTAAAAGAGGCAGATTCATCATTTTGAATTGGGTGTTATATAGATAACCATTAACTTTTGTGCCTCTGAGGTGGGGACCAAAGAGACAATAATGTGTGCATGGCTCTAAAGGGCAGAAGCCTCTAATAAAAACTGTAAATAAATTTATTCTGCCCTCATCACATTGTGTATCTCTAACAGTCAATATAAATGTAGTACCCATAGCGATATAAGACGTATAGAATGATCACAATCAACAGCATCCACAATATCAGGAAGAGAATGCTAAATGCCATTAATTCCACATTACTGTACAGCAGCCCTGCAGAGGAAAGGATCAGTAAGGAGGCATAAGAAGTGAGATCATACTTAAAAACAGTAGAAAAACAAGTTTCTATAGAGCTTACCTGTTCTAATAAATCTTACACCAGAGAATATCCTGCGAGGCTATAATTGAAAAAGAAAGAAACAATTTGGTAACTAGAATGATGCAAAATACCTTGTGGTAATTGATATATCTTGACTTGACATCATATTATTTGCATTATAAATATAGTAGCTGAATTATGACAGCATCATAATAATAAATACTTCATTTTCAGCATCCACATAAGAAGTAAGAATGTCAATTGTTGCATGGTTAAAAAAAGTGTGAAAATAGATAAAATGTATAGATATAATTCATTGTATACACACGCATTTGTAACCTTAAAACTATTGACGAATTACACGAAGAATAAAATAATTAATCACCCAGCTTTGGTTATAAAATCAGGAGTGCTCATATCCTCCTTGCAATTGGGATATGTGATAGCACATATATTGTGGTCAAGCTATAAACCACGGATATAAAAACAAAATGAAATTATTAAAACAAGTCCTTTTTACATGAAAGATACCATCTTCAGAGAGGACGTTCAGAGAGTTAGAGTACGAAGGCCAATCACTTAGAATATGTATAGGCGACAAGATTGCAGTAGGCCTCAAAAAGTCATTTTATTCAAACTTCCTAGATGATTTTAGGCACAATATATTGTGTATTTGGAGTATGGACATAACTATTTAATGTTATAAAAATATTGCTCTAAGATCAGCAAGTGATTTATAGTGAGCCAATTGCATTGAGGCCATATCTTAAATGATTGTAAAATAGTGACACCTATCTGAACTTTTTTCTTTGTTGGGTTCTAAGCAACTTTACCAGAGTAGCAGAAATGTTGGTTACTAGCACTGGATTGGTATGAGCTTCCTTCAATCTCTGCACCAACTGAAAGTTAAACACTCCTATAACCAGCACGGGTCATTGCCATCTGTCTCAAAACTAGACAAATTACAACAAATATTGTTAGCGTAATCCAGAGGCTACAAGTTATTGGGCTCCCTTACCAATTCTGTATAGTACTTTTAGTGCGTGATCCATTCTGACCATATCCATAAGCTACCCATGTAAGACACAATGGATGGCCAACATACTCACCTCATGGGAATTTAAAATCTAACGTAAATAATTCCAACACAAAAGTTCTTGTATATACCAACCAGAAGAAAACCAGACCATGGCATTTATGATTTCTCCCACTGTTAGAGTTCACTGTTTTCTTCAGTTTCCCAAACATGTAGAGTGAAACAAACTGTCTTATTTCCCCACATATATATATATATATACTTAGAAGGTAGTTTGCTGATGAAGGCTACAAATAGTGCTCAATGCTGCGTTAAAGCAGAGCTATTGAATAGTAGTAATAGAAAAGTATATATATGTACAATGTATTCTAAGAAACTTTTCCACATCTATATAATCATACAAACAACACGATGTATACGAGCCCTGGCTGATTTTCAACATAGCAGTGAATCCAAATTTTGCGATTGTTTGCTAAAATCAGTCACTACCTAGTTATTCTTGAGGACAGGGATGTATGCCATGAAACAGATGTGTCACCACACTTCTAGCTTGATGTTAGAATTTTTCAGTGTGCTTAGTAGTTCTACATCTAGCCAGTGGAAATACATGCAATAAGGCGTCTACCCAATCTATCACATCAAAATTACCTACTATGCCAACCGTGTTCATGAGGTGCATATGTACTACCATGACTGACATGTTGTTATATACCTCCGCAATAGTAACCAAGAAGCCAGCAATGCTACTAAAATGTGGCACTTGGGACCAGAAGTGGATATAGCACCTAACAACAATACATCTACCTCCATGACCATAACCGCAATGCGTCTATGCTTCTTGTATGCTAATTTTGTAGCCACTACAACTTCCACTAAACATAGCCACACTGCTGCAACTTATATAGTCTTCGTCTGCAAATTGTGGCACGGAGGCTAGAGATGTGACTCTATAGATTACATACCAATTTTACTGCACCAGCTTGAATAGCAAATATTAGAAACAAGTGTCTGGTAACTCCCATCAACTGCATCATGAGAGAAAACTGCTATGATTCAATAACACACAAGACCCATGAGTGAAAAACCATCGGCTGCAGATGCCTGGACCAGGAAATATCCACAAGTTCAGATGTGCAAACACATGTGATGAGGTATCATCTCATAAGCTACCAAAAGCAACATGGCTTCCAACACAAGATACTAGCCAGAAAGTTTCTATGCACCTCCATAACTGACATAGTCTGCCATCAAAGATCAAAGTGGAAGTCATGAAGCCAGAAGTGCACACAATGACAACGAATATTTACACTCCAACTGTTACCAAAAGGTATGTACAACAAGGAGTATAAGTTGGTGGATCACAGAGATCAGCACCAGAGCTATGGTGCTACTCTAGTTATGGCTCTGCTCCACCTGGTTCCTTCGAGTAATCAGTTGCCATAGTAACAACTATGTCTGCTGGTTACTAAATTGCATTAAAAATTGTTTTGGATTTGGTTTTATTATAAGAAATTGGTATGCAGTTAATTCGGTGATTCTGTAGCAATAATATAATAGTTACCATTTTTTTAAATCATTCTATTTTTGATTTTCCTTAGAAGTTTATAAAGAGTTAATGCTTTTAGTTTAAGTGGTATCTTTGTACTTATGGTAATAACACTTTAGATCTTCTGATGCACATTCTGCTCCAAAGCTCCATCTTAATCTAAGAAATGTGGATAATGCAGTACTCTTTCATTTAGCACCTTCATCCTCAAGGAGGATGGGGTTAGGTATGGGGAGATAGAGAAGTTATCTCATTAGCCAAGATTTTCCATATAAAAATGTACATGCAGTAGGAAAATGGAGCTCTATGGGATCCTCCAGCTTAAAACAGGAAACTGCGATGCGAATGCGAGCCAGAGTCATATGTTCTCAAGATGTCCCCCCAGAGCAGCTCGATGGATATCTGACATCACATTAGCCTTCTTGCTTTAGGGAATTATTAGTGAAGTATCACAGAAGTAGGTCCTTCTTTTGGTTTATGATATTGTCGGTGGAGCTTCCCTTCCCTCACAAGTAGTTGGTCCCAAAGTTGATAAAGACGTCGTGTAGATGTACCTGCAGCTTGAGATCAGAGTCAGGTAGTTTTGCATCCTTGAGTTTTGATTTGAGCGCTGGTCTAATTGTAGGGTCATCCAGTTACAATTTCTTGATGTCTTCGGTCTCCATTAGAGAAGTGACAGTGATGGTGACTTGTTCGCCATGATTTTCACGTCCACACTGATGGCATGGTAGGCGGGAGAGCAAATCTGCATTAGTGTGCTTTCTCCCATGCCTGTGAACAATAGAAAAATCAAATTCCTGTAGGCACTCCACCCATCTAACCATCTGGCCTTCCGGTTCTTTAAAGTTATTTAACCAGGTGAGTGATCCATGATCGGAATGTAATTTGAAGGACTGCCCAAACATGAATTGTCTAAAGTGGCAGGTGAAAACTACGACAGTGAGTAGCTCACGCCTTGTGACACAATATTGTCTTACGGTTTGCTTAACAGGCAACTAGCATATGCAATCACTCGTATGGCCTTCGTCATCTTCTTGTGATAGGACAGCCCCAATACCGGCATCACTTCCATTGGTGTCCGGGATGAATGGTTTGCTGTAATCAGGATACGCTTTTAGTTGGTCAAAAGCAGTCTGGCATTCTGTCGTCTACTTGAAAGTGATGCTATGCTCAGTCAGCTTTTGAAGTGGTCTAGCTATGTTGGCAAAGTCCTGGATAAATCTTTTATAATATCCAGCAAAACTTAAGAATTGTTGCACCTCCTTGACTGTTCTAGGGATAGGTCAGGTTGCTCATTTTTGGACTCCCTCATCTGACACGACGTGTCCTAGATACTGTACTTTGTGTTTCAAGAAATTACACTTGCTGGGTTTCAGTTTCAAGCCAGCTTGGCAAAGACATTCATACATAAGCTTGAGGTTAGCTAGGTGTTGGTGGAAAGTTGCTCCTAAGGATGATGACATCATCCAGATACACTAGACATTAAAACCACTATAGGCCAGCTAAAACCAGATCCATTAGGCGTTCAAAAGTAGATGGTGCATTGCAAAGGCCAAAAGGCATGACTCTAAATTTGAATAAGCCTTCAGTAGCAGCACAAAAAGCTGTTTTTGGCCTATCTTCCTTGGTTACTTCGTAGGTCTAGGGTAGAGAACCATTTAGAGCCAGCTAGAGTGTTTAGAGTATAATCGATTCTTGGCAATGGATATGCATCTTTGTGGGTGACTTTGTTTAGCTTACGATAATCTATGCAAAAATGAAAGCCGTTATCCTTCTTCCAAGGACTATAGGAGAAGCCCATGGACTTTTTGATGGTCCACCTTGTTCTCTAACATGCTGTCTAGAAGCTGTTGTGCTTCCTTCCTACAGTGTGGAGTAATCCTTCTTACAGCTTATCTAACAGGAGGAGAGTCTCCTGTGTGGATTTGATGGTGTAGCTCATTGGTTTGACCAAGGTCTGAGCTGGAAGGTCTGAGCTGGAAGAAGCAAAGACATCAGCATATTGGGTTAGTAGGGCAAAAAACTCTTCTTTCTGTTTCTGAGTAAGCTCGGCCTCACTACTCTCAACTATGTCCCACAAACATTCTTCACCCCGGCATGATTTCAACCCGGATGATTTGGCTGGACTAGTAGGCACATTCGCAATTACCTCCTCTGGAGGAAGGACTACAGATTCTATGGTGCCACAAAAGCATTTGTAGGATAACAACAGGCTCAGTTTTAGGTTGAGTAGACGGACAGGTACTTGGCCATTACATGGCTCAACTAAGGCTCTGGCTACAGAACATGATAGGGAGTTCCCTGGTAATTTCTCTTCAATACAGCTACCTTTCAGAGAACACACCTCAACATTTGCCATGACGACTTGCTCAGAAAATGGGAGTAGCTTAATGCTCTCTTTGATGCATACTCTACCAGCTTGGGCAATAGGTTAGGACTTCTGATATATCGAAATAGGAGGTTGCTTGCCAATATTTAACTGGGACTTTCCTAATACATGTACAACTATTAAATTGTGCTTTCTCATGAAATCCAGGCCTAATATGGCTTCTGTAGTTAGGGGGCACCACTACAACATCAACTTTGTAACAGCATCCTTTGAGAGTGAGATCAATACAGGCATGACCATGGACTTGTAGTAGAGTCCCATTGATGCCTACCAGTGGATATTTGACCCAGGATCGCAGGGCATTTTTTGTGTTCCTGTTTTCACACTCTCCCATACATCTTTCCGCATTAGGGTAACTGCAGCTCCTGTATCCACCATAACAATGTGGCAGAGCCATTGATAAACTCATCCACATGAAATCCACCTGTAGGGGTTACTACGGGTATACTAGGTGTACGAGTCATACTATTTCTACCCTCCTGCACTCGACTCCTCATACAGGGGGTGTCTAATTTCCTGGCTCCACCTTCTTGAGGGAGCAGCACTGTCTTAAGTGCCCTTTCTTGCCACAGTTCCAACAGCTTAGGTCCTGTGCTTGCCTCCTGGAGAAGCACCTTTGTCCTCCACTATTTCCCCTCCAACTATGTTGGGAAGTTCCTGCTAGTTTTCCCCTGTACTGGCTTGGACTTCCTGTTTTTGTGCTCAACCAAGAAGACTCAAACTTATTAAATCTGTCCACCAACTGCTCAAACATAGTAGCTAGCTTATCATTTGACACACTGTTATTTACTGCACCAATGTTGGTCTGCTCATTCTCTTGAGGTGGCACCTCTATGCTGGACACAGTCATTCTGGGAGTGAGGTAAGTTTCCAGCTCCAGGGTAGCTGTCATTGCTTCACCCAACATCTCAGGGATCCTTTGCTTGACCCCAAATGCGACTTGGCATTCCCAGGTAAGTGATCAGGCCAGTCTCTCCCTAGCTGCCACTTCGAGCTCAGGGTAAGCCTTGTCAGTGAGTAACCTGAGATCGTCAGCGAGATCCGCCCAACTCTCAGTCTTCTTCTTTTTCCTTGTCTGCATTTCGGCCTGGTACCTCATCTTTCGAGTGGTTGGCTCAAACCTCTCCCTCAGAGCCTTCATAGAATCATTGAAGCTGGCTCTGGTAGCCTTGAGTAGATACTGGAATGTGACTTGAGCACGAGTGGTCAACTGAACTTTCAGCCATTTCAGTTTGTTGGCATCGCCCCACTCATATACCGATGCATCATTTAGAAAGTGATACTCCCACTGCGTCCAACTGCCCTCACCATTGTATGAGTCAGGTAGAACCAACGGTCTAACTGCCATTCTTCTTTACACAAATGAATCCTGCCAACCATGCCAATGTAGTAATGGTCAATTAGATGTCCCGTTCGGTTGACAAGAATTGTACTCAGAGATAGAATTTCAGATTATATCGATCTCTCTTTAGAAAAACAGCACACTTACTTATATACAAATCAATTACCCTTAAGTCTAAGATACATAATATCCTGGTTACACAATACAGACACACATCAAAGCATACATACACCAATGTCCAAAGCACACTCATTATACACATATACCTGTTATACTTATATAGCACTTTTCATAACCTTTTTGACTACTGGCAGAGCAGGAACCACAGTTAGAATTACTGGTGTTGGTTATTACATACTCAACAAAATATTTGGAGCTGAGATATCCTCTTGTGTTGTACTTTGGGGTTTACAAATGCAGTCAATACAAAACAGAGAGTGCTATGAGATGGACATTACTACAAAAAAATCAATGTACCACCCTTACACTTACACCAACTGGACTTACATTGATCTCATTTTCTATGTCATAGCGAATGAAGAAACTGTATTGAGTGTTGGATTTCAGACGTACATTTCTGTACTTTACTTTTGTTCCTCCAACTTTGGCTATGTAAACTGCATCATCTCCCACAATTACTTCATTAGGCACTTGCCCAGCATATACAGCATCACTATCCCAGACTGCTGTGATGTATGAGGTATCTCCATCAGAGTATGGTCCTGCTGTGTTGTACATTGAGAGATTACTGTCTGCCTGACCCAATACTACTACTACTACACACTTGCTGTGAAGAAAATAAATAATAATTGTTGATTCAGTGCCCCTCCCACAATTTGAAATCACTCACATGACTTTTCTAGTGATCTGCATTGGGTCTTTTATTAGGTACTTGGTAGGAGGAGATGATTCCAGGGTCTTGACCGATACTCCAGGAAAGCTGGGTGGTCCAGGACCAATATTAGTAAATGCCCTCACTGTTATATTGTAGACAAAATTCGTATTCAAATTATCTATGATTATGTTCAAACTTGACGTATTCTTTGCTATATTGGGATCAAGGATAACTTCGTAGGTGATGATACCATTTTGGGAGAGAAATGGTACCATTTCCCACTGCACATAGATGGACATGAAAGATAAAACAGTTGCAGTGACTTTCTGTGGAAATCCATCAGGCACTAAAATAAAATAAAAAGAAGAGATGACATATTGCACCAAAACTTCACTACCACTATGATATTCATTAACTATACCATCTTGAAATGTTTGTTCAATTTGGGCAACACTGTAACTGCTGGATCCTACCACTGTGAAGGCTCGAACAGAGATAGCATATTTGATATACTCTTGTAGACCAATCATAACCACTGATAGCTCTGAACCTGACGACACCATTGCTATTTTTGTCTCAATAGTTCCTTCCACAATGTCTAATGGTGAAAACAGTACCTCATACATGGTAATTATCCCATTCTGGTCCAAGAAAGGAACCATATCCCAGACTACAGAGATACTAGTTGAAGATATTGCTGTAGCATTCACATTGACAGGAGGTGAAGAAGGCACTGTGAAAAAGAAATAGTTATCATTAATTAACTATCACGGTGACCAATATGTGGCATGATTGAACTCCTACAAAAGTACTAGCCGTAGGGGTAGGGTCACTGGTCAAAATGTAAATAACATAAAAAGGTATGCCTGAGTTTGCAGAATGCATTCAGGACCATGTCAAAGTGAGGGGTACGCAAGTCTAGTAGCTCTCACTTTATTATTAATGACTTTCTTGTCAAATTTCCTCAAAGTCTAGTAGCTCTCACTTTATTATTATTACATGACTTTCTTGTCAAATTTCCTCAGTCGGCGTTTAGGCTAGATGCTCTAGCTGAAACGTCGAATGAGTAAATTCAAGTTGACCATTGAGAAAGTCATTGCATTTACTATTCCAACTGAGACTTCGATAAGAGATGATTTTTAAAATTTGTAAAATCTTTTTCTGCACTTCATCTTTGGACCTATTTTATCTATGGCAAAAAAGAAGAAACCTTCACCAAAGAAAATTGATCAAAGAAAGGATAACTGGAGACAGTTAAAACAAATCAACTCCTTATGTTCTACATAATTTAACTTTATGATAATTCGCACATTAGATTGCATTATGGTATGCTGCTCTAAAAAGAGCCATGTATTAAATAGTTAACTCACTGACCAACTCAAACAATTTTCTTCTAGATACGACCCTGATATACCTATGGAACTGTTGGGTGTTGTGCTCTTGGGTGGTGGGTATGGTTACCACTGAAAGTGGGTGTGTCCTGCATTAGAAGTGGTTCTTACCATAATTGGAATTGGTTATCACAAGGGGATGAACCTGTACTGCCTTATTATATTGATACATGTATCATAACGTACTTTTCATACACAGAGTTCACATACAGATATCTCTCAGGGTGACCCATTATATTAACTGCCCAGAAAATTTGGCCCTATAACCATGTTGAATACTCGGGCTCTGCCAGAAACCAAGGATAAGTAGATATGCTGTGGGAAAGTGTGCTTGATACACCAATATGTCATTCCTTGATTATCATATACCCAATGATAATGAAATTGGTGGAAATACTTCCCATTCTAATGTGAAGGCATTGACATTTTGAGGAGGCATTTCAGACACTATACAATATTTTATATAACTATATAGAGAGAGGTCAGTAAAATTTATATATTTACCATCTTCCAATGTTGATACCGTTAATGGTAAACTATATGGTCCTTCACTTGCACTAGTGTAGGCTCTGACAGAAATGTTATAGTTGATAAACTCTTGTAAGCCTATTAGTACCACTGAGAGTTCTGTACCAGTTACATTTGCTGAATTAACCTGTAAAACTCTTCCAAAGTTCCCTAGTGGTAGGTACATCACCTCATACATTCTAATTAATCCGTTTCTCTCCTCAACCTTCAACTCTACCCAGTTGACTGTGATGGAGGTAGACATAATATCATGAAAGGACACATTAAGAGGTGCAGAAGATGGACCTGTAAACATGTAAAGAATTTACTGTTGGGTCATTATTGACCAGGAATCTTTATCTAGGTTACTTACCTTCTTCTAGCGTTATTGCAGTCAGAGGAGCACTAGGAAGAGAAGATCCAATAGCATTGTAGGAGGTGATTATAAAGGAGTAGTTCACTCCAGGAAACAAATTAGTGATGGCCAGGTTTTCTTCAGTCGTGTTGACCAATCTATTTCTCTCACCTCTGAAAAAATTTGGCTCCATATATGCTACTTGATAATATAGAATAGGCGCATTATCGCTCTGGGGCTTCACCCATATCAAATGAATGCTACGTGAGGTAATGTTGAATGCTTGAACACTTTTAGTCTGTGCAGGGAAACCTTAGAAATATATAATGTTTGATGAAATATATTGTAATTACTACACTATTTATAATATATTGGTCTACCTTGTACATATAACACTATGATAGAAGATGCTACATCATAGGTAGGGATGGAACTTGTGAAGTGGCATGTGTAATTTCCAGAATCATTTCTCCTAGTCATAAAAATAGTGACCTCACTTATCACTATTAGGTCATTCACTGTTACATTTTCGATGGTGACACGAGTGCTCTCCAGGAGCACAGATGTATTGAAGTACCACATGAAACTTGGCGTAGGAAAACCTTCAGCTTGACAGAATATTATTCCATTCTTCTGTGCTTCCACCAGAATAAGATCAGACATATTGGTGATCCTGGGAGCCACTGCACATGAATATTAATCGGGTGTAAAATGTGTATAGCTAACATCTTATATGACATGCTCACCATTCACTGTTGTTACGATACTATCATTTCCGGCAGGATTAGAAACAAAACACTCATATTCTCCACCAGAAAATGCACTTGTAATGTTCACAATTATCTCAGCAGTAGATCCTAACTTTGAGCCATTTCCTCTCTTTCTCCATTCAAAGGTATTATTTGGCCCTCCCAATGCTCCACAGGTCAGCAATTCCATGGCATTTACATAACTGTTAATGGTCCCAGTGATAGTCAGGCTTCCTTCAGGAGATACTGTTGTGAGAAGTTATGAACACAATTTAAATTGCAGGTTTATAGATTTTACTTGCACTACTTTTCTGTTTTAAATATAGTTGGAGCATAATATTAAAGGTGCAATTCTAGGAGTAAACTTTATCCTGTCATTTCCAGATTGTCCCAGCAAGTTATCCCTAAGTAATAAACTATTTGTTAGGAGGTAGCATCTTGATGATGGATCACATGGATAGGTTCCCAACAACTCCAAAATAATGTATATACACTAAATTGGACAATGAAAAAAGCCTCTGAATTTTTTTGATGCTCAACCAGACCTTATTATGTTATTAAGGGCAGTAATATAGAGAGTGGCAGTTCAAAAACACATTTCCTTGAGAAAAGTGTAACATAACATGCTACTCCCTATATGACAGGCCATAAAATAACTACAGCTAAAATAGTGCTACATAGCAACCATTCCTAAATCAAAATCTATCTACATGCCATGCAGTTTCATTCTAGATGGAGAACACCCACACATGGAGCTGCAAAACTCCCCGCAGATAGCCCTCCTCACACCTAGTACAACCACCTGCGACAACCATGATTACATAAATATTGGACTCTCATAACCACAATTGTCTGGATGGAAGCCACTGAGATCACATAACCACAGGTGTTACATTCTGTTTGTTTACAAGATATGTGTGAACCCACGGACATCACTTCACTAGACAACCAACTCGTAGTAGAGTAGATGTATAAACTATTCAACACCAACACCCTCTGCATGTCCCCATAACAAATCCTAGCTTAGTGACTAGTCCATTCATAGTACTCTCTGAGGTGAGAAAGAAGTAGAAAAGCAAAGTCTGCTCATATTGATATCTACTTTCTTGTCTGATGCATGGATTCTGTCAGTTGGGATATTGCATAGTGGGAAGCCCAATATTGGAGCAATGGAGAATGGCATTCGAATAGAATTTTAATGCAGTATTCAGTATTGTTGTTGTTTTAGGCTTTTACACATTTATGATTATGCATTTAACCTTTAACCCTACCTGGATTGCTGCATGGATGTCTACTGTGTTATACCTCCCGGTGGTATCTACAGATATGTAGTTACAATGGTGTGCTCTTAATGCCTTACGCTTGTATTTCAAAATCTACCCTGTTACCTGCAGTTCTGATCTTGTACCAAGCATTCTACACATTTGTCGCCACCTCATATGACTTGTAAACAACTAGGGGTAGGTGTGGTGAAAGACAACCACCACGTAGCGGTATATTTCCAGGTACTAATCCAGGGTCAGTAATGGAGGAAGATATCGCAGACTTGATCAATGAAACTGAGCCTATGGAACATGTATCAGCAGACAAAAGTTCTACTCCTCCACCTCGTTCAGATGATCCAAGCTCTGCAGAACACTCCTCACCATCTGTCCCTCACTGTAGTAGTGAACTTCGTTGCACAGAGAGTGATATCAGAAGTAAGGAAAGTAAAACAATTTTAGACCTTTTAATATTTCTAATCGGGGGTCAGTAATGGAGAGTAAGCAAATAAACTTTCTAATCCAGGGTCAGTAATGGAGAGTAAAACAATTTTAGACATCTATTATAATACCAAATAAACATTGCACAGAGCTTTCCTTGTGTTGAGACTTGAGAGTGAAAACACAAGTAAATTACTTTTTCACAATCCCATTATATAACATTTTGATGATGTAATAAACATTTTATTTAATAATGCTAAATATTTCATTCAGGTACTCCATTGGCAACAAGCCAAAAGCATAGCAAATGAAGAAAGGAAGCTGATAGAAACTATCAATTGAATGCTGAAAGAATGGTGAAACAATACAGTAAACGGAAACGCCATGCTGTTGAATCATTTGCTGTTGGGGATTTAGTCCAGCATTCAAATCCCACGAATCGACAGAGCATCAACTGATTTTCGACGGATACCATGTGTAATAGTTGTTGTCTCTGGTACCAAGAGACCTGTGTATCACCTACGTTGTCAATATGGGGTACTGAAAAACTGTGCTTATGATGGACAGCTTGAGCAGTATTCTGGCAAGGTCGAGCTTTCACCAAATGACTGGAAAACGGAATCCTTTTTGTCTCTACAAGAAGCTGCACTGCTCTTTAACCCTAAGAATGCCTACTCATGTGGTTGCAAAGGTGGATGCAAAAACTCTCATTGCTCTTGTAAGAAAGCCAGAAAGTTGTGCACCAAAAGATGTCATACTGGATTACCTTGCTTTAACAGTGACAAGAAAGGACTCGATGATGGTGTTGTTGTGGGTAGTGCCATCACCAGAGCTACTGTGTTACCTGTGGGGAAAAAAGTTGTCGATGATGTCGAACTTGTAGGTAGTTCTGTAAGTGGATGCAAGCCTGATGGTAGTGTTGTGGGTGGTACTGTCAGCAGAGTTACTAAATACCAAAAAAACGTCGATGATGTTGAACTTCTAGATAGTTCTGTCAGTGATGATAGAAAGCTTGGACTAGTTATTGTTGATCACTACCCCGATATACCAGTCCCACCAATGTGAATCCCAGACCTAGTGCTGTATAAAGAAGTTCATGACATGATTCTTAATGGAAACTGGTTAGTGGATTCACATATGTATGCCTCTCAGAAACTTCTCAAAAAAGTATTTATCTCCATCAATGGATTGCAAGCTACTACTGTGGCCTCTAATCTTAGCAGTGACGTTATTCGGAGTCATGCAGTCCAGATTTTGAAGTCAAAACAACCACTGGATCTGCATTGAGCTGAGCAAGGAAGATAATAGTGAAGTTAAGGTATACGATAGTCGTTACAAGCGTTTGCCTCTATCAACTTCTGAACAGATAGCTGCACTTGTATTTTCAAGGAATAAAACGATCACAGCAAGGTTTATGAACATTCAGCAGCATACCAATGGTAATGACTGTGGAGTTTTTGCTATTGCTTGTGCAGTAGCCCTCTGTTATGGTGAAGATCCAACCAAAATATGCTGGGATATCTCCAAAATGAGATGTCATCTCGTAAATAATTGTTTCGAGTCACATAAAATGCTACCTTTTCCTGGTAAAAGTGTTACAAACCTCTCTCCGGCAATCGAACCATTTCAAACAATCGAACTGTACTGCGTCTGCCGAATACCATAGAGCAAAAGTAGGATGGCAGAATGTTAAAAATGTGGGGAGTGGTACCATGACAAGTGCATCAAGATTCCCAGAGTTGTATTTCGATCAGAAGATATGAATTGGACATGTAATAATTGCTAACTGAATTGGACTACTCGGTTATGAATTTTGTAAGAATTTTGTATGTACAAGATTTGGCCTTTATGGAATGCAACTATCTTGCCAGAATGAGCAACTTTTACCTGTTTCTAGAGCTACAAATTCTATGATAAATCCTAGAATTGAGCAACTTTTACTGCTCCTATTAACATTCTTGGTTTTGAGAGTGCAGATTGAGGTTTGAGTTTGACCTAGCACGATCCAAGGATAGTGTGCGCAAACCTTGGACAAGATTTCTTGCCAGAATGAGCAACTTTTACCTGTTCTATTGAGTAGAAATTCTATGATCAATCCTGGATTGAGCAACTTACTGTTATTAACAAATTCTTGGTTTTGAGAGTGCAGATTGGAGGTTTTGAGTTTGACCTTGCGCGATCCTAGGATTGTGTGCGCAAACCTTGGATCCAAGGTTTGCGCAGCACGATCCTAGGATTAAGCAAATTCCAGGTTTGCGCGTAAAATATATACTAGGGTTAACCACATACCTCTTTTCCATACCAGATTGTGTATACTCTGGGTTTCACACCATTAGATCATACCCCATTATTTTAAATTCAAGTCCAGTAGCTCAGCACATACCCCATTGTGTATAGTCAAGGTGATCCCATACCCCTAACCCATACCCCATCGCCTATAATAACAGGGACCCATTACGTATACTACTGTTACTAGTGCATGCCTAGTTCAAATGAAATTAATTGTGAACATCCTACAGTTGTGTTTGAGTTTGAACACCCATGGTAACTATTCAATGAAAAAAAATTGCTGTGGTTTTTTGCTGTGGTTAGGTAAATCTAGATAAGTCTGAAGTACTACTTTGCTGTGCTGCTCAAAGAAGATCCTTCAGTATTTCTTGAGCTAGCTGGAATAACCTCCATTATATATTTATAGGGAATGTTGTGAAAAAATAATTGTCCAACTTCCTCCTTTAACAACCAGAGAAAGGACAAGGAGATTTGCCACTTTTCTGATAGCAGAAGATAGAATGGAAAAATCTCAGCCTCATGCCAATGCAGAATTAGACAGTGTATAAATGTATCTGTTATGGTAAGTAGTCATAGTTCCAAAGATAGCAATTCCTTTTCAGTGATGAGTAAGAATACAAGCAATTTGAAGGATAAATATTGTGCAAACTTTCTAGGTAGATAGTGCCATAACCATAACAGTGCCATAACCATAATCATTACCATATTATAAACATCCTATATATATAACTCGAGACAGTTTTATTTTATTTTTTATTTTACTATTTTTGGGTAGGATGGCCTATGGAGGATGTCATTTTGGATGGCTTGCATAGGTTTATTAAGGTCTTGGTTCCAATGACATTCTTATTAAAAGGGGGAACTATACCTGAAAGTGGGGGGGAAAAAACATCTGTTGATTTAGACTGCCCATAACTTTTTAAAAAATAATTACCCTGTCCAAATAATTTTATGCTCATATTGTTCCTTGATCTATGTGCTTTCCAATGATATAAAAGATTAATCTATAGGCATATTTTATCAGAAGATCCATGCAGAAACATCAAAGGCATTAAATAAAACTGACCACTTCTGCCCCCACACCTCCCTCTCACCCATACTTACAAACAAAAGCTGTAAATTGGTCTGCGGTTTGCCTAAGCTAGCAGCTATTATATGAGCAAGACTTATTTTTTACTTGAAGGGTTGTCAAGTTATGGTGATTAGAAAAGGTGACCTTTGCAGATTTATCGTTTAGATTGCGTATTCATAATACGGCATCCTGCCCTTTTTTTTCTTTTTTCTTTTTTTCCCAATACTCAATAACAATACTCAATACATAATGATAACAAAGTGATAATAAAGTGATAATAAAGTTTATAGTGTTTATAATGCTGACAGGCGGCTTTCGACCATGCCCAGTTCAATGCTGGCACGGTGGAAGGTGGAGCGGCTTCCTCTGATGCACATCACTGCTGATCGGAGCAGGGAAAAGGCCAGCTTACATCTCATCCATGCCAGAGTCAAGTTGTATGTTGAGCCATTCTTGGCTGCAACAAGATGGGCTAACCGTTTGTAGAAAGCTGTTGCTTCCTTGCCCATACCTCCTGTAGTAGCAAAAACAAGTGGTGTGAAAGATGCCATTTCCACCTGCCGTCTCTGTCACCATACTCCCTCTTCTTTATCAGCTCGTGTCTTCTGTACATGGCTGGGATGTTGACATTTCTGTAGCTCTATGTGTTGGGGTGAAATACCCTAACATCCAAAAATGCACATTGCTGTCGTCCCCCAAAACCTCTCATTCGTACATCAGCCCTGGCGTCATCAACTCTGTTGGCTGATAGTAGGAAGATGGTCTCTCCTGTAAGTAGTTGCGGTGCCGGCTCTTTCTCCACATCATGGCAAACTTCACTCAGCCAATTTGCTGTGAGATTATGAATTTCGTTGTGTCTAATGGTGGGTAAGCCACCGTGATGGCAAGTCGTGGCATGGTCAACAGAGAATATTCTGCCACAGATGCAATGTTGTGGAATATTTTTTAATGCCCAACCATACCTCATGCATCGTGGAATTCACCTTTATTCAAGTTGAACCCTTGGTTTTTGATTGGTAAGGCTGTCAGCCAGATTGATGCACCCTTTTCCTGGGCTAAATCCATTGCTCTCTTAAGTGGTTGAGGAAGCTTCGCACCTAATGTTATAGCTTTGGTTTCATTACATTCACGATTTTTGCGATGAAGCAAAGACTTGATTGGCTGTATATCAGGCATGTCATGATTGTTGGTCTGGTTTGTTATCATCTCCGTCAATTGCTTACTAATTTTTTTTGAGTTTGAAAATTCTTTTCCTGCAATGGCTATTGGGTTTGTGATGTTTAAACCTCCAAGGCGGGCAGGGAGTGAAAGTAGTTCTCTTTCCTCTTGAGAGCATGGTTCACGCCCAGTTAATGCTGGAATAAACTGATGATGTATGGCATTTTCCAGTGGTAAAAAAAGAGTACTAGTATTTTCAATCATTCTCATAACATATCTCCATCTGCCAGCAAGCCCATGAACAAATGCTGCATATGCTGCATGTGGTTGTGATAGTGCAAGCTTAGAAAGAGAGGTAATCTCTGTCGTCCATTTTTCAACCTTTCCAGCAACGTATTCTTCTGCAAAAGTAGACGTACCGACACTCCCCAGTTTAGTTATTGCATTTTTGTCACGCTCATATAACAGCTGCTAGCTTAGGCAAACCACAGACCAATTTACAGCTTTTAGTTTGTAAGTATGGGTGAGAGGGAGGTGTGGGGGCAGAAGTAGTCAGTTTTTTTAATGCATTTGATGTTTCTGCATGTATCATCTGACAAAATATGCCTATTTTAAATCATTGGAAAGCACATAGATCAGGAAACAATATGAGCATAAAATTATTTGGACAGAGTAATTATAAAAAAAGTTATGGGCAGTCTAAATCAACAGATGTTTTTCCCACCAGTTTCAGGTATAGTTCCCCCTTTTAATGCCAAAAGAGAGCACATAGATAGAGATATCATTTTTGAGCAATAGCCATACCATGGAGTGTGGCCTCTATGGAGCTACAAACCAAGATCATTGTTTTCACAATTTTATTCATATTTTGTGTTGTTTGTAGTCAATAAAATTTGACCGCGATGACAGTGCCAACAGATGATCTAATTGCAAGAGGTATGAGTAAATTCACGATTTTATATTGGTTTTTAACAACTGGAAATGATTTCAATTTGGAATAATTGTCCACAATACTAACAGTAAGAGGGTTAATGTGTAGCTATGTATCTATGCAACTTATGTTCAACCCCCTCCTCAAAAAGTGAAGATGTCACACACTTTAAATATAGGTAAATCTTGGATGGTCATCATAGTGAAGAGATCGACAGATTGAAAGCCAGATAATTCTAGGCTAGAATGGCCTGACTGCACTGTTTAAATAGCTGATGCAATATATTACCAGATGGCAGAATAAGCCAGCCAGAAATAGAAAAAACAACAAACCAAGTCACTAAAAATAAACCACAAGCTCTCCAAAACCATATCCACAATATTATTTTAAAGGTGGATAATGATAAAATAACTATAATATAAAAATTTTAAAAACAACTATAATATAAAAATTATTTGAGCGACTATTTTTTTTACTGTGCTGGCAGGTGGGAGTAGTCTGCATAACTGACAGGAAAGGTTGATCAACATAGTTTAGGTTCATCAAGATGCTTTAGCCTTTTTTCTTTGCTTGCCACTCAATGATTAGCACTCATTACTAGTATATTTAACTAGTAAGTATAATACATATTAGACATATAAGTGGTTAATTGAGAATTACACCTCTGTTCTCTGTTTGGACATATCTCTCCCAGTCAGTCAAAGTTCCTATATCCCCAAATCCTCTATATCTGAACTCCATTTCTACTGCATGTTACTAGCAGAAACTATTCAAAATTCTACTCAATCTCAAAATCTGTTTATCCAAGACATTGTCCACAATATCTGATCTGTAATGTATACTTGCCAGCTGTTTACTGAAATAAGTTGATGAATTCTTGTGGGTAGGGGTGGGGGGAGAGGGCAGGGTTCCCAAAGAGAAGGACAAAGGAATTTTTATCTATAGTTTTGCTGTGTGCTAAAGGCAAGGGGGGGGGGGGGGGCATAAGAAAAAAGACCCATGACCATCTTTAGTAAAAATTAATGAATCATGAATCTATGACAGTCGTCCACGAGTAATTTCACATAGTCGTACTGTAAGTTTAAAAATGAGTTTGTTTTAGCATAAAACCTGTACATCTTTTAACATGAATGATCTAATCCATATTCCACAAATAATCATACAAATAATAAAAAAGTTATTACAGGAATAAAAGCAAGTACATGGTTTCAGATAAAACACTAAAATAATCACCACAATGTAAATGGCTTATCTAGAGTACTGGGATCAAGACTTATTTGCTATTAACATTAGAAGTGTGCTTCTGACCACCTGCTGTGATTACACTATTTTTTTTGCAATTGAAAAATTAATACACCTCAACTAATGCAAAGTTAACACATTAAAATCCCCATGCCAAGCATCTCTAACCTTGTTTACCATTGTTAAATAGATAATTACCTCTCAGAATGGCATGGTTGGATTGAATGCTAACACCTCTTGATGTGGCAATACACAAATAGCTTCCTTCATCTCCAAACATGAGAGGGTTGAAGGACAAAATGTTAGAATTAACTCCTAGTACTGAATTTCTGATAGCTGATCCATCCGCTCGTGCCCACTGGTAGTGTGGAGCAGAGAAGGCCTCAGCTTTACACATTAGAATTAAGTTGAATCCAACAGACCCTTCTCTGTTATCTGGTTGAGTAGTGATGTAGGGGGAGATGAATACAAAACTGCTGGCACTAACACCTCCAGCACTATTAAAAACCATACAACTATACTCCCCACCAGTAGAGGCATTTACATTAAATATCTTCAGCGTGGTAGATGTCTCTTCTTGGATATCTGTGCCATTTACCTGCCAGTGATAGAAAGTATCCGGAAAACCCTGACCTGAGCAATTTATGATCACATCATCTCCTCTACTGTATGTTTCATTGTCAGAAATTGCAGCTGCAAGTGGAGGCACTGTAGTGTGGGAAACATGAAATATAATATAATTGACCCACAATATGCTATGACTACCATTCTCTTATTGTTAAAAGATAATAAACCAAACCACATCTTGAGCTTGTCTACACATAGTAATGGCACTATCATCGGTAACAAGCTTCAGGACAATCCGAGATTTAGAATAGTTAAAATCATATTTACTCAGCAATTCTAAATATTATTGGGGGAAAATATATATGCAGGACAATCCGAGATTTAGAATAGTTAAAATCATATTTACTCAGCAATTCTAAATATTATTGGGGGAAAATATATATGAGTGAATTAGATAATATTCCCTTCACAAGCAATACTTCTAGCAAGTTTTTAATAATTAAGTTGAACATATGTATCAAATACGATACCATAAGGCAGGGATTCTCAACCAGGGGTAAAAAAATGAAATGGCATGGGTTAAATAATTGCTGATAATTGAATAAGGAAAAGGGACTATAGACCTCTAACCAGGTTGGTATATATAACTTACCTGAGGTTACTTATTATTCAGACTATTGCCTTTGGTTTGTGATTGTTTTCTATATATATGTCTGGGAAAGTTTTCATTGCTATTCAGCATAATGTCTCTTCTGGCATATCCATTCATGAAAAACTCTTTACAAACAATTTCTATTTACTATAGCTGGCTCATTGTATATAGCTCAGAGAAAATAGCTATCTCACAATAGCTCAATAGTTCAGCTTCTGGAGATCAGAGAACAACCAAGGTATATAACATATGAACTATGGCTACTAGGTCTATTCAACTAATATACTACCTTTGACCTTGGTCTCAGGTAGTATATTAGTTGAATAGACCTAGTTGCCATAGTTTATATATTACATAATTATTTCTTTTCAGATTTTGCCATGTCCAAGAAATGTACATACCTGGATTCATATGTACAATATGGCTTTGACTTGGTTGTTGTGGATGATGTGGAGAAGCCTCAGTGTCTGCTGTGCTCAAAAGTTCTTGGAAATGGGTCACAGAAACCTTCAATACTGAAACAGCATCTGGAAGCTACACATCCTGCCCATGTATTTAATGACTGTGCTAAATTTGAGGTAAAGAGAGCTAGGTTTATGGCTGCAGGAACACTGCCTACACTTGACTTTGTATCTAAGATGAAACCAATGCTTGCAGCTTCCTATCATGTAGTGCAGCGAATAGCAAAGACAATGAAACCTCCGAGAAGCTATTAAACCTTGTGCCTTAGATATGGTTGAACAAGTATGTGGGCAAAACAGAAGATTGAAGACATTCCCCTTTCTACAATTCATCGACGTATTATTGAAATGTCTCATGATATTTGTCAACAAGTTATTGAACAGATCAAATCTAGCCCAGCAAAATTTTCTTTGCAACTTGATGAATCCTGTGATGTTGCAAATTTGTCTCAACTTCTTGTTTTTGTCCGTTACATATGTGGAAAAGAACTGAAGAATGAATTTCTCTTCTGTGAACATCTCCAACAAACCACAAAAGCTACTGATATAATGCAGAAAACATAAGACTTCTTTGAAAGGAACAATCTCGCATGGGACATTGTTGGTTCAGATGGAGCCTTAGCCATGATGGGAGTGAGATCAGGCTTCACTGCACTTGTGAAGCAAAAGGCACCCAATGTGATAATAACACATTGTGTTCTTCACAGACATACATTGGCTGTAAAAACGCTTCCTGAAAATCTGAAAATGGTTTTGCAGAAAGTTGTCGAGGCTGTTAATTTCCGAGCACTGAATCACCATTATTATGTTCAAAGCTTTTTGTGATGAGATGGGTTCTGAGCATTCAACTCTTTTGCGGTGAGGTGGCTTTCACGTGGGCTTATTCTTAATCGTGTGTTTGAGCTCCATACTGAGGTAGAGATTTTTCTTCGTGACCAGGATTCAAAGCTGTGTGAAAACTTTGCTGATCCCAAGCTCATCGCCTGTTTAGTGTACCTCAAGGATATATTTACCCATCTTAACCAAGTCAACAAACAACTCCAGGGAACATCAGTAACCATTGTTGAAGCAAGTGAAAAGATGACAGCATCACAGACAAAGGTGGCACGAAGAGTTCATCAAAGCTACTTGGCAAATTTTCCAAACTTGGATGAGGTCATTAGTGAAATACCTAGTGTGTTACCTAAGATAAATGAAGACATCACAGATCATTTGAAAATCTTGAAGAAAAACTTCACTAGCTACTTTTCAAAAGACATGATTCCTACAGAGAGATGGATAAATAAGACCTTTTACCACTGAACTGTCAGAAATGAAAGATGAAGACCCAGCAAAAGACGAGCTGATTGATCTTCATCCTCTGCTAATCTTAGAGAAGAATTTGAAAAGGTTGGTGCTGATTTTTGGATAAAACTCACAGATTCATTCCCACTTCTTACTCAGTGTGCCTTCCAAGTGCTCTTTTGCCACTACATGAATCAGGGTTCTCAACTTTAGTAGCAATGAAGACAAAGGCCAGGAAGGCGTGAAAATTGATGATGATATGAGAGTAGCGTTGTCATCAACAGTTTCTCGAATAAATAAACTGGTTGACTCAATCAATTAGCAGTGTTCCCACTGATAATGCTTCTGGTGTCTGTTTGATTTTTGTGTGTGATACAAATGGACTATATAATTTCTTTCTTTATCAAAGTATATTACTATATTTTATGCAAAACCTAGATAATAAATGTGTTTTCTCTTCTTCTTACTTTTCTGTGCCTTTATGATGGCTATGCATTTTTGGTATGGAAGTAAGGGGTAAAATAATGTCGAAATACATCAGGCTGAGAGGGTAAGTCAACAAATATATTTTAATTTTTGTCCTGTACAACATTGCAAATGTTGATGTTTGCAACATGTACCTTGCTTAACTAGATTGCTAAAAGATCCTAGGCTAGGTGCTTGCTAAGTGGTGGTTGCTTAAAATATAGATACATGTGCTTACTGGGTTGAAAACTTCAAGCTGTTTATTTTCTGCAAAAAAACACACCCAGAATAAAATAATAATTTAATTTTTTGTGGCTACCAAAGCCAAGTAAAGCCAAGTAAAGCCAAGTAAAATACATAAAAAATGTATTGTTATACCAAAAAGTATCCATTAACAAATTGATATATTTATAATAGTTTATTAAATAATCAGAATAAAATAGAGTAAGTTACACTAAAAATGATATCAACCGCAATAGGAAATCAAACAAAGACACACATTCCTACTTTAAATTATACCGTAAATTCTAGTTGTTAAGATTCTCGATATTTTTTTAATTAAGAACAAGGCATTTTTTGATATTCCAGTGGGTACTGCATTGAGAAAAATTCTGGCATTTAATTCCAAGCAATGTCGTTTATTAAGGCAAGAATTAAGGCAAGAATTTTACCATAATTTCTCTACGAGATTCTAGCAATTTAATTGTAGGGGATACCTAACTATTTTCCTGGCCTTCTAGTAGTGCATGTACATGTAACTCCTTCAAGGATTAAGAAAATTGAAAACACTTTCAAAAGTATCAAGTACTTCTGAAGGATGCCAACAGCCAGCCTGTAAGAATTGTTTCATCACTGGCTAAAAGGAGCTTTTCATTGAAGGTTGTCAAAATATATCTATACTTACAAAAATAAAAATAAAATTACGAGATTAGCTCCTTAGTTCTCTATTTAAAAATATGGAAAGGGTTTGTTTTTAAAATTCTGTCAGTGTGCAAAATTGTTGAATGAGCCCCTATTCGCAGTTAAGTACCTATTTTCTTGCCAAAGTGAGTCACAAATCACCAGAGCATACAGTAATCAGTGGCAGATTTAGAGGGAATAAGCAGTGCAGCCCCCTCTCCCCCTTATTTTTTCACAATGTGCTGTTAGATGTGAGCCAATGATGATGTTAATTATAGGGTGATTCCTTTTCAGTTCCCTGGTCTTTTTCCTCTTCTCCCAGGTAACTAATTTTGAGCCAAGCTGGCAGATGAATGGTAGTGGGTAGCATATATATAGACAAGGTACTCAGCCTCCCGATTCAGTTCCCCGTCCCCTCCTTTCTTGTCCCTTGTATGCTCATGCCTCTGGCATTTGCACTCAACATTTTCTATATCTGCCCCTGGAAATCTATAGATAACATACAGCAAGGGTATCCATTCAAGTTCACCTACAAACCTTTGCAAGAGCCAAGGGATTCAGAATAGTTCCTTATAAGAATAGGTGCTTGACAAAGCTTCTTCATGCCAAGAGCTTTTAGCTTTCCGAAGCAGAGATGGCCTGAAAGTGACACTCAAGGTGCCAGTTGTGATGGTCGGTTCTTTTTTCTCACTAACCCGAACAAATCTGAATTAATTTATTCTAAATATTGTATGATGATACAGTGGTCTACTTGGCATATGCATGTAAAAAATATCTTACTGTTAAAATTATAAGGATTTTTTTTCAATTAATAATGTCCATGTTTGTGAAAAATGCATTTATGTTGCACAATCAATGAACACTTAACCCTAACCTAGAATCAGAACACTCACAATCATGCTATGCTATTACACACGATTAAATAGTTACAGGAAACAACTAATTATAGAATGTAAACTTACTCCGAATTTGGGTAGTGATTGTTCGATTATCAGAACCCAAGGAATTGGTGGCGAGACAAGTGAACATCCCAACAGCATCAGCAGTTGCACTTGTCCATTGCAATATAGAAGAATTACTAGATGTGTTACTGGTATTGGTGATTGTGATCGAGTCATTATTATTGCTGAGCAGTATCCCATTAAATTTCCATTCTAGCAAGGGTTGAGGTACACTCATATAATTACACATCAATGTTAAAGTGCTGTTTATGTTGAATGCTTCGAAGGCACTGCTGATGGTCACATCAGGTGGATCTAATATGCATGGTGAATGGACATTAAAATCACATGCCATTATTTTGAAATGACATGTCTAGTTGTTAATGATATACATACATTATCATTAGACTGACTATTGAGTCACTATCTACATAAAATACACTTCCATATGAGAATTAGTAACTATTCTATAACTACCAAAGACTCATCTTAAACATCAGCAAGATAAGTTGAGGGATAATTAACCACCAAAAGGGCACTTAGCTTGCAATATATATATAAATAAATAATATTTGGGCAGATCATACATGTGTGGTGAGGTTGCAACATATCTTACCATCTTTGGAATTAGCTATTTATTCTTCTAAAAATCGGTTATTTTGTTAAAATCACTAGTTGCAATGACTTTCTCGATAATCAACTTTCAAATTACTCACTCGATGATTTGGCTAGATGCTCTAGCCAATAATTTTCCTGATCAAGGCTAGAGCATTATTGTTAAATATCGAGAAAGTGATTGTATCTACACTATGTTAACTGAGAGGTCACTGAATGCAAATAGCTGTAAATTATATATGACAGTATTTAGTGCCATACATGAGCACCATAGCCTTTTTTTAAAACCATCACCAATCATGCTGACCTTGATCTGAGCAGTATATTATTATATAGGGGAAGTGTGCTAGCATTCCCTACCTTGGTTTAACTCAAGGCAGACACAATACACACAGAACAAAATGAAGTGGTTAGAGCACCGGCAGCTGCTGTTGATTAAATTTAGTTAGAAAACAAGCAACAAGTAGGACCACCAGCCAGCTTCAGCTGACTTGCTTAGGAGAACTGGATGAAATGCATGATCATGTAGAACCAGGGGTCCAATTGCTAAGCCATTGATGTTTATGGAGTGATGGATGTAAAACATTGTCCATTGAAGTCATGGACAGTCAACTAGCTGAAGACTGTTGAAGAAAGCATTAACATCCAGTTAATAGTATAAGAGACAGGGTGAGTACTAAGACGGAGAGTTTTAGAAACTGAATTTGCCAATGCCTATTTTGATTGTCTTCCTCTAGGCCAATGGAAAAAAAAGATGGGCTATGAATTGTTTCTGAACAAATTGGTGTGAACTATTTAAAGAGTACAGTGATGGGTACACTTATATCATGTATGATATAAGATAGCCCAAGCTGAACATAGACTACATGTTGATGCAAAGTACACACCAATGATGAGAAAGACTTCCCCATATTATTGGCAGGTAGCTAATATCCTAAGTAGCCCACATAACTTTCAAAGTGACTGCATCATATATAGTTAGATTCCCTAGTGGTGAAAGTATATAGAATAATTAGATGATTAAAAAGATAATTTATCAGGAAATTGTTTTCCTATCCAGTCAAACCTTCCAGGATAATTGCAGTACTACCGATATATTCCATCTCAACTATGATATCTTGAATATTTATTAAATCCTAATTTAGTGTATAACAACTAGCATGATAGTGATTTTCCTGCAATGTATAGAACAGCTAAACATGACCACTATGAATGAAATTGATATGACATACTCCTTTACTTCCAGAAGAACTGTGAGGGAGAATTCACCCAATTGAACCACCATCAATATTTTAATGTAAACTACACCAATATAACCCAAACAGAGTGCATGCAGTGTATCTTACTCAAGCCAGATTACAAGAAATGTTTGTAATTTCTCCAAAATATGATCACTGCTGCAAAAAATATCAGAAATAGAAAAATTATGCCCTCTTTTATATCCGTATAGGGTGGGCATTGACTCTGAGAGATCCATTGTTTGGTATAGTATGGCTAGTTAAAATGATGTTAGACAAAAGTGAAGTGCAAGGGACCAGTGCAGGCAGTGGCTGTGTATGTTGTTCTTCACATTGGTAATTTTCTTCTTGTCCCAAACTGCTAAGGTTTATGATAGTAAAAGCTACTGTGCCGTAGCTAGTTGCTATCATGCAATATCAAGTCACAGCAAGAGGATAGATCACACTGCCCACCTCTCATGAACTTCTTAAGTGTCTATAAAAGTTGTTGGAATAACCTCATGGGTAACTTGTCTGCCTGCAGAGCACACTTGCGTTTACATATTTTCCAAGTTCCACCTTCAAAAGAAGCTGAAAACTATATCTTTCAAAGCACCTTTTTGTCATGTTTTTGATGAAGTCACTGACAAATATCCTTGGGAAATCCACTACTCCAGAATCCAGGAAGTTAGACTTCTACATTATATATACACACAATTAAAATATTCACACTACAAACCTAGGAATTTGTTTCTCTAAAAGGGTTTACTAAGGGGAAGAGTCTTACAATTAGCTTCCATATAAACTTATGAAATTGTGTGAAATGTCATAATATACCTGCGTGGAAAAATACAACCTGGATAGCAGTTTCCACTTTTACACCTAGGAATTAATCTGGAAAAGATGGTTTGACAAATATGGGTGTGATTTCTTTTGGGGTGTAGCTTTCTCATGAACGCGTGCATACATGAAATCCCCACTGATGGTCTAGGGCTTTGGATACCCAATGGGCAGAAATCCATTAAGGGGCCTCTGTCATCTGGTTCACTATAAATGAACTGTGAATAGGGCCTATATGTCCTGTAGTGTTTTGGATCACTCTTTGGATAAAAGCACCGACTCAATAAAGCAAAATTACAACAAAAAAATTAAATAGTCAAATTTAATTTTTCCTTTTTGTACATTGGTTTAGATAATTTGTATTGTTTTACTGTAGCTAACTATTCCAAAATTATTGAAATATACTCATATGAAATTTTAAACATCCCATGCTTTGGGTCATCAGTTGGATCACTCTTTGGATAAAAGCACCGACTCAATAAAGAAACAAAAAAATTAAATAGTCAAATTTAATTTTTCCTTTTTGTACATTGGTTTAGATAATTTGTATTGTTTTACTGTAGCTAACTATTCCAAAATTATTGAAATATACTCATATGAAATTTTAAACATCCCATGCTTTGGGTCATCAGTTAAACTAAGGTCATTTAGTAGATGTGGTAGTAGTACTAGCATCCGAGGGCTGCTGAATGTAGTGCATCAAATGTTTAAGCAGCTTATGAAGAGTGGTAATATTTTGTATTCTAGAAGGCTAAGTAGCAAAGGCAAAAAAACACATCTCATCCACAAATGTAACAATGTGTATTTGCTGAAGCTGTTTTCCATTGACAAGTAGAATCATCGTCAAATTTAACTGCAACATTGTGAACCATGGCTATGGATTGAAGGGAAACCATCATGCAATGGAAGAGAATTGCTTTAACACATCTTAACATTTATTTGGTGACTAGTGATGATTCAGTGATACAAAAATGTTACCTGGTCAGAAATATATACTCCGTTGATCTTTTCAACATTTTAGAAAGCAAGCATGATCATGAACCATATTACATGCCTGAACTAGGCAAAGACTAATTATGTGTATTCTATCTTGAGAGGACTAAATTACATTCAGCCATTGCAATGAGAGTTATTATCATGACCACATACATGTATAGGGGTTACTTGACCAGGGGAAAGACATGGCAGATTTTAGAGCCCATAGGCAATGTTCTTGCCATTCAAATAAAACCACATGCTATGAAAAGGAGGTAATATGTGCAAGTCCACCAGGAGAAGGTTGGGGTCTGGTGACCATTGGTCATGCTCCCTTGCTATGCTACATCCCCAAGCTTTAACCCTTTGTAAGCCAGGCTTCCAACACATAATGATTGGCAGATTTTAACTATATATAAAACTGCTTGTGTGGAAACGAGAGAACTAGAGTGTTTATAGTCTGTAGTGGAGTTCATAGAGAGTTTCTTGACATACAGAAATCCACTTGGTGATTGGAATGAGCACTTCCCATATCAATTTTATGCATCAGCTTGTCAGTTTGGCTGACACCTTCTCCAGGCCTTGAACATATGCCAGAATAAGATATAAGAAAACAGAAAAGCTGATCTTCCTCTTCATCACATAATTAAGTGCTGCACTTTGAAATCATTCCCAGAACATTTGCCTCTTATTTTCAGGTAACTTGTCACCTTCATGCATGTCCCTAGCAACATCCAAGACTACACAGAGTCCATTTCTTCTAAAGTTGTTATCCCTGTTTTCTCATGAATAGTGACCGTCCAGGAGTGAGGTTTGAGGAGATGCAGCACAACTATTTTGTAATTTTGAACTCACCACTGCTCTCACCACTAAGATATAACAGTTGTTGGCTTATCTTGCTTCTGGAAATCAATTTCCCCCATCAATGGAGTGCTGCATCTTGGCAAGGGCTTCTATCTCACTTCTTGGGTTGGGTAGGATACATATTTTGGTTGTCAGTTATACAATTACTTTTTGTGGTTCCTCCTGTTGGTATCCCAGTGATATAGTCACTTCTGATTTGGCCAATTATAGATGCACCTTCGATATTGTAGCCATTCTCCTGTACGAAATCAAGGCTAATTATTTCTCTCTGTCTCAGACCTTTCCATCCAGCATGAGATTGACAAGGGAAGATCCACTTATGGAAATAGATGTCCCATCCATGCCCCATCAGTCGGAGCTCTGTCTATGGCTCCAGTATCTGTGACTCATTTTTGCACTTGTCTCACATGTCAATCCATACAAGAGACACATCAACTAGCAGGGAGGTTGTCAAAGTTGATGTAGCTAGATATAATTATGGTAGAAACTTTATGGTTATGATGAGCCTTAGGTTCACCTCCCTCCAAGTGGTTCAGACTACTGAGGGTTTGTCATTTCCCTGGTTTTGGTATGAGCAATCTCGTGAGAAATGACCACTTTGACCATGGTAACAAGTCACTGCTCCAAGTAGCAGGCTACTATTGCTACTGCCCTTCCTTCTTCTTCACAACTTCACCATGTCAGTTTCCTGCTTTTTTCTCAACTTGAGCATAGCTTCCACTCTTTCCATCCTTACCAATAATGGCTTCATCATCTATGCTGTGTTGTACTGAGACACTCACTGATTCATCTTCTTGGTAACTTCAGCTTTGGTTTAAGGAATACCTCTGGCTTAAGAGCAGCACTTATGGCTTCTTCTGGCATTGTAGGCCTCCATTTCCTAACTTTGAACCCCTCCTGAACATCATTGATTTGAGAGAGATAATGCATCAGTGCATTTGCTCTCTGGCAGCCATTTGAAAGTGAGGATAAGCCTTGTCTGCAAGTATTTCAAGTCTTCTGAAAAATAAGCCCAGCTTTCTGTCTTCTTCCTTATAATTCTGCTTTGAACTGGTTTTTCATGCTCTCTCTCAAAGCACTCCTTTGGCGCTTCCTTGATGGCTATGCAGTTCTTCTAGACATTTCAGGGAAAGTATTACACTCTCTGTTTAGAACTATTACACTTTTTGAGCTTCATTCTTTGTATTTACTGTTCCAACATTCTCAAGTTGGAAATCTACGGGCCCAAATCCTTTTGCCAGAAATTATGTACGGGAGAACTAATGGTCAGGAATGCTTCTGCTCAGTCTTTTTCAGACACGCTTCACTCTTCAGAGCGCATAATAATCAATTTACCTGTGGTAAGGTTGGTCATAATCAACAAGAATGCAGATTTTGTGACAGAGATTGTCACCACGAATAAAGGGCATATAGCAAGTGTATGTAGATCAAAGAAAAGGGAGAATAAACCTAAAAGTCAAAAACCTACAAACCACGTCAACCGACAAACCAAGTAACTGTGGAAGCAGAGCCTACAAACCCAGTCACTATAGAGACAGTGCTGCTAGCTGAAGATACAGAGCATATATCACACTACATGCTACGACATGGCTTCATCTCTAATCTCCAATAATTAGCCCACTTACAGTGGACAAGAAGTCTGTCACCATGGAATAAGATACTGGAGCAGGTATCACCATAATGGCAGAGAAGACATTCAAGTCACTGTTTCCCAATAACCAAGTGCAGCCATCCTCAACTCTACTCAAGAAGTCCACAGGGGAACAACTGAAGATGATAGGTGTGCCTCAAGTACATGTGAGCTACAAGGAGCATACCAAGGCACTATCTCTCACAGTCATCATGGGTGATGGATCATGCTTATTTGGGAGAAATTGGCTGAAGCAGATTAACTTGGACTTGAGTGAAATCAAATCCATTGCTTAACACAAGAAGGAACCCAGGAACACCTTCAAAACAGGTAAATAGATGTGTTTGGTGGGAGTTATTAGGCTCTATACTAGTAAATTACACAGTAAGGCCTGAAGGTCAATACCATATTCTGTAAGACACAGGTAGAGGAAGAGCTTCCAATTAGAGAGGAAGAGCATAGAAAAAGTGTCCCACAGAGGCTGGGCCACCCCAATAGTTCCTGTTCTAAACATGGCAAGTTCAGAATCTGAAGGGATTTTTAGGTCACTGATAACACTACCCTTGAAGTGGATCAATATCTACTTCCTAAAGCTGATGATCTTTTTGCCACACTAATAGTACACTAATAGCTGGGGTTCAGAAATTTACCAAGCTAGCAGATTACTCTCGACACAGACTCGATAAGCACTGTACGATTAACACCCACCAGAGATTACATCATTACACTTGTTGACCTTTGAGAATTGCCTCTACCCCTGCACAGTTCCAAAAGGTAATGGATAGTCCACAGGGCATTCATGGCACCAGGTGATAAATAGAAGAAGTACTTGTAACAGGAAAGGATAATGCAGAGCACATGAGGAACTCAGAAGACGTTCTCAAAATATTTCAGGACTAAGGCCTACACCTGAAGCTGGCCAAGTGTTTCTTTTGCAAGCTTTCTGTGGGGTACCTAGGTCATTTGGTAGATGCTAAAGGACTGCGAGCCACACCTGACAAGATTGCAGCTGTTCTAAAGGCTCCTTTACCGAAGAACATATGCCAACTCTGCTCCTTCATAGGACTGGTAAATTATTACCGTAAGTTTGTGCCTTGTCTGGTCAATGTAATCAAGCTACTGAATGGCCTGTTAATTAAGGATCAACTGTGGCACAAGACCCAGAGTTGCACCGAAGCAGTCAATGCTGTGAAGGTACTCCTCATGTCAGATGTCCTTGCTAGCTATGATGTGAGCTTACCTGTCAAGTTGGATGCTGATACTTCACAGTATGGACTAGGTGCAGTGATGTTACATGTTATGCCTGATGGGACAGAACGATCGATTGCATTTCCCTCCTAGGTGCTCAACATTATTTTCGCAGTCCAGAAGTTCCACACCTACCTGTATGGCTGATCTCACCTTAGTAACTGATCACAAATCCTTACTCAGTAAGGATTACCAGCGATCACAGCAGCCCAATTACAATGTTGGGCAATTTTGCTTTTAGCGTATTCCTACGATATGTAATATAGATCTACCACAGCTAATGGGAATGCCGACGCCCAATTAAGGCTACATCTCCCAGACAATGTCACCAGACCTTCTTGAGAGACACACCTCTCTAGCCTCTGCCAGATAGAAGCCTTACCAGTAGCCAGTTCCCAAATCTGGAGAGCAACTTGCAGAGAACGAGTCTTATCCAAGATACTTCCTATGTCAAAACAGGGTGGACAATATCTGGGTCAAAGTCAGTGAAGCCACACAAAGCGAAGTGGGGTGAACTAATGCTTGAACAAGGTTGTCTACTATGGAGTTGCAGAGTGGTAAGATCTCTGCAAGAGAGAGTTTAGCAAGAAGTACACAAGGAGCATATGGGTGCCTCATTTAGAGATCTGATACTGACAGAGGACAATTAAAGACTAGTCCGCATAGCAATGACTTCATGACTTTTCTGCAGTGAACTTAACCTCCACCTCCTCCTCCTTTATCAGATTCATTCTCTTTCTCCAAGCCTAACTTGTCAAAATCTATTGCTGTTCACCGGTATCCCACTCGAGCTTGGAACGCTCCTGACAGATTTTCTGATAGTGTCTCATCTCAGTGGTAAGGGAGGAGTGTAGCAGCTGACTACTAAGATTTGTGAGATTTAACACTAACAATCTTTATTATCTATTGATTTTAGGCATCATCTTTATTCATTGTTAATGTTGCTTGGCGCTCGCCACCCATACATAGTGTACTTATGTCAATATTTGTATCTGTTCGTGTATCGTTTTATGAATCTCTTGAGAATAATATTATCTATTGAAATCAACTTGGTTACCATTGGCAGATACATTATAACAGAAGTCACGCCAAAGACTATCCAAGATCTAAACATAGTAGGTGACAAGCTCGACCGAAATGCTAGAATAACAAAAAGTGCTATAGTCAAAAGATTGAGAAACTTTGTTTACTTTGTCTGAAATCTTCCCATTTTATTGTTCTGGCTACACCAGAATTTGAGCAGTGTCGATAAAAAAAATATTAGTGCTATAACTTCGGTTGAATCAATATAAAATCCAAGGTTGCATAGGAGCATACATTCCAATCCCAATCCAACATTCACCTTATTTAATTATGTACATCATGGCAGACCTTCAGTACAAAATGCATTTATGTAATCCTATGTTTACATATCCACATAAGTTAACCCCTCCACCAGCAGATTTATGACAGAGATACTCTATAAAATGTATGATTTTCACATTAATTTATTTACTACAAAAAAGGTGAAGAATATTGCCTAGCTACCATAATTACATTATGTAGTAGCTAATGAGTTGATAAACAATTGTAACAAACTTTCATTGTTTAGCGCCAAACCTCATTTCCATTAATCTCACTATAAAAAACAAGAAGTAAAAAAGAAAGGTAAAAATGTTTTTCCTATCAACTGTTGACAACATGAATTTGAGCAGTGCTGACAAAAAAAATTGGTGCAATAATTGTTTCAGTTGAATCAGAATAAAATGCAAGGTTGCATAGGAGCATACAATCCCAACATTCACTTTATTTATTTATGTAAAGCATGGCACACAATCAGCACAAAATGCAACATAATTTGATGGTATCCCTATGTTTACATCTCCACATAAGTTAGGGACTTTCATAATATGAGTCAAGTACCAACATTGCCATGGCTAACTCTCACTAATATCAACAGAATAATACTGTTGCAAAACAAATGTGAAACAGCCTGACTGCAATCCATGATTATTACATGCTACGTACATTATGTACCAAAAAGTGAATTTACTGAGAGAACTCTTAAACTTACAATGCACCACAAGATGAATGAATTTATTTGGAATCTGAACCATGATTGTTGGATCATTCAGAATCACTTCACATCTATATTGTCCTGCGTCACTTCTCAAAAGCGTCAAACGTAAAACACCTCCACTGCCAACTGGCACATTCGTAGGACCATACCAAATGGTTAGCCCACCAAGAGGAAGAAGGTTTCGGTTTATGCAGATAATTAAAAAGGTGGTGCCTTCGACATAGAATTCTGAAATGCTGCCAAGCAGCGCAAGTGGGATTGGATCTTTGGTGGAAAATGGAAGGAGGAAAGGAGGAAAGAACAGATGAGGGTAGAGAAAGGTATATAGAGGATAGGGAGAAGTATGAGGAGTGTGTGGGGAAAAATAAATAGTTAATAATTAAGAAATGAAGAGGGAAACTGAGGTTACAATACACAGCACAGTAAAACATTATTTCACTTACTTAAAGTGCCCACACGCCTTGAAAATAATCTGGCTCTAAAGTCAAGACATGTAAATAAATATATTATTCCATCCTGTAGAAGTGGAAAACTTTCAAAATTAGTCACAATCAGTTGACTTTCTATTACTGTGACATCAGCATTCATGGAGATTATCATATTATTCACATAAAAAAAGGAAGCATCAGTTGCTAGCATATCCTCATAGTTCTGACATGGGAAGCATGTAGGTACTATCGATGTGTTGACATATGCAGTCGATTCATCTGTACCTCCTATGACTATTTCCTGATTGCATTGAACAGTATCTGAAGAAATAAAGCAATACACATCATAATATCCTCTCATTAATGAATTAAAAATAAATAAGCTAGGGCTACATAAAACATAGAA
Source organism: Cladorhizidae sp. MBARI D1340-BT2 (assembly GCA_028752905.1). NCBI lineage: Eukaryota > Metazoa > Porifera > Demospongiae > Poecilosclerida > Cladorhizidae > Cladorhizidae sp. MBARI D1340-BT2. The sequence goes on from JAQNBH010000011.1 coordinate 9,228,565, forward strand.
ACTGTAGAAAAATGGTTTAAAACATTAGTTGGGTTTGCTAAGCAACTATCCTCAAACTATGCAAATTAGAAATATTACAATTATTACGACACCACTTTTGAAAATGATATTTAAAGATAGGGTATTATTTTCTGTGGGACAGAGTGCACTGGAATTTATTCCAGATGATCTATTTGAATTATCTTAGGCTGATTTTTTTCACTTTCTGTTTCTCTCTTCTTTTCTCTATAATATGCCAGCAGAACCAACCAGGTAACAGCTATGCAATATGGTATTATCTTGCTATACTCAATTAATGGCATGCAAGTTGAGATAAGAGAGCAACATGGCCATGCATCACTGGATTTATCCCAAGTTGCATGTGTAAGAAGAATCTGCAGCTTCAATGTCTTTGCCATGAACATGCCACATACCAAGTCTTGCATGACTTTAAAATGCTATTCAGTAAATATCTCTCCAGACATTCGTTAAAATTCATGTGAAGGAAGATACTCTCATGTTGTTATTAATAATGTAATATTATGATGCTTGAACATAAAACTTTCTACAGTCTAGGAATTGTTTCATCTCTCTGGTTAGGTAAACACCTATTTAGTAAGATAGTCATAAAAATAACCACATATTGGTCATCAAAAGCCAGTGGCAATTGTAATACGTCAACCTCCACATTATGAAATAATCCAGTGACGCAGGAATAGGTTGCATGTTGGTCTGACAGCATGACTAGTGTCTTTCCATGATTAAAACACTAGATGCGAGTGACAATACTTCTTAAATTCAGCTGTCATTCCTAAGCACCAATTCTATGGAGCAAGTTCAAGTACCACAAAATTAATTTAAAAAACTGCTACTATCTGCCTTTGAAATCATAACTTGTCGCTATACTCTTTAGTTAGCATATATCATCTACCGGGAAAGTTACGGTTCTCAAGGTGAAGAATACCTTCAATGATATCAAAGGATTTACTGCGTAAGATATGTAACTTTTGAGCCTCATTATCATCCAATATTGTCCCATCCATAACATAGTCATAAAAATATGGGTCACTATACCACTCGTCACCATGCTGTATAGTCACAACCTCAACAGATACAACCATAGCTGGGTTCCTTGAGAGTGTGTCCACACTATAATTATTATTTTGATATACAGATTCATTTCCTCGACGATCATTCCCCAGCATGCCAACTTTGCTGAAAGGTTTGTTGTACACAGAAGAGAGTACACACTGCACAACCAATTGTACCATGAACAAGGAAGTAGGCACAAAAATAGTCTATCTTCCACACAAGACAAAGTGTTTGTAACTCAATTGTGGAATAATTCTGCTCCTGCTTGTGAAGAGTTCATGCGGCTTGGGTGCAGTTGTTCCTTCTCATTAATTTGAGACAAAACAGCTACTAAACTGGTCAAGCCAGCTTCAGTCTCTAACGTGAACTGATTACCTGGTCCAAACTATGGATAAGTTGATAGAAGTACACTACACAGTAGATATTTCAATTGTTCAAAAGCTTCCTGACATTTCACTGTCCATTCTAAATACCAACTTTCTTTGTCAAAAATTGAAAGCATTCAAGATATTAGAAAGTTAGGTATGAAGCACTTGTGTTTTGCTAGATCAAAAAAAAAGTCTAAGTTTAGATACACCAATGTGTACTTGATAATTCCAGAATTTTCTAGGTCTGGTGTTATTCTATGTCCAGAGATAGTATGTATGTCTAAAATAACATTTCCACTCTTGTACACTCTTGTACAAAAAAATGCTGAATGGCATGTGGTTGAAATCAAACAACCCGCAGTGAGTAGTGGTAGTGTTTTCTCAGTTGGCATTGGAATCTAGCTGGATCTCTGTCAGATAGTAATAAAGCACTGAGCTTATCAATGGTATCCAGGATGTCCTCAATTCTAGGAAGAGGGCATACATTTTTCTTGGTACATTTTTCTTGGTAATAGCATAAGATGTCTGTCAATGCAAAATCATGTTTTGAAATACTTTTTTGGTACAAGGACTGCAGGGTTGGTCCACGAACAGATTGTTGGATTCCTATCCCTTCTTTCAATTTTAGCATGTTCACAATATCTGTACAACCTACATCATCATCCACAAAAGCAAACACATCATCAGAGTCCACTACCAACTGCTTCAACTCTTCCAAAACAGTGGTTTCCCTCTGGCATTTAGAAGTGGAGTCCAAGTGTTGGTGTGCACTCATGTCTGAAGCTTACTGTCTTGAAGTGTCTAACAACTTGTGCATTACAATTAAGGATATGATGTTAGCTGTTTATACCATAAAAGTTATCTCTACACTCGCAATCTTAATATCGATTTCTATCGTGGCATTTATAGCAGTGCAACTACTGTGCTAACATAACTGTCACCGCTATTGCACAAAATGTTGCTCCTTGAGACATCTTCTGGAAGCCAATATATTTTCAAGAGGCTTATCAGACAAAGAAGAAACAGAATCTCCCTCACCTGGAACTATATGTGCTGATTTCACAACACCAATGTACTGTGGCTCTACAAGATTCCAACTGCTTGGAAGACTCCCCTTGTGTTTCACTTCTGTCTACTCTCTCAGGATAATTGCTCTTGAAATGTCCCGGAACTCACAATTGAAACACTTGATACTGGACTGCCATTTCCAATAAGGAGCAGAAGACAGTGTGCTAAGTGCCTGTTCAGTATTCTTAGCATTGCCTGAGATTGCTGAACTGTCCAGCTTCTTCCTTTTGATCGAGGGGTAGCACTAACACAATACTGCTGACCATGTTGCTCATATGTCCTGCTTTCATAGAGTTCATTGAACAATTCTCTGGCCTTAGGTGCCCCAAACTACTGCTGCCTCATTGAGAATAATGCCTGAAGGAATTGCCTCTCAGCAACCAGTCCCGCTCCCTAGCACTTAAACCGGGGAATGCCTTCTTCCTAAAGACATCACCTGTATACCCATCTTTTCCACATAGTCATTGGCCTAAGTAACTCCAACACCTTCAGTTCCTCAATATCAACGGTTAAATGTAAGCATTTGATATTGATATAGCCTTCAACAAATTAGCTACTAAAGTGCTATATAATTATTGTGGAAGTCACAGTCAATGATTTTAAACTTTTTTTGCTCGATCTATATATATCTCAGGAGAACATTGTTAGTGGCTTCCAGGTACCACCCAGAAACTATCAAGGTCCCCTACAACTGCCAAGTCATACACATCAACAGTGAGATATGTAGTTGCAAAGACATTAGGAAGGATGAGAGGGGGCAGAGGCTATATGTGCTTCATTGCCTCAAAAGCTGACTGAAGCTGTGAAGTGCACTGACAGTCATGTCCCTTTACATGAAACATGTTACGTCAGAATGTGCTACAAATTCGTGGGAAAAAATTACAATACCTTAGAACTCAGTCAAGGTCTTGGCATCTCACAGTTGTGAATAGTCTTCACTCACTCTGAATTACTGGGCACTCTAAATTCGGGCACTCTGAATTCCTGGGCACTCTGAAGTCTGACTTGGTGGCCAAGGAAGTCAACAACTCTAAATACGTATTTAACTACATCGAAAGCGAGGCAATTTTCAGCCAGTAGGCATAGGTTTGCATCACAGCTCTCTCATGTCAGGCCTGGCAATGAGGATATCATCCACATAGAGAAAAATGAACTCCTCAAGGATTTGGTCCATAAGCCGCTGAAAGGCTTGTCCTATATATTTTAGGCAAAATATATCCCCCCAAAAAGGGTGAATGGCAATATTACTGTAATGTTTGGCATCAGTAGGGACTTGTTTGTACCACATACCATATAGTCAAAGCTCATCAAACCTAGTCCAAGTTTCAGGCATTTTTTCCCTCTCACACTGAATGAGGTGCTCACTTGAAAATAATTCTGCTTCCCCATGCATTATGATAGAAGAATTATTTACGATGCAGTTAATCAGTTAATAGGGTTAAATAATAAACCTATTGTTTCTCCATTTACTTTTTCAGGTTGACTTTGAGTTATGAAAGCCATCCATGATTTCTTTAGTAAATGTAACACCAGACTTGAAAATTGGAAGAATACTGGAAGACAAAATGTCTAACTCTAGAAAAACAGCCTTATTAAATTCAGTAACACATTTGCTATTGTTTTTCTCAATATTTCCTTGTTTATGAAACGTGTAGAAGTCCTAACAGGGCACACTTACACTGAACCCCCCCCCCCCCCCCCCCCCCCCCCCCCCCCCCCCCCAACACACACACACTACACAATGTGACACGGCTACATGGCTACATTTATTTTGTAGAAATCTCACTTACCGGCTTTGACATGGCAAAGTAGAAGACATGTCAAACACAAAAACGCATTCAAGAGCTTTTCCATCACTTACTGGTGGATGTTCACGGACAAGATCAGACTTGGTTACCCGAGTTAGCGCATGCTTGATAATACAGGGGAACGTGGTTCACCACGCACGCATGCGGGCGTTCACGCAGCGTGATAAGTGGCTGGCAAGTACATAATAATTAATTATGCTTGCCACCAAGCGCAATGTGGAGTACTGCACACTCATGGGGTGGCTCAGATGTAAAATATCATTTGCCATCCTCAGATCTGCTGTGATGTGTATTAGAGGAAGCAGATCTTCGAGACATCACCCCATCAAAGATGCAGACATAGCCCTGGCTTGCTCTGAGGGTTGTGTCCCACCCGAACATTAGAACACGAATTATAATATCATACAGTCTGACTTCAGAAATCAATTACATTTGTTGTAAAAAAATAAAAATAAAATAAAATAAATAAATAAAAAGTTGTTTTGTTTTACCTGGCAAGTATATATATACATCCGGTAGTCGCTGGTCCCAAGAGATTTTATGTTTTCCATCGAGAAGCATGGGACAAAAAGAAGCTTTAATTAAGCATTCAATGTTTCAGTGCTATGGCTAGACTACCATGATGCCAAAGCCTCTGTAGCTATTTTGTTTCTAGAGGCGAACAAACACAATCTACTGCCTAGGCCCCGCCCTAGGGGGTTACGAAGCCTTACATCAGTCAACGCTTATGGCAATTGTAAAAATACTTTCAAGCTATAACTTTGGCAGCTTCAAGTATCGTACAGTGTAATCAGCTGATTTTAACCCTTCAAGCATGCCTAGAATTATTTGCGAATGAAAATGCATTATAACTATGAAATATCGTCTTTAGGCTTATCTAATAGTGCTATCTAGCTACCTATGTTTCTATAGATCCATCTACCTACCACATAGCTATAACTTATATTTAGTTTTGTAGTGTCTTTAACTACATTGCCCTGAAGTTGATCAATGTTCATTGGGTTGTGCAGAATATTCAGTGCCTGAATACAAGTTTATGTCATAGCTATATACCTATGTGTGGTAACATTGTCTGAGGTAAGTTTGAAAGTATAATAACTACGGAATACAAAGGTTCTAAGTGTGAGGTTATTACTAACGATTTAGTCAAATAGCTATGCAGTGGATGCAGCTTCCGTTTTGAATCATAATGGAGTGACCACAGGTGTAATCTTTGTGATTAGCTATCAATCTCAGTGGGAACCAGTGCTTTGCAGGGCAAGGTAACGGATTGCATCTCAAATATGATACCGAGTGTGTTGCCAATAGCCATAGCCTGTTTTACCTGGCTTGCTCTAACTGGAGGTGATACCATGTTTGGGCATTGTCAAAATTGCTTGCCTCTGTAGAGAATTTATGAGACATGAAGTTGGTGAGGAAAGTTCCGACAGTGTATTTATCATCACTGCATTAATGTCTATGTTGTAGGCTCCTAATATATATAATAGACTCATAAGTGTAATGGCGGCTGGGATCTTTGCAATCCCTCCTATTTAAGTTGGGATTTCAAATTCTAATAGTTTTCCTGCATTCCATAGATTTGTCTTTTACAGTGCCACCTCATATATCTTATGAATGTCTAGAAAATTCCAATCTCATCTCTCCATCTCAGTTTGGTTTTCTCCCTCACCGCTCTACTTCATCTGCCCTCCTCTTTGCTGTCCATTCTTTCCATACGCTTCTTAAAGCTGTGTGTGCCTGCTTCCTTGACCTAAAAAAGCCTTTGATTCTGTCACTCATGCACCCCTACTACACCTTCTCTCAACTCTCCAATGTCCCCCTTGGCTCCTCAAATGGCTCCATTCATATCTTTCATGCCGCTCTCAACAGGTGGTCATTTCTGGGTCCACCTCATCCCCTCTTCCAGTTTCTTCTGTTGTCCCTCAAGGTTCAATCCTTGGGCCCCTTCTCTTTATCATTTATATTTTAATGGAGTATGTAAAGTCCCTCTGTCTTCTTCCTGCAAGATTATTCTGTATGCTGATGATATCCTACTTTTCCAACCTGTTAACTCCCTTTCTGATTTCTCCCTATTTCAACAAAATCTTGATCCTCTTGGATCTCATCCAACTTTCTTACATTAAATTTTCAAAATCGAAATGGATGTTTATAACTTACAAAGTCTCTCCTATCTTCAAAACTTTGCCCTCGCTCTTCCTACTTGGTTCCTCTCTTGATTTAGTCTCCGAGTTCAAGTATCTGGGTGTTCTCTTATCTTCCACACTATCCTGGTCTAAACACATATCTTTCATTTGTAGTAAGTCTCGTCGCCTCTTATATCGACAATTTTATCATCACTCTGATTCCTCTTCTCTTCTGTGTCTATACACCTCTCTAATAAGACCTCACCTTGAATACTGTTCTTTTCTATGGGACCCACAATCTGCGCACCTCTCCATGTCTATCCAAAAAATAAAATTCTATGCATGCAAAATTTGTCTAAAGACTGGTCCTCTGACTATTCCCTCTTACATTCTAATCTAAAACTCCCTACACTCTCCTCTCGTCATCTCAACTCTAAACTCATACTTCTCTTTAAGCTTTTGCATAATTACATTGACTTTCCAACCTCACTGCCCTCCTCCACCTTACAACATTAGATCATACCACCCCCTCAACCTTACTTTCATTTTCCCTCGTACTCAGTCTTTTAATGTATCTTTTTTCCCTTCTGTCATTCGTAAGTGGAATGCTCTTCCGAACAATATTAAGGAATCCCGTTCTCTTAGCTTATTTAAACATTACATACAAACTATTTCATAACATTCATAATGTATTTCATGTGTTGTGTGTATTGTGTGCTCTTTGCGTTAGCCAGTGGTTATTGAGCATGTTTTTGGAAATTAAAAAACATTTTTTTTTTAATTAAAAAAAAAAAAAGTATCAATTGTGTAAAATTAGCTGTAAAGTCATAGTCTGTATGCAGTTGACAGGTACTTTAATTTGATAAGGACCATCTCCACAGCATACCTCCATCGAACTATAGTATAGCATACAGGTAAATGGTTTCTCTCTCAAATATTCTACACAAAAAAACTTTTTTCTTGCGAATATATACCAACATCCAAAGTAAGAAGTAGCATTGATTTTTTAAATCTAGCATTGGCGTACTCTTGAAGCCCTTCAAATTTATTTTCCAACCGCATGCTTGACTATGTAATCAAGTTTTAGATAGCACCTAATAGAAAAAGTCATTGTATAGAGTAGGGCTTCTGGTGCTAATTTTAGCTCTCTGGCACTTGGCAATCTAGAGTTAGTTATGCTCAGGCACTCAGGTATTAAGGTACCTCCCATCTTAGCTCCAATAACTTGGGTATAGTTATTATACCTATGAAAAATGTTTTTGTATCAAAAGAGAGCACACAGAGAGACCTATCTTTTGAGCTAATATCAAGTCCATACCATAAAGTGTGCAGAATCTATGGAGCTATAAATTGGTAAATGCAAGTTTTTTTAGCGCCTACTAGTTTGTGATCATATCCCCTCTTCCCTAATAACTGGATATCTACATAATTTGATTTTCCTAGTGAACCTCTCTAGCAAGGATTTTGTTTACCGTAAAAGCTCCATTCAAGCATCATGGACCATCTGTTGTAATGCACAAATTAATAGAAAGAAATTCCATAAATGTCATGCAACAATATGTATTAAGTGTTGTCGTGGCATGTGGTTAGATCACTAAATAACATACTCATGGTGTTGCCCCTATGGTATCGACTTGAAAACCATGTCAGCAACCAAAACCTAAGGTGGTGAAAAGAGGACCCGGAAGACCAAAGGAAGTTACTGTGGTTCTGTCATACACCAGCAGTGGTTACAGCAGTAAGTAGACTCGAGCTGTGATACTAATACTGACCTTCACGATTTTCTGTTGATGAAGCAAGCGGAAGTGTTACAAAATTTTACAGTACAGAATCTAGTTGTTGTCATGGGGATTGTTGGTGTTCTGAAGCTGTTTGTTATTGTCATAGCTAGCGACTATAAGATATTAAAAACTGGACCTAAATATATAGATACTGATTTTCCTAGTGAACCTACCAAGCAAGGATTTTGTTTTCTCTAAAAGCTCTAATTTAAGCATAACATCAATCCATTCACTATGCTACATGTGGTAACCCTCTAAATTGAAGTAAAAGAAAACAAGATTCCTATAGCAATAATAGTAGCTACATTCAAAAAGGGTGATGAAAATGCATAAATAAAAATTTATTTGAATAAAATCTGACACAATTAGAATGATGCTGCATGAATGGAGCATTTATGGACCTCTCCCACAACAACAATTCTCAACGAAATACCTCCTCAACACTATTGACTCCTTCCCATCATGAGGTACTCTTTCATGTGGATGGAATCCACCTTATAATATATAGAATGAAATGAAATATTCCATGCCTTTTAAGCATTCCAATGGATTATACCATGCAGTGGGGAAAAAATCAATCCCTAAAAATTATTAATAAAAGTGAGACTGAACATACTAAAGACTATGTGCAAGTTAGCATTGCCACATGTTTCCAATTAATATTACACCATTCAGACATTTATAAAGAACTTGTGGTCCAAATGTCACTAGAATTCCAGAAGATCTAATCCATGGAACAAATACAATGTTTATGTTCCATTCCAATAAAATATGCACTGGACCAATGGACCAGAAATTAACCACATGTTACTTTTGCTTGGAACAGAATTCAGCTATAAGGCATGCATCTAAATCGACATTTTCATCATCCATCTATCTATCTCAGTTCTTTTCCATGCATACTTCACATATCAAATCTAAATTCCCATTCCTAACCTAGTCTAGTACCTGAAGACACATTTTTAGAGATCTAAAATCTGGAAATGGCCAAAACAGTCAATACTCCCCCACTCTAGTATGTAAGCATTGATATTTACAGCTGGTATGTTTACTGATGAGAAACTTATTTTTGTATGAAGAAAAAGATTAAAGTCAGTAAATACATGACCATTGGACGATGTGAAAGAATGGTGATGATAGTTCATGGCATTGTTACTAGACCAGGTAGGCTAAAATCTCTTATTATGATTCTATGCCCTCTAGTGATGCTTGATTGCTGATGTCGATTTCTGTGGCACTTGTGGTTTTCTGATCATTTCCACTCCTTCTGTTTTTAACCTCTGCGATCAGAAAGATGTGTAGTTATAGGACCTTCCTTTTCCTTCCCAACAATTGGCAACCTTTGTATCAGAATATGCTTTCCAAAGGTGAATATTATCCAGTTATCCTTTTGGGGGAGGGAGGGCCAAAGAATACTTCAATCTTCATCACGGCACAATACTTGCTAAAGTAAATCTAGCAAGTCTGAAGAATGACTTTACTGATAATGACTGTGGTGTTGTGCTGAAACATTGGCTCAATAAATCAAATTGAAATCAGACATTTTTTAAGTCCAATGACAGGTAAAATGTTGTGTACCAGAAGACTCTCTTTTGCAAAATAAAATTGTTCTTGCTAATCATGAAACTCACGATGAAAAAAGGAGTGTTAAGATATTAGGAGATATGTGTAATATTGTTTGACACCTATTTCATAATTTCAAAATGGAAGATAGCAAAACTGGGGATGGGGTGAGGGGAATAGAGAGAGAGAGAGAATATTTAAAAATTCATTATACCATCAGCTAAAACGTACAATGGCAACCTGCTGCTGTGGTTTTAGCAGCTAATAGGACTCCATGCATGTCTTAATCCATTGCTAACATTGAAATCATTTATTTTGTTTAGTGATTTGTGGCTCATTATAATGGAGACTAGACTAAGTCAGAGTTGAGTGCACATTATAATCTAAATTCAGTTTGTTATAAAAACAAAATATGGTAACTCGAAGAACAAAAACAATTTAAATAAAGAAAGAAGGAGTGTAGCTGGACCTCAACTAGCTATATAGCTAGATGACCCATTTAGAAACATGCACACCAATATTGTACTGGTTTTATGTACATATAAATATCACATTCATATATGATAATTGTGAACATTCTTCTAACATATAATAAAAAGTGAAACAAAACAAAACACGACCAAAAAATAATAATTTGTAAATAGAACTGGTACTGACAGATGCAGTGTCCTCACTGGATGCCGATGGAAATTCTCTGAAACTGGTTATGATCAACGTATGTCAATTTTCCTCTTTTTTTTAACAGGTCAGTCCCTGTTGGTTTAGTATTCTTGTTCTTCTACAGAAATATGCACAACTTGGCAAGTGTGGATCTCATGGTTCTCCTACTGGTTATCCAAGTCCAGAGTAGAAGAATAAAATTAGCCTCATTAATACATTACCCAGTGCATATCTAAACAACTGCTTAATTCAGTGTATAAAAAATGGTTATACCTCAATGATACAATTTGTAATAATAGATTGAGATATGTTTTCAAATATGATGCTAGACAATTATAATACTAAAAATATGATATGATGCCAGCTAAATATGATATATACGTGATAGGATTAAAACTCTGTTGTCGTGTCTAGTGCTATTATGCAAAAGCCAGTTAAGAACATGTTGTTTTTTGGCTCCAGTAGTTATAGCGGTCGAGATCATCAATATAGTACTTCAGACTTGTGAATGTGTTCACAATTTTTCTCAGTCTGTCCTGAGAATCCGTAAATGCCTTTCCCTACATATATATAGGTTGATACAATGACATGAGTGGTCTGGTTGGATGTGTAAAGGGAACACATAACGTTTTGCACAAGAAATCTACTGTAGACATTTTATAGTGATATAACACTGGATTATGTGCCTGCCAATGATTGCCAATGATTTATATAGATATTTCAAACATTACACTTACATCTGATCTTATGGAGGGGTACTCAATTTTCTGACATTCGACATCGATGATGGTGCAAGTCTCTCCAGGACTGATGCAATTATCAGTTTTTGTCAAATGCTTGAAGTCTGCAACAAGTTTTGACACATTACCTAATACAGAGAGCAATGGGGCTGCATCGAGTTCAGATTGACAGGACATTTGCTGCTCAATCTCAGTCAGCGTGATGTTCAATATCACTGGGAAAAAGCAGTTTTGAAGCATCAGTCCAGCCTGTCCCAGAGCATGTAGGTTTTTATTGTCCAGTTCTTGGTTGAGGTTATATCCATGAGCAGTCTATATAGTAAAAGCAGAAATAAGCATGCAATCTCACAAGATAATTTTTTTCAGCATTAGTGAAGATGATATAATTTATATGATTTAAAGAGGGAAAGTATTAACCATTCTGTAGGTATTGTTGGCTATATATTATTGTTGGCTATATATCACAGAAAAAGTGCAGTGGTATATAGTTGTTAGTAATATTTTGCAGGCTCATATTGGTATAGCTATATAGTATAATTCCTGCTTTACTCACATAATTATTCCTGAACCAGGTACGGAACTCAGGCTGACTTTCGGCTTCATCACTGATACTTTTCAGGTCAGCATTTAAATTACTCATTCTCTGATGGATGCTAGCTTTGAGTGCGATGCGTTGACCAGTGGACTGCACTGCGCATGTCGAGGGAGTATCGGAAAAGACAGAACTGCACGGCATAGCGGGCGCTAACCCGAAGCTGCAGAAGTAGACGAGAAGAGAGCCCATTATAAACTGTTCCATCTTTCTTTCAGATTGGAGAAGTCTTTTGTGTTCTTCGTGGGGTTCTGAATTTCTTTATTTGCAGTTTGAAGTTTTTGTTTCTATAGATGTAGCTTTTTTAAATATTTATATAAATTATAATTTGAAAAATGCTGGACCTGCATTTTGTTACAATTAAAATAAAACCCCTCAACAAGTACAAAACTTAATAACACATTCTAGGCATCAGAACTGAGATTAAAAGCACAATGGAGGAATCACATTCCTGGATATTATACTAAATATGCTGCACAAGCCATTAAAATGGCCAGTGTCTCAACTGATAATGGTAAGGAACACAGTAGCCACAAAACCCTGTACACATCTGTTCCCAGGTCATGTTACCCCTATAGCACTGGTAGCAGCCTCCGTGGGTCCTCTGTGTGTGACCTGAGGGCAAAGTGATCCAACCGACAGCTATTACTGAACGCATCAAGTAAAAATGGAACTTTAGGCACATATATACCTGCTGTGTTGAGTTTTTGATGCCCTTCAATAGATAATGACCTAAAAGTTTTTTCACAAATTTTCACATCTAGATCTAATACCATGTACGAGTTATGCCTGTTGCAATCAAGGGTGGTTAGGCATTTTTAGTAAATCAAGTCATATATATATACAAGAAAACAACCAAAAGAGGTGAATTACACTGATAAAGAGACCAAAATCCAAAATTGCAAACTAATTATGGAGTTAACATAGTAGGTTGACAAGATGAGCATATTTTGTTGATGAAAGCTCAATCCGACCACGAGATTTGTATGGTACTGTTGCTGTGCCATAGCTGAGCAATACATCTAGAACTTTAAACTCTTCCATCTGAGCATGCCTAAGGTTCCATTTTCACTTGATGGTTCACATATAATATATAGCTGCCTGGTGATAAAAGGGAGGTTCCTTGCAAAGATGCCCATCTCAAGGTTTCGAGAGGTCATCATATCATTGAGAAAGTACTCGCAAACATGTTATACGAAGAGAATAAAAATACAACAACGCACTTCATCAAACACACACAGAAGATATATATATATAGATGGGAGAAAATTCTTATGTCCTCGATTTCTTCATGGAATTACCACATAAATAAAACGTTTATAGAACATCGCTGAGGAGCTAAAAATAGTTTTTTTCTTGTGTTAAAATAAATATATACATAAGTGACAATCAACAATTTTCCTTCTTCACTTCAGCAGCAACTGTGGTGGTGAGGTAGTGCACATCAATGGCGTCACTGTTGTGCATGTCCAAGTACTTGTCCATGAAGTCTGACCTATAAGAAACATAAGAGGGCATTTAATGGTGTGCATATGTGGCTTTGTCTAACAGCATAAAGCCACTTTTGTAAAATAGACTTAGCATGCATGAGGTTCAAATATATTCTCAATGAACTCTCAGTTGACATAACATTACAGTAACCTTCTCCATAATCAACTTGAAATTGTACCCTCTCGACGTTTTGACTAGATGTTCTAGCCTTCATAATTATTCCTGATGAAAGCTAGAAGAGCATCTAGTCGAAATGTCTTGAAATTGTATTCTCTCGACGTTTCGACTAGATGCTCTAGCCTTCATCATTATTCCTGATGAAGGCTAGAGCATCTAGCTGAAACACCGAGAGAGTACAATTTTTCAAGTTGATTATGGAGAAAGTGATTGTAATTGAAATACATAAAGTTTTATTTTAAATTTTGTGAGGCAACCAACTTATGCAGGAAGGTATACTTCAACGGGGTAAACTTAGTGGCTTCCACACAATACACAAACCTTTACCTGCAATAAAGGGGTTGTGATAGTATTGAAACGTAACTAACGCTATATTTGAGCCTCTATAAATAATGATTGTACTTTTCAAGTGAAGAGCCAACGCACGTGATACTACTCAATCACTTAAATCTGCAAAGTTTAATGACGTTATTTTTAAAGTATGACCAAATAACTTAGTAATTGCCCTCTACGTAGCAAGTACCACTGTTATTTTCAGTGATCTAAGATTAGGAAAGGTGCAGGGAGGAAGTGTCTGTATATAGATTTTGTCGCAACTGTACGCATAGTCGACCAGAAGGTTGGCGATTGTGTCACATTTGCAGACGTCGATGGAGAAAGTCGATGACTGGAAGTTTTCGGATCTAGAACTTCGTAGCTAAAACAGAGGCTTGGCAAGACATCCAAACAACCAGCAAATGTTCGCCTTGAGCTAGGTCTTAGATAACTTTGCTGCCATGGCAAATAACATGGGTATTCATAACCTAGAATCAACGGTATCATTTCATGAAGCAAGCCACATCCAAAGGTCAAGCACCCAAGGGTCCTGCACACTTACTCTACACATGCTTTTCGGGCTAGTTTGAGCATACAATTATATAGGTCAATGTTTAGCACGCACATATTTGCCATGTTGAAACCACACCCACATAACCACCCATGTACATCATTACTGAGCTCATATATGCTCACATATGCCCATAACCACACCCACATATGCATACAATTGCTTATAAAAATAAAAAAGGCCAGTTTGGAAATATAATCATGAGGTACACCAAACCAACTAGCGAGGCACAGTGCATCAAATACTAACAGCTGAGAGTAACACCTACCGAGCCCAACACAAATAGTAGCACATGCAGTCAATAATCATGGCAATAGAAAGAATGTTCATCAACTCAACAACTAATAGTAGCACGTGCAAAGAACCAACAACTAATAGAAGCACGTGCAGATATTCAACAATTAAGAGTAGCAGCAACAACAACACCAACTCTAGATAGTAGCACGTGCAAAAACAATAATTACGTAGTAGGTATGGAGTGTGAATTCTTGAAATTTGTCAAACAATATTAATTGATCACTACGACATTCAATAGTTCAAACACTCCTAGATAACAGGCGATCAGTGTATTCAAATAGCCCACAACAACATAAGCTTAGAGATAAGCATATTTAGAACTTAAAAAAAAAAATCAAAATAAAATATATACTTATGTTGCAGGAGATAAAGAGCTCACATGACCACATGTGCTCTATCCCTAAGCTACATGTACAGCATCTTCCTCGGCTACATGCATATCAAGTTTCAACTACTGATGCACAATGAGATGGGAGGTGAAAATTAGACTGCAGGCTGATATTTACACTCTAGACAAAAAATGGGAGGGAAGAGGCAAACGTCTTCAGGTGAGCTGGCAGAGCTGTTTGACTTACGTCATGTAGGATTTTCTGGAACCGCCCCGCCCACATGAAAAACGTGACCCCCCCCCCCTCTTATCAATAACCAATGTAGGTGTGGTTATGAGAAGTCTTTTAGTCACAGATGCCACTGCATTTCTCTGCTCAGCCATCAGTCTCACTTACACGTGTCCCGGCGAGACGATAATCTTCTTCCTCCCGATTTTTCCATTTGTTTGTATGAAGTGATCGTAACGTTCACTCTTCTTCCACAGGTAGTAGAACTCAACTAGTTCCTTCACTGTCCTGGACGGCACCTTGGGGGCAATCGTGAACCAACAATAACAACAACAACAACAACTCTGTTATGATATACTTAACAAGTGATATATATATATTTAAATTAATGGTTATAAAATAAAAAATATATTTTCCTCGAATAACAATCGCAGGGTTTCATTTATAAAAGTGTCCAAGGGGGAGCTACTGGAGGAATCTGGATATTAAGGGGGGGCATGATGGTTAAAGATGTGACAAAGTTTCTAATGAATTTACAATTTCCAAAGGGGGGGGCAAAAGTGAAGGAGAAGAGGTCCATGCCTACAGGAGTTAGCGAGTTATTCAGCCTGAAGAGGTGACAGCACTTTTCAGAGCTGTCATTTCTGACCAGGCATGTAGCTCAGCTAGCTTTGTCAAGGACAGCGATTCAGGTGATGATGAGGAGAATCAAGGGAACCTTGAAGGTATAAGCAGGTATCTTTAGGTAAAGTTTGATGTTTAGAAAATATGTATAGAAAGAGCAAGAAACTTTCTTTTCCCCCGAGTGGAAGAAAAGCTGGGTGTGGCATTTTTCCTGGGTAGTGGGCGGGTGTTTGAATGTATATGGCTTCAAGTCATTTTTAGATAGTTACAGTATCCATATAGTGTGTTTGCCTTCTTGCTTGACTAGCTATCTTCTCTATATGTGTGTCATCTCCTCCAGGCCCTTCACCTGTGAGTGTGCTCTCTCCACGTCCTGCCTCTTCTGTGTCCATGGCATCCCTTCCAGGCCTTCCACTTCTGAAGTATTATCTATTTCAGCTATTATGTTGCCTACTCTATCCTGCTCACCTCAATTGCTTGGTCCTGCTTTTGCAGACTCATTGAGTGACGACTCAGAACCTGCACCCACTGCTCCAAAGCAAGGTCGTAGACATTTGAGAAGTCAGGATATATCTAGGAGTAGAGATATGGGCACGTCTAGAGGTAGAGCTCTACGCAGAGGTCATAGAGCCAGGCAGAGAGGACGTGCAAAAGGCAGAACTTCTGCTAGTGCTACTTCTCTATCTTTACCAGCAACTGCTGGTCTATCTACATTACTTACTGGCACTTGTAGTAGTTCTACTGGTATGGACCCTTTTGGAGGTGTCTGGGTGAGACAGCAGCCATCTTGTAGTCATTTTCATTACACTATGACTCCTGGACCAACATCTGCTTCAGTTAGTCCTGAAAGTTCTCCTATTGAAATCTTCTCCAAGTTTTTCACTGATGAAGTTTTTAACCTTCTTATAGTTGAGACTAATCGTTATGCTGCCACAGTTTGTGGAAGTAGTACTCATGCCCGTCCCTGTGCTGATGTGACAGTGCAAGAGATGAAAGCTTTTTTGGCAGTTATTTTATATATGGGAATTACAGTTCAACCTCGGTTGGAACTGTATTGGACTATGAAGTATCCCATCAATGTCCATGGTATCTCTGATGTCATGACTTTGAACAGGTTTGAACAGGTTTGAGCAGATATTCAGGTGCCTCCACCTAGCTGACAACTCCTGTCAGATCCCACATGGCCAGTCAGGCCATGATCGCCTCTTCAAGGTTCGTCAACTCCTGGATTTGGTGGTCCCAAGATTTGAAGTGGAGTACATAATTCACCAGGACTGCACTATTGATGAAGCCATGATCCCCTTCAAGGGCAGACTGTGCTTCAAGCAGTATAAAAAAGACAAGCCAACAAAATGGGGAATCAAAGTGTTTGTACTAGCTGATGCTACCAATGGTTACATCAAAACATTCCAAATATACACAGGCAAGGGTGTAGAGGATAGTATTAGTAGTGTAGGATTGTGCAGTAAGGTAGTGTTGGATTTGATGTCCGGCATGGAGCATAGTGGTTTTCGTCTATATACGGACAATTATTATACTTCCCCCACCCTCTACCATCATCTCTATAACCGTGACATAAATGCCTGTGGCACAGCTCGTCCTAACAGAGTGGGTTTCCCTAAAGAATTGGTTACAGAGTCTACCAAACATAATCGTGGGTTTATGGACTACCGTTCCAATGGGCCACTTCTTGCTTCTGTTTGGGTAGACAAAAGAACTTTATCCACTATGCATCTTGCTGAGCTTCCAGCTGGTGTTACATTCACAGTGAAAAGAAAAGACACTGCCACTGGTAGCCAAGCTGACGTTGCATGTCCCACTCCTGTCCCTGATTACCAGAAGAATATGAGGGGGGTTGATCGCAAGGACCAGATGACCCAGTACTACAACATAGGGAGGCGTAGTACCAAATGGTGGAAGAGGGTATTTTTTAATATAGTTGAGTGTGCTATTTTGAATAGTTATATAATGGAAGCACATGTTAGGCCTGCTGAGCAGCTCTAAAAGGAAGGGCCAAGAGGGCCTACCTGACCTATAGACTTGAGCTTGCTATGCAGCTCGTGGACACTTTCTGTTCAAGAAAGAGGCCAGGGCATCCTCGAAGTGATGAGTATGCTCATCATACCCGCTTGAACCGTGATCTTGACCACTATCCACGTCAGATGGAGAAGCACAAGCGTTGTGTGGTGTGTGAGTGCATCAGGAGAAAGAAGAAGCTTCCAGAAAGTGGACATCGGCATGAAACCCGTATGATGTGCTGTACGTGCCAAGTCCCCCTCTGCTTTGACAATAACCGCTTGTGTTTTGACAAATACCACAAGGTTGTGGACTATTCTTGAAGACTAATTCTATTCATAACACACGCATGAAGAGTAGTAATAATAGTAACTTTGTATAGTGAGCACTAAGCACTATCTATGTGTCTGTTTATTGGCAAAAAATCACATTATTTTTTTATACCAACAATTGGTGTCTGATAATAGGCTATGTGGTGGGAACAATTGCTGATGTGATGTAGCCATGTAGTGCAATAAATATAGCATCAAGTAGTTATATAGTTTATTAGCAAATTCTATTGTAAAATTGTGATTAGAGTTGTAATGATATGCATAACCGTGGGTTTAGTTGCCAAGCAACCATGGTAACCACAAAGGGTGTGTCAATGTTTATACCACAAATACTTCACAAATACTTCAAAGGTTGCTATGGAATTTGTTACTTTCCTGGGAATGTATAAAATTTATAGTAAAAGTAGTACAGTAATTTTGAAATAATCTAGCGGTGAAAGAGTTAATTGGTGAAAGAGTTAATTGTGTTGGCATTGTGTGTTTCCATTGCACATGCATAAGATATAATAGTCTAGCACGGGCAACCCTAGAACTATTCATTCTGTGGGATCACTGTGGCAACAGGAGGCAGTGAAGATGGTCACACTCGCTGTAAGCCTGGCAGGGATGGGGGGGGGGGGCAGTACTAGAAATTGCACGGCCTATCTCCACGCTGGAAAGTCGGGCAATTCTAGCGACCTTACCTCGACGACGATGTTGACAAAGAAGAACGTGAAACCATATGAGCAACTAGCAGATGAGGACGGGCAAACTTTGTCTATAATGTTTGGGCTCTGCACTTCATGTGGCCGTTTCTTTTGTGCGTGTGCTTGAGCCAGTGAATGGGAGGAGACAGTGCACGGATGCTGTGCTGGCAATTTTTTTGTGTGCGTGTGCTTGCCGGGTTTCAGCCAGCGAATGGGAGGAGATGGGCGTGCATATTGTGCTGGGAAATATTACCTGGCCCCAGCTATAGCCACCTGATCAACTGGGTGCACGCCTTCCAGTTGCTGCATGCGATGTTGTTGTGACCACGTCTCGTTTGGTGTGCCATTAATATAGGTGAATTCTTTTTGTAACCTAGGTAACCATTCGAGGAAACATGGCATATCCAAAGCTATAGTGGTTAGCAGTGTACTTCAGCAGCAGTCGGAGAAAATGGACGCTCAATACCAACTAGCCACTTAATGATTGAATGCAGACCTTATTTGCTGTGATAATTCCATTTTTAGCTATATGTTCAGATGGAAATACAATGAGCTGCAGTTTGGTGCGAGAATCAGCTCTGTTGAAGCGAGCAAACAAAAGATGCAGTTTGGTACGAGAATCAGCTCTGTTGAAGTGAGCAAACAAAATATATGCAGCGCTACGTTGCTAAACATCTACAACAAAACTTAGACCGACGAAATCCACCCTGGAGGTGCCTCCCCCTGGAAGAGAAGAGAAGGACTTCAGAACATTCCTGGTAAGCACGGGTAATTCTGCTGCTCTCCACCAAACGAACAACTTCCAGAAACAGTAGCAAAACTCAGGAGGAGACTGCTCACAAAGGCAGTGAACTTCCAGAAACAGTAGCAAAACTCAGGACGAGACTGCTCACAAAGGCAGTGAACTTCCAGAAACAGTAGCAAAACTCAGGAGGAGACTGCTCACAAAGGCAGTGAACTTCCAGAAACAGTAGCAAAACTCAGGAGGAGACTGCTCACAAAGGCAGTGGTGATCGCCGGCTATTTAAAAAAACAAAAAACCTCTTTATTTTTTCTCGCTCAACCCGTCCAACCGGAACTCGAGTTTTATAACTATTTTAAGTCAACCGAGTAGTCTATTGGAACGAGTGGCACAATAAAAACACAATTTCCCTACGATGTCCGAGTTTGCGTCATGTGGGGCTTGTGGCGTTTAATCGGCTAACAAGCATTACCCATGCAGAGAAGTAAACCAGTTTCTCATTGGTAAGGAGTGCCCAGTGCATCTACTGGCCTACAGTAGTTAGAAGCAATGGTGAGCACTTGCAGACAGCAGAGCCTGGAGAGCATCCTACTGCCCAGTGCGGCTACTGACCTACAGTAGTTAGAAGCAATGGTGAGCAGTTGCAGAGCATCCTACAACATGGACATCGCATTTCTTTAGTCAGCAATGGAAGGAACACCATCTGGGGCAACTGAAACTTGACAAATGGTGGACAGAACCAGCAATAAAAGCAGGCACTTAATAAACGAGTTCCTGTTGAAGGCTAGAGCATCTAGTCAATACATCGAGAGAATACAATCATTGAGGTAATTGCAACTTAATTAATTACCACCTGCTTAACAACCAGCTTTTATAGCACGTGCATACAGCTTCCTTACTTATGGACACGTGCTCACTAACATCCAATGCCAACAACTCGAGCCAAACATCGTCATGACAAAACCCACAGGCTTCATTATATAAATGAGTACAACCCACCACATATGCAATAGTCGACACCACCCTGGGATGGACCCGAGATGTACACGGGTCATACTCCCTCCGCACACAATCCGCACACAACTAACACTGGCTGGGGCTCAAAGACTTGGGGGGGGGGGGGAGGCGGGCAACAGCTTTGTATTCTGGATAGCACATACATGTACTTCATTTGACCACAACAAGCATCACAATGGCTACCCTCTTCACTTTGATCCTATGCTGCTAGCGTGAAAAAAATGAGTTGAGTGTGGGGCTGAATCAGCAACAAGGGGACTGCCGCTCTGCACTCCGGCGAGTTTGCGGGTACGTACGTATGTGACAACTACCAACTTCACTCACCTTCCGATGAAGAAGAAAGAAATCTTTTCCTACTGATCTCAACCCTATGAACGAAAGTCACATATAAAATGGCGCATCAGTCACCCTGCCATATACTTCTTGTTCATGCGCACGGTGACCACTCCCCCCTCCTAAGGGCTTTTATTATGAACAATGGAATTTTTTTTTACGAACAAAACAAAAATCTTGAACCAATCAGAACAGAAGCAAAATGGTGCCGGCTATCTATTCTGCATGCACTAACAAGGGATCAGTGCTATGTTGATGTTACACCAGTTAATCTATATTGACACTGACACTGAATAAGTTTCATGAAAATCACTCCCCAAAACCTAGAGAGTATACGTGAGCTATCTTCATCCAAGGTGGGATATAAATAGAAACATTATTCTTAAAAGGGGGGATAGCCCTATGATGTCATAAACATGAAGTCAGAGCTAAGAGCTAACAACATTACACACCGTCTAAATAGACACAATGCAGACGTAGGCATAATGGAGATACAAGCATGCATATATAGGCTGAAAGGAAGCCTACACTTCTTAACACTTGGGGGGAAACTCCCACTTCCTCCACAATCCCCCCAATCAAGAGAATGTCCCCAGTGTTCTCCCTTACTAAGAATTCTCCCCCCACCATCCCCATTGCCTTAGCACTTGACGGGGAATCCCTAATGCTGTCATACTGCATTGTTGGCCAATTAATGAATTTGATTGATGACCACCTACAGCTGTTTACAATTGTGTGGTACTTTTAGACACAATATAACTGTGGGAAGTTACGTATTGATCAATCCTATGGACTCCTATAGATGCCTAAGTGAGGCTGAGGATTATCACAGGAGCCTCCGGTTCTTACATGCCAGAGTAAGTTTAGGGTCTAGGATGTAGGGCTAGGGCCAGGGAAGTAGGGTTAGGACCAGGGATGCAGGCTAGGGCCAGGGATGCAGGGTTAGGGCCAGGGAAGTAGGGTTAGGACCAGGGATGCAGGGTTAGGGCCAGGGATGTAGGGTTAGGGCCAGGGATGCAGGTTAGGACCAGGGATGGAGCGTTAGGGCCAGGGATGGAGGGCTAGGGCCAGGCATGTAGGGTTAGGGCCAGGGATGTAGGGTTAGGGCCAGGGATGTAGGGTTAGGGCCAGGGATGTAGGGCTAGGGCCAGGGATGGAGGGTTAGGGCCAGGCATGTAGGGTTAGGGCCAGGGATGTAGGGTTAGGGCCACGCATGTAGGATTAGGGCCAGGGATGTAGGGTTAGGGCCAGGGAAGTAGGGTTAGGACCAGGGATGTAGGGTTAGGGCCAGGGATGCAGGGTTAGGGCCAGGGATGCAGGGCTAGGGCCAGGGATGTAGGGTTAGGGCCAGGGATGGAGGGTTAGGGCCAGGCATGTAGGGTTAGGGCCAGGGATGTAGGGTTAGGGCCAGGGATGTAGGCCAGGGATGTAGGGCTAGGACCAGGGATGCAGGCTAGGGCCAGGGATGCAGGGCTAGGGCCAGGGATGTAGGGTTAGGGCCAGGGATGTAGGGTTAGGACCAGGGATGTAGGGCTAGGACCAGGGATGCAGGGCTATGGCCAGGGATGCAGGGTTAGGACCAGGGATGCAGGGCTAGGGCCAGGGATGTTGGGTTAGGGCCAGGGATGCAGGACTAGATGTAGGATTTAGACAACATCTTTGAAGTTGGGGATATCCATGATATCTGGCAGCATTGTCAACAGTACCACTGGACCTCACATCCTGGTGAGCTCCCACAATGCAGGGTGACAGCTAGGAAGTGTCGTAGGGAGTGTGGCTCACTAAGAAGAAGACAACACGGATTAGAAACCATCTTCTTCATTAAAGCTCTTTATTGCATGCCATGGCCTCATGACCCTGGCCTCAGCGGAACATTGATTGTGTCATAGATGCATACAGTCGGTGCAGCAAAAGCTAAAAGCATAGTAAGCCACATGACCCAGGAGTAGGTGTGGCTTCAGTCTTCAGCCACCTGTAGAAGGGGCAATCACCTGTAGGCAGGAGTCTCTTCTAGTTTGTCACATGATGTACAAGGGGCAACCATCTAGGCAGGAGTCTCTTCTAGTTTGCTCACATGATGTACAAGGGGCAACCATCTAGGCAGGAGTCTCTTCTAGTTTGCTCACATGATGTACAAGGGGCAACCATCTAGGCAGGAGTCTCTTCTAGTTTGCTCACATGATACACTTCAACATTACCTCCACAACAACAAAAAAGTTTCTTGTTGTGTTGGAGTGCCTCATAAATTATTCATTGCCAAAATGTATATTGCTGCCTCAGTATCTAAATCCCTGCTAAGAATGACTTCAAGGGTAACAGAGAGAAGATGCCGGCTTCCCCCCGTTCTTGCGAGAGCATTCACACCTGTTCTGAAATGTGATACTGAAACTTACCAAATGGAACACACCCGAGCTCCCAGCCTATTACAGCCTATTACGTCCCACCTATGCAACGATGCAAGCGTTCTATGAATAAATACAAACCTTGCAGGAGGAGAACCCCACACTTGGTCTGTATGTCGATGGCGATGATTGCAGTCGAAGGTGACGCATTAACCCCCTCAAGCCAAGCCTAAGCAAGTGTGCGGCAATAGCAAAATGGCACTAATTGTTTCATAACAGCACGTGCTGAAACGGGGGACATCACTGAGACCGAAACTGTTGCCACTGTCGATGCTTGGCATCATGACACAACACTGAAGCCATTACTCTGACACACACGCCCAATAGAGAGAGGGGGGAGCAAGCGTGCAACGTTGCTCGATAATTGAGCTACCTCAGGTTAGCTGCCACACATATGCATGCCACACACATGCACACCACACACATGCATGCCACACCACACACATGCATGCCACACCACACACACACACACATGCACGCCACACACATGCATGCCACACACATGCACGCCACACACATGCATGCCACACACATGCACGCCACACACATGCATGCCACACACATGCATGCCACACACATGCACGCCAAACCACACATGCACGCCACACCACAAACATGCCACACACATGCACACCACACACATGCATGCCACACCACAAACATGCATGCCACACCACACACATGCATGCACACCACACACATGCATGCACACCACACACATGCATGCCACACACATGCATGCCACACAACACACATGCATGCACGCCACATACACTAACAACTTGGTGCCTCCATCTAAGTATGTATGCATTGACAATACCGTCTGTGAAAAACAACAGACAGCTTGCCCATAGACAGATATGTGATGAGATTTGGGAAGGTGGACGAAATGTACGGAATAACCAAATTTGGGTCATTAGCATCGGGTTGAAGAACACAAAAATGCCCACAGAATGGAACATGAACCAGCTCGTGCAATCCGTCCCAAACAAAAGATGTGAAAGTCTGAAGGTGAGGATAAGTATTAATAGGTCACATACGACGTACACAAGTCTGCATTGCCTTTCCTCAGAACCCGCCCCTTGATTAGCTCACGCTGCATTTGCTACTAGTAGTACCATAGCCACACGCTGGTCGCTGGTTGCAACTAAGACATTCCCTCACCTAAGCTAGCACACTACACACAGTGCATATCCTACAGGCTCTTACACCAAACATTGCCATAGCTACAGGTAGTTTCATTTCAGGCCAATGGCAATAAGTCTCTCTCTCGAGTTCCCATAACTTACCATCTTCAAAAGCTTTGGTTTCTTCCTCAGTCCAAGGACTCGTACCTATTTACAAAAACAATCAACAACAACAACAACAACAACAAAAGGTGTTTTTCTGAACGAGTGAACATGTATTTATGCCTCACTAATAAATATATAGAATCACACAAACACTAATACAACAACTACATGTAAGTGAGTGAACATGTATTTATGTCTCACTAATAAATATATAGAATCACACAAACACTAATAGAACAACAAAGTGATTGTACATGTATTTATGCCTCACTAATAAATATATAGAATCACACAAACACTAATACAACAACTACGTGAGTGAACATGTATTTATGTCTCACTAATAAATATATAGAATCACACAAACACTAATACAACAACTAAGTAAGTGAACATGTATTTATGCTCACTAATAAATATATAGAATCACACAAACACTAATACAACAACTAAGTGAGTGTACATGTATTTATGCTCACTAATAAATATATAGAATCACACAAACACTAATACAACAACTAGTGAGTGTACATGTATTTATGCCTCACTAATAAATATATAGAATCACACAAACACTAATACAACAACTAAGTGAGTGGACATGTATTTATGCCTCACTAATAAATATATAGAATCACACAAACACTAATACAACAACTACGTGAGTGGACATGTATTTATGTCTCACTAATAAATATATAGAATCACACAAACACTAATACAACAACTACGTGAGTGAACATGTATTTATGTTCCACTAATAAATATATAGAATCACACAAACACTAATACAACAACTACGTGAGTGTACATGTATTTATGCCTCACTAATAAATATATAGAATCACACAAACACTAATACAACAACTAAGTGAGTGAATATGTATTTATGCTCACTAATAAATATATAGAATCACACAAACACTAATACAACAACTAAGTGAGTGAATATGTATTTATGCTCACTAATAAATATATAGAATCACACAAACACTAATACAACAACTAAATGAGTGAACATGTATTTATGTCTCACTAATAAATATATAGAATCACACAAACACTAATACAACAACTAAGTGAGTGTACATGTATTTATGTCTCACTAATAAATATATAGAATCACACAAACACTAATACAACAACTAAGTGAGTGAACTTGTATTTATGCTCACTAATAAATATATAGAATCACACAAACACTAATACAACAACTAAGTGAGTGAATATGTATTTATGTCCCACTAATAAATATATAGAATCACACAAACACTAATACAACAACTAAGTGAGTGTACATGTATTTATGCCTCACTAATAAATATATAGAATCACACAAACACTAATACAACAACTACGTGAGTGAACATGTATTTATGCTCACTAATAAATATATAGAATCACACAAACACTAATACAACAACTAAGTGAGTGTACATGTATTTATGTCTCACTAATAAATATATAGAATCACACAAACACTAATACAACAACTAAGTGAGTGAACATGTATTTATGTCCCACTAATAAATATATAGAATCACACAAACACTAATACAACAACTACGTGAGTGAACATGTATTTATGCCTCACTAATAAATATATAGAATCACACAAACACTAATACAACAACTAAGTGAGTGAACATGTATTTATGCCTCACTAATAAATATATAGAATCACACAAACACTAATACAACAACTACGTGAGTGAACATGTATTTATGCCTCACTAATAAATATATAGAATCACACAAACACTAATACAACAACTAAGTGAGTGAACATGTATTTATGTCTCACTAATAAATATATAGAATCACACAAACACTAATACAACAACTAAGTCAGTGAACATGTATTTATGTCTCACTAATAAATATATAGAATCACACAAACACTAATACAACAACTAAGTCAGTGAACATGTATTTATGCCTCACTAATAAATATATAGAATCACACAAACACTAATACAACAACTAAGTCAGTGAACATGTATTTATGCCTCACTAATAAATATATAGAATCACACAAACACTAATACAACAACTAAGTGAGTGAACATGTATTTATGCCTCACTAATAAATATATAGAATCACACAAACACTAATACAACAACTACGTGAGTGAACATGTATTTATGCTCACTAATAAATATATAGAATCACACAAACACTAATACAACAACTAAGTGAGTGAACATGTATTTATGCCTCACAAATAAATATATAGAATCACACAAACACTAATACAACAACTAAGTGAGTGTACATGTATTTATGTCTCACTAATAAATATATAGAATCACACAAACACTAATACAACAACTAAGTCAGTGAACATGTATTTATGCTCACTAATAAATATATAGAATCACACAAACACTAATACAACAACTAAGTCAGTGAACATGTATTTATGCCTCACTAATAAATATATAGAATCACACAAACACTAATACAACAACTAAGTGAGTGAATATGTATTTATGCTCACTAATAAATATATAGAATCACACAAACACTAATACAACAACTAAATGAGTGAACATGTATTTATGTCTCACTAATAAATATATAGAATCACACAAACACTAATACAACAACTAAGTGAGTGTACATGTATTTATGTCTCACTAATAAATATATAGAATCACACAAACACTAATACAACAACTAAGTGAGTGAACATGTATTTATGCTCATTAATAAATATATAGAATCACACAAACACTAATACAACAACTAAGTGAGTGAATATGTATTTATGTCCCACTAATAAATATATAGAATCACACAAACACTAATACAACAACTAAGTGAGTGTACATGTATTTATGCCTCACTAATAAATATATAGAATCACACAAACACTAATACAACAACTACGTGAGTGAACATGTATTTATGCTCACTAATAAATATATAGAATCACACAAACACTAATACAACAACTAAGTGAGTGTACATGTATTTATGTCTCACTAATAAATATATAGAATCACACAAACACTAATACAACAACTAAGTGAGTGAACATGTATTTATGTCCCACTAATAAATATATAGAATCACACAAACACTAATACAACAACTACGTGAGTGAACATGTATTTATGCCTCACTAATAAATATATAGAATCACACAAACACTAATACAACAACTAAGTGAGTGAACATGTATTTATGCCTCACTAATAAATATATAGAATCACACAAACACTAATACAACAACTACGTGAGTGAACATGTATTTATGCCTCACTAATAAATATATAGAATCACACAAACACTAATACAACAACTAAGTGAGTGAACATGTATTTATGTCTCACTAATAAATATATAGAATCACACAAACACTAATACAACAACTAAGTCAGTGAACATGTATTTATGTCTCACTAATAAATATATAGAATCACACAAACACTAATACAACAACTAAGTCAGTGAACATGTATTTATGCCTCACTAATAAATATATAGAATCACACAAACACTAATACAACAACTAAGTCAGTGAACATGTATTTATGCCTCA
The DNA here is from genome assembly GCA_028752905.1 of Cladorhizidae sp. MBARI D1340-BT2. NCBI lineage: Eukaryota > Metazoa > Porifera > Demospongiae > Poecilosclerida > Cladorhizidae > Cladorhizidae sp. MBARI D1340-BT2. The sequence continues at coordinate 9,256,739 of JAQNBH010000011.1, forward strand.
CTAATAAATATATAGAATCACACAAACACTAATACAACAACTAAGTGAGTGAACATGTATTTATGTCTCACTAATAAATATATAGAATCACACAAACACTAATACAACAACTACGTGAGTGAACATGTATTTATGCTCACTAATAAATATATAGAATCACACAAACACTAATACAACAACTAAGTCAGTGAACATGTATTTATGCCTCACAAATAAATATATAGAATCACACAAACACTAATACAACAACTAAGTGAGTGTACATGTATTTATGTCTCACTAATAAATATATAGAATCACACAAACACTAATACAACAACTAAGTCAGTGAACATGTATTTATGCTCACTAATAAATATATAGAATCACACAAACACTAATACAACAACTAAGTCAGTGAACATGTATTTATGCCTCACTAATAAATATATAGAATCACACAAACACTAATACAACAACTAAGTGAGTGTACATGTATTTATGTCTCACTAATAAATATATAGAATCACACAAACACTAATACAACAACTAAGTCAGTGAACATGTATTTATGCTCACTAATAAATATATAGAATCACACAAACACTAATACAACAACTAAGTGAGTGAACATGTATTTATGTCCCACTAATAAATATATAGAATCACACAAACACTAATACAACAACTAAGTGAGTGAACATGTATTTATGCCTCACTAATAAATATATAGAATCACACAAACACTAATACAACAACTAAGTGAGTGAACATGTATTTATGCCTCACTAATAAATATATAGAATCACACAAACACTAATACAACAACTAAGTGAGTGAACATGTATTTATGTCTCACTAATAAATATATAGAATCACACAAACACTAATACAACAACTAAGTGAGTGAACATGTATTTATGTCTCACTAATAAATATATAGAATCACACAAAACACTAATACAACAACTAAGCGAGTGAACATGTATTTATGCTCACTAATAAATATATAGAATCACACAAACACTAATACAACAACTAAGTGAGTGAACATGTATTTATGTCCCACTAATAAATATATAGAATCACACAAACACTAATACAACAACTAAGTCAGTGAACATGTATTTATGCCTCACTAATAAATATATAGAATCACACAAACACTAATACAACAACTAAGTCAGTGAACATGTATTTATGCCTCACTAATAAATATATAGAATCACACAAACACTAAAACAACAACAACAACTTATAACAACAACAACAGAAATAACAACGAAAACAACTACCAATGCAACCCAAGCCTCTTATTCTTTCTCGCCATCCAAAGCCTGCCTATGTACAGTAGGTACGTCTAGAGCAGGTCCCCAGGCATACCTTGCTGACTGCTGGTGGCCTGCATGTCTATGAGAGCTCTCTGTAAATTATGGTTGCTGTGGGATAACACCTCAAGAGCCTGAGGGGAAAGAGAGAGAGGGAGAGAGAGGAAGAGAAATGTGCTTGATGAACAAAGTTAATTGATTCTATACAGGGGCCGAGAACAAATTATCAAATTATGGAAACCATAGTCTCCTCATCTCCGGTGCCTGTCACTAGCACTTGAATGTTAGAGATCCTCCTCAACCCATCTTTAGTACAGTACATAGCTATGAGTTCCTCTTATAGGGCACACCTAGATAGCAATATAGAACTTCCCGATGCCACAGGTAATTCTGAGTTTCTGTAGTCAATCTTAAACTTACTAAATGTGTGTGAAGCTACCAGGTGTCTAGGCTCTCACAGGTTGTATCAGGATCCACCAGAGAGCAAGAGCTCCAGGCTCTCACAGGTAGCAGTGAGCTTAAGGCTCTCACAGGTAGCAGGCTCTCACAGGTAGCCAGGCTCTCACAGGTAGCAGGGAGCTTCAGCTCAACCAGGTAGCAGTGAGCCCTAGGCATGACTTAAACTTAGCTAAACTGAGCACAGTGATGATATTGAACTAAAGTTATCAGCTGGGGAAAAAAGAAAAGAAAAAAAACCTCCAGAAATATCGACACACTAACCACTGACCAAATCTCAAACACAATGCTAGAAGGCTTCCCAGAATCTGCATGTGGCCTCAGACCTCCAGAGTTTATATAGCCTGACTTTGCCAGGTCATGAGGCAAAATTCACTGCAGCTGCTACATGGTCACTTAGCAACCAGGTCACACTATGTACACATATCAATGTGTATACATACAGCACATGTATTTATATGTCAATGACACGACAGATCGTATGTGTGCTGCATAAGGATCATTTGCCAGGTAATCCTACAACCTGTCCTTATTAGGCATGGAGGAACATGAGCTCATCAACACTGACACTCCTACATTTACTCCACTTGTGCAGCCATACCAAAGCCCTAAGCTCTATGGGGACACACACTGGACCAACATCACACCGGGTTGAAGTAGGTTGACAATAGCTCTATGGGGACACACACTGGACCAACATCACACTGGGTTGAGGCAGGTTGAAGTAGGTTGACAATAGCTCTATGGGGACACACACTGGACCAACACCACACTGGGTTGAGGCAGGTTGAAGTAGGTTGACAATAGCTCTATGGGGACACACACTGGACCAACACCACACTGGGTTGAGGCAGGTTGAAGTAGGTTGACAATAGCTCTATGGGGACACACACTGGACCAACACCACACTGGGTTGAGGCAGGTTGAAGTAGGTTGACAATAGCTCTATGTGGACACACACTGGACCAACATCACACTGGGTTGAGGAGGGTTGAAGTATGTTGACAATAGCTCTATGGGGACACACACTGGACCAACATCGCACTTGGTTGAGGCAGGTTGAAGTAGGTTGACAATAGGACACACATTTGGACCAACATCACACTGGGTTGAGGCAGGTTGAAGTAGGTTGACAATAGCTCTATGGGGACACACACTGGACCAACATCACACTGGGTTGAGGCAGGTTGAAGTAGGTTGACAATAGGACACACATTTGGACCAACATCACACAGGGTTGAGGCAGGTTGAAGTAGGTTGACAATAGCTCTATGGGGACACACACTGGACCAACATCACACCGGGTTGAGGCAGGTTGAAGTAGGTTGACAATAGGACACACATTTGGACCAACATCACACTGGGTTGAGGCAGGTTGAAGTAGGTTGACAATAGCTCTATGGGGACACACACTGGACCAACATCACACTGGGTTGAGGCAGGTTGAAGTAGGTTGACAATAGCTCTATGGGGACACACACTGGACCAACATCGCACTTGGTTGAGGCAGGTTGAAGTAGGTTGACAATAGCTCTATGGGGACACACATTTGGACCAACATCACACTGGGTTGAGGCAGGTTGAAGTAGGTTGACAATAGCTCTATGGGGACACACACTGGACCAACATCACACTGGGTTGAGGCAGGTTGAAGTAGGTTGACAATAGCTCTATGGGGACACACACTGGACCAACATCGCACTTGGTTGAGGCAGGTTGAAGAAGGTCGACAATAGCTCTATGGGGACACACACTGGAGACCAACATCACACTGGGTTGAGGCAGGTTGAAGTAGGTTGACAATAGCTCTATGGGGACACACACTGGACCAACACCACACTGGGTTGAGGCAGGTTGACAATAGCTCTATGGGGATACACACTGGAGACCAACATCACACTGGGTTGAGGCAGGTTGAAGTAGGTTGACAATAGCTCTATGTGGACACACACTGGACCACCAACATCACACTGGGTTGAGGCAGGTTTGACAATAGCTCTATGTGGACACACACTGGACCAACATCACATTGGGTTGAGGCAGGTTGAAGTAGGTTGACAATAGCTCTATGTGGACACACCCTGGACCAACATCACACTGGGTTGAGGCAGGTTGAAGTAGGTTGACAATAGCTCAATGGGGACACACACTGGACCAACATCACACTGGGTTGAGGCAGGTTGAAGTAGGTTGACAATAGCTCTATGGGGACACACACTGGACCAACACCACACTGAGGTTGAGGCAGGTTGAAGTAGGTTGACAGTACAGTAGGCGCCATAAAAAAATTGGCGTTGCGTTTAAACCCAACGTACGTGCAACGCATGACCGTTGGCCAAAGAAACGTTAACGAAACGTAGGGTACAGAGCGTTTGGACGCTTGCTGCGTTTTTATGCTACTTTTTTAAAACCGGAGAGGCGCGTGCATTGACCACCACGTGCTGAAGAAAAAAAGCGGGGCAAGCTAGAACTACAGTTACTTGTTCTTTAAGAGAGCGTCCGCTGGAGTTGTTGTCCGAGTTATTTCATAAATTACTTCAGTACGAGTTTAAGGGCCTGTAAGCTTTAAGAGTCTATAAGCAAGTAAGTTTCCTCCTCTTATACTGTTATGCTTGCTATAATATAACTTTGGTGTAACTGGAATCCGCTTGATCCATACAAGCTGTTCGAGCCAGTACTTGAGTTTCTGTTTTTTGGTAGCTAGTTTTTGGTAGCTAGAACAAATGGAATTACTGCAGGTACTTCTCTAGCTATTGTTGTACTAATGAAGCTACATATTGTCATCAAGAATTGATTCATGTTGTGTTATTGGTTTATTTTAGCCCGTGGAGTTGGACTCAGTCTCTGTCCCACAAGGCAAAGCTCTGGGGCACCTTGCTGGGGGATGCCTGCACAGAGTGAAGGTAGGGACTTACACATCCCAGAATATGTCTGGAGGCAATTCAACTGGCATCAAACAGGATGGGACTACAAACCAAGAAATGATTTACTGTTCATGTAATATTTGTGTTTGTTCACAAGTCTTTAATCGACTGGGTATTTTTTGTCGACTTCTGTAACTTGACAAACATTATGTAAAATGTATATATATTTTAATTTACAACTCCCATTTCTATACAACTCCCATAATTTGTATAGAGAATTTGCTAACATTAAAATACACTAAAAAAATACAGGATATTGTTCTTTTCAGGTTGACCAATCTTCTTATGATGAGCTTCAGTGGGTTTCAAACTGCGACTGCATTCGTCTGTCCATATGACCTTCTTAAACCCTTGATACCCATGAATTGTCTTGGCCACACCAACCTAAATGATGCAATTGGGGATTATAATTTATTCACATCAAGGCAACAAATCTGTAAAATAATGTTTATTTCGGTGCAAGGGGAATGGCAATAACAGCCACTACACCAACAGGGTGGGCATTCAAGCTTCAGCATAAACTACAAACAAAAGCTAGATCAGGAGAGCCCCCCACCCATAGCAAGCAAGTAGGAGCCCCATGGAGCTTTAAGCCAGTCTCCTTACCAGCTAAATTAAGTCAGCATACAGCCTTAAGAATCCCAAGCAAACAAGACTAACACGAACCTAGTTAATTCTCTTGCCAACTGGCAGTAGGAGCTACCCTCCGAGTGAGGCTCTACACCGAAGAATGGTCATTGGGTAGCCATTGTTCTTGAGGTGCTCGTGCAGCTGGAAGGCAGTCATTAATTCGCATCTTCTGTTCCACTACCTCTCAGATGGCTGCCGTTATCTTTGTAGGTCTCCCGCTATCAAACCGCCAGGCTAAGTCCTGACACAGTCGGTGCCTTCAATCTGTTTCTTGTTACACCATTCGCTATAAATCACGATGACTGCCACGTGCAACTTCCTACGATCTATCTGGCTAAAACAATAAACGTTCCGTGCGTCTAAACGTTTAGAGTGGCTAAACGGTCGTGCGTTTATAATGTTTAGCGTCTGAACGTTTCGTGTGTTCTTTTTAGCCGGTAGGAAATCACATGCGTTTAGCCGCTGAACCAATGCTCGGTTTAAACGAAATGCCAAGTTTTTTATGGCACCTACTGTAGCTCTATGGGGACACACACTGGACCAACATCACACTGGGTTGAGGCAGGTTGAAGTAAGTTGACAATAGCTCTACGGGAACACACACTGGACAACATCACACTGGGTTGAGGTAGGTTGAAGTAGGTTGACAATAGCTCTATGTGGACACACACTGGACCAACATCAAACTTGGGTTGAGGCAGGTTGAAGTACTGTAGGTTGACAGTAGCTCTGTGGGGACACACACTGGACCAACATCACACTGGGTTGAGGCAGGTTGAAGTAGGTTGACAATAGCTCTATGTGGACACACACTGAACCAACATCACACTGGGTTGAGGCAGGTTGAAGTTGGTTGACAATAGCTCTATGGGGACAGACACTGGACCAACACCACACTGGGTTGAGGCAGGTTGAAGTAGGTTGACAATAGCTCTATGGGGACACACACTGGACCAACACCACACTGGGTTGAGGCAGGTTGAAGTAGGTTGACAATAGCTCTATGGGGACACACACTGGACCAACATCACACTGGTTTGAGGCAGGTTGAAGTAGGTTGACAATAGCTCGAAGGGGACACACTGGGTTGAGGCAGGTTGACAATAGCTCTATGGGGATACACACTGGAGACCAACATCACACTGGGTTGAGGCAGGTTGAAGTAGGTCTATGGGGATACACACTGGACCAACATCACACTGGGTTGAGGCAGGTTGAAGTACGCTGACAATAGCTCTACATGTATGTGGACACACACTGGACCAACATCACACTGGGTTGAGGCAGGTTGAAGTACATGTAGGTTGACAATAGCTTGATGGGGACACACATTGGACCAACATCACACTGGGTTGAGGCAGGTTGAAAATAGCTCTATGAGGACACACACTGGACCAACATCACACTGGGTTGAGGCAGGTTGAAGTAGGTTGACAATAGCTCTATGTGGACACACCCTGGACCAACATCACACTGGGTTGAGGCAGGTTGAAGTAGGTTGACAATAGCTCAATGGGGGGGACACACACTGGACCAACATCACACTGGGTTGAGGCAGGTTGAAGTAGGTTGACAATAGCTCTATGTGGACACACACTGGACCAACATCACACTGGGTTGAGGCAGGTTGAAGTATGTAGGTTGACAATAGCTCTATGTGGACACACACTGGACCAACATCACACTGGGTTGAGGCAGGTTGAAGTACATAGGTTGACAATAGCTCTATGTGGACACACACTGGACCAACATCACACTGGGTTGAGGCAGGTTGAAGTAGGTTGACAATAGCTCTATGGGGACACACACTGGACCAACACCACACTGGGTTGAGGCAGGATGAAGTAGGTTGACAGTAGCTCTATGGGGACACATACTGGACCAACATCACACTGGGTTGAGGCAGGTTGAAGTACGTTGACAATAGCTCTATGTGGACACACACTGGACCAACATCACACTGGGTTGAGGCAGGTGAAGTACATGTAGGTTGACAATAGCTTGATGGGGACACACATTGGGACCAACATCACACTGGGTTGAGGCAGGTTGAAAATAGCTCTATGGGGACACACACTGGACCAACATCACACTGGGTTGAGGCAGGTTGAAGTAGGTTGACAATAGCTCTATGTGGACACACACTGGACCAACATCAACTTGGGTTGAGGCAGGTTGAAGTAGGTTTCTGTGGGGACACACACTGGACCAACATCACACTGGGTTGAGGCAGGTTGAAGTAGGTTGACAATAGCTCTATGGGGACACACACTGGACCAACATCACACTGGTTTGAGGCAGGTTGAAGTAGGTTGACAATAGCTCGATGGGGACACACATTGGACCAACATCACACTGGGTTGAGGCAGGTTGACAATAGCTCTATGGGGATACACACTGGAGACCAACATCACACTCGGTTGAGGCAGGTTGAAGTAGGTTGACAATAGCTCTATGGGGACACACACTGGACCAACATCACACTCAGGTTGAAGTAGGTTGACAATAGCTCTATGGGGACACACACTGGACCAACATCACACTGGGTTGAGGCAGGTTGAAGTAGGTTGACAATAGCTCTATGGGGACACACACTGGACCAACATCACACTGGGTTGAGGCAGGTTGAAGTAGGTTGACAATAGCTCTATGGGGACACACATTGGACCAACATCACACTGGGTTGAGGCAGGTTGACAATAGCTCTATGGGGATACACACTGGAGACCAACATCACACTGGGTTGAGGCAGGTTGAAGGTCTATGGGGACACACACTGGACCAACATGACACTGGGTTGAGGCAGGTTGAAGTAGGTTGACAATAGCTCTATGTGGACACACACTGGACCAACATGACACTGGATTGAGGCAGATTGAAGTAGGTTGACAATAGCTCTATGGGGACACACACTGGACCAACACCACACTGGGTTGAGGCAGGTTGAAGTAGGTTGACAATAGCTCTATGGGGACACACACTGGACCAACATCACACTGGGTTGAGGCAGGTTGAAGTAGGTTGACAATAGCTCTATGTGGACACACACTGGACCAACATCACACTGGGTTGAGGCAGGTAGAAGTAGGTTAACAATAGCTCTATGGTGACATATACTGGACCAACACCACACTGGGTTGAGGCAGGTTGAAGTAGGTTGACAATAGCTCTACGGGAACACACACTGGACCAACATCACACTGGGTTGAGCTGGTTGACACGGCGAGGACAAGGATATAAGTGCCAATATATATTCAGGACAAATCATATTCTTTCAGTGGTACGTAGTAAGTCTACCCTCTGTGAATATTGACATACATGTCATTACAAGAATCACAAAGCATGGAGCAAACAGGGCAGGAAAGAGTCCTGTTAGCAACAGTTGTAATAAGAGGATGGCACAAGAGCTTCAATAGGGAGTCTTGTAGTGCAACACACTGTAGAATACACACCAGCCCTCTGTTCATGGTCAGGGGAAGTCCTACCAAGAATAGATCTTCCAGAATTCCCCTTCCAAATAGCTCGGGTTTCCCCCACTTCCACAAGTGAGAGCACTGGCTAAGAATAGCCGCCCTAGGGAACTTTCTGATTGAACCCCCCCCCCCCCCCCCTCTCCTCCCCCTCCCCCCCCCCCCCCCCACACACACATTGAATGGCACCATTGCTAGGAAATCTGCCGTGTCTTACAACACGTCAGTGTTGCTTGTCCAGGAAAGGCTTTTGGCCTCATTGCCAGCTGCAAGTGCTCAAGGCTACACCAACAACTGCCAACCATTTGGATGGCCACTCGCGAAATTTCACGGCCATTATTCCCCGTGGAATTATTTCCCTAACGATAAGTAGAGCCATTATATGAGTATAAGTAGAGCCATAATGACCTATAAGTAGAGCCATAATGACCTATAAGTAGAGCCATAATGACCTATAACTAGAGCCATAATGACCTATAAGTGGAGCCATAATGACCTATAAGTAGAGCCATAATGACCTATAAGTAGAGCCATAATGACCTATAAGTAGAGCCATAATGACCTATAACTAGAGCCATAATGACGAGCCACAATGACCTATAAGTAGAGCCATAATGACCTATTAGTAGAGCCATAATGACCTATAAGCAGAGCCATAATGACCTATAAGTAGAGCCATAATGACCTATAAGTAGAGCCTATAAGTAGAGCCATAATGACCTATTAGTAGAGCCATAATGACCTATAAGTGGAGCCATAATGGACCTATAAGTAGAGCCATAATGACCTATAAGTAGAGCCATAATGACCTATAAGTAGAGCCATAATGACCTATAAGTAGAGCCATAATGACCTATTAGTAGAGCCATAATGACCTATAAGTAGAGCCATAATGACCTATAAGTAGAGCCTATAAGTAGAGCCTTAATTACCTATTAGTAGAGCCATAATGACCTATAAGTAGTGCCATAATGACCTATAAGCCATAATGACCTATAAGTAGAGCCATAATGACCTATAAGTAGAGCCATAAGTAGAGCCATAATGACCTATAAGTAGAGCCATAATGACCTATAAGTAGAGCCATAATGACCTATAAGTAGAGCCATAATGACCTATAAGTAGAGCCATAATGACCTATAAGTAGAGCCATAATGACCTATAAGTAGAGCCATAATGACCTATAAGTAGAGCCATAATGACCTATAAGTAGAGCCATAATGACCTATAAGTAGAGCCATAATGACCTATAAGTAGAGCCATAATGAGAGCCATAATGACCTATAAGTAGAGCCATAATGACCTATAAGTAGAGCCATATGACCTCACATGTACCACAGAAAGTATTAGTAGACTAGAACAAGTGTCCTGAATATAGAGTGTGCTCTTTATTAAGAAACAAAGATGTTCCACTCACCAGCTCATGACGACAAGGATTCTTCGACACTTTCTCCGCAACTTCAGAGATGGACCCTAGATACGTTGACACTGCAACAAGTAGAGAACTAATACAATACCAAACTGCATAGTGGGTATTATTTAGAAGAAAGCCTCAGCAAAAATCATCACACAACCCACTACACTTTGAGTAGTGCATGTCACAATACTCACCACAGCAGATTGTAACACAACACGTCACCAGTGACTAAGTCACTGGTGCTTTAGGAATGTGCCTTGTAAGAGCCTTGAAGTCAACTTAGGAATGTGCCTTGTAAGAGCCTTGAAGCCAACTTAGGAATGTGCCTTGTAAGAGCCTTGAAGTCAACTTAGGAATGTGCCTTGTAAGAGCCTTGAAGTCAACTTAGGAATGTGCCTTGTAAGGCTTTGAAGTCAACTTAGGATTGTTGTAAGAGCTTTGAAGAGCAGTTCAACAAGGAACATTCATCAGCTGCAGAGTGTAGGAAACAGGGCAGCAATCAAATCTCTCATTCGCTGCACTCATTTCTTCCCTCGTCAGCATATTACAACATCGCTCAGTCATGAGGTGCACAAGACGTGTGGACAGCTTTTCGTTGAACAGCCTCCAAAGATGCAGCACACAAGTGCTCGTGGAGCAGTAGTCGCCAGCATTAAACCATTGGGTGTGTGGGTGGCAGAAGGTGTCCTGAAAAGACTTCAAGAAGCATCTGTCTTCAGTGCAATGCGCGATGCATGTACAGACACAATGACTGTGGAAGAATTATCAGTGTTCCGTGGTTGGGAGGAAGGTGGTGTTCCTTTTGAGTGATTTTGGGTATTCTTCCATAGAAGAGAGCGTCCATCGAAGAGAGCATCCATAGAAGAGAGCAGATGCAACAAACATTTACTCCTCTCTCATAAAATGTCTGAAGGATACCAACCTCCAAGTTAGTAAGATCGTTGGAATGGACTTTGACGATGCTTCTGCATTCTCTGGACGAAACAGGTGTCCAAGTAAGGCTCAAGCAGCTGCCCTAGCCCGTGCTCCTCGTGCAATATTTTGTTCCACGGTGACCTTCTGCGGTTGGTTTGTGTGCAAGCGGCTAACGGCACTGTAGCACCAAGTGTGGTTTTACCAGCTTGACGACCCTGTGGAAATATTTCCATTTCATTATTCTCTGAAAAGAATCGAGTCTTTGAAATGTGTTATCAAACTAAAAGAAATGAAAATTCATCCATCCCCCTGAAAAAGTGGGCTGGCCCACGAACGATGGCCCCCTGACAAAGTGGGCTGGCCCATGACGATGTGGATGTGTAAAGGGCATGGCCACGAAATCCTGACATTTGAGGCTCGAAGCAAATCAAATAAAAAGGCCAAAAAAGTTAATGCAAGTGAAAGTAGACTCTTTAGGGCTTCAGAAAAAGTTAAAATTATGTCAATATCATTATCCACGTCCTCGCACCATTGCTTCGAATATGACCAAACTTTTCAATAGCGTTTTTGGAAAAAAATCGTACAACTTTGCAATTGTCAAATTTCTGTATGAATACAGTTATAGTACATCTCATGATATTTCTGCATAGAATTTTCAGCTTAGTTTCATGACTTTCTAAAAAAAAATTACCCCCAGACCCCCTGTAGTGGGCCCTGTGTTGATTAAAAAATCAGTTTGTCCTGTAACGTGCGTTACGCAAAACATCAAAAAGTTCTCACCATCTCCAAAATATTTGACCTAGCCACAAATAATTGCATTATCTCTTCCCTTTACTTAGAAGGAAGTTTCATACAAAAAATGGTGGAAATCCAATGAGTGGTTATCAGATAAACCCACTTCAAAGTGCGTAACATGCGTTACATTGACATTTTGTAACATGCGTTACATTGATACTAGAGAGAAGTCGCATGCTGCCATCAAAGGATTCACAGTCTCCTTTGTTTCCTAAGCTTCAAAGGCTCTTTGAACTAAGCACTCAGCCAATCAGCTGGCCAGTTGACTGCACACGTGCATTATCTGATTTCTTTTACCTCTACCAAGATTTCAACTTCAAGATTTCCTACACTGACTTTTGGTCGTCAAAATGAACAAGTACTATTAAATTTGTTATTGAGAATTTTGTGCTTAGTTGATAAGTCATCTAGTAGGGAATTGATTGCTCTACCAATTGATTGATTTCAGGTCATCACCAGCTAAGAAAGCTGTTTCCTATGCAACGTTTGCTGCAGCTGCAGCGTCAATGCCCTCAGTAAGTGTGATTAACGTTGCTGAGGATGAGATCAAACTGCGTAACAGCCAGATGGTATTGGATGATGCATTTTGGGCAGCAATACCGGCTGTGAATGGCATTCGTGAGATGCATTGCATCAAAAACACCAACGGTGAGGTGACACTCTCCCGACTCACTAAGGATTTTGCGGTAGAGGAGGACAATGATGAGGATGAGCAGGATAAGGATGATGAGGTGGAAGTAGGCTCAGAGAATTTGTGATAGCAAACTTCAAAACTGGGTAGTTTCTTGCTGCAGTGTACGACAGGAAATCATATATCGGAAAAGTTCTGAGTGCCACAGATAGTCACGTTCTGCTGTCTTTTATGAAGCTGACTGGTTTCAAGTGATGGAACTGGCCACGGAAGCCAGATTGCCTTCCCATCTCTCGGGAGGATATCATAGGCCGTGTGAATTCCCCAGCCCCCATAACTAATTCCACAGTATTGAGTGACAGTGATGAAATATTATGACCCAAGGGTTGGTTAGATGGAAACAAATCAATTGACTGCCCAAATCAGCCCTTCACCCCCCCCCCCCCCCCACTCGATTTATTTACATGTTACATGTATGTAGATAAAGTGTTTACAAACTGATGAATGTAATGTGAAATAATTTACTTCTGCAAATAAAATGTTTAGACAATTTCTCTGCTACATGTAATACCAATTGTGTGTGTAACATGTGTTATGTAACATGCGTTACGGTACACTATCTTATGATGGCTACGCAGTGGGGACATGGGTATTGATAGAACCATGAAATTTTGGTTGATGATAGTCAACATAATCATATCGAACATTTGTAAAATTTCATGATCAGTTTTAATATATCAAAGTTTGGTGGGAGAAATTGGCGTCAGGATTTCGTAACATGCATAACGAGCACTATTTACCCCCTAGCTCCCAAAATATTTAATATTCCTCCATGAAATTTGATGGATAACTAAAGCTATGTTCCTTCTTGATTATAAACCATTACCCAGGCTCATATGTTGACATATGTCCAAGCAATGTGCATATAAAGTGTGTGACACGTAAGGTGCGTTACGCTGGCCAAGCCCTAAAGTATTGAAGGCCAGTCAGCCGGACTTGTTGTTACCCTTGACAACAACTACAAGAATTTCCACGAGACAGAAGCTCTGGTAAGCAATTAGGTGTTTACAAGTTCTCTACAACTGCAGTCATTTCATGATTGACCACACCTTACCGAATACAGCCAAGGCCGGTAAAGCACTTCAGATGAAACAGCTTAAAGGGGGCGCTTCACCTTTTTAACAAAAAAACGTTTGTCCTCTTTGTAATTGCCATAACTTTTTTCCTCTTTCCTCTATGCAGATAATTTTGTTATCAATCAATGTGTAGCTTATTCTGTCTTCTTTCCAATGGTAGCTGACATGTCTATATCGACACATTTTATTAGAAGATACAAGTGACAGACCAAGACCCCTACCACTCAAGCATTTGGCAGACCTAACTGAACACCACTAGAAGGTCTTGTGCTCAGATTTGGTTCGTGGCTTCCTGAAACACTTGCTGTAATTTGAGCGAAACCAATTTGGCTTCTGCACGACTGTTGGTCAGTTGCAATTGACTGCGTGGGTTGAACTCATTAACCCCAAAAGGTCATCTCTTCTAATGACCATAACTTGGCAATGCTATTAATATCTGATTCGCTCAAATTACAGAACACACTAAGAGCTTTCAAATGGGACATCAACAATTTTTTTTTTTGTTTAACTGTGACAAAGTTATGATCGCCAATCGCCAAACCTTTTTTTTAAAGATTTTTCATGATTTGTAGAAATAAGCAGTCAAAGTAGACAATGAAATGTTTGGGTTGAACCTGTATGCATCTCTTCCAATTTTGAATCGAGAGAAGTGAAATTGCATGGACAAAAAGCAACACAACTTTGAAATGGACGTTCCAATGCCTCTAAAACTTTGGAAATGGTTAGTATATGCTAACAACATTTATAAATGATAATTTAAAAAATGAAAAAATGAGAAAAAAGGGTGAAGCACCCCCCTTAAACTTATCCACTTTCAAATCATTGGATGATGTTATTTCACCTGCTACAAACTGGGTCTTGGAAATGTTCGGCTCCAGTGACGACATCCAGAAAGCTTCAGGGGAAACCATCAACACCACTAATCATTTCAGGCAAACCTCTGCCGGTCCCAACAATTCGGAGACGGCAAATCTCCGCCCTCCTCTGGCCCCAACAATTCGGACTGCAAATCTATGCCCTCCTCCGGTCCCAACAATTCGGAGACTGCAAACCTCTGCCGGTCCCTTTGTGAGCCATCGACGCCATCACAAAAGACGCATGTGCAGGTCCTCAATAAAATGACCGACAACGTCAATTGCTGAGCTGTTTCTGGTGAGGGCGACTTCTAGCACCGTGGATCACCAACAAAAAGTAATGGATGGTCCTTGACACACCTCCTAACCCGTCCATAAAATGTTGTGACAATCCATCTGCATTTTGTGTGTGTGTGTGTGTGTGTGCAATCTTGCTAACGGCCAGAGAGACAGACAAACCAGAGTGACAACATGACCTCCGTGGCGGAGGTAACAACAATAAAGAACAAGGGGCCTACTATTTGTCGACCTATTTGTAGGTCGCCTCGTACCCACTTGGAGGATTCTGTATCGCCAGCATTTAGGTCAAAGATATGTAGCAGTCCTTTTAGCTTTTAAAAAGCTAATATATACCTCCATCAGCTAAGCACCAGCACCACAGGCAATGAGTCAGCCTTGGGGCTTTTCCTTGTTACAGCCTTCAGCTAGAACGACATACCTATCAGTCAGAGGGAAAGGAAGATTGTGCTCACTGGCTGCATACCTGCCTACTCACTTCTTTTTGCTTCTTGTCTATAGCTAAAGTCGATCACGACGCTGCCTGGAGCGGCAAACCTCGCCACGTCAGCAACAGCAGTGTTATACTAGCAGAGCAGGTTTAAATGCAGGCTTGCCAGCTAACAGATTTCACCGTGCAAGCTCTAGCATGACTGTGCAGCCAGTTCTCTCTCTTACTGACTGTGCAGCCAATTCTCTCTCCTCTACTGACTGTGCAGCCATTGTCTTTGCCAGTGAATGTCAAGTTGTGTTCTTTGTACTTGTAGATCCACCATTGTTGGGAAGGAGAAACTTGCAACAGATAAACATGCTATTGCCCCTAAAGAATGAATTGTAGCAGCTCTTTCTGCCACTCTCCATGTGTGGAGCACATGACCTTGGATAAGGGTGGTCTTCACCTGCTAGAGGCTCTTTCTGCTGCTCTCCATGTGTGGAGCACATTACATGACCTTGGTTAAGGGTGGTCTTCACCTGCTAGAGGCTCTTTCTGCTGCTCTCCATGTGTGGAGCATATTACATGACCTTGGATAAGAGTGGTCTTCACCTGCTAGAGACTCTTTCTGCTGCTCTCCATGTGTGGAGCATATTACATGACCTTGGATAAGGGTGGTCTTCACTTGCTAGAGACTCTTTCTGCCACTCTCCATGTGTGGAGCATATTACATGACCTTGGATAAGAGTGGTCTTCACTTGCTAGAGACTCTTTCTGCTACTCTCCATGTGTGGAGCACATTACATGACCTTGGATAAGGGTGGTCTTCACCTGCTAGAGGCTCTTTCTGCTGCTCTCCATGTGTGGAGCATATTACATGACCTTGGATAAGGGTGGTCTTCACCTGCTAGAGGCCACTCTCCATGTGTGGAGCATATTACATGACCTTGGATAAGGGTGGTCTTCACCTGCTAGAGGCTCTTTCTGCCACTCTCCATGTGTGGAGCATATTACATGACCTTGGATAAGGGTGGTCTTCACCTGCTAGAGGCTCTTTCTGCTGCTCTCCATGTGTGGAGCACATTACATGACCTTGACTCTTTCACCGTCGGATTTACACAGGATTTTAAAAAAACATGACCATGGTACATGTATATAAAATAATAAATACCAGGTCAGGGGTGCACTAAAGTCCCTAGCAACCATGGTTGATGGGACAGCATTGATGTTGATAAACATTGTGGTCGACAACTGGTTGCTAAGCAACCGACCAGAAGCTATGAATATGATTATCCAATTACACCCTTATGATAATCTCTGGAGGCATGCCAGCTTATGTCACTGAAGGAGAGAGAGCAGCTGTTGTAGACACTGGTGGAAGCAGCATAGGCTGTCCTGTATCCATCATGTTGTCTGTATGTACATACAATAAAAAATTATTGCATGAGTGCATGCACAAGCTATCCCTTCTGCTACCCAAGTAAAAAAAAAAGAAGCTACTAGAAAGCTAAATATTTATCTATAGCTAGCTAGAATCATTACAAACCTTAGTATCCTTGTTCATCACTTCCTTCTTGATCATCGGAGAGAAAAACATCGTGATCAACTGTAATCAACTGTAGTGCTACAATCAGCTGGTCGGCAAGCAGACGCAACCACAGTAGCAAAGAATTAACTGTTCCACAGCTAGATTTTCTCTCTCCGAGGTATGCATGGATGCCATCCCCTTCTACTTCGCTGGAAGAATCCTTATAGATGTCAAAGTCGTCGTCTTGAACAAGAGCAAGGCCCTTTTGGAGAGACAGTCGTTCAGCCATTGTGCGATTGAATAATTTTTTACCCTAGTTACCGCGTACATATGGTCACGTTATTTGGTGCATAAATAGAGTTTAAATCAGGCTATTTTATGATATAAAATAACGGTCTGATCTTTTACTATTGCGACGCTAGATTGCTCTGCGCCAAAAGTCACTTGTGACAGTTGGAGGGTTAAGGATGGTCTTCACCTGCTAGAGGCTCTTTCTGCCACTCTCCATGTGTGGAGCATATTACATGACCTTGGATAAGGGTGGTCTTCACCTGCTAGAGGCTCTTTCTGCCACTCTCCATGTGTGGAGCATATTACATGACCTTGGATAAGAGTGGTCTTCACCTGCTAGAGGGTCTTTCTGCTGCTCTCCATGTGTGGAGCATATTACATGACCTTGGATAAGGGTGGTCTTCACTTGCTAGAGGCTCTTTCTGCCACTCTCCATGTGTGGAGCATATTACATGACCTTGGATAAGAGTGGTCTTCACCTGCTAGAGGCTCTTTTTGCCACTCTCCTGTGTGGAGCATATTACATGACCTTGGATAAGGGTGGTCTTCACCTGCTAGAGGCTCTTTCTGCCACTCTCCATGTGTGGAGCAAGATCTTGGATAAGGGTGGTCTTCACCTGCTAGAGACTCTTTCTGCTGCTCTCCATGTGTGGAGCATATTACATGACCTTGGATAAGAGTGGTCTTCACCTGCTAGAGGGTCTTTCTGCTGCTCTCCATGTGTGGAGCATATTACATGACCTTGGATAAGGGTGGTCTTCACTTGCTAGAGGCTCTTTCTGCCACTCTCCATGTGTGGAGCATATTACATGACCTTGGATAAGAGTGGTCTTCACCTGCTAGAGGCTCTTTTTGCCACTCTCCTGTGTGGAGCATATTACATGACCTTGGATAAGGGTGGTCTTCACCTGCTAGAGGCTCTTTCTGCCACTCTCCATGTGTGGAGCAAGATCTTGGATAAGGGTGGTCTTCACCTGCTAGAGGCTCTTCCACTGGTACTGCACTGGGGAGAGGTCAGGGCTAAAACTAGTTTGTAAGATAGGAACCAGAGACCAGGACTGGGGAGAGGGGGGGGGGGGTTAAGCTAGAAATAGAGCAAGCTAGCTAGGGGTTAAACTTGATTTGAGGTCAGGTTGTGATTCAATAGGGTTAGCTAGGGGATAAAACTGAGATTGGGTTTAAATAGATATACAGTAGGCGCCCCCAAAAAGTTCCGTACCCGTTCCAGCGGTGGGTAAGGAAAACAGAAACACGGAATCAACGCATAAAATCCCGACGAATACGCATAACAAACGCCGTTAAGTTTACGTTTCCATAAAAAAATCAAAAAAATCTTAGCACTTATTTTATAAATGCATGCGCACGCATTCACATTAGCGGGCGCCAGGTGTGTTACAACCCGATGCTAAATCTAGCGAGTGTTTTTCCCCTCTACTTTTTTTCTTCTTCCCAGATGTCATTTTCCCCTTCAAGAAGTCTACTGCTGACAGAAGTTAGTATTAGTTATTTCTCTTCCTAGCCTTTTGGCTTGTGCCCACTAGTGTCCTTCAGCTCTACTTGTTAGCTTTGCCTTCTTGTTCATAGCTACATGTACTCAGTTTAGACAAGATGCTTAGACAAAGCTTTCTATATAGTTTAGGTTAGGTTTGCTAAGCATAGTTTTAGGCAAAGCCTGGTGTAGACTAAGGCTTGCAAAATAAAGCCACACCCCTTTTTAATGCCCTCAACCTTTAGTAGCTTAGCAGGCCTTGCCTTAGAAAGGTTGAAGAGTTTACAGAACGTCTAGTAGCTTAGTAGGACTTATCTTAAAAAACATAACCTCTAGAAATCCCTAGCTAAGCTTTGGTATGTAACAAGCCACATCTAATAATATAGAATGTTAGGCCTCACCTCAATCATGTGTAGACCAAGAGATGATGCATTTACACATTGATATTTTGGCCAACAGAGAACTCTGTGTGGGTGTAGCCCTTAAGGCGGGACTAATCCATTCGTTCGGGGGGAAAAACATTTTTTTAAGTTATTTATTCATTCTATAGTATAGTTCATG
The DNA here is from genome assembly GCA_028752905.1 of Cladorhizidae sp. MBARI D1340-BT2. Taxonomy (NCBI): domain Eukaryota; kingdom Metazoa; phylum Porifera; class Demospongiae; order Poecilosclerida; family Cladorhizidae; species Cladorhizidae sp. MBARI D1340-BT2. The sequence goes on from JAQNBH010000011.1 coordinate 9,275,852, forward strand.
TAGTATTTCTATTTCAAGTTTCAGAGCATTTGAATGCTTCACTGCAAAGTTATACACACTTTTGTCCATGCTATTGACTACATAAATTCGAAGTTACGAACCTGAAAGGAATATAGAGAACATAATAATGTACTTTTTTCAAGAGCCGTTATCTCAAAACGAGTTATTTCAAGTTTGTGTGCACATTACTGGGCCATGCTTTGTCCTATATCAACTTTTAATATATCATTTGAAAGCTCTTTTCATACTCTTTCATTTGAATAGAAAGAATCCACTAAAACAAATCTATGGGAGAGATATTAGCCCTGGAATGTTGCTAATCATGAGCAAAACACTGACCTTTCTTAAAAATCCATTTTACAAGTTATGATGTTTTCAGCCATTCAAAATGCATGTCTGTGGGTTCTCTAAGTGCTGTCAAAATTGTAAGTGGTTATGTGACACAGGTGTTGAGTAAAGTGCAATAAAGTGAAATCACCTTGGTGTCCACAACTGTCCAAAACTCTGACCAGGATGGCGCTAGGTCAAAACTAAATATACCATTAGAAAGCTCTCTGAATGAGCAGCATTTTGGTACTAATTTCAACATCATAGTATATAGAACAAAAAAGTTATGAACGAATTAAAAAAAGGCCCAGAAATGGATTAGTCCCGCCTTAAGCATGGTGGAAGATGGGTCATGTGACATCCACACTTCATACAGAGGAGGAATAGGCACTACTGCCATTCACTTTCCCAGGACAGCCAAAAAAAAACAGTTGCAATCCTCCACCACTTTTTGACAAAGAACTCAAAGGTTGGCCATGAAAGAGTTGCTACCTCTTGTGGCAGGTCTACTGGAAGAGAGTGGAAAAGTTACGTCAGAACAAACATTTCTGCAATGGATTTCTCTATGTTTCATTGTACATGCAGCAGGACTCCCGGCTTCTATGGTCGAGTTATAGGATAAGTTGGTCCTTGATGCCCCCCATCGACTTACACATACTAGTCGACTTCTCTCCTACAATCACTGGTTCCAACCACCTACCTCTCCATGGACCCTATTGAATTTGAGCCTGTAATGGGAGAAGTGTTTGGAGTTGATCCAGCAAGCATAAGTGTTTATGTTTCAAAATAATGGAAAATTATATTGATAGTGTTAGTTTGAAACTGACCGTCATCTTTTATTATGTGAAGATGTCTACTACTACAAGGCAAGTGCATCTAACGATTCACACAAAAATGTGCATGTCAGAGAAATGGTGTACACACCAAGATATGCAAACACTTTGTCGTCTTTTGTCACGCCAATTTGGTCAATTGGGTAGTCTTGGTTATGACAGCCAACCTTTAACACAAGCCTTGCATGATACTGTGTTAAATTTGTCATGAAAGTTCACTGGTGATAGTTATGCATGCTCATTGCTCAATTATTATGGTCACCAGTGAACAAAATATAGCAATTTTGCAAAGACAACATTCAATAGCCAGTCGCTGCTCCTTGTAGTTCAAACAATCCTGAAGGCAGTCTGTGGATCTCGAATTGGACTGCATTCATCAATCCATAAAACATCCTCTATGCCACAAGTCATCTCCCCATATTCACTCCAATCTGGAGAGGTAGTGAGGAGATATTATTGTTGTATTACCTTTTTAAGATTTGGATATCAAATGTTTCACTGATTCAAGCTAAGCTTGCCTAAGAGTAGCTAAGTTTGCTAAGGAGTAAGCTAAGCAGGCAAGACTGGTCTTAGCCTAGCTGTTCCTTCAAGCTAAACTCCAAGCCACAACCCAGACAAAGCTATACTCTTTAGCTTACCCTTCAAATTTAGAATAAGCTAATCAATGAAGCTTCCTTAACCTAAGCCAAACAGCTTATAAACGGTCTTATAAACGGTAAGCTTAAACCAAGTTGCCAGATAAACTAATTTTAGCAAGATTTAGAAAGATTACCTTGTTCCGCGTGTCTGATGAACTGACAGTAGAGCTACCTCGGAAGGTCTATCCTGGAGCGGTCCTGCACCACAGAATGGTGCACAATGAAGTGTTGTAGTCCTAGCTTGGTCTGTAGCAGATGCTGAAGCTAGTCAACAGTTGCTTCATCGGTCTGCTTCATCAGCTCCTCTATTCCTTCGAGGCTTCATTAATATCGGGGGGGGGGGGGGGGGGGGGGAGGGTTCGCTGAAGAACGACATTATGATCGGTCAAGAAGCGAGAGGCTGCCAAACAACGAAGAAGCAGGAGTACAAAGCGATTGCACGAGGCTGGCTAACGACCGCACGTGCGAGGACAAGCTAATTGAACCACGAACGAGTTTGAAACACGAAGAAAAAAAGATTCTTCGCCATTGGAATGGAGTTGTTACTTAATGGCGCTGCCAGAAGCGCCAACGGAATATTAACGCAACGGAACCGGAACTTTTTTTTGGCTGCTACTGTATGTATGATGGCTGATAAGCAGACATGGGGCTAACTAGGAGTTCCTCTAGAGAGGGCTATCTAGGGGTTACACAAGAGGTAGGACTAGCTAGGGGTTAAAGTAGAAATAGAGCTGTCTAGGGGTTAGCTAGAGGTGGGGCTGTCTAGGAGTTAAATTAGAGATGGGGATGTATACGGTACACTAGAACTTGGCTAGACCAGGGACACAACAGCAGAGGTCAACTAGGCTAGACTACATGTACTTCAAGAGCTAGAAGGCTTGAGTACAACAGCAGAGGTCAACTAGGCTAGACTACTTCAAGAGCTAGAAGGCTTGAGTACTACAAGAGCTAGAGCTTGACTAATACAAAAGCTAGGGCTTGAGTACTACTAAAGCTAGGGCTAGAATACTACAAGAGCTAGGGCTTGACTACTACTAAAGCTAGGGCTAGAATACTACAAGAGCTAAGGCCCGACTACTACTAATGCTAGGGCTAGAATACTACAAGAGCTAGGGCCTGACTACTACTAATGCTAGGGCTAGAATACTACAAGAGCTAGGGCCTGACTACTACTAAAGCTAGGGCTAGAATACTACAAGAGCTAGGGCCCGACTACTACTAATGCTAGGGCTAGAATACTACAAGAGCTAGGGCCTGACTACTACTAAAGCTAGGGCTAGAATACTACAAGAGCTAGGGCTTGAGTACTACTAAAGCTAGGGCTAGAATACTACAAGGGCTAGGGCTTGATAATACATGAGCCATGGCTTGACTTATTATGACATGATCACGAGTTATCCTCGTCTCCCACTAACCTTCTTCCTCCGTAGTGCCTCTAGGGGTCCACACGAGCTTGTTCAATGACTTGGAGGTGGATGGGTATGGTGTGATCGGAGAATAGTCTGGAATAGTGGCCTGGTACTCCATGCCAACCTTGACCTCCTGAAGTAACCAAAACACACACACACACACACACACACATCCTCATCTCACTCACCAAATGTCCAAGTGCAACCTTTTGAGATTGAGTGGGCTAACATCCGGATACCTTCTTCCAATCCACTTGTGGAGAATATTCTTCGTCGCTGTCGGACCCCGAGCCGTCCGAGAGAACCGAAGCAAAATACGCAGTCAGCAGCGCACGATCGTCGTTGTTCATGAGGCGCATGCTCCGCCTCTCCGGGATTTCTGAGCGGAGTCTGGATCCCCTGATGAATGACTTTCCGGCATCAGACGATGGCACAGAAGAGGCAGTGGGACCCGAGGGAACTGGTTGGAACTCCTCTGTGTAAGCGAGTACGGGTCATGTTAAACAAGATTCACACTACTTAACATATAACAGCCTTCCCAGTGCATCGAATATGGTAAAGGGATATCAAAGACAAATGAAGTTTAGCACAATCACTGCTCTGGTAAAGGGTGGTTAATTGTACACTTCAACAGTACTAGACACTAAACACATGCACTGGGGAAGCTTGCACAAAGCAACCACATCACTGCTCTGGTAAAGGGTTCTCAGTGAGTACTTCACACCGCGTATTAGTCAGCAACCACGTCACTGCTCTGGTAAAGGGTTCTCAGTGAGTACTTCACACCGCGTATTAGTCAGCAACCACGTCACTGCTCTGGTAAAGGGTTCTCAGTGAGTACTTCACACCGCGTATTAGTCAGCAACCACGTCACTGCTCTGGTAAAGGGTTCTCAGTGAGTACTTCACACCGCGTATTAGTCATTATGTCCCCAAACATACAAATCACAGATGGTCTGGTAAAGGGTGGACACCAAATATTTCTTTAAACCCAACCTACTTTCCCAGCTAGTTCCTCGGTTGCTAGTCATAAAGTCCAGTCTATAGCGAGTCCACAACAATGCAGGCATGGCAGCAAAGACAGCAGAGGGCTCAACTGGGCTAAGTCAACTGCCCGTGGGCCATAAACGTGTTTATATATGCAGTAGTTATCTGGAAGGCTAGGGACTAACTACATGTACATGCATGTACATGCTGATAACCGATATCCGAGGTACACAAGCTAGGCTTTGAATTTACAGTAGCGGTCAAAAATAACTTTACGTTGCGTTTCTGTACAACGTACGTAGTACGCTCGAGCGTTTAAAAAGCAACGCACGAGCTATCATTTAAGAACGCACGGAGAACGGTACGCACGAACATTGCCGTTGGAAACAACTGGGCTAAGTCAACTGCCCGTGGGCCATAAACATGTTTATATATGCAGTAGTTATCTGGAAGGCTAGGGACTAACTACATGTACATGCATGTACATGCTGATAACCGATATCCGAGGTACACAAGCTAGGCTTTGAATTTACAGTAGCGGTCAAAAATAACTTTACGTTGCGTTTCTGTACAACGTACGTAGTACGCTCGAGCGTTTAAAAAGCAACGCACGAGCTATCATTTAAGAACGCACGGAGAACGGTACGCACGAACATTGCCGTTGGAAAGCATCGTTGTTTATTTTTACCTCGATCTGACACGTGACAAATAATACGCGCGCATTCGGTGGCTATTATTATTATTATTATTATTATATTTTTTTATTTAAATTTTTTTAAAATTTTTTTAAATTTTTTTTTAAAATTTATATATTTATTTTATTATTATTTTTTTATATATTTTTTTATATAAACAATAATAACTTTTTACAATGATACAAAAGTGGACGAGACACAAGTGTACAAACACAACCAGTTAAAAGTTAAATCACGCCATCTACCTCCAGGGGTCGAATTGGGAGGCGGCGGATCCAGTGTGCATTGCCTTCCACAAGTTGAGAGCCTTTGAAACAGATGGCGAGTAGCTTCTGAGGGAGGAATGTCCTTGAAGGCGTCCTACCTCCCGAATAACCTTGGCTGCATCCTCGCTCCCCCCCCCCCAGAGTCTCCACGACCATAGGAATGAAGGTGACACCTACAGCCCTGCATGCCTCAGAATGAGCTACCATTTTCCTTTTGATACCCACGGAAAGGGCATGTCCCTGAGTGACAGCAGCCTCCTTCAATGTCCTGCCCTGAAGAGTAGATATAACATGTACATCTAAAGCAGCTGGATGACCTCTCTTTCAAGTGAGCAAGAAGACATCGGCAGGACGACTTTTGGTTCCGGGAATAAGAGAGGGCAACTCCTTCCTTGGTGCGAGAGCAGCGGATTGAGCTGCAGAAAATAGAGCATCTCGGATGGAGTCGTGCCTGTGGATACGATCCCCGTTACCACCACAGCCTACTTGGTGGTCCCCAAAGGAGTCAGAACTAACCTGGCAGATGGGGCATCTAGCACCCTCCTCAACCATCAGGAGACCCAACCAATACTGCAAGCACAATCTGAACTCCCAGTCTTGTAGGTGGAGACCAAGAGCGTGAGAGGGGGTGACATTTAGCCAATCGCCGGCATGGGGGATGGCGGATGAAAGAGCTAAAGCTTTGAAGCGTATGTCGGTAACCTCTGCTACAAGCTTCGAGTAGGAAGCCACATCAATGGAATGAGAGAGGTGTTTTTGGCGGAGAGGGACGTCCACTTCACAGATGGAGCACCAGTCAGGTTTATTGGCAGACTTGGCCAGCTCTAACAAAGTTGGGGCTAGGTGGATTGATTCAGCCAGAGACTGGCCCAGGATTCTGTCAACAAGGGGCCTGGACTGGTCTAGGGAAGCGATGGGGCGTGAAGGGATGCTCGTCGAATGTTCATCCCCCCCCGAGTGAACTAGGGAGGGAAGCCTTCAACCGTGCCCAATCTGAAAGTGGCCCCCCCGCCAGATCGGAAAGAGCCTCAAGCATGGAGTTATCAAATGCTGCAGAAGCTTGGCGGATGTGACTAGGGGGACAGGTGCGTAGGGGGCAAAGGACACTTTGGGGAGGGCAAGGCAGGATCTAAGAAGGGTGGTTTCCATTTGGGAGTCTTGCAGGTCAGCCAGCTTGTCCAAGGTCACCTGCACCTTCTCTACACGCCTAAGCATAGTGGACTCGCAGTATGAGGGGGGCCCGATGGGAGAGCCCAGGAGCTCAAAACCACCTCTTGTTATAGGGATGTTTAGGGGGAGGGGGTTATTGGTGAGAGGGTCATCGAACAGCAGGGATTTGGCCCTGTTTAAATTGAGACCATGGGCTGGGCCAGCCTCCTCAATGATCGCCAGAGCGGAGCAAAGGTCATCAGCATAACCACACAAAGTACCATCATCCAGGTACCAAGCGTTGATCAGGAGATTGGGCACCTCTTCCTTGATTTTTTCAATGATGGGCTGCAGAGTGAAGGCAAATCCTAATGGCCCCAGAGGGTCTCCCTGCTGAACCCCACTGCAGCTAAGGACGGAGTGATCACCCAAGCGTAGAATAGGTTGAGCCCTGTAGCAACTCTCCATCCAAGCAGACATGGGGGGGGGGAGGCGATTCCTCACTTCCCGAAACATGGAACCGCGATCCACACTATTAAAAGCATTAGAGAAGTCGAGCAGCATGGTCCATTTTTGTTCAGCCGGGATGTTGGCATGGGCTAGTTCAGGTAGCTCTGTCAAATCGATCAGAAAATATGTGAAGATACTATTCCCAAAAGAAGTAAGTGCTTGCTCTTTATGTGTTTGAGGTACTTCTTCAATTTTGTGTCTTACTAGCTCAGCTAGTCCCTTTGGCTGAATAAATGTTACTTGCTGGTATTTCAGTGTAGCTTAGATTTGTTGTTGCTAGCTACTTCAGTGCTAATTCTTTTGCTTTTTGCCAACATTTCCAAACAAATACTTCGGGGCATCTTAGTAATAATCTGGTTGACAATCTGAGTAGCTCTATTTTCACTAGAGCTTGAGTAGAACATATACGAGCTAAAGTTGTTGCACACAAAATGGTCTTGAAGACCTCCACACCTATGTTTGTCAAATGTAACAAGCTTGGATTATGTGAGCAGTGGCTCGCTAAGTGGTGTGTATGTCTTGATAATGCAAGTTACTGTGCAATATTTTGGCTGCATGAGAACTGTCGCTGTATCCTGTTTTTTGGGGGGTGGCTCCAAAGGGGGAAGCTATTCAGCAACTGTTGTGACTAATAGCGCTTTAGATGTTGGATGTCTGTGGTTTGTAAATGCAGGTATCCAGTCCGAGGATGGAGATGTCAAACTGGCCCAGAAGATATAAACCAACAACTAGCTTTACACCTTTACACCTACACTAGTAACAGGACCTTTACTTGCCTTGTCAATATATTGTCAGATAACAACTACTGCACCAAACCACACACAAAGATGTTGCATAAATTGAAATACACATCAATACCCAGTAGCACTGCTATTTAGTTTGATGATGTGAAGAACCGTCTCAACCTTCTGGGTAGCAGAAGCTTCACAGTACACTTGTCAGACTAGATGATATTCTCAAATGCACCCCCTGCCTTGCTGACAAATTGCTGTTCCACTCTTGACCTGGAGTGTGGGAGACAAAATACGGTATTTTAAAATAACCCCCCAAAACCTGGTTACTTGAGGTCCACCAGGGTTGAGCTCTGGCACGCAAGTTATGTGTATCTTAGTTTGCTTATACATCGCCCGTGTCGTCTCAAATAGGTTAAGTACCCATAAGCCAAATCATTAGTTTGTTTGCCTCAGAATAGATGGCAATATGAATTGCCATGCAGCAATGTACAACCACTCAATGTTTGTCCTACACCAAAGCCGGCTCTCATTGCTTTGAAGAAACCTCTACTGTAGTTAGTAGGCCATCATGCTGTCAATGTAATATAGTATAGTTTTTGTAATGCTCTGCATAGAAAGGCATTTCATGTTCCTGACTTCATATTCCTTGTAAATTCCTTGTAAGCTACCAGTTTTCTAAAATTCATGGCATGCACAAAAACTTAACCTGCCACTTGAGCCTCGACAACCAATTTGCTCCTTGAACAAAAGGTCATGTGTGATCGCAGGTAATGTTTCAGGAAGCTCAGGTCGTCCTACCTAGTTAACTGAATCCATCAATATCTTGGGTGCTTCAAAGCTTAGGCTAAGGTTCAGAATCTTTGCTTTTGCTTCTTGTAGGACGTTACACCACAGCGCGAGAAAGAGCTGTAAGCTACTCGAGCGAGCGACGAAACATATCACATGGACGTTTATACTATGAACGCATGCATTCCAACTGCACAACGCACCTACGTTTTAGAAGTACGATTGGAAAAACAGTAAGGAACACACACGCAACGCTTGCTCTCAAAACGTAGTACATGTATGTACGTTGCACGAAAACGCAACGTAAAGTTATTTTTGGCCGCTACTGTAATTAACCTTTGGAGCCTTAGCTGAAACCTACATACAGTATGAAGGTGTTCCTCTCCACTCCACTCACTGAAAGTAACTCACTCCAGCGTTGATATGCATCCCAAGATCTCCATAAGAGTTAGACACAGAGCCCAAGGGATCTACGTCCACTATGACAGCAAAGAGTCCACTATGGCAGCAAAGAGAGTCCACTATGGCAGCAAAGAGAGTCCACTATGGCAGCAAAGAGAGTCCACTATGGCAGCAAAGAGAGTCCACTAGGCAGCAAAGAGAGTCCACTATGGCAGCAAAGAGAGTCCACTATGGCAGCAAAGAGAGTCCACTATGGCAGCAAAGAGAGTCCACTATGGCAGCAAAGAGAGTCCACTATGGCAGCAAAGAGAGTCCACTATGGCAGCAAAGAGAGTCCACTATGGCAGCAAAGAGAGTCCACTATGGCAGCAAAGAGAGTCCACTATGGCAGCAAAGAGAGTCCACTATGGCAGCAAAGAGAGTCCACTATGGCAGCAAAGAGAGTCCACTATGGCAGCAAAGAGAGTCCACTATGGAGCAGAGTGAAGGTTGTGTAGTGCTTGTGCAAGATGAATAATTAGCTAACTAACCAGTTAACTAGCTAGCTAGTGCCCACCAAGTACCCGGGTAAATGCTATTTTGCTCATACTGGTACCAGTGAGAGAACAAGCTGTACTTACCTAGGACCTCTTCCTGTTCTTCACGGTCCATATCTAGATCCCTAGGCAAGTCTGCACAACTATATCTGGCCTGAAAAAAAAGCGGGCTATGAATCCACTATTTCAGTCAGAGCTGCTAGCTCTCCGGGTCTCTAGTGTGTTGTCCATGATGGGCAAAGATCCCTTTCCTTCCTCGTCACTAATTTCAACTCCAGAGAGTCTAAAATCTTCGTATCGAGCATCGCCAAAACATCGTCCACAATTTCCCCAGAAGCCATTTTTCAAACGGATGAGTTTGACGACACGATCACCTTAGTTCTAAGGAGCTATTGGTGAGATATTTTAGATACAGCTCAAGCTGAGTGCTGGGCATGTTCAGATATTTTTAACGCATGCATAGCTCAAGCATTAGATTTTATTTATTAAAAAAAAATTTGTAGTCAAGTAGAAAACTGCAACAACACAAGCCATATGGCGTCTTCGGTAGAGAAGCGGAACCATGGAGACCATTCTGTAGCTCGACTTTGTAGAACCCTCACAGGGCTGCATTTAGGATTGAGTTGAAGGGGTAAGTAATATTTTGTAAACTGAGGGAGGGGGGGGGGGGGGGGGAGGGGCTAATGTCCACCCCCCCCCCACCCCCAACCCTAAATGCAGTACTGCCTCAAATTGGTTCAGTCCTCAGGTATAATATAAAAAACCCAATTATATTAATTAAATTGGATTAACCTGTTTTTTAAGGAGGGGTGGGACCTAATAGTGTTTAAACCTGAAAAAATGTCCGCCTTCAAGGGCTCATAACTTCTCCTATGCCAGTGATTTTATGCTCAAAAGATAGCTCTCTCTTAGAGCTTAAAAATAACATATAAATATTGGGGTTAGGTAAGGCATAGAGTCAGTAGTAGGCTCAAGTAGACCCATTTTGGGGGGTACTGTTCTTGGCAGATGTAACTCCACTATGGAAGGTCCAATAAAGTGGCTGTGGTTTCAGCAGGCTTCAGTGGGTGCAACAAAACTTTGCTAATTGGCCAGCTAAGTGACACTATATATTTATGATTGTTTGTAGAGTAGTGGTCAGAATATTTCATGAGATACACCCATTCACGATACACCCATTCATTGTATTATAATTTGACTATATATTTGTTATTTTTCAAAGTTAGAATTTTATTGCACAGAAGAAAGAAAGGACTTTCACATGATACAAAAAGTTTGAGACAAAAATAAGAAGTAGGAGCGCCAAGAGATATAAACCACAAATTAAAAATAAATAAAAAAGATACAGGACTCTTAAGTTGAGGTTTATTTTGCAACTTTATTATATACAAGTGTCCAGACAAATTCTTGACTGCTCTTTTTTCCTGTTCTCTGTAAGTCCTTGAATCATCAGGGTCGATGTCTCGTCATCTGTGCAGGTTAGCAGCGGAGGACAAAGAACGAGACAGCGCTTCCTTTTCAGAACACTCGCCCAGTATGTTGTGGTCCTGAAAGCTCGGTGCCGAGATAGACTGTGAACTCTTGAAGGCCGCTTCCTATGCCACAAACCTTTGCAGCCATGATGCTCCTGGCATTGATAGACCTATATTCATCTATGCTAGACAAATTGTCACAATCGTCACAAGACAACCAAATTCTCACATGAATCTCTAGTTCTTCAGGTTTGTCTCGACAGCAAGAGCCTCCCCACAACGACAGTCACGTCCTCCACGAGACTCTGGTTGTTGATCAAGCTGAAGCCTCCAGTGAAGTCAGCTCTCTCAGAACTAGATCCATGGAACTGCTCAGTATGCGCTGAAGTTGATGGCATGGAAAGCGCTTCTACCACTAGCTATCGACATAGGAATTGGTGTCTCCTGAGCCGAGAACCCTACTTCAGAAGCGGGCGCTTGGTCTGGTTTGCTTGCTGTGGTACTCGGCAACTCTTTCTGGGTTCCCCAACAGGTGCGTTTCTTACGCCTAGCTAGTCTAAACTTCCTCCAAGTTCCAGCTGAGCTCAAACTTAGTTCGCGAGACATTCGAATTTTTGACAAGAATTGGTCGTGGCACCCCTGCGTATATATACCCAGAGACCTCGTGCGTACTGCGCAACTATAGCACGGAAGTATGTACAATGATGTGGAAAATGTAGATGCGCTTCATTACAAAGGTTGTTTGAAGTCCAGGGAGGGTACAGTCCCGAAGCTATGCCAGCTTGAATTCGACCTTGGATCGGGTACTTCTCCTTGAGCAATGTTTGACAACAAATCATTGGAGTGGTGTGTATAAAAATGATCAAACTTCATAATGAAACAGCCAAATGCTCCGACACTTCACAAAGTGAAAGTTTGTGTGTTTATCTCTAGGAAGAGTTCAAAAAAAAAAGGAAGGGGGAAAAAAAGGAAGAAAAAACAACGTCTCCAATGCAGACCACAACTAGTTGGATCACCCTTTACCATTTGTATTCTGCAATGGTAAAGGGTTGTCTGTCTACTTGGGTTGGACAAGGGTACAGTTTTGTTTCTTTCTTTTTTCTAAAGAATGCAGTTGTTTGTTTTCAAATTAACAATTTGCTCTCTCTTGGCAAGCAAACAGATAAGACTCATGCCTGGAGCTCAGTTAGAGCATTGTAGGGAATAACATGTTGAGTTAGTTCCGGAGTTCTCCTCTGCAACCGTGTCCATGGAAGCATGTGTGTAGCTGACAAGCTACCAACATGAGTAAGCTGTCTCCGTGAGTAAGCTGCCTCCATGAGTAAGCAGTCTCCGTGTGTAAGCTGTCTCCGTGAGTAAGCAGTCTCCGTGTGTAAGCTGTCACCATGAGTAAGCTGTCTCCGTGAGTAAGCAGTCTCCGTGTGTAAGCTGTCTCAGTGAGTAAGCTGCCTCCATGAGTAAGCTGCCTCCGTGAGTAAGCTGCCTCCTTGAGTAAGCTGCCTCCGTGAGTAAGCTGCCTCCGTGAGTAAGCTGTCTCCATGAGTAAGCTGCCTCCGTGAGTAAGCTGCCTCCATGAATAAGCTGCCTCCATGAATAAGCTGCCTCCATGAGTAAGCTGCCTCTGTCAGTAAGCTGTCTCCGTGAGTAAGCTGTCTCCATGAGTAAGCTGCCTCCATGAGTAAGCTGCCTCCGTGAGTAAGCTGTCTCCATGAGTAAGCTGTCTCCGTGAGTAAGCTGCCTTCATGAGTAAGCTGTCTCCGTGAGTAAGCTGCCTCCGTGAGTAAGCTGTCTCCATGAGTAAGCTGTCTCCGTGAGTAAGCTGCCTCCGTGAGTAAGCTGCCTCCGTGAGTAAGCTGTCTCCATGAGTAAGCTGTCTCCGTGAGTAAGCTGCCCCCATGAGTAAGCTGCCTCCATGAGTAAGCTGTCTCCGTGAGTAAGCTGTCTCCGTGAGTAAGCTGTCTCCGTGAGTAAGCTGTCTCCATGAGTAAGCTGCCTCCGTGAGTAAGCTGCCTCCATGAATAAGCTGCCTCCATGAATAAGCTGCCTCCATGAATAAGCTGCCTCCATGAGTAAGCTGCCTCCGTCAGTAAGCTGTCTCCGTGAGTAAGCTGCCTCCATGAGTAAGCTGTCTCCGTGCGTAAGCTGCCTCCGTGAGTAAGCTGCCTCCGTGAGTGAGCTGTCTCCGTGAGTAAGCTGCCTCCTCCTTGAGTAAGCTGTCTCCATGAGTAAGCTGTCTCCGTGAGTAAGCTGCCTCCATGAGTAAGCTGTCTCCATGAGTAAGCTGTCTCCGTGAGTAAGCTGTCTCCGTGAGTAAGCTGTCTCCATGAGTAAGCTGTCTCCTTGAGTAAGCTGCCTCCATGAGTAAGCTGCCTCCGTGAGTAAGCTGTCTCCGTGAGTAAGCTGTCTCCGTGAGTAAGCTGCCTCCGTGAGTAAGCTGTCTCCGTGAGTAAGCTGCCTCCTTGAGTAAGCTGCCTCCTTGAGTAAGCTGCCTCCATGAGTAAGCTGCCTCCATGAGTAAGCTGTCTCTGTGAGTAAGCTGTCTCCGTGAGTAAGCTGTCTCCATGAGTAAGCTGTCTCCATGAGTAAGCTGTCTCCGTGAGTAAGCTGCCTCCGTGAGTAAGCTGCCTCCGTGAGTAAGCTGTCTCCATGAGTAAGCTACCTCCGTGAGTAAGCTGCCTCCGTGAGTAAGCTGCTTCCGTGAGTAAGCTGCCTCCATGAGTAAGCTGTCTCCGTGAGTAAGCTGCCTCCGTGAGTAAGCTGTCTCCATGAGTAAGCTGTCTCCGTGAGTAAGCTGCCTCCGTGAGTAAGCTGTCTCCGTGAGTAAGCTGTCTCCGTGAGTAAGCTGTCTCCGTGAGTAAGCTGCCCCCATGAGTAAGCTGTCTCCGTGAGTAAGCTGTCTCCGTGAGTAAGCTGTCTCCGTGAGTAAGCTGTCTCCGTGAGTAAGCTGTCTCCGTGAGTAAGCTGTCTCCATGAGTAAGCTGTCTCTAATGAGGATGTCTTTGTGATATATTACAGAGAAGAAGGAAAAAAGAAAAAGAAGGTAGCAGAGAGAAGAGAAAGGTTGGACCAACTTGTCACAAACAAGAACATCACTTAGACCCAATGAGGTCTCCACCAATTTAGGAACGAGTCAAATATTCTGTACGCCCAATACAATGCTTCCCTAAAAAATATATATATAAATTGATGCACATAATTATGTTCGTTGTGCACATACGTTTGTTGAAAATTTGGTAAAGGGTAATCAAAATTGCACCGTGTAGAGATGAGTACATTCTTGCTTCTTTCTCTTCTGATGAGTTTTGCTTCCTCGGCATTACGTCATTAGTTTTTTAAATAAATTAATTTAATATATATATATATATTGTTATGCATTATTATTAATCTTGTCAACTATATTGCTCCAACACACTCCAAGGCCTCGGCCACCGAGAACAACAGCTATTCCTGCCAAACGACAATAACACATATGCACTCACCTGGTGAGTCGGAGAGAAGCCGCGAGTTACTACTGCTACTCAGCATCACATCCTCGTAGATGGCACCGTCCTCCATGCCACCTCCTTCCTCCTGTATCTCCTTCTCCTCTTCCACAACATTTTCTGCCTTTCCCATGTCCTCCATTCCCAAACCTTCCACGTCTGTTTGCATGCTGTAGTCTCCGATAAATTCCTCCTTCTTCATCAAATCCAATGGAGAGAAGAAACGCTCTCCTTTGCTGAGCCCTGCTTCGATATCATCCATCCGCACCACATTTGATCCCTCACGCTCTATCTCAGCCAGCTGGAAGAGGCCCTCGTCTCTACCACTCAGATTCACCTCCAATCCCACCCCATCATCTTCCACTACCTCAACATCTGTTGTGTCCCCTTGCTCCACCTCAGACCACGCCCAAGCTTCCTGCCTCATTTTCTGTCCAGGAAACTCATTTTCTTCTAGCACACCAAGAACCTTTTCCTGATGTTCAGAAGGCACGCTGTCTTGGTCTACTTCTTCTCCTGATGGTTTCCATGGCGCTTGGTCTCCTTCTCCTGATGGTTTCCATGACACTTGGTCTACTTCTTCTCCTGATGGTTTCCATGGGGATTGGTCTCCTTCTCCTGATGGTTTCCATGGCACTTGGTCTACTTCTTCTCCTGATGGTTTCCATGGGGATTGGTCTCCTTCTTCTCCTGATGGTTTCCATGGGGATTGGTCTCCTTCTCCTGATGGTTTCCATGGGGATTGGTCTCCTTCTTCTCCTACTGGTTTCCATGGCGCTTGGTCTACTTCTTCTCCTGATGGTTTCCATGCTTCGTTTGACGAGTCTACGATACCTCCCAGCGGCACGCTTACATCTCGGCTCGAAATCCTGTTCGACTCAACTGGATGCACCGTCTGCTGACTGTCAAACTCACTCTTACCATCACCACCTACACCACACCCACCACCACCAAAAGCAGCGAATGCTTTAGAGCAAGTGTCCTCGAATTGTTTTACAGAAGTTGCAAGTGAAGAGGAAGAAGAGAGGTCAGGAAGCAATGTTACATTTGAAGGACAAGGAGGAAGTGGAGGAGAAGATGAGGAGAGTGTTGTTGCTGATGGTTCGCTAGCGTTGCCTAGCAGAACCACCTCCACGCCTCTCACCCTCTTCCGCCTAGGTCTAGAACTGGATTCAAACTGGGGCAGGTTGGACGTCGAATTGGAACCAACATGAGCTTTGGACAAGGACGGTCTGTCTGACAATTGGGCGCTGTAACCATAGAGAGAAAGCAGCTGCTCTAAAGGCATATTCCCTTCCTAAAATGGAAGGTGGAAGGGGGGGGGGGGAGCGGGGGAAAGGGGGAGGGGAGGGAGGGAGAGGAGGTGGAGGAGGAGGGGGTGGAGGAGGAGAGGGTGGAGGAGGAGGGGGTGGAGGAGGAGGGTGTGGAGGAGGAGGGTGTGGAGGAGGAGGGGGAGGAGGAGGGGGTAGAGGGATGATGAGAAGAAAAAGGAAGAGAAAACGTTCGCAAACAATAAACAGTTCTTGAATAAGAGAGCACTCTATCACAAACTATCTGTATGATTAGAGGAATTTCTATCACATACTGTCTGTATAATTAGAGTAGTTATCGCACTCTATCACACACTGTCTGTATAATTAGTAGAGGAGTTATAACACTCTATCACACACCATCCATATAATTAGAGTAGTTATAGCACTCTATCACACAGTCCGTATAATTAGAGAAGTTATAGCACTCTATCACACAGTCCGTATAATTAGAGAAGTTATAGCACTCTATCACACAGTCCGTATAATTAGAGAAGTTATAGCACTCTATCACACAGTCCGTATAATTAGAGAAGTTATAGCACTCTATCACACACCATCCATATAATTAGAGGACTCTTGAAAAGTAGTTCTTAAAACTCAAGTGACCTCTGTCTGACCTCACCAATCGGATCTTTCTATATGCTTGAGCGCACTGTTTCCTGCTTGGCTCCTCCCAAGACTTGCAACAAAATCTGTTGCTTGCAGCTGCATCAACAGAGAGCTGACACCACCCACCCTCACCAGCATACTCTGTGGTTGCCCACCACAAAGCAATAGCAGTTGTGCACTAGTGCTAATCATGGGTCTGGAGTTGTGGATAATCCACATGAATCTCATTACACCTCCAGCTCTACAGAAGTGAGTGTCAGTCATCAACTTCCTCGGGTGTCAGGTGCAGTTGGATTGGCCACTCCACACAATCAGTGCAAACACGTTTATGCAACACTACACACACGCAGATGTCAGTGCTGAGCAAAGGAACAGACTTCAGATGTACGCGTACAGGGGATAGCAAGGCGGGACCAAAAAGGGGACAGGGAAGCATACTTGGTGGTCCACCAGCTGCCCCACACCACCCACATACACTCGGTAGTCCACCAGCTACCCCACACCCCCACACACACTCGGTGGTCCACCAGCTACCACATACTTGCACACTCACAGCCAAGTTCTCAAACAGGACATCTCCAATATCTGACGCAAACAATACGCTGACGAGGTTATCTCCCCATTCAGAACTCCAAAGCTTGTGAGGTTGCATAGCAGAAGGGAGTTCGGTCAAATATTACAGAGCACTTTGCTCTTGTCCAATCAGCATTCGGAGCTTTCTTACTTTAACGCATGTTATTAGCGAGTCATGCTCAACATACGTATAAGTCAATCCCACAGATTCAATTCCACTTCTTTTTGTGTGCAGCAAAATGCCATGAAATGTCGCAAATCAAAAAAAACCTTTATGGCACTCAACCTGACTCTGTTTTACCGTGGGTGCACACATGTACGGATGCACACATGTACAAGAGTCTGGCCAGCCAGTTGTTCTTACCTGCTGCAGACCACTGAGCTCCTCTGCATCCTCCTCCTTGGTCTGCAGTGCCTCCTCCGCCGCTAATGTAGTTTCGTCATCCATTGTCCCATGAATCATCATTTCAGCAGTAACCTCAAATTCTTCATCGGTACCTACAATCAATTGGAAAAGATCGTCACAATGAAAAACGCAACAAAAAAATTCCACAAACTTGCACCTAGCACATTTTGACTCGTTACGCCTTGATCAATTACTCTATACTTTAAAAATGTGAACTTGCTTACCTTCCGTAGAACCTACTTCCATTACAAACAAGTGTCGGCTTCAAGACTTTTTTTTTTTAACAACAGCTTGTGACTAAGAGTTAAAAATGCACAAATGACAAAGGTTATCCATCTTTATACCACCGTTAACTTTAGAATTATGTTTGTCTTACCGCACACTCGAAAGGAACTCAAAAGAGTATTGTACCGGCCAGTTAGAATTCACGTGAGCACATTAGAAAGGAGGGTACCATCCTCTAGCTAGCTAGCACGCGCAGTATACGGAAAAGGTGATGGAACCCCAGCCCCGTCTCTGAAACCATAGGGGGTAACGTGTCTGAAATCGTAGCTTACCTCCCAGTATTGGGGGGAATGGGGTAGGGTTAAAAAAAAGTTTTTAATTTTTTATCTGACCTCGAGCGGCGGCGTTGCCGACCCTTTCCTTCCAAAGGAAAATGGGTGTATACGGGAATGTGGCGACAGAATTCTCTCTAACTACTGGGAAATTCAACACCAGTTCGTAATTATTTGAGCCACCCAAAGTCTTCCTCGACCTGGTGGCCCTGCCCAACGTGTATATCCTGCGAAGAGCTGGATACTTCACGCGCAGATAGGACATGGCCGCATTAGGCTCCAAGGAGCATTGCAGTGGAGAACATACCATCTTTTCGAGGTTCTCAAACGCTTTGAGGTGAGCAATTAAGCCAACAAGCGCGTTTATGGCCAATGGACTTTTCAGCTAATATTAGGTGAAGACAATGTTGAACTGAGTGGTTGAAAGTGCTTAACTGTGTGTCAAATCTCGCCTATTAGTCGCTGAGATTTGTGCAGATGTGATACCATGTTGTGCTCACTTTACTCTATCAGGCATATTGTATTTCTTGAATTTATAATATCTCCTATTTTTCATCTACTTGTCTCGAAAATTCTTCTGCAGTACCAGACGTATTGCACACCAGTATATGTAGGAAGGTCTGGCGACACTTGACATGATTCTGCATGAAATTTCGATAGAGTCAATCAGCTTTGAGTGGTTACATTATTATCTGATATTAGAATTTATCTGATATTAGAATGTTAAAAAAACCCAGGACCACGTAGCATGTTTGGCCTGGCATCTCGAGTATGCCACTGTTTGGACTAATGGAGGAGGCTGTCCTTGCAGCAGCACTGAAGCAGAGATAGACTCGTTTGCAGATGAACTTCTGGGCCATGGCAACCCATACAGCTTACAAGTGTCCCCGAGTGCACTAGACAGAGGCCACACCTCAGTGATGTAACTTGGCCAGCTAACCTCTCTCTGACCTAAGTCTGGATAAAGCATACACTGCAGAGCTCAATTATAGTTCCTCAAGCATGTGACTCGAGTTGTTAACAAACACTACATTCCTAGAGCACACAGAACCAACCAAGTCTCTTGAGACCTTCTGCGCAGTCAGTGCTGATACAATACATTCGGTGCAGGGCGTGGTTTTCAAGACAACATCTTGTGCAATGCAACAGAGTATGATGGGTTAGAATTCACTTGCTATCGTCTAGCCAAGAGCTTCTTTTGCTCCTTTCGACGTGCCACTCAGGAAAGAGTCAGCCATTGTTTGTTTGTTTTTTATTTTAAAATGGAGTATGTGACCGTGACCTTTGCACTGACTC
This sequence comes from Cladorhizidae sp. MBARI D1340-BT2, assembly GCA_028752905.1. Lineage (NCBI taxonomy): Eukaryota > Metazoa > Porifera > Demospongiae > Poecilosclerida > Cladorhizidae > Cladorhizidae sp. MBARI D1340-BT2. The sequence continues at coordinate 9,294,831 of JAQNBH010000011.1, forward strand.
CCTGTAGGTGTAATATTTCTCTACAATTTATTATTTAAAAAATATAAAACTTGGCTATGGATGGAGATGGAGCAAGAGGGAAAAGGAGGCTTGGCTTTAGAATTAGAGCTTTCTCTGTTGAGCTTACTACACATGTACTATTCTGTAGTGACTGGAAGAAAACTCCTCCTCTGGGTGTGCCCAATTTGCCATCTCTTACAGAGCTATTGATGTCTAGAATGTGTTCATTGTAGATATACATGTAGACATTATCTACAGCCTATGCTTCGTGGGGTTGCACAGCTGTCGTCCAAGGGCCTGTGGTTAGTTGTAAACTAAGAACTGAAGACAACTGGAAAAAATTCTGGGCACCTTCAGGATTTGAACTTGAGCCCTTTATCCTTCTGGAAACTCTGTGAGAACATTGATAAAGTTTGGTACCGGACTCGGACCTAGCAGAACTTCAGGGAGAAGCTCTCTATTTTGTATATGTATATTAATGCATTTGCTGGAATGGCCACGGCAGTACGAGGCTGCAGTGCTGGTATGGGTTTCGATGCGGCTATAATACTCTTACACCAAGCCATCTGTGCGGGGAACCAGGCAGAGGAGAGTAGTCTTGTTGGCCCTACGTATGTATATCCTTGTACAGTGGGAACTAATGTGGGGTGAGGGGGAGGTTGTTTGATTAGAAGAGTCCTGAAATTTCCACTTCACACCTCTATATAGCTGGTGCTTTTATCTCGTACAAAACTGCATAGGATGTCTTTATGGAACTTAACAGCCATCATCATCTCTGAGAAGTTATTTATCCCTCTCAGTGTGTTTCTATAGCACTGAGTCAAGGACAGCCAGAGGGCACGTGAGCTCGCCTCACTCAGCACTGGCTGCATGGGGTGCTGTAGCACTGAGTCAAGGAGAAGGCACGTGAGATCGCCTCACTCGGCACTGGCTGCATGGGGTGCTGTAGCACTGAGTCAAGGAGAAGGCACGAGAGTTCGCCTCACACAGCACTGGCTGCATGGGGTGCTGTAGCACTGAGCCAAGGAGAAGGCACGTGAGCTAGCCTCACACAGCACTGGCTGCATGGGGTGCTGTAGCACTGAGTCAAGGAGAAGGCATGTGAGCTCGCCTCACTCGGCACTGGCTACATGGGGTGTTGTCAAGGAGAAGGCACGTGAGCTTGCTTCCCGGCACTGGCTGCATGGGGTGCTGTAGCATTGAGTCAAGGAGAAGGCACGTGAGCTTGCCTCCCGGCACTGGCTGCATGGGGTGCTGTAGCACTGAGCCAAGGAGAAGGCACGTGAGCTCGCCTCACTCGGCACTGGCTGCATGGGGTGCTGTAGCATTGAGTCAAGGAGAAGGCACGTGAGCTCACCTCACTCAGCACTGGCTGCATGGGGTGCTGTAGCACAGAGCCAAGGAGAAGGCACGTGAGCTCGCCTCCCGGCACTGGCTGCATGGGGTGCTGTAGCACTGAGCCAACGACAGCCAGAGGGCATGTGAGCTCACCTCACTCAGCACTGGCTGCATGGGGTGCTGTAGCACTGAGTCAAGGAGAAGGCATGTGAGCTCGCCTCACTCGGCACTGGCTACATGGGGTGTTGTCAAGGAGAAGGCACGTGAGCTTGCTTCCCGGCACTGGCTGCATGGGGTGCTGTAGCATTGAGTCAAGGAGAAGGCACGTGAGCTCGCCTCACTCAGCACTGGCTGCATGTGTTCTAGGAGTGTGTGGATGTGTTTTGTTTCTTTGTTTTTCTTGTTTAATGGATGAAGCTACATACAAGCTTCGGAGCCTCTTTGTAGCCTGGTGCACTTAGCCTTGTAGGCTTAGCTAAAGTACTCTTTGGGTGTGGGGTTCAGGTTTGCTAAATGTTCTGATGGACTCGGTTCCTACATGTAGGTCCTCCAGCTTGGCTCTCTTATAGAGCAAAACAATGGAGATTTCAGGATTCTATACGGAAATTCCAGTATTCTATATGGAAATGTCAGTATTCTATATGAATTCTATATGGAAATTTCAGTATTCCATATGTATTCTATATTGAAATTTCAATATTCCACATACAGTATTCCATATAGAATAAATTTCAGCATTTTGTTATGGAAATTTTGAAGGCTAGAGCGAATTGTCGAAGAGCAAATTGAAGTTGATAGTTGAGAAAGTCATTTGATGTACTAACTTAATATTTCCCTATAGGCAAAGTGTTAGATATTCTGCCATATTCATTGGTGATTACTTTCGCTCTACTGCACATGCGCGTAGTCATTAGCGACCGTTTCCCAAGTATTATGGCAACATTTTCCAAGACAGCGGAAGCAGTTCTTTGGGATGATGAAGCAGTTAAGCAGTTTAATAAACTCTCAGTGAACTCTCAGTGAACTATCAGTGAACTCTCAGTTGACATAATAACATTAAAAATCACCTTCTCAATAATCAACTTCAAATTGTATTCACTAGACGTTTCGACTAGATGTTCTAGCCTTCATCAGGAATATAGAAGGTGATTTTAAGGGGGGACGATGCTAAATATATATATATATTTTTAACCCATGGTTACAACTTTAGAGCTCCGTAGATTCTGCAAACTTCATGGTATGGACTTGATATATAGCTCAAAAGATAGGTCTCTCTGTGTGCTCTCTTTTGATACTAAACATGCTTCATTAGGTATAACTATAGGCAAGTTACTAGAAAGCGGAGGGACCTCAAAAATCTGAATCGCCGCAACCTCCACAGAAACCACTCGAGTTGCAAAGTGCAAAAAACTTGAAAATGGTACGAGTGGCTCTAGCGCACGCAATAAATAGGCGTTAAAAATTTATTACCTGGTCAGACACGTGGGTGCAAAATTAAGGGCGTTGAAAAAATCAACGCCCTCAATTTTGCACCCACGTGTCTGACCACGTAATAAATTTTTAACGCCTATTCAAATGAGTTATTGCGTGCGCTAGAGCTTCCTCTAGCCACTCGTACCAATTCAAAAAATTAAATTTAGCATCGTCCCACCTTAAAGCAATAAAGCTATAAATACTGTCGAGCCAACTAAAAGTGACTAAATGTGTGGTATCGTAGATGTGTAAATCTGGCTGAGCGACCAACAGTCCGACATTTATATGAACATAGTAACTCTCATGAGTGTTTAATCAAGTACAATTTATCACCCTCATCGCAGAATGTGGCGACTCGCAACTCGCAAGCTCTCTTCTCATTCGCCGAAATTTCGCCGAAATTATGTATGTATGTTCGCAAAATAACTCCACATTCCACTCGGGCATGTGTCATAATATAATTGCCATGCCAATAGGGGAGGTGCTAACACTTCTTCATCCTTACTTGGACACCAAAAACTCGGCAACACTCACTTTGACATCCTCTTAGCTGCCTAAATGGTGTTGCAGTTTATATGAGCTCCAAGAACACTTCCAGCGAATCCTTCGCTAAGGTGTAGTAAACTGGCAGCCTAAACGGCCATTACAATCGTGAAGTCCATCTTCAAGATCTGTGTGTACAGTATCACTTTATCGACCTTTTCTTCTACCCGAGACACAACTTGCATACGTCAAGTCCATTCGAAGCCGTCTTACTGTCAGAAGACTTGAAACACTCCAGTGCATTGCGGAGACTAATCTCTCAGTCAAGTGACCTTGCAGAGACTAATCTCTCAGTCAAGTGACCTTGCGGAGACTAATCTCTCAGTCAAGTGACCTTGCGGAGACTAATCTCTCAGTCAAGTGACCTTGCAGAGACTAATCTCTCAGTCAAGTGACCTTGCGGAGACTAATCTCTCAGTCAAGTGACCTTGCGGAGACTAATCTCTCAGTCAAGTGACCTTGCGGAGACTAATCTCTCAGTCAAGTGACCTTGCGGAGACTAATCTCTCAGTCAAGTGACCTTGCGGAGACTAATCTCTCAGTCAAGTGACCTTGCGGAGACTAATCTCTCAATCAAGTGACCTTGCGGAGACTAATCTCTCAGTCAAGTGACCTTGCGGAGACTAATCTCTCAATCAAGTGACCTTGCGGAGACTAATCTCTCAGTCAAGTGACCTTGCAGAGACTAATCTCTCAATCAAGTGACCTTGCGGAGACTAATCTCTCAGTCAAGTGACCTTGCGGAGACTAATCTCTCAGTCAAGTGACCTTGCAGAGACTAATCTCTCAGTCAAGTGACCTTGCGGAGACTAATCTCTCGGTCAAGTGACCTTGCGGAGACTAATCTCTCAGTCAAGTGACCTTGCGGAGACTAATCTCTCAGTCAAGTGACCTTGCGGAGACTAATCTCTCAGTCAAGTGACCTTGCGGAGACTAATCTCTCAGTCAAGTGACCTTGCGGAGACTAATCTCTCAGTCAAGTGACCTACACTATACACTTGTGTTTGTTTGTTTATGTGCTGTTTTGAGCCTGGTAGGTAATTCAGCTGTTGCTTGTCCTAGCTGCAGAGCAGTGAGTGAATGATTACTGAGGAACTTTCTCTTGTGGCAAAAGTAAAACACACACAACACTGACCCTCGACCCCTGGCAAACGTGCGTGCACTTCAATAATAAGCACGTTAATTTTTTTAAACATCTGCTTTATAGCTCTGGAGCAATTCCTACGGCCTCACGACTTGTAATGTTGACAGAGAAGAACAAAAACGAAGGGGCAGAATAGAAATGAATGGTGTACTTCAGAGCAAGTAATTGGATTGAGTGTCAAAGAGTTTACCGATGTGGGCCACCCTTTACCTTTTATAATAATAAACACATGCATAAATCTTGAGGTGCTCATTATTTTCAAAGCTAAAAGGTCCTACAAACGTTATTGGTCGGTTTCTATGTAAACTCATTTGATTTCCTCTATGACAAAGTCAATCCAATATATATGTACTGTATATTAAAAATAAGATGTTGGTATATACATGTATAACTGGTTGTTCAGCCACTCGTGGTCGTTGTTACAGACTGTCCTTGTTGGGTGTCTCGTGGTATTTTACTGCTGAGCGCTGGTCTCGAAGTCCTTGAATATATGGGTCTGTTATGTGCTAGCGTGTTAGCTTCAACGTCATGGCAACATACTTCATGAAACATCGAGACAAGAGTTTTTACTAGTGCATATGACCACACCTCTTATTGGCTACAATTGTCCGTAGTTTCTTGACCAGCTTATTGGAACATTCTAACAGTTTTCCCCAGTCTTCTAGAAGCACAGAGAACTCCTCCGTGGCCTACGAGGTTCCAAAACACTTTCGAATTAATGACTGTAATTTTGCACATCTGGCTTGTGCCAACAGAGAGCTGTCGCAAGAATTGTTCTCATATTTGGAAAAACGGAGCTTTTCGCCATGAAGATGTCCAAATAGTTTTTTTGACAACAAACATTCTTCGATGGGTAAACTCAGTCACTTGAGAGGCCAATACTAGCTCATCGTTAGTTTGCCGAGAGAGAGAGACTTGCTCCTTTGTATTCTGGTTAGAGAGACTGGGTCTTTATTGGTCCGTCTTGAGAGAGATAGAGTAGCTCCTGTACTCTCCTTTGGTCCAGTATGAAAATAATTATGTGGTGCATTTCTTAGATTTTCCATCAGTGTGCATTATTTAGAAATTTGGTTTGGTATGGGGGCATACAGTGAATTTGCCAATTGTCATGCACACAGGTGTATAGAAGTGTGGTGTTAGACAAGCAGGGTTTCTGGCCGTATGCTGAATCTGGAAGCTGTGGCGTACACATCACTCCCTCTGGAGCTAGGAATCCTGCCCTGCCCTAGTAAAGGGCGTGGCAGGTCATGACACGTACACGCTTGACTCTCTGCAATATCGCAACTCCTCAGTTCAATATTCTTTTAAAGAAGTGGTCCATATATATATATAGTGTTGCAATTTGCTCAGGCTGACAACTGCCATGTTTATGAAACATTTCTTCCTCCCCTTGTTTATCCCTCCAGCAACGCTTACAAAAAGCTCGTGGGTACATTTGAGTCTCAGATCAAGTATGGGCGGACTCCAATGGAAATGCCGGCACTGCCCATTGTCCCCATGGATAAGTTTGTCGTGGGCTGCAACACTGGTCCCTATGGCGGTCTGTGCCAGCTGCATCCAGAACTCGACCATGCCACTCACGACAGGGGTAAGAGCTGTTACCATGGCTTCCTAAGACTTTTGTTTGCGTCGGTTTAGTTTTAACCCTCTCATAACTCCACCTCAAAATAACAAAATAATAGTGTTTTTTTAATTTTTACTTGAGCTATTGCATGGTGTGTAGTAATCTATAGGAAGTGTCTAGTATACTACAGGAAGTATTGTAATGAGATTCATATAGTAATAGTCCCACAAACTCCTGGACTCGCATAAACCATCACAGTATGCGCTCAGTTTGCCCACTGTTTTGAGACTGGCCACCATGGAGCATGCCGATTCAAATTAACTCTCGGCTAAGGCTCTAGCTCTAGCAGCTTCTGCTCTCCAAGTTCCCCAAGTTGGTAAATAGTTTTATATTTCTGATTGACATACATGTGGTCGTTGGAGCTCAACCACATTGCAGACCATCAATAATGCTATCCCGTCATCTATGCTTGCAAGCGACTCGTATACTGATTGCTTATGGTGCTGATTGTAACAGCGAGATCTAAATCCGGTGGTGAAAGGGTTAATAGCCTAAACTGAAACACCTCCGCGCACCTCAAGTAGTGGCAGACGCAAGGAAAACATAAATTTGGAAAATATTCTTCGAATTTTTTCCCTCGCTTCTCCCATACTTGAAGGTGGTTAAAGTTGTGGTTAACGATATTTGTGTAAACTAATCTAGAGAGGATTAAATTAACAACACTGAGGCATCTGCAAAGTCCATGTCAATAATAAACTTGAAACTGTATTCTCTCGACGTTTCAACTAGATGCTCTAGCCTCAGCCATTATTCCTGATGAAGGCTAGAGTATCTAGTTGAAACGTCGAGAGAATACAATTTCAAAGTTGATTATTGAGAAGGTTATTGTAATGAAATGGTTTCTATTGTTCTCGGGTCTGGTGTAGCAAGAAGGGCCGAGACGTGGAGGAGAGGGTGGGGGTAGGGAGAACTCGCCCCCTGGAGCCACCATTGATGGGTTCAGTTCCAGAGGTCATTCTAGAAGCCACCATCGCCAGACGATACCTCACAAATTACGTACTGTAGCGACCTTACCAATGAACACTACACTAGAGCTCTGTGTTCGAGTTCGCATAATGCAAGCAGTTTGCCAGCGAGGCTCACTGTAGGAGTAAATGGCACCCTCGGATTTGGTCCCAAAGGTCATTTTAAATGTTGCTACACGAATCAACATTCTTCTCTCAGCTTTCTACTGGGGCTTAGAAAGCACCTTTAAGACCCCCCCCCCCCTCCTTTAAAGCATCCAGAATGATTGATACTTTGGAACTAAAATCACTTGGCATGGGCAGCAGAGTATGGGTCCGTGAAAAGAAATACTTAGGTGAAAATTGCCTGATTTTTTAATCGCCGAGCAGAGAAGAGAAGGGTTCAGTACCATCAGCCAGTTGATGCAGCTAACCCCAAAAGCTAGGCTAAGAATGACCCAGTCACTCGAGACAGGCTACGAATAATTAAGTGTCTCAAGACGAACTAAGAAGGAGTTAGTGCTGGATATGGGCGTCGCTAAGGTGTGACCAGACGACTGTGCATGCACAAACTCCAGTCAACTAGCGGAGGGAGCGAAGAGTACAGTACATAGGTAGACCCCCTGGAAATCCGTTTAAAAAAATACCTTTTTCCGTTTCGGATTTTTCTAAATTCCGTTTCACACCATGATTTATGTTTTTTTCCGTTTCAACAAATAAATAATTTATTATACACATTAACAACTAAAACGTCCCTCTATATCACCATTGTGATACAGCATAACAAGTTTTTTTGTGTTCTCTTCAGTAAGACTCCCTCTTCTATCATTAAAGGAGGTGTTTATACAGAGAAAAACTTCATTCACAGTCAACTGATGCCACAGGCATCCAAATAGCATCTGAGGCAACTGCCACAAGTAGAGAGAAACGATCACTCACGCTCTCCCAAAATGCTTGAAGATTCAATGGAGATGGAAGAGCACTTGCCATTCATCATGTAGCTCTGCTGATGGACTCGGATGACATCAAAGTCAGTGATGTCATGTCCCACAATAGCCAATTGTCGTGGATCAAAAACACGAACTGCCTTGTAATAGGCATAGGCTAGATGATTGTCCACATGACCACAACGTTTTTAAGAGGACAAATTAAAGACGACTTGATCTGTTTCTTTCTCTCTGGCACAGGTAGCTTTGATAACAGACGATCAGTTTCAGTTCCAAAGGTAGTCTTCTCGCAACCAGCTCTCAGATACATCTTTAATATCCTCCAGATAATTGAAGACCTTACATGCCAGTGGAGTTTCCTTCTCTTCAAGAGCAGAGGGTACAGTCATCAGCCGCTGGCAGTTCTCCTTAATGAAGTACAGCTGAAGAATGATTTCAGGAATAGATCGTTTTATGGCTAACCAGCTCAATAATACGCTCTATACTCCTTTCTCTGCCTTGTAAAATCCCTCATAGAGATGGACTCTGGTAGCATGATACATGGGGGGGGGAAGAAGTGGAGGGAAAAAAGGGGGGGGGGGAAAAGGAGGGGGGAAAAAAGAAGGGGGAAAAAAGGGGGAAAAACGTGGATTCCGTGGATTCCGTGTATTTTCCGTGGTAACGGATTTCCAGGGGGTCTACATAGGTCATTGGGAATAGCATTGCTTACATTCAATGCTCCATTGAGGACCCTACTTCAGTTTCTAGTTCTAGTACACATATACAGGCCTGCCTACTTGATAAAACTATGGCTTATGCATAAACTTTCCAGGAAAAAACCCACTTGGCTTGACCATCAAGACATCACCACGTGGATAATCCTCATCGTGTGACAATTCCGCAATTTATGCTTCTTTTCAGAAAAGTTTGATTTTTTCCCCCCTGCCATTCCTCTCGAGTGCACGGAGAGGACAGTTTTGGAATTGAAATAGGCGTGCAGCAATCATCATAGCTCATCTTCTCATCATGTAAAGGAGGTTTCTCATGGCGATTTCTCATGACGAGTTCTAGTTCACGTTAACAGGCCTTGACTGCATATACTAAGCCTGTGCCTGATGTTATTTGGGGGGGGGGGGGGGGGGGGGGGATATGATGATCCAACATTAGAGCCCACTTACGGATTTGAATGCCATTCTTTGAAGGAAAAGAATTACCTGGGCCATGCCAGTTTTTACCTTGACCACGCACGGGATATGTTAGTTTTTACCCGGGCAGGCTGATACACCAGTTTTTACCAAGCTATGCCAATTTTTACCTGGGCTATGCCAATTTTTCTCGGGGTAAAGCCCTGAAACCTGGGTTTTAACAATATATTACTGGCAATGTATATATTACTGGCAATGGCCCCTAAAACACATGTTGGACTGACTCGACTCCTCGAAGAGTATTTGTCAACAAAACTATTCGGACATCCTTCATGTTTAGCTAAATGTGAGAACCACTCTGCGATGGTGATGCTGTTGGCATCCTTCATGAGCCAGATATACAATCGTTGGACACATCGGAAAGTTTTTTTAACTTCTAGGACCATAGAGGAGGAGTTACCTGCGTAGTAACAGTTGCTGAAGGACATGGGAGAGGACTAACAGTACCCTACAGATGAGCAGTGAGAAGCTGGTCAAGAAACTATGAACAAACTGTAGCTAAAAATAGGCGTGGTCATGCTAGTAAAATTCTCGACTCAATGTTTTGTGAAGTACGTTGCCATGACAGCAGAGTTTATGTGAATGCACATAATCAATTCCCTTTTCAACGACAGAGAAATACACCATAAAGATGTCTAGCACAGGATCGTAATGACGATGGGAGGGGCACTTAACAGCTGTTAGTGTGCCTACTAACAGCTACTTGTGTGCCTACCACCTGATGCTAGCCTGGTGACTTTCTAGAAGCTTATGACGGCAGCTGTCAAGGTAGTTGTATATCATTATATACTAGGTTTAGGAATCACTAAATTCCCTAGCAACCACATTTTTCGAATGTTTAATAAAAATGGAATATGATCCTTGAAAGTGGCTCCCTAGCAACAAACCACAAAATGATTACGGGGATATGGATATCATTGTTTGCATCAGATGAAGAAATGGTCAATGAGGATGCTCTCCAACAGTTCCGCACTGAGAGATTTGCTTGGCTGGGAGACCAGATATACCAGAGAAATGAACAGCTAACCTGCAAAACACACACACATACACACCGACACACACACACACACACACACACACATACACACACAACCTCCAGTTACCCAGCAAAGAATTATGTTTTGCTCTGAGCTCTCTTTTGCTAAATTACAATATAGATTCTATTCACTGCTAACAGTTTAGACTTACAGGAACATTCTCTTCATTCTCTCCTTCCTTCTCTATCTCTGTGCAGGAGCTGGCAATGTCGAGGGAATCATCCCTCACGCTGATTCTATTTCTCTATTCATTGTCTTGACTTCAGCACAGTTCACCCCAGGCTCCCACACAAGCAGACACTTATTCTCCTTTTTCATCGCTCAGTTCGCCATCTGTCAGCCAGAAATCATCGTCAAAATGTACCGTCAAAGCTTCCATAGCAGTATACCTGGACGCCATCAATTCAGCTCTGATGCTAGTCTCATTTTACCTCAGCAACCTGAAGGTTATGGACTAGAGATTTTCCCAGCTTCTAGAGCTATAATTTGGGCATGCGCTGATCTAATTAAACTAGCGCTAAGTCCCAAAATAGCCCGTACACAACGGAGTTTCTTGATAGTCTTCAAACCAACATGGCGGTTACACAGTCACTGGTGAATGCATTAAGGCCTAATTCACAATATGTGGATGGCTAAGCGCCATACCTCACCAGATGCTTAATTAGTGTATTATATATCGGTAAAGGTTGTGCATGTAAAGTTTATTTACATGCATGGAAGACTCACTGGTGAATGCGTTAAGGCCTAATTCACAATATGTGGATGGCTAAGCGCCATACCTCACCAGATGCTTAATTAGTGTATTATACATCGGTAAAGGTTGTGCATGTAAAGTTTATTTACATGCATGGAAGACTACGAGACTCACGATAGCAAACATGGACACTACTGACTACCGTATGCTGTCTACCAGCTGTTTATGGGGAGGATGGTGCAGGCACACCATCATTCAGTGATGGTGGCTAGAGGAGAGATGACACAAACAAGTTTGTTAATCCTTCATCCATTCTATTGGCTTTTATTTGTCGTTTATATTTTAAGTCGAGTTCTTCAGCAAAGTGGCTAGATGATGTTGAGCGTGTTGCTGCTGGAACTTTCCGGGTGTGTGTGTGGGGAGAGGGGGGGTTTGGGGTGGGGTTTGGGGGTGGGACAGCGACAGCTACTTTACAACATCTGAGTAATGATGCTTTATGTGTGCAATATCTGGGGGAGTGTGCTAGCACTCCTGTGTTTTGGTTTCTACTCAAGCAATGGTACATGTTTGTATGTCACTAGTGCAAGTGAGGGTGTAGAATATGTGACTGGTTTAGAGGGTACCTTTGCTAGGATCGCCAACAGATTGTCCACCGCAAGCAGCTACAGCCACAAACGTGGACTTCATGTACAAGTGCTTGGTGAACCGCTGGTTTATTTGACCTGCACATGCCCAGTGGTCTGCTGTATCATTAATACATCATCGAACTGGAAGTAAGTTTTTATATAAATAACCACTTACTTCCAGTTCGATGGGATGAGCGAGGGGGAAAAATAAGGAAATGCAAAACCACATACCATTGGCCATCTCTTCCAGCCCTTCATGTTGTTTCTGGAAGCTCTTCTGCTGGAGGAAAGCTGCATAGCTTTGGCTTACTGGGACCCACTGTGAATGCCTTCCTTCTTGAAAAATGGAGCACTCCTAGATGGATTTTGTGTACCTTCCATTGGCTTACGTCAATTAGCTGATCCTTATACCAAACTGCAGCTTATGGATTCTATTCATTCTAATGATATAAATATTATTTATGTCAAAGCAAAGGGGGGTGGGGGGTGTTAATTGGTTTGAATGACAGTATTATGTGTCCCATACAACCTGTTATCAGAGTCTGAATGCTGTGATATCCCAATGTTTCCCTCCCTTCTCCTCAGATAAGCCAGTGGCCGGTGTCTCCAACTGGTATCGTCCTCAACCAATAGCTGATGGAGAATCCATCACTCTCTACGAGCACAAGCCAGGCAACATGCAACACCATGGAGACCCCATCGCTGACGTTTATTCCATCGTCCTTCACCCCAACAGCTGTGTCCTTGCCGTGGCAGACGGGGTGAACTGGGGGATCAAGCCTCGATTGGCGGCAAGGTGCGCCATGCACGGATATTTTGACCACCTCAACAAATGCCTGTATGCTTCAAACAGCAGCCCTCGAACGACTCAGGATATCTTCCACTGTATCCTACGATCTTTTCACTCGGGACAGAAACTGATCATCCAGCATGGGGGGACAACCACGACGCTCTGCGCAGGTGTCGTTGTGGAGTTACAGGAGCAGAGGGGAGGGGCAAAGTGGGGGTTGTGCATTGTGAGTGTCGGCGACAGCCTCTGTTACCTCTGGCGGGACGACGTCCAGATGGTGTACGAAATCACATCCGCCATGCACATGGGGAAAGAGAGAAACCCCCGGGACTGTGGCGGGTGTCTCGGGTGTGATCTCGGTGACCAGCCCGATCTCACCAACCTTCTCTGCTTCTTTGTGCCCATTTCTGATAACGATGTCGTCTTCATCGTGAGCGATGGCGTCTCAGATAACTTTGATCCTGTCATCCTCAAGGAAGCATTGGCGGAAGGACAACCCCACTCGCCTGCACCCTTTGAACCTCAGATGCCCCTGCCGGAACTGCATGCACATGCAGACCTGACAAGAGATATCCCTCATCCTCCGAATGGTTCCGGTTTGCTTCCAGTGCTCAATCCGGATCAGAGGCAGGCCCTGTGTCTCATGAAGCTCACTCACACTCTCAAGCAAAAGTTGAAGTCTCTCGGCTACTCGCTCGATGCACAGGATGTGAAAGATGCCATCATCAATTATGTTATCGAAGCGACGGAAATGAAGAGGGACTATTTGGAACACTACTGGGTGAAACTTGACAGAACCGACTTGACAGTGACTGAGCGACGACTGAACGAGTCGAAGATTACAAAGCACATTAAGTTGCTTCCGGGAAAGCTCGACCATGCCACCATAGCTGCATACAAGGTAGGTAAGGTCAAGCTGGGAGTTGACCTCCGAGCCAAGTGCCCTACACACTCATACATGACAAAAGTGCAACCTAAAGTCCTCACCAAGACACGGTCGGTCATTTACAAAGGTGGCGCGTTGTCAGGTAATGTGGGCAGTGACACAAGAGATGCAGAAGAGAAAGCAGTTAGGAAGGAAGATGGACGGCATCCGAGGGACAGCGACACAAGAGATGCAGAGGAGAAAGCAGTTAGGAAGGAAGATGGACGGCATCCGAGTGGGGTGGAAAAAACTCATTCCACTGGTGTAACTGATGCTTTCCTAGAAAACCCACCCCTCGGGAAACTGGCAATGTTCGATGTCGTAGCCGATACCACTACAGGAAAAATGGAGGTAAGGGAGAAGGAAAGAGACGAGGAGGATAAGAGGATTAAGGATCTGACAGTCGCTACAGAGAAGATGGAGATAAAGGATAGTGGAGGAGACGAGGAAGATAGGAGGATTAAGGATCTGACAGTCGCTACAGAGGAGATGGAGATAAAGGACAATGGAGGAGACGAGGAGGATAGAAGGAAGAAGGATGTGACGGGATGTGTACTTGAGACCAAGTCTCATCCTGGGGATGAATGATGAACAAAGTACATTCAGCACTGATATACATGTTACACTGGAAATCAAAGTTAACTTAGATTGTGATATTTTTACAGCAGCTGGACTAGTCATGATCTCAATAGGTTCCAGGATTTTGTTCGTGTTCAGGAGATAACCCCACCCCCTCCCCTTTATGTTATTATGATAACCCATTGAGAACTGTGAATGGAATTATAGTCACTGTCTGAACACTGCTGGTGACTTCTTGGTGGTTCTCTTGCCATTAGGTTCCTTCACTTGTTCTTGGTAGTTCCCTCACCTCTTCTTCTTGTTAGTTCCCTCACCTCTTCTTCTTGTTAATTCCCTCACCACTAGGTTCTTGGTAGTTCCCTCACCACTAGGTTCTTGGTAGTTCCCTCACCACTAGGTTCTTGGTAGTTCCCTCACCTCTTCTTCTTGTTAGTTCCCTCACCACTAGGTTCTTGGTAGTTCCCTCACCTCTTCTTCTTGTTAGTTCGCTCACCTCTTCTTCTTGTTAGTTCCCTCACCTCTTCTTCTTGTTAGTTCCCTCACCTCTTCTTCTTGTTAGTTCCCTCACCTCTTCTTCTTGTTAGTTCCCTCACCTCTTCTTGTTAGTTCCCTCACCTCTTCTTCTTGTCAGTTCCCTCACCTCTTCTTCTTGTTAGTTCCCTCACCTCTTCTTCTTGTTAGTTCCCTCACCTCTTCTTCTTGTTAGTTCCCTCACCACTAGGTTCTTGGTAGTTCCCTCACCTCTTCTTCTTGTTAGTTCCCTCACCACTTCTTCTTGTTAGTTCCCTCACCTCTTCTTCTTGTTAGTTCCCTCGCCTCTTCTTGTTAGTTCCCTCACCTCTTCTTCTTGTTAGTTCCCTCACCACTTCTTCTTGTTAGTTCCCTCACCTCTTCTTCTTGTTAGTTCCCTCACCTCTTCTTCTTGTTAGTTCCCTCACCTCTTCTTCTTGTTAGTTCCCTCACCACTTCTTCTTGTTAGTTCCCTCACCTCTTCTTCTTGTTAGTTCCCTCACCACTTCTTCTTGTTAGTTCCCTCACCTCTTCTTCTTGTTAGTTCCCTCACCTCTTCTTCTTGTTAGTTCCCTCACCTCTTCTTCTTGTTAGTTCCCTCACCACTTCTTCTTGTTAGTTCCCTCACCTCTTCTTCTTGTTAGTTCCATCACCTCTTCTTCTTGTTAGTTCCCTCACCACAGGACACCAAAAGTATTTTGATTTTTCATTACCTAGCTGGCTTCTAATTAATTACAGAATGACTGATTTCTTTCAGCCAGCACTTACTAAGTTTCCACCTACACACAGTAAAAAATTATCCATAATTGCTTTCTTCAAACTATTATCTAAAGAAGAATAGGTGTAATAAAACGACTGGCCACTTCAATTCCTGTGAAGAGTTCTAACTGCATATAATCACTAACCAACTGTTGCACAGAACTCCTCATTTGAGAAAATGTATATTCAGGAGTTGAAGCTGGTACAGTACCTTCCCAGTGACAGACCCTGGTTTCTCTTATTAGAGGTCAAAATCCAACGGTCTCTCTTAATTAATTAAGGTCAATGGAGTAATTAAAGGCACATGCCATGGATGTCACACTGCTGTGAAAGTAGCAATCCTTGCTTCCAGATTCCCAAACCCTTCCTTTCTGCATTCGGTTCCAGGACCTGACCGTTTCACTAGCCGTGATGTTTCTGCCTCTCTGTGTGCTCTCTATGTTGCTAAACATGTTAGCAGAATTTGGTTCCGTCCAGTTTTGGCACATGCAGTAGTTAGT
This sequence comes from Cladorhizidae sp. MBARI D1340-BT2, assembly GCA_028752905.1. NCBI lineage: Eukaryota > Metazoa > Porifera > Demospongiae > Poecilosclerida > Cladorhizidae > Cladorhizidae sp. MBARI D1340-BT2. Next base: position 9,310,448 of record JAQNBH010000011.1, read on the forward strand.
AGTACCTGCTTTCTAGATGGAGTTATGAAACCAGACCAGGATTCACGTAAACTGATCGGTAGATAGAACGTTGAGCGTCTTCCATTTTGAAGTATAGCCTTTATAAATAGGGGGGAAAAATTCTTGCATTTAGTGAGCGATAATTATATCCTTTTTGTTTCTTTGTTTGTCTTGTTATTCCTTCCCTTGTTCATGGTTCACTTAATATTAGCTCTCAGCTAGTTGGTCCACCCAAATGCTCTGTGTTGTTTTGCATTGAAAGTTGTATAAAAAAATAAAAATAAAAATAAATTAAAAAAAGCGCCAGCATGAGTGCGATAGTTCTCGGATTGCAGTAAGAGCTGGTTTCTCTACTAGCTAGCTTACCCACTTCGCGAGGAGGGGGAGATCGTCAGCACAGGCTTCTCCAGTCCGTACTGACCAAAGCATTCAGAACGAACTGGCTGGAGCCGCTACTATCTGCTATTTAAAAGCTGGCCAGGGACATTCAGCATGTGTGGCAGGACAGCTGGATAGGATGTGGAATGCGGGGCAGTTGGCAGGTCTGAATTAGTTGAGTGCTTGCCACGTTCCATCTTCTCCGAAACACAACTCAATGTTCTTTTCCTGGTAGACATAGATGATCCCAGCAGATAGTAGCTAAAATTACTGTATGGATATTCGCCACAATTACTGGATGATGGCAGCATATTTGCGTATTTCCTAGGTTCAACCAGCCTCTTTTTATTTTTTAAATGTCAATGTATTGGGGTGAGGGAAGATTGTCAAGAGGCACTTGTTGTTTATGGAAGTGGTTAGATTCTTTTTGTTGGTTGCTTAGTTGAGCTGATCATTGTCGGGTCCTGGAGGGATGCTGTGGCTAGATATATACAAGTTTGCATGTTATGTGCATTGATGCTCTGATTCTTGTCTACTATTGGAGACGGTCTTTGGTGGAAAGAGTCTTTTTCAAAATCCACATATAGCTGACATCGTACCAGCAGTGTAGTAATCTTACCAAAAATACTGTCTTCCACTACCTTCCTAACAATAATCCCTCCTTCTTATATTTGGGTTAGTGGATAACAAAATATGTGGTCCCCTCTTTGTTAAAGCTTGCTTTCTTCCCTTATTCTCATTGTAGTGGAGTGATGCTAGGTACATATGTAAATACTGAAATTGATGTCACGTGGTATCATTCAAACGTAACAATCCAGACCTTGAAATCACTCCAACATTATGAGAAGTGGGTTGACTTTGGAGCAAAGTGTATACAACTACGCTGTGAAAATCCAGCATGATGTCATGCACTTCGGAGAAAGCTTCGCAACAACTTTACAAAACCTTGTGTTTGCTCTTATCGCTGTGACTTGCTCACTTGCTTTGGCATCTGCACGGAAGTTAGAATATAATAAGTTAGCTGATAACCAAAACTTCTATGGGGAAGGGGGTGACTATGGCCAATTCATCTTCAGGATGTCATTTGTTCATAATAGATATGCTGCCGACCTGTTCAAAGAAGTTCTTAGATGGTTCTATAATTCCTTGGATGCATCCAAATCTATTACTTCTTCACTTCATCCATTATGTGATATATAGTGATAGTAGGCGTATTATCAAAGTCGATTTTTATGAATGCTTATTATAGAACAACAATATAATAACTTGCTAGTTGAAATTGCTATGTTAACACATGCAAGATAGTTAAACACAGTGTATATATATAAGTTTCAGAAGAAAAAACTTGCTCGAATTTGCACAAGCTGGTAAAACGATTCAAATATCCCTTTCCTAACCAACACTGATCAATTGTCTATAAGCTGTAAATCTGTACTTTCTGTAGAAAAATGGAGGAAAGAGAGAAAAATAAGACAGATATAATATACACACACACATGCAATGCAGTTGGGGAGAAGTCACATAGTGCTATTGATACTGGTAGTAGGCTGTTTGAAGGACCCAAACATTTAAGCAAACCGCCTAAAAAACCTGGGTGCCCTGTGATACAGCTTCCAGTTCATTCTTTTTGTCTAATATCTTGGGTATTTATTTGCAGCACAGACATTCCTTGTTCGTCTCCATTGTAGCTACTGCAGTACTACATAAACTCCTAGGTTAATCATTATTAGATGCATCAATGACTGAAGATATAGGTATACCATAACAAATCACTTCATCTGTCCTCTGAATCATACTCTTCACTGGAAGAAGAGATGGAACTGACTGAGGTTGTAACACCAGGCTCAAATCCTGGAGAATAGGTTCTACCAATTCATCTTCAGGTTCAGCTACACCGTCAGAGTTTTCCTCTTCTGAACCTGCCTATGGATAGGCATCAGAGCTTTCTTCATGGGGTGGTGTGGTCATGTTTTCTATCTCAAGTACGCTTACTATATATAATTGACTACAGAAAATGCACTTGGAGTGCAAGCACAAGTGGTGAGGCTCCCACAATACACAAATGGTATATATATAGGATTCCACAATACACAAGTGGTAGGATTCCACAATACACAAGTGGTAGGACTCCCACAATGCACAAGTGGTAGGACTCCACAATACACAAGTGGTATATATAGGATTCCACAATACACAAGTTGTATATAGGACTCCCACAATGCACAAGTGGTATATTATAGCCATTTATAGGACTCCACAATACAGGCGTTAGCAAGCCACACCCTAACAGATGTCTTCTTACAATGGCTTGTATCTCCCCTAGACTGCAATTTAAAATGTAATCCCAGGAAAAAAAGTGGGGGGGGAGGGATGTCAGTTGAATTTTTAATCACTGAGCATTGTCATGGCCATCTTAGTGCTCAGTACACATGGTGTATATTGTACTAGCAGGACTATGATGAAAGTGCCTGATTTTCATTGTGAGGAGTAACTATTACCTCAAAGGGATCATGAGCTAGAAACATTCCTTTATACAATCGAGGAAGTATTACTGTTCTTGGATTATTATCCAATAATTCTGGATAGAATTGAGGGGGCTGGAATTGGTTGAAGGAGTTTGAGAGGGTGGGCACTGAGGGGAAGGTGGCATTGTTGCGTGGAGGGTCTGAGTAATCAGGTGATGTGTGAGTGCATTTTGCATGGCATAGTTAAGTGTTGGCATAGGAGGAAGTGACTGATTTATGGCCTCCTCCCACTAAACAAGTAAATTTGAACATTAACATAGTATTTATCACGTGTATGCCGTGGTGTTTAGTTGTATGCCATGGTGTTTATTATAACTAATCACATGTATGCCATGGTGTTTATTATAACTTGGTATTTATCACGTGTATATGCCATGGTGTTTATTATAACTTAGTATTTATCACGTGTATATGCCATGGTGTTTATTATAACTTAGTATTTGTCACTGAGTATGCCATGGTGTTTATTATAACTTGGTATTTATCTATTTATCACGAGTATGCCATTATAACTTGGTATTTATCATGAGTATGCCATGGTGTTTATTATAACTTATCACGTGTATGCCATGGTGTTTATTACAGCAAAATCATCTAGTATATATACCTCATTTACTGTCATTATTATTGTGTGTTTTTATACTGCACTTAAGTGCGATTGTCCAAGGGACTTAACATTTTTTTGACGAGTAAAAATTAACACATTAAAACTTATTAAGCATCAATTAGTCTTACGTGCTTTGTTCATCTATCAACCCTTGCTGCTCTTACCTAGCAGCTATTTGCTGCAAGAGCTTCTTTCTCTATTATTTTGATAGTCAGAGGCTACCACGTGTATCGTAGTATAATAGTGGAGTTCTCGAATTGGTGAAGTAGATGGAACAGCTTCAGTGACAACCCTCATGACAGGTATAGTGTAACTTACTCTACTGTAAGTAGATTATGAACTGCAACCATTGTTCATACTTGCTTGCTCTATCAACAGCAAAGCTTGAAGCTCAGCATCAGGTGTCAAAGCTCGAGTTTACCACTGTAGCTGTAGTTACTGCTGCAATGGGACAACCACAACAACTGCCCAGGTCCTCTTTTCACCACCTTAGGTTTCTATAGCTGGTGGACTCTCTTTGGCCATAGATGCTTTGGCCGACACAACAAAGCAGTTGTTTAGGATCAACTAGATTTATATACCTAACAACGCACAGTGACAGAATGTAAATACGTGTCATTTTCTATTGTTGAATCATGTTCACAGCAGAACATTTTTCTATTTGTGGTCCAGGGAGCTGATCTTGTCCCCATTAGAGCAGCAAATATGCAATCTGTATTGCCCAGGGGAGAGCCAAGTAGATATGCATCCAATGGGTCAACCACCCTTACTCCAGGAATCATCGTAATAATGTTTTTTCTTGCTATTTTTTTAATTGTTGAGCAGCCACCTACAAGGAGTTACCTGTATAACACCAGAGCTATGTTATTATTAGTTTATCACATACCCATGCTTCACATAGACACAACGTCAAGCATTATAAGTCACTTTTTTTAAAAGATCTGTGCTGTTAACTTCTGAAAAAGCCAATTAATCATTTCTTGGTGGTACAAAAACATGCAACTTTTGGTGACATATCTCGGTTCTGCTAACTAATGTCATTACAATATATAAGCTTCTGAGCAAACCAATAAATACACATATATCATAGCCGTAGGAGCCGCAACGGTTTGCACCGAACACGCCCCCTTCATGGAAACCACACCCATCATTTTAGAGTTCAGCATGGCTTCCAGTTTACCCAATTGGCCTGAGCTTCCCGGTCATCCCTCTCTGACTCAACCAACTAACTTTAGTTTTCCTAAGCGATCTTTTGGCAGAACCAATATCTCTCACCGCTCTTTTCAGCGCGCTTGATTCAACCAATCGAAATGGTTTCACTAAGATTCCAGTCAAGACTTGGCTTATTGTTTCACGTGTGTGCAAGCAATACAAGTAAAATACAGTGGGGCAGCTTCTGCTAGTAAGCCTAGCTGCCACTCATATCCTATATAGGTTTGGCAGCAATCATTCCATATTTTACAGCTAGTTATATATATCAACTCGTTGAATACCAGCTTCCAGGAAGCATATTTATTGTTTTGCTGGCAAAAATATTCACACTGAATATCATGCTACTAATGAATGATTCAAATTTCACATGGGGGGGGGGGGGGGGGTGGAAGCCGCCGCCGATTTACTATATGAAGGATTTCCTGGGTGTTGTTATGAAACAATGAGCTGAAACCACCATTTAGGCAACTACAAGCTGCAGATGTGAGATATGAGCATTAAAATGTTGTTGTGTTTCCCCCCCCTCTGTTTTCTGGGGGAGGGGGAGGGGGGGGGGGGGGGAGAGTTCCACCCCCCATTCCCCATTTTGAGAATAATGATCCCTGCTGCTTCAACTTAGTAAACAGACAAGGTTGCAATAATGCATACATAATTTACAAATGTTCCTCCATGCTGTTTATTTCCTCCTAAACATTGATTTTCGCTTTTCAGCAGCTTCCTTAGCCCGCCTCCTCTTTCGTTCAGAAAGCTTCTTCTTCAGATTTTTAACTTCCCTTGCAACTTCATCGTAAGCCTGCAGTCATGTTTATAAATATCATATCATAATGATCCAGTAAGTACAACAGAGTCTTTATTATCATTATTAGTGTAGGTAATCAAGTCCTATTAGGGAATCATTGTACGAGAAATAATTGCATTAGATGTAAAACTATTCCCAAATTGAAAGAGAATCCTGAGGAGGGAAAGTTGACTATTCATCCAAAAGGTCATCGATGAGCACAATGGCTTGCTTCGCCTAACTTCTCAAGAGCATGATGAAGCTAAAGAAGTTCTCCCTGATCTCCTGTGTGATTGCTTATTATCAGCAATACAGTATGTCACAATCAAATATAAATTTGCTGACATCACTCATGACCACATCATAGTCACTTTACATCACTCACCCGTTGTTAGCACCCTGGCAATAAAAATCTTCCATACTATATATATATAGAAAAGTACTGGGATGGCTAGTCCTACTGTAGTTTCAAGCGAATGCAATCATCAGGGACAATGAGCAACTGAGGTGGCATGTGAGCATATAATTATAGGTGGGGCAGGCAAGTGGGGTGATGCAAGTCCATGGATGGGCGTTAATGAATGGGTGTTGATGAGTGTGGTAATTCAAATGCTCTTGAGGAGAAACTTGGCTAAGTTTCGATTCTCTATTGTAGTAAACAGTAACTATGTGTTGCAGCAGAAACTCGGCATGCTCAACTTTTTGTTATATATCATAAGATAACAATGTAAATACAATTCTAACCTGTATAGGTGTTAAAATACTCATACTGCACATGCTCGGTGCTATAGTAATAAAATGCACACTGGCCTAAAGCAGAATATAAAACAAGGGACTACAAAGAGTGCAATTAAAAATGCCATGGGCTACAAAATGAGTGCACTAATTTTTTTTTAAACTCTTATGGGAGTAAATACGCTATCATTGCAAAAAGGTACGAATTATAAATTATATTTCTTATAATAATAATAATAATAATGATGATGATGATGATGATGATAAATAATAATAATAATAATAATAATAATAGTAGTAATAATATAGTAGTAGTAGTATAATAGTAATAATAATAATAATAATAATAGTAGTAATAATATAGTAGTGGTAGTATAATAGTAATAATAATAATAATAATAATAATGTAATAGTGATAATGATAACAACAACAAACAACAACAACAACAAGTAATAATAAAACTATGGTAACACTACCCATCAGTGAACCCCAAAATGGAAATAGAGTTTCCACTCTGCACTGTCAGTCGCTGCGTAAGGTAAGCGAGGGATTTTATTTCACCAGTTCCCCAATGAATCCTGTGGCCAAGGTCTATGATAAAAACCATTGAATGCTGCCAAGGTCTCTATGGCAACCAGTGTGAAGGAATAACTTTATTATTATTATAATAGAGCATCTGGCCGAATCATCAAGTAAGTATATTAATCCTCGTATATATTTATGTACGTATATATGTATGTATGTATGTATGTATTATTATTATCATTATTATTACAATGACCTCACTTTCTACATTTTGACTAGATGCTATACCTAAGTTGATTATTGATAAGGTCATTGTAATTTCATTAGATCAACTGAGAATTTGTTGAGAGATTATTTATTAGATTATTTATTAAATTATTGTTGTTGTTGTTGTTGTTGTTATTATTATTATTATTATTATTATTATTATTATTATTATTATTATTATTATTATTATTATTATTATTATTATTATTATTATTATTATTGTAGTTTTATGTAGTTTTATGAAAGAGTGTTTTCCAGGATGGGAGACAGAATATAATAATAAGCTTGAGTACATTTTAAATAGCTAATTTCATAAAAGTCGATGGTAAATTATATGCCATGAGGAGGAAGGTGAGTCATATTAGTACATGTATATAACTGACCTTTCGCTCTTGTTCCAGCTTGAGTTTGATGCAATTCACATCTGCCCTCTTGGAGTGGACTATAGCCTTCTGCTTCTTTATACAAATCTTCATGCTAGACTGTAAATATAGAGGGAGGGAGTGGGAATTGTAGTAGATGATGCTAGTCATTTTTAATGTTGCCAATATACTAAACACAGTTATTGCCACATAAAAATCAAATTTGGTTATTACGACATTTTCTGAACGTAGGAACATGACTCACCTGCTACCAGGGTAGGTGTCCACAGCGCAGTGGTAAGAGTGTTGACGTGCAATGCATTGAAAACAGTCTGTAGCTTTGGTCAGCATGTATATATATATCACAAACTTTATATGCTTGAAGTAAGATTGCCTGAGCAAACTAGATGTATGGATCTGGCTGGCTGACTAAATGACATCACAGCTATCATGACACAAGATATTTCTATCCTATTACACCAGAGTAATTGAATTATACATTTTATGACATGAACAGTGAATATATTATGAATCAACAAAATTAATACAGTAACTTAATCTGCTTTCTGCTTGCACAGTGCAATGATGGCTAGAATTAATCCTCATGTGACCTATCCCTCCATTTGACCGATTGACTGCATTATGTGCCTACAAGTGTAAACTTGGAAATAGTTCACAATAAATTTTAAAAAAATGTACATACTAAATCTGCTCATACTCAGTAGACTTTTATGTATTTTTATATTCCTAAAACATAATTGACAGGGTGAGTGAGCAAAATGAAAAAAAGGGGGGCGGCCGATGATTGCAACTGCCATCACAAACCACCTCTTCAAGGCCTTTATTGTTGTTTATGGAAGTCCCTCTGCCGAGGAAAGTTGCCCAATTACCTATGCTATATAGCTGTGAATCCCTTCACTCATGAGAAAGGAGGAATTCCTACTTCACTGTAAGTTTTGTTGTAGATTTAGCACAACCTAAATGCGATGCAACTTTTGTTTGCTTACCTCAATGGCTACGACTTATTGTATTTGCACTCAAATGAGTTTGAAAATTTATCTTTTTTAACGGTCAGTGGTTGTCACAAATTAAGTTGATAGTCAATCAGTCAAAATACTTAGGGAAGGGGCAAAAAATGAATGATAATTATTTGAGTGACATTGAAATGACATGTACTAAAGACTAGTTGGACTGCTCTTTGTTTGTTAGTGTTACTTATATATATTATCAGGCTTACGGTATCTGAAGGGGCTGACCTCTGCCCACCAACAGTTCTCCCTGAAAAAGTAGAACACAACAAACATAACTTATAAGGATTTCTGACCAACATTCTTTATAGTAACACGCTACATGCTTATCATCATAATTTCTATTACTATCTGGTCCCACATTCCCCTTGATCTCTCCGGGTACACTCTGGAGTCACTAGTATAGTACAATTTGTGACCCAGCGCTAGTGCAATGTAGCAATCAGATTGATGTCACTATAAATAGATGCACCTGGTGGACATACAAGCGGTTTGGTCGCACACATTATCTAGAATTTATTTGGCACATGCTGATGCAAAAAAGATAGTCGTAGTGTACCAGAGACATGACCCATTTCTTCCTCTATAAAAAGAAAAGGAAATGTTATAGGGTCAGCTGTGCCAGACTTAGAAAATCGACAATGGCCTACAATCATATATATACTATGACCATGCATATATATATACATATTATATACTATACCAGCGATCTAGTAGCCCTATATATATTGGTTTGATTCCCATTATAAAATGGCAGAGGTCCAAGACATAATATTACTCAGACAGCTTCTAATTATCCTATTTCCAACCCTAATCCTACTATTTTAGAAATGTTCAGCTGTGCCTTGAATCCTTCATGAAGGTAGATCCTTCATGAAGGTAGAGTAAGCTGGCAGCCATTAAAAATAAAAAAATCTTAATATTGGTCTTCAATGATCTATCTTTCCAAACATAACTTGCATATAATAGTATAATAGGTTCATTTGTCACAATTTTACTACCAGAAGCCTCCAAATTGTCCAATGCATCACTACTACTCGAGGACTAAAAATTTGTAAAAGATCTTCCATACAATAAACACATTTGGCAATATCAATATATAGGCAGCTGAGCTGAGTCAGTAAGCAGATGCACATTTTTGCTACATAGAAATGATCAGTTGATTTGATCATCGAATAATACATCGCTTGATTTGCATCATTGATGTACCCACTGGCTTATCCTTACCAAATATTTTATTCGACCTACATTCAAGGTACAGATTAGTTGCAGATATGCATTATGGACCTGTTGTATGCAAGTTGTGCAAGTGGGAAAACAGAGATGAATTCAAAGTTTTTTCCATGCTTTCAATGGCATTTTGCGCTGCCAGTTTACTATCTTAGTGAATAATTAAAGACATGCTTGGAATCTTTCCCCCCCTTTTCCCCCTCCTAATATTGGCTGAAATTCACCATTTAAGAAGCTACGAATCTGAGTTTTAGCTGAGATACGAGCTTTGGTTTCTTTGTCCTCCATTTTAAAAAGAGGGAACCAAAATATATTGACGACTAGCATACTCCCTGATGACATCACAGAAGCAATTATGCATCCAGCATTGCACAGCAGCGACAGCACCAGGTCCAGCTGGCACGCATTATTGCTGATTGTGGATAAAAAGTAATTCTGCTATAGATTTAAAACATTGCAACTTATTACTAATCATTTACCACAACTCTCAAACTAACAGTTTCTGAACAATAAGTGCCACTACTATTCCTCAATCATCAACTTTAATTTTTACTCTTTGAGATCAAATTTTTACTTTCTTGATGTTTTTAGTAGCCTACGGCTCAAGGCCATAGGCTACTAAAAAACCATGATACTCAAGGCCGAGTTACTATATGCTATAGGCGCAAGGCCATATGCTACTAATACATAACTCAACCCCCCAATAACTATATTTGGTATAAAACTAAAATAAAAACTAAAAAAGTATCCCTACTAAAAAAAAATGAACTGAAAAAGGCACCCTTGATGACCCAAATGGTTCAAAGGCCTAGGCTTTACGACAAGCTTTTATGGTATATACATATAAATATGTATGTATGTGTATATATAATTTATACATACATAATTCTCTCAGTACTTTCTGTCAGTCTGTATTTGTTTACCCCCAAAGGCCACTTCCACAGAAGACACAGGGAGGGATGGACCAAGGGGAACAGGTCTAACTTGACCAGGGAAAGCATCCTGGCCATGCCCCAAAAACAACACACAAAGCCATAACGGCCTAACAGTGGCAGATACAGGGTCGGCACTGCAATATTTCTTTCTCTCTGCCTGTGATTCTTTGCCCTCAATGCATGGTCACAGAGAAGTAATGCCTGTAGTTGGCTGGTACATGTGAAGTGCACATAAACCTGCCACTAACGATAGCCAAAAAGTGACCTTAAGACCTTAAGTAGCTAATATAATTATATTACATATACATAGTACGTATATATACACCATCACACTAGGTACCTAGAAGTATAACAAGTGACTTACTCTTGGCCATTTCCTTCTTGTCCACAAAGGCCTGGGATTTCCTAATGTCCTCTGATATCTTGGTTAAGGATTTATCAAGCTCAAAGGTTCGAAATTTCTCTACACTGAACTTTTTCTTCCAGTTTTGTTTTTCTGTGTTCATGAATCACATAAACTTTATAAAAAGTGACATTATCACTACACAGTGAGTGGTGCTACACGTATGCCTCGACAAAATGTTCCATGTGTGAATTTTAACTCTAATTACCAGTTGTTAGAAATATTAGATATATATATATAATTATACAGACTAATATATATATATAGCTATATAGTAGTGATGCATATTTACTTGAGTCAGAGGATCATTGAGATTGTGAAAATAAGTTAAAATTATGTCAACTATAAGCTAAAGTTTGAAATTGTGTATTGTTATACAACTGTAGTGGAATTTAAAAAATTGAATGTTGATGAGAAAGCGATTACTTCAAACATTGGAAAAATATAGCATGCCATACAGAGGCCATTTTGAACAGTTTCAGCTTCATCTACATGCTGTCAAGTTCTCCACAAACATTGATTGTTGTCAAGCTGTCCATAAACATCGATTGTGTTGCACAGGAAGAAAAAGCAATGTATAGCAAGGTAGGGAGGTCTGTGAGTTAGACCCACAGACATGAACATATATATACGGCCACACATTTATAAATTACTGTTCATTTAGGAACATTCCCTCCTAGAACTAAGCAGCAGAACAATTTCCTGCACTTTGATCTCGATTTTATTGAATGAAAGAAATGCATGAAGGTAATGGTGAAGCTCGACGACATTATTGCAGCCATAGCACACACAACACAATAGTCCTGCAGAATAATTCCACATTCTTCTTGAAGCCATGCCCACTGTTGGACCTGATACCATTTGTGGTATGTATGTCATATCCTGCAAATTGAAGAGGAAACTTGCAACTGCTAGCTGCTGCAACTCACGGGCAAATACAGTACATAAAGATCTTTTAAAGATCCAAAATGGAAATGGCAGCCCTCAAACTATCTGGCAATAATAATAAAGAAATCCTGGCCTAGGACTTGAAAACAAACCAAAACCAAACAAATCACTACTCACCATTCTGCTTCTGTGCCTTGGAAAACATTCCTGCAGTTTCCAGTAATGTATCTATTTGGTCATTTTTTATCTTCAGGACATCGCTACGATTTATACACAAATTATTAAACTTGTAAATGGGCTGTAAATGGGGAGCCTCAATTATATTTACAATAGTAGCTACAGTTTGGTTATAGAAAATGGGCTCTGCAACTGATTATAGTCACCTTCCATGCGCCCTAATCACCTACCAGGGCAGAATGCAAGAAACAAATAGCACATGCACAACACCCATTCGCAAAGTTTGTCCTATAGCGGAAGTATTTAATATATGGAACTACCTGAATATTATTTAGTAGTATACATACTTATATGACAATCAAAAAGGAATTTTTTTGGAATATTAATTTTACTGATTACTGAACCAGAAAATGGCATATTTTGAAATGTGATCCTAGGGCTAGGGCTAGGGCTAGGTGATAAGGCTAGAATTGGAAGATATAAGTTGAAGAACTACAAGTATCTCTCGCAGAGAAACAAGACCAAACTTGCTCGATATCATGAGGGTGTGACGGCGCTTGTTTGCCTGGAGATGCACTGCCTACACAAGTCAGTACGAGGAAAGTCTCTAAATTTAAGCACTTATGGATTAATCAAATTTCTACTTTTCTGAAGTATTTCAAAATGGTGAACCCCAAAATGCACCTCCTTCCTACATTCGCCCAAACTCACACCTACACCTAAAACTCAGTCTAACAGTTTCTTCTATATATGTCTTGGGTCATTCTAATTAAAATGGCACTTCCAGTACACCTTGTGTATCCACCACTAAGAAAGTAAACTGGAAGATAAAAAATGTGTTTCATTCTTGTTTTCATATTTTTATATTTTACATCCTACTGCCATACATATATACATCTAGATCTACTCACATCAACACAGTAATCGATTTGGTATTAATTACTTCCAAGTAAACTTAGTAAATCTTACACTTTCTATTATATAGCTATACAAAGAGCTAAGATTGTCATAGAAGTGGGCCTGACAAAGATGACATGATTACATGATGACAAAGTTAACAGGAGAGGATAAAGGCTTTGTGTTGGACCAGATAAGCTGCATCCTTCATTTTATCTACAGCCACTTTGATGACCATTTACGAGCACAATTATAAACTGTATAATATTTAATACTATGCACATTCTAGTGATGTTCTTTTAGTCATTGGCATAGTATAGTATAAAATAATGCCATCATTATGCCTTTTTTCCATCCAGATAACCCAATATATTTTTGTGCCATTCTATTTGTACAGTATACACACATGGTTGCCCTCATCAAATAATATTTTATTTTTACTTGTTTAAGGTGGGTGTCGTGTCAACTGTGAAAAGATGGAATTAGCTAAATTAGGATTAAAAATAGCGCCAGAAGGCAGCTATCAACCGAGATAGTCTTCAATACATACCATTCTTTCTTGATGTCCATAAGAAAAGAAGCAAGTTCATTCCCTGAAAAGATTCAAAACTTTTAATAAAAACAACAACACAAGAAACACACTTATATCCCATAGCAGAGCCATGGACTCACCTTTCTGGCCAAGAGATGGACTTGTCTGAAGCTGGTGGTGGTGTGGTAGTAACATTTCATCATTTAGATGCTTGACCACACCTATTTCATTAATGGGTGCAGGTGCCACATACATATTTCCTTTGTTGGAGTTCTGTCCTCTGCTACACTGCTTCAGGATTTCATTACTTTCTAACTGTACATCATTAAAGTCTTTAGCGTCCATAACCCTCTCTGGTTCCACTGCAGTGATTGTATTTGTGTTCTCTTTGATGGAAGTCTGTGTGATCAGCAATCCTTCCAATTCTTGTGATGGTATTTCCTTCACTTCTTTTACAATCACCAGAGCTTGACTAACACGAGCTGCTCCTTTATTCTTAGGAACTTCCTTCTTCACTTCTTTTACCATTGCCACAGCTTCACTTACTTCAGCTGCTCCTTTATTCTTAGGAACTTCCTTCTTGTCAGAACTTAGAGAGTTGGAGTTAGGTTCAGTTCTTTCAGTTTCCTTTTCAACAACCTCTTTGGCCTCAGTTATCAGATCTGAGCAATGTTTCCTGGTGGGTATATTTCCATTTTTCTCACTTTTTTCATTGGGAGGTTTTATAGCTTCATCTGCCACAGTGCCGGTAGCATTATTCTTTTTCTTAGCTAAGTCATCTTTCATAGTATCACCAATGGGACAACCTAGCTCTAGATCTTCCGTCCCAAGTTCTGAATTATTTGTGACTATGTGTTCAATCTCACTTTTTCCTACCTCAATATCATGCCCAGCTATTTCATTCCGCTTCAAACACTCCATCTCCTTCACTCGTGTGTTGTACGAGTTCATGTTGCCGCAATAATCTGGTCCTTTGCTTCCCACTAGATCATCTGGAGCTATTGCATTGCTGTCTCCTTGTGATTCAGTTCTTTGTCCTACACACTTGATACTTGATTGACGAGTATTGTCGAGAGAGAACTTTTCCATTATGTCCTCACAGCCTATCAAGCCTTGCTGCTGCTGCTGCTGTTGTAGCTTTTGATGCTGATGCTTTTCCTTATGAAAATGCTTTTGCAGTTGGTTCAGCTGCTGCTTGTGTTGCTGTTGCTGCTGCTCTTGGTGCTTGTGTTGCTGTTGCTCTTGGTGCTTGTGTTGCTGTTGCTGCTGCTCTTGATGGTGCTGGTGCTGCTTGCATTGCTGCTGCTCTTGGTGCTGGTACTGCTTGTGTTGCTGTTGCTCTTGGTGCTTGTGTTGCTGTTGCTGCTGCTCTTGGTGCTGATGCTGCTTGTGTTGCTGTTGCTGCTGCTCTTGGTGCTGATGCTGCTTGTGTTGCTGTTGCTGCTGCTCTTGGTGCTGGTGCTGCTTGTGTTGCTGTTGCTGCTGCTCTTGGTACTGATGCTGCTTGCATTGCTGTTGCTGCTTCTCTTGCTGCTGGTGCTGCTTGTGTTGCTGTTGCTGATGGAAGTGTTGTGGCTGCTCTCCCTCGCCATGTTCATTCACAGTTGTGCACAGTCTACTGATAGGTAGTTCTCCCCTTGTTAGAGAGTTGTAGTAATTATCATGAGCTGGAGGAGGCAGAGGATTAATGGTCAGCTGGCTCACATGACCGCCATAAGACCGTACTCCAGACTCATCATATTTACTTCTGCGATCACCGGACAGGGCGTGGGGGAAGTCTATATTTCGCTGAACCTCGGGATTATTGGCATCCATTTTTGACTGCATCATGATGGGAATCAACAAAGGATATTCTCTTTCATCTCCTTTCTTTCCATTGCCATCATTTTCCTCCACCTCGTCCTCATGTTTCTCCCAATCCTTTCTTTCTCCAGTACAAGACCCATAAAAGTTGACCCCATTCAGGGGATTAGACTGAGGAAAGTGGTGGTAAGCTATACCAACATTGACACTTGGGTCTACTTGATTGCTACCATTCCACATCAGTTGTGGTTGCACACAAGGCATCTTCAGTCGCTCTAAACATTGAGGGTGTTGCTGCATTGAGTGCGGTGGAACATAGCTATATTCACACTCCTGGAGTAGGTGTGGTTTATTGCTACACCCACATAGCTGCTCTATGTGTGGCTTGACCCTAGATTGATGCCATGGAGGATTTTGGTTGAGACTTGCTTCCTCCAAATTTATATCCAACCCCAGGTGGCCTTTATGTGGCCTTTGATCCACGACAGGTAGACAACGTTCCATTTCAGATAAATCTGAAACAGGCCTCATTGAAGCAGAACCTAGTTGATGTGTGCAGGGAACATTTACTTGGCTGGTCCAAATCCGGTAGTTTGAAGAGTTGGGATTGGCAGGAACATTTGGTTTTGAAAAGTCATAAGGCACAAACAATGGAGGAAGAGAAGGTATCTCACTTGATTTTTGTAGGCATGCCACCTCTAAATCTTCACAAGCATCTGTCTCTTGGATAAAGATCTCGGGATTTGGTGTCTGCCAAGAGACATACATTAACACAGTAGAATAGTGTAATAGAAAAATAAAAGGTAACAAAGACATACCAAAGTCGTCGTCGTCGTCGTCATCATCATCATCATCATCATCATCATCATCATCATCATCATCATCATCATCATCATCATCATCATCATCATCATCATCAGACTACCACCACCACCACCACCACCACCACCACCACCACCACCACCACCACCACCACCACCACCACCACCACCACCAATCATCATCATCATCATCATCATGTAGTGAGAAATTTCACACTAGTAAGATTCATTATCTCCCAATAACCTCTAAGTTGACATAATAGATTACAATGACTTTCTCAATTTTCTTCTCGACATTTCGGCCAGTTGCTCTAGCCTTCCAGGAATAATGAGACCTAGAGCTAGCCAAAATGTCGAGAAGAGAAATTGACTGTTAATAAAGTCCTTGTAAGATTCATAACGCTGTCGAAAAGATGCTACAGCAACTAACCATAAAAAAGAGGAAATAAAAATTCAAATGAAGTTTGAGGAAATCCCTTGCCCCTTGCATTACATAAGCACTCCAACTGCAGGCCTAAGCATGGGCACTATGCATGTGAGATGTTTGATCTAGTGCGCATGTACACTTTAAAATCGTGCTGCTGTAGCTCTCACATTCATCCATAGAGTGTGAAGACTACTTCTTGTTATCAGCTAGTCAGTGTTAACCCCCCCCCCCCCCCCCTCCCCCCCCCCCCCCCCCCCCCACCCTCCAAAGTTTTGATGATAAGCTTTTGCTCCAATGTTGTGGTATTGTGGTTGATTTAATACTAGGACAATTATGACGGCAAGTTTGCATCAGAATCTAACTAAGAGAAAGTAGGAAAAAGGAAACGAAAGGAAAAGCAAACAATAAACAAACAACCAAACAAGCACATGAATAAAGGTATAAATAAATCCTGCTCCTCCCACTCCCAAAACTAAAACTTCTGTAAGAAACACTGAGAAATACAGGTAGAGAATGATACTTACTAAAACAACCATTATACTACATATATAATTATATATATATATTGACCAGTATCAAATTGGTGGCAGCGAGAGTGTGAAATAGTCGTGTCTACGTTTCCTTCCTCGCATTACTCGCATGCAATAGGTCCATTCATAAAAACTTGAGTATAAGAAGATTCCAAATGCACATCCACGACTCATCAGTTCCTCTATTGCAGTAAGATTGTCGCTCATGCAATCAGGATAGCTCATGTATAATCAGAATTATAAGAAGACAGCATACACTGTATTAAAAGTCTAAAGGAAGCTGTAGCTGGATTCTGTACCAGAACAATTACTGCTGATTGATGGAGATCTCCAGTGCAACTGTTCCCAAGTCCTTAAAGTTTGCTATAGCTGACCCTACACAGTTACAAATAGCAGCAAGACACGGCATGTATTTGTATGTGGACATTCTGTAATGACAACAACAACGAATATATTAGAAAAAGTGTTTAGAAGCTTGGAGAATGCTGAAGCTCACATAAGGTGTTGTGCACCACTCAACAACAACAAAACTTGAAACAAGAGAAACAAAAAATGTTTTTTTTTTAAACAAGCTATATGGAAAGGAAACAACCATGTAGACCACAACCAGTTAGATGACCCTTTACCATTTAAAACTAATATTGTACTGCTCATTGGCATAATTACTAAACGATCATCTAACTGGATGTGGTTAAATGGATACAATCATATTTCCTTTCTCTTTAATATGTCAATGATCAATAAAACTTTTTTTTTACAATCACCTTCTCAATAATCAACTTGAAATTGTATTCTTTCAACGTTTCAACTAGATCCAGCCTTCATCAGGAATAATGCTGATGAAGGCTGGAGCATCTAGTCGAAATGTCGAGTGAATGAAGTTGATTATTGAGAAGGTTATTGTAATGTTATTATGTTAAGTGAGAGTTCGCTGAGAAAACATTTTTTGTCTTTTTATGTCTTGGAATGCAAATAACACCAGACACGATGAATCCCATGGTAAGTATGTTCTCACCGTTGGAGGCATGAAATCCTTTACCCTCAGCAAACTTTCTTGCTTCTGTGATACCTATGAAGCAAACAGAAAAACAATCAACAACAACAAGAGCAACAAACAACAAAAAACAACAACAATAAGAACAACAAACCCAAATTAGAGACCCTCCAACTTTCCGTAGGAAGACATAAGATGGTGGCACCTTTCTAATATCAAGCTGACTCCTTATCTCATGACGCACATTTATCAGCAGATCATCACGACAAATGCTGTGGTGAACAATATCACAGTAGGCAGAAATGCCACCATTAATACAATAATTTATCCATGGCCCTAAAGTTGCATGTGAAAATACTGTAATATGTGGTAAATGGTAGGTGTTGTAGCATAATACTAAAAAAGTCAAGTTACTATTGCAGGTAGAAAATTGTTATAACTTCACACATTGGTTAAAACCACAAAGTTGGACATTGTTCACAAATCGGAAAAATGTACTTATGTTATGTTTGGCGAGAGAGAGAAAAAAAAAAATGGTGAAGGAGAAACAGTTAGAAAGCCCTTCTGCTGAGAAAATTTGCGAAGGCACTTTTACTTACCTTGTAACTCGGACTCTTAGAAAGGAACGGGTCCTGGATGAGTTTTCCTGTAATTTTTGTTATAGATATAGAGAGGTAGTAGTGATGTGTAGGCTTTGTTTGCTTACCTCGATGGAGCTAATACCTGTATCAAACTGCCACTTCTCTAATGATATTAGCAGTTTGAAAAGATGATTTCTGAAAGAATATAGCTACAATATGTTATAGAAATGCAAAATAAGTTGAGGGTCAATTAAACAAGTTTAGATAGGTTATATAGGACGCGTCATTTCTTCAAGCTGTAACACTCAGGACTGACTGCAAAGTAATATAATTATGGTCATATTTTTTTCTGAAAGGAAAGGAAAAATGGTGTCATAAGTAACCAAATTTGGGAAAACAGACAAAACAGGGTTTTTGTTTAATAAAAAATGGGTAAAAATATTGGCACCTAATGGCACCTAAGATGTCTAAAGATTATATCCTGAAAGAATGATTAGTATGTGGTTAAATTCACTTCCTGTCTATATACACCCAGGTTGCCTTCACTTCCTGGAAGTAGAAATAAAATGTATCTTCCTGTGGTCCTCAATATAATTGCTCCAAAGGGAAAATGGAAGAGTTTTTTGTTTCTCAACCATAGGATTTACTGACAGCAAATCCTCAACTTCACATGCTCAGATTGAAGCCACACCTTCTCAAGCAGAGATGGCACAAAACCCACGAAGAGCAGGAACTACCACAAGGTTCAAAACACAGATAAAAAACATTTATTCAAAAACTCTGCAAAGGGTCGAATCACTTAATCGAAACTAAACTGCTATGTAACGCTGTTTTAGCAATCAAAAAGGCATAATACAATACCCGCAAAGAGACACAGTCTGCAGAGGTTTAGAACAAGGTTGCTCTATGTGGACTTTTATCTCCTCCTTGGCTGTTGTTGGCCTTCTCTCTCACTGCTTCTGCTGCAAGTTATCTTGGACTTACAGGGTCTCGTCTCATTTAGGACGGGGGGGAGGGAGGGTGGGGGGGGGGAGGGCGGGAGGAAGGGAGGAGGGGGAGGAATATCCCCTTTAAACACACAGTCTTGACCTTTAAGTGGATGGATGGACGAAGAAAACAATTTTGGGCATATCAAATGTTTCCTTCCCTCAAGAAAAAAATTCTGTAGCTTGATATTAGCTTGTGCCACTCAATAACTCATGGTCCCTCAAGATCCAAAATTCTATGATGAATACCCTTCGCTCTATGATTTTTCGCCATACCATTATGGTGGTGGTGGGGGGGGGGGAGCACTTCCTATATTGGTTTGATCCATGGCAAACACAAAATACAAAGTATATATCTCAGATAAATTTCACTTTGGTAGCTTCTTGTACCTTAAACAGTAATTTTGACTCATAAAGCACTTCAGGCATGCTTTACCACACATAACTTTCGTACAATATGCCTGTTCATCATCATTTTACTAGAACACTCCAAACTTGTTGTCCAATGCATTGCAATGACCAATCTATTTCTCAGTTCGGTACTAATTTGTTCAGCAAAGCACCTGATAATCTGTAAAGGGTCGCCAGCCAACATCATAAACAAGTTTATTTGGTTAACAGCAACAAAACCAGGTAAACTACTTATGATGCACATGTGTATGAAAACATAGGGACATGTTTCCACCTTGGTAACAAACAAGGTAAATATGATTGCTTAGTTCTGGTGTTATGTAACATCTTGTAGGTGGCTGCATGCTTGACTACCAAAAAAAAAAATCAAGACATATTTTGTTCCCATTTATGCATTAATTGATTCGCCCCAAAAAGAGAAATGAAACAAGAATTTACAAGTTTAGACCACAAACATTTAAGGTGCCTTTATTAATGCAATGAAAACCATTTTTTATATTTAAAGTTTTAATAGGCAAAGGGTCTCCTGTATGGTTGTCTATACATTGGTAAATTCTTCTTTCAATACTTTTTTTGACTAGTTACCTTTTATTTTATGTGTTGCCATAAGAAAACAGACATTGACCAACATTTGTAGAAATACTTCCAGCTCACAAAAAAACAACAATACAAAAAGCGTACTTATTCATATATTTTATAGAATCCCCTACCCTCAAGTTCAAATGTTCAAGTGATGACTAGGGAAATGGCTCGTCCCCAACCCTGATGGCAAAGATCCCATTACTGAGGCTGCATTCCCACGCTGCACAGCCACAGATATCCATTGAAGAAGATGTTGATGGGAGTTCTCTTCGTAAGTCACTGACCTCAGGCGGCGTCCCAACTCCCTGAAGAGTGCCTTTGCTTGAGGCCCAAAGGATCCACAAGTCTCTACCGCCACAGGTACAAACTTGTATGCCGAGTCCAGGTGGGCGTACTTCTCACCCTTCAAAATCTCCGCCTGGGCTGCCACTGCACCAGCCTCAGTGACTGCAGCCAAAAGGTTGGATGGGGCAAAGGTGTCACTGCAGGTTGCATCCCATACCAAGAATCTACCACTTGACCATGGAATGATGGACATGCCATCAGGTCTCTTTCCATCGGACCGAAGCAGACCTGAGGGCTCCAGCCGGGAATGGACATTTGCAGCAGTTAATGTCCGATGGATGATGTCATTTAAAGCACCATGGTGAGAAAGCCTTACCTGACTGTGCCTGCAGCTCAACCCATGCGTGCCAAACTGGTTGACATCTGATTCACAGTAACTACAAGAGTGTGGCTGGCACAGGGGTGCTCCAAGACGTAGCCCAACTGCTATTCGAACTACATCATCGCTCATTTGGAGACCCAGTGAGGAGATTGGCAGGGCATTAAGCCAGGCACCTGACTCACATGCAGACATGGCGAGGAGATGAGCTCTAGTTTTGGGGTCACTAGCATTCCGCAAAAGTGACTCTGCCCTTTCCAAAATACGAGGGATGTCCCACGACTTCTGCTGATAGGAAGCAGGCGGGACTGGAAGAAGCAAGACAAGGTCATCACCCCAGAGTGATAGGGCAACCTCAATCTCAGGGTACTGGACAGCACTAAACCGAGGGGAGAGGATATGGTGAATGAGATTGGACGATTATCAGCAGAAGCCAAAAAGGCAGAGGGAGCAAGATGAACCACACTCCTAATTCCAATTCCCCCATGGTTCACTGGAAGGGTGGCCTGTAGCCAAGAAGGGTCATTGTTCTGAAAATCTATATTAGTGATATTGCGTAGGATCGACTTGAGAAGGTAGTCCTAGGCTGGGAGATTACTGGAAGAGAAACAGGGAGCAGAGCGGAGAATGTGCATCATCTTAGGGATCGCAAATGAGTGACGCAACAATGTGATAGCATCATTTGATTGCAAATGACTAAGTCTATCATCCATCAACTGCAGCAGCTCTGTCTTCTCCCTTACACATGCATCCACTGATTGTAACCCTCCAATAGGAGAGCCCAAGAGATTGGCATTCTCTGGGTTAATGATGCTAACTCCTGGAAGAACAATGAGGACGATCCCTCGAGAGGTAGGATCCTTACAGATCAATTCTGTCTTTCCTCTGTTTAGCTCAAGGCCCAGAGCACCTGCTTCACCTCAATGGTCTTGAGATCACGAATTACATCTTCCCGGTTGCCTCCCAGAGTTCCATCATCCAGATAAAAAACACAGAACTCTGACCTCAGCTTTGCACACAGTTTCTGAATAGTCAGGCAAAAGAGGAGGGGTCCCAGCGGGTCGCCCTGCTGAACCCCTTCTGAAGACAGCACCACTTCATCATCCCATGAGAGTAAAGATGGCGAGCAGTATACTGAGTGGACAAAAGGGAGAAGTTCGGGAATCTACTCCTCTATAGCACCCAACATCTAGTCCCGGCGAATACTATTGAAGGCATTTCTGAAGTCCACTTTCATGATCACTTGGTCCTCCTTGAGGTTCTGGAGGTAGATGCGAGCAGCATGCACTGCCGCTTCAACCCCCCGCGTCACTCCAAAACCTAACTGCCGAGGGCCCAGGATATCAGGAACTTTTTGCATGGCATGAATGCAAGCACACTTAGCAGCAAGTCTGGCAGGGTACAGCCCACAGCGATAGGGTGAACCCCACCTTCCTTCTTATGCAGAGCTACCAGTGAGGCACCAAACAAATAAGGATGGATGGATACAGGTGTGTCAACTCTTAGGATTAGAGATACCAAAGAAGTGAGCGCCCTCAGTAGTGAATAGCCACCATCACCAGCGGACGGACCCGTTAGGTCTTTGTGTGGTCTGAGGCTATCCTGGCCACCTGCAGATCCATTTGGGAAGGAACATATGGCTTGAGTGATGATGGCCTCAGTGAATGAGAAAGAAAATGAGAAAGGGTTCAGGGATATCATATGGAAAAATCCGGGTGAGCCGCAGGGTGCTTCTGCTTCAAGGCTTCCAGAGTGTCAGGTGAGTGATCAGCTAAAACATCCTTAGCACATGCAAGCCTGACAGCGCCCTTGACATTGCCCTCTTCCAGCTTGGATGTCACCTTTGAAGACAAGAGCTCTAGGGGATCACGAGACTTCTGTCTCCTGGAGCAACGGCTAGGCTTCCCTGATGTAGCATCAGCATCAGCTTCTTCCCTTACAAGGTTGTTTACGGCTGACGCTAAATTCCACCTCTTCACTCTTCTCGGCGGCGTTGATTTTTTGTCTTGTAATGCAATGTCTACATGCATAACTTTTTTCTAGCAAAGATATATGATTTAATGAACAATCGCTCATTATATTATGCCAAAAGCTACTGTACTAAAAATGTAAATAATCGATCGCAGGGTTCTGAGATATTACATTGAGGTAAAAAATAGCTAATTCATTCTATTACATGTCTACTGAATATGAAGGTCAAGACTGGTAACTAGGGGAGAATATTGAAAAATGCAGCAGCTGTTTCAAAGCAGTCAAGATGTCCAGTTAACTAACCTTGGAGAAGATGTGCTTTCTCGGGTTCTGGACGATGACTTGGGACTCTCTGAGAGTGAAAGCAGTGATGAAGAAGGTGATGCCATTCCCTCTTGGCCAGATTAGTGTTGACTCTGAAGCTCTGCTATCGCTGGGTGGAGTAGTCGTGCCTGACTTTCCATTGAGCAAGCTTAGCATTCTCACTCGAGCTGACAATTGGGGTGGAGATGAGCTGACAATTGGGGTGGAGATGAGATTACCAGAGATGAAGAAGGCATTGATGGTGTGGTTAGCTACAGTTAGCTGTGCATTAGTAGCAGAGCATGAACTGCAAAGTCTGTTTAAGCTTCCAGTTATTCCGTGGAAAAAGTACTAGATGAGCAATTTTTTTTTTAATTTTAGGTTTGATGTATGAAGTGAGGATTGGGCAATAGACAGAGCTTCATCAGCTTCAGTGACACTTCCAATAGTTGCTAGCCCTCCTATTGCTGTGGTGACCCTGACCTAATCCAAGATACATGGGTTAACTTATTGGCTACCAAACATATCAAAACAAGAAATCATATGAGATTTCCACTATTGTGGTTTCATTTCTATGGCAACCAACACTAACCACAATATTCAACAACACAAATGCTACCACATATTATGGTATGGTTGCTAGGGACCTATTGCTGAGACAGCAAGGCATACCTTGACATATGTTGTGTTTGAAATAATACAAAAAATCCACCAGAGGGTTAAGTTTCTATAAAATATAAAAAAATGGTGCACATCCAACCTCAACACAACCAGGTTTCTAAAATAAGCATCAGACACTGATACTTAACACAGATTAATGATACTTAACAGTATGAAATTAACTTGTAGAATCTTTTTGTGGATGGGGGAGGGAATTGTGATCTATATTCGTGTGATAAGTGTCAACATTCCAACGTCACACATATACACTCATGGACAAGTACCGGTAATAACTAGAACTTATAATTATGACAAACCTACGCTGATTCTTTAATGCAATGTAGTTCCATTAGAGAACACACAAGTTCCTACGTATTCATTTCAGAGAATATGTTCCTATTCAATATGAGGGAATTGCCTCTTTCTGGCATTCAAGGTGCAAAGCTATTCACTGTGCTGGCATTAACATTAGTGTGGCACAATTATCTTGCTAAATGATCACTTCTTCGTTCAGTTCAACATTAGTTATTTTCTGTTTAATTTCACAACCATACAAGGTGGCAAATCAATCTTCCCCATCGATCATTTCTATCCCTACTGCTCGCAAGTAACCTCCACAATCATTGGAATGTCCGAAGAGGCTAGTCCATGATCTTCAGTGCAGTGAGTCTCTCCATCTTTCCAGTTCGAAAGACTGCACCAAAGACCAAAGAGACTTGCCATATATAATCTCCACATTCTTCTTGTGTAAGAGCTGGTTCAGCATGCCATACACATTAGGACATAGTGTGCGACATCTTTTAATATTGCTAAACATCAAATCATTGCGTTTCATTAATTGTATAGTATCTATTCCACTCAAGGGGTGTGACATAATTGAAGTGATGCGATGCGGTGGGACATGTGGCAACATATGTAACCGGATTTGTGAAAACCGGACTAAACGTGGTGGAATGATTATTGAGACATAGGCAGTTGCATTATTTTTTCGTGTGGAAAATTGTAACTTTTTATTTCATTGCTCCAGTGGATAAACCTCTCCTTCATTTATAAATCCATTGTCCCGGCACTAGTTCTAGAGGACAAAATAAGCCTTTGCAGTGAGCTAGGTCGAAGCACTTAACCTTTGTGAAGGGGGCGTTGGCTACTAGCGTGAATATTAGGGCTGCTTTCTTCAGCTGCTTTGCTATATTCTGATTTCAAGTTAGCCTTGATTTATAGAGATAAATTGTGTAGAAGACATAGCTAGTGCTCTAAATCGATGAGCCAGGGAAAGCATCAATGTGGTGAGAAGCTAAAGTCTTGACTCGAAAAGAGTCAGTAGTACACGGCTTCACCTCGGAAGTTCAAGGCTTTATCTTGACTGGGCCCAAACAACGCATTTGGAATGCAATTTCTCCAATGATAATTTTTTTTGCGTTTGTCAGAGGGAAACTGCTTTATGCCATAGCTTGTAGGCAATACACTCAAAAAGTTTCAAACTTTCAGGACCGGCATAATAGTTTCACAAATTAGTCACATATTTTGAATTAATTATATAAGAACAAAAATCTAGAAATAGAAACAAGTTGCTTGATTGACATGCCAAAAAAGAAAGAGAAAAAAAGGAAACAAAATCTGACCATATAGAGCCCAACCAGAAAGATGACCCTTTACCATATATAATCATCATTTTACCTTGCAGTACAATATTGGGTGTAGAGGATTTTAAATGGTAGAGGGGCTCCACTGGTTGTGATATACACTTATTTTCTTTCTTGTCAATCGAATACAGTTTATTAAAACTTTCAATTATTTCCTCCTGATTTTGTCTTGTTGAGCAGTGAAGAATACTGACTAACTGCCTTCTGGGACAAATCAGCACACACCAAACCTGGTTGACTAACAGTAGAAAAGATAAAATGTTAGGTCAGGCTGTTATGTTGCTCTGTCTACATGATTCTATGCATAGCCATTGCCTTCTCATTTTGATTTGCTAGTAGATTGCAGCTGGCACTAATACACCATGTTAGCCAGCTATGATTGTTGATGAACTTTTCATGCTTGGCAATCTAATGAAAACATGCTGAAGCTATTCAGCTACTAGGCTTAATATTGCACAGGCACAAGTACAGATATATGTGATGAAGAACGGTCATGCGATGCCTTGGACATTTTGAATCTTACGGTAGTAGTAAAATGATAGTGAATGGACCTATTATACGCAAATTATGATTGGGCGGATAAAAAAAAAAAGGCAAGAGAAGGCAAGAGAAGATAGAAACATATATATATAGATCCTTGAAGACAAACTTCAATTTTTTTGCAGCAGGTTTAGCTATGACCTTTGCGAAGGGTTCAAGGTACAACAGAATTAGCAAAAATATACTAAGAAGCTACCAAAGTAAGTTTTAGTTGAAATATGAGCTTTGTTCATTTGGGTTTGTTCATTTGGGTTTGTTCATTTTGGGTTTTAGCCAACTTCTATTTTTTTAAAAGTGCGTTAAAACCCATTGTAGGGAATTTTAGCGCACTCGCTTATAAAATGAGAATCACATAAAAGAACAACACAAATTAAAAACAACAACATTTTAACAATGACGCACAACAAAACATCAAAACAGAACACTTACTGGACAAAGCCTCTGGACAAGCTTCGAGGATGAATAAATCGAACGTCATTTGCAAGTCTCCTTCTACCCGACCACCATTTTGAGACAAGGCAAATGTGCAAATCCACTTTCTGCAAGAAATAGTAAATTTCATGTTTTGTAGACACACACATATTGAGCTGGGCTGGCTGTTGTGGTATCAATCAGGAAATCAGTCATTTCAAACGGCAAGATTAGATAATTAATGAATATATATAGCTAGGTCTGGTAGTATATAACTAGCCAGGGTGTACAAACTCTAACTGGATTATACTGTGTGTAAACTGTATGAAGCGTAAGTAAATAGTATTGTAACCCTAATACCAAAACTTACGAAAAGATATTGAGGGTTGTGTGCTTACAAAATTATATTAGTGAGCAAATAGAAAGGTAGTGCGCAAGTTAACACAACATGGCCTAACATTTTTTTGCCTGAACGTTCTATATAGTGAGTAGTTAAGCGTTGCAAAAGTTACCTCCTTAGAATCAGCGCGAGCTCTTGAAGTGGGTCTTCCCTCCATGACAGCGACCGAACATTTTAACACCTCTAACTGTGCCACGCGTTTTCCGTATACCTGAATAAATTCCGTTTATTATTGCCATTCCCGTATACTCGAGCTTACTCGGCAGATTTGACCAATGCGGCAATGCCTAAAGTGAAGGTTGAGAAAAGGTCCAGAGATCATGCACAGAGGTGCCACCAAGGTAATGCTTTTCTCCTAAGTTTCTCCTATCTTACGTCGTTTCAAGAGTGCAGTTAATATTAATTGCTCCATCATTTTTCTTTATCAGGCATCATGTTCGAAAAGAGCAAAGGTCAGCATATTCTGAAAAACCCTCTTATCATCAATGCTATGATAAAAAAAGTAAGTAGTAATACTTATTATGAGTATTGTGTTAGAGCTGTGATTTGGGTTTGTGGTAAAGGATCATCATGCCTTAATGATATTCATATGCGTTCTAATTGTGTCACAAGCACATGGACCATTCATGTACTTGAATAATACACTTCCATGGACTTGCACAGTCAAATGTATTCAACCCTTTACCTTCCGTGTCTTTGGGGAGGGTCTGGTGATTATATTCCATTCCTGGCATGTGAGAGGTTGGTTCTCAAAAAAAGTTAGGCAAATTTACCTTGTTGCTGGACCGAGCCATGTACAGAAGCAACTGCCAGCTAGCTGCTAGTCATTCTTACACATGCAAAACATTCTATGCCATTTTGGCGACCTGTTGATAAAGTGTTAAATTCCTGTTAAAGTCGAATATGCTAGTGGCACCACACCCTTTTCTCTTCCCCCCCCCCCCCCCCCCCCCCCCCCATCCCCCGCCGCGCCGCAAAGGTAAGAAGGTAATGGTTGTCTTCGTCAGACACTGGTCTGGTGTGGGGTCACCCTTTACCTTCCTTATCTTCTGAGGAAGAAGGAAGAAAAGGGTTGTGATGTCTCCAGCACAAAAGACACGTGCAACAGGAATTCAACACTTCACTGTCTATGTCACAAGAACGTGGAATTTTTTTTGTGCTTGGAATTTTGCACAAGTGATGGTAGCAGTGGGTAGCTGATGATGGCTGTGGAGTATTAGCAAAGATGGATGGGAGACCGAGGTGAATTATCTGCAGGGACTCTGAGAGAGTCGCTGATCTTTGGAAGGATAGCATTGTGAAGGGGCTTGAAATACAATAAAAGCAAATGGACTTGGATAGACTCTTCTCTCCAGGACAGGCTTTGTATGTAAGAATTACTGCTAGTCCTACACAAATTACTTCAGGCTGAAGAGGTACCCTCACCTATCAAGAAGTATTATAGCTGGCTATGTTTAAATTACTTCAGGCTGAAGAGGCACCCTCACCTATCAAGAAGTATTGTAGCTGGCTATGTTTAAATTACTTCAGGCTGAAGAGGCACCCTCACCTACATGTATCAAGAAGTATTGTAGATGGCTATGTTTAAATTACTTCAGGCTGAAGAGGCACCCTCACCTATCAAGAAGTATTGTAGCTGGCTATGTTTAAATTACTTCAGGCTGAAGAGGTACCCTCACCTATCAAGAAGCATTGTAGCTGGCTATGTTTAAATTATTTCAGGCTTAATGAGTATTATTATGAACCAGAAATATTCCTAAAAAAACAGTGGGATTCTTGTGAATGTCTAAATATTCACAGAGATGAGGAAGAAGAAATGTTCGTGGATTGTGTAACCTAGAGTGAAAGCCGTGCCGTACTCTGCTGCTCTTGGTTATGGATCAGAGCACTGTGTGGAGTGGTTCATGATCAGCGTACATACGTATTCCCATCTAGTATATTTTCCACACGTGCCACATTATTCACACTTCATCATTTTGTGTGTGATGTATATAACTGCATGTGTGCATGTAACTGCATGTGTGCATGTAACTGCATGTGCATGTGTAACTGCATGTGTGCGTGTAACAGCATGTGCACATATAACTGCATGTGTGTGTGTAACTGCATGTGCGCGTGCAACTGCATGTGCGCATGTAACTGCATGTGTGCGTGTAACTGCATGTGCATGTGTAACTGCATGTGTGCATGTAACTGCATGTGCTCATGTAAGTGCATGTGTCACGCAATGTTTGTTGTTGTTTCAGTCTGCACTCCGACCCTCGGACGTGGTGTTGGAGGTGGGGCCTGGGACAGGAAACATGACAGTGAAGCTTCTCGAGGAGTGCAAGAAGGTACGTCTAGAGCTCACCACGGTGATCTTGCGGTACTGTAGATGACCCCACCCCCTTACCCTAGCGGCTGTGTTGGCCTAGTTCAATAAGCAAGGATCTTGATCCCTCCATACCGTAGTTGCCCTCGTAATCATCGTAGACGTGATGTGCTAGACTTTACAGTATGGCATTAGAGTGCTCATTGCCGACGACCAAGTCTTCTCTGTGAGCATGCCTTACAGAGTTACCATGGGTACGCTGAAATCGGTGAGCTTGCACCTTGCACCCCTCTCCCATGTGAATAATTCCCACTTCTGAATAATGTTATTCCTGATGAAGGCTAGAGCATCCAGCAGGGTTTCATTTAGAAAATTGTCCAAGGGGGGGGGCAACTGGAGGAATCTGGATATTAAGGGGGGGCATGATGGTTAAAGATGTGACAAAGTTTCTAATGAATTTTAATAATACAATTTCCAAGGGGGGGGGGGGGGGGGGTAAACCCTGCCTAGTCGTATTCCTGATGAAGGCTAGACGTCTAGTCGGAACGTTGAGAGATTAAAACTCAAGTTGATTATTGAGAAGGTCATTGTAATTTGTAGTATATATATATTATTTTAATTTTATTTATTATTATTTTTGTTGTTATTGTTATTTTGTAGTGCAGGACACTCTGGAGAGTGTCACACACCAGCATGAGTATAGCGCAGACGCCATGGAGAGTGCCACACACCAGCATGAGTGTGGCAGGATACCCTGGAGAGTGCCGTGCACCAGCATGAGTGTAGTGCAGGACACTCTGGAGAGTGCCACACACCAGCATGAGTATAGCGCAGGACACCCTGGAGAGTGCCACACACCAGCATGAGTATAGCGCAGGACACCCTGGAGAGTGCTGCAACATTTTTTCCCCCCTCCCCCCATTTTTTCAATAGTGGATTAGAGATACACATACAGCTCTCTACTAACCACAACATGAACTCTATTAACCACAACATGGACTCTATTAAGTCCTCATCCATCCCATCCCACTGTCATCAGTTCTACCCTGAAGCCTTTGCTCCCCTGCAGTCTAGATCAGCTCTGAAACCTTCCAGCTTTGACATTGCTGCAGTGGCTTCCAAGCCGGGTCTGTGGGTCAGAGTTGCTTGTTCCTTCCTGAGCTGTAGTGTACCCTGACCATTCGATAGCCACACTCGTTCAAAATTGCTTGTGCTTGATGATTTGTGATTTCCACAGTTTAGTGTATGGCATATGCTAGTGTGGTCCAGAATCAACAACGTGATAAAAGGTGTATACATAATTTAACCGGTAAAGGATCATCAAATCTTTGTGTTCGACACACGTGGGAAGTGTCCTGTTTCCTTTCTTCTTTGACAAGTCAATGCAGTATATAGAGTTTGAAAAAATGTTTCTCGATTTTCATATCTCTGTTTTAGCCCCTCCATAACTTTTGTGCCTTGTGCCCATTCATAACCACTTTTATACCAGAAGATTCCAATTTTTCCAGTGCATGCATAAGGTTGTGTGTATGGATCACCGGGCAGGTGAGGTTTCTTCACTGTATCTAGCTGGCTCATGTGCTGTAGCATGAGCAGAGCAAGTGACTGCTCAGTTGATTTACTGGGAATCTTCCTCTTCTCTGTTGTCTTGGCATGTGGAGTTGTTGCCTGCCACAATGTTGGAGTTGATTGTAAAACAGCAACACAAACAAACTAGCAAACAATACAAAAACATTTCTTTAAAAAATAAATAACAACCATTTTGGATTTATTAATGAAAGCAAAGGGAGTCCCCACGTAGACCATGTTGAATTAGATGACACTTTACCACATAAAACATGCACACCAGTCCAACCAGTTAGACCACTGTTTATAATTTAACACCATCTGCAACAGTATTAAACTGCGGTTGTGAAATCTGGAGTAGGATGGGTATACACAGTTTCATTTGGTAAAGGGTCATCTAATGGTTGGTTGTAAACGGTAAAGGGTCACCAACTGGTTGGTTGTACACCAATTTAAATGGTAAAGGGTGGTATAACTTAGGTGCACACTCGTTTGGTCCCCCCCCCCCCCCCTTCATATCTCTCTCCTTGTATCTAATATATATAGGGTTCTAATATATATAGGGTTTTTAAATAACGTAAATTTTTATTTTTGTGGGTGTATATAATATTTTAAATGGTAAAGGGTTATAAATGGTAAAGGGTTGCCAGCTGGTTGTGGTATCTGTATAAAGAAATTTTGTCAACGGCTGTGGGGCGAAGTAGGGATATGGGGAAAAAGAGGGAGGGACCCGAGGGTCTTACCCAGTGTCACATGGTTGTTAAGCTATTACAATCAAATTTAAGGCGAGACGTGTTGTGGGCGGAGTCTGGGACAGCTCCGACATGTTTGCAGAAGACATATTGATGGCGTGTAGTGACGATCCAGCCTCAGTTTCTATCAGGGTTGTCCGATGTGTGAGGAAGAAGAGCAGTTCCATCTTTTAATCGG
Source organism: Cladorhizidae sp. MBARI D1340-BT2 (assembly GCA_028752905.1). NCBI lineage: Eukaryota > Metazoa > Porifera > Demospongiae > Poecilosclerida > Cladorhizidae > Cladorhizidae sp. MBARI D1340-BT2. The sequence continues at coordinate 9,342,462 of JAQNBH010000011.1, forward strand.
CTCAAATTGTTTTTGATGTCGACGCTTCAACCAAATGCTCTGATCTTCATCAGGGGAAGCACCACCTAAACATTCTGTTGAAGCATTGGTCCAATTTTGAGCCATACATATTGTAACTACATGTATGTCAAATTTTGGTCATCTTGCTGCAGCTAGTAGTTTAGTCAACAAGATATTGCCAAGTGCTGTTCTTTTTTTCCATCATGTCCTCTGATTGGCTCCACACATTTCTGCACGCCTTCTTCCTCATATATACTTCTAATCCAATCCATGAGGGCTAACTATTAGGAGCATAGATATCCCAGAAGGTCTGATCCCAGATGATAACCACCCACATAACCTGCTGCAGCCATCCTCACAGCCTGCTGCAGCCTCACAGCCACCCTCACAACCATCCCTGCAGTGCTGATGTGAAGTATGGGAAGAACACTTGACTTGCCTTCTCAGAGAAAGTCTTAGCAGCAGCAGCTCACACTCAGCATGTCAACTACAGCTGCACCGTCAAAGGATGAGTGCTACCGCTGCAGCAGGTCCATCCACACTGCCGTCTGAGACAGCAAGCTCCTCCAGGAAGTACACAAGGTTGATCCTATCTTCTCTTCCCCATGCCTTCGGGAGAGTAATGGCAGCCATGTCTGAAGAGCTCGTCGAGATCCTCATCCTGTATATTGCAGGCATAAAACCTGCAGAAAAGGGACCAGTCGTTTTTTGTGGAAGACAGTTGCTTAGCATGTAATACGTCCAAGATTTCTTGCACAGGTGAGCATCCTCATTTCTGGTCCTTCCACCTTCCTTAAGTATATACATGTACATGGTGTGTTTTGCCATTGTACAAGTGAGTGGCCAAGAAAGTAAATTTGGACACACCCAACACCTCCCCCCTCCCCCCCCTCTCTCCCCCCCATTCCCTTTCCTCCACCTGGCATATAACCCTGGATGAAACCATGCTACACTGTATAGCCCAAACTACTGACTAGGACATGCCCATTATCAAAAGCATAATCCTTTCGTAAGTGTTAGCAAACCACTCGCTAGTCCTGCTGCTAGACAATGTAGCAGGACGAGGGAGAAGTGCTCGCTGCTAGACAATGTAGCAGGACGAGAGAGAAGTGCTCGCAGCTAGACAATGCAGGAGTGTGAGAGGGAAGTGCTCGCTGGTAGTCGAGACTAATGGACTTGTTCCAAGAGTAGACTTCCAAGTAATAACGTTTAGTGTCTGCTAATGCAAAGCTTATTCTTTCAGACTTTTGTGTGGAAAGAATTTATGAGCGGATTCAAATTCATTTTGTGTTCTTTGATGTGATATCAATCAAACTTTCGTTTTCTTCAAGTGTGCCCTTTTCTCATATATACATGTATCCCGGCACATGATACCCCTATATTTGTGTGCTTTTACTGTGTTTCCATACTTTACCTACTGCTAGGTGGTTGCATGTGAAATAGACCCACGTCTTGTCGCCGAGCTGCGCAAGAGAGTGCAAGGAACGTAAGTGGTTTGTTGTTGTTGTTGTTGTTGTTAGAATTGCAGTGCACCATAGATGAGACATCGGAGGTAATCTATGATTATCTCATTTAGTAGATACTGAGGTAGTGGCTATATACTCAGGCTAGCGGCTAAGATTAGTGGATACTGAGAGTAGAGGCTACATGTAAGTATTAGTAGATACTTAGGGCAGAGGCTTATTATTAGTAGATACTGAGGGCAGAGGCTAAGTATTAGTAGATACTGAGGGCAGAGGCTAAGTATTAGTAGTACTGAGGGCAGAGGCTAAGTATTAGTAGATACTGAGGGCAGAGGCTAAATATTAGTAGATACTGAGGGCAGAGGCAGTAGATACTTAGGGCAGAGGCTAAGTATTAGTAGATACTGAGGGCAGAGGCTAAGTATTAGTAGATACTGTGGGCAGAGGTTAAATATTAGTATTTAGATACTGAGGGAAGAGGCTAAGTATTAGTAGATACTGAGGCAGAGGCTAAGTATTAGTAGATACTGAGGGCAGAGGCTAAGTATTAGTAGATACTGAGGGCAGAGGCTAAGTATTAGTAGATACTGAGAGAGGCTAAGTATTAGTAGATACTGAGGGCAGAGGCTAAGTATTAGTAGATACTGAGGGCTTAGTAGATACTGTGGGCAGAGGTTAAATATTAGTAGATACTGAGAGAAGAGGCTAAGTATTAGTAGATACTGAGGGCATAGGCTAAGTATTAGTAGATACTGAGGGCAGAGGCTAAGTATTAGTAGATACTGAGGGCAGAGGCTAAGTATTAGTAGATACTGAGGGCAGAGGCTAAGTATTAGTAGATACTGAGGGTAGAGGCTAAGTATTAATAGATACTGAGGGCAGAGGCTAAGTATTAGTAGATACTGAGGGCAGAGGCTAAGTATTAATAGATACTGAGGGCAGAGGCTAAGTATTAGTAGATACTGAGGGCAGAGGCTAAGTATTAGTAGATACTGAGGACAGAGGCTAAGTATTAGTAGATACTGAGGGCAGAGGCTAAGTATTAGTAGATACTGAGGGCAGAGGCTAAGTATTAGTAGATACTGAGGGCAGAGGCTAAGTATTGGTAGATACTGAGGGCAGAGGCTATGTATTAGTAGATACTGAGGGCAGAGGTTAAGTATTAGTAGATACTGAGGGCAGAAGCTAAGTATTAGTGGATACTGAGGGCAGAGGCTAAGTATTAGTGGATACTGAGGGCAGAGGCTAAGTATTAGTAGATACTGAGGGCAGAGGCTAAGTATTAGTAGATACTGAGGGCAGAGGCTAATTATTAGTAGATACTGAGGGCAGAGGCTAAGTATTAGTAGATACTGAGGCAGAGGCTAAGTATTAGTAGATACTGAGGGCAGAGGCTAAGTATTAGTATATACTGAGGGCAGAGGCTAAGTATTAGTGGATACTGAGGGCAGAGGCTAAGTATTAGTAGATACTGAGGGCAGAGGCTAAGTATTAGTAGATACTGAGGGCAGAAGCTAAGTATTAGTAGATACTGAGGGCAGAGGCTAAGTATTAGTAGATACTGAGGGCAGAGGCTAAGTATTAGTAGATACTGAGGGCAGAGGCTAAGTATTAGTAGATACTGAGGGCAGAGGCTAAGTATTAGTGGATACTGAGGGCAGAGGCTAAGTATTAGTAGATACTGAGGGCAGAGGCTAAGTATTAGTAGATACTGAGGGCAGAGGCTAAGTATTAGTAGATACTGAGGGCAGAGGCTAAGTATTAGTGGATACTGAGGGCAGAGGCTAAGTATTAGTAGATACTGAGGGCAGAGGCTAAATATTAGTAGATACTGAGGGCAGAGGCTAAGTATTAGTAGATACTGAGGGCAGAGGCTAAGTATTAGTAGATACTGAGGGCAGAGGCTAAGTATTAATAGATACTGAGAGAGGCTAAGTATTAGTAGATACTGAGGGCAGAGGCTAAGTATTAATAGATACTGAGGGCAGAGGCTAAGTATTAGTAGATACTGAGGGCAGAGGCTAAGTATTAGTAGATACTGAGGGCAGAGGCTAAGTATTAGTAGATACTGAGGGCAGAGGCTAAGTATTAGTAGATACTGAGGGCAGAGGCTAAGTATTAGTAGATACTGAGGGCAGAGGCTAAGTATTAATAGATACTGAGGGCAGAGGCCAAGTATTAGTAGATACTGAGGGCCGAGGCTAAGTATTAGTAGATACTGAGGACAGAGGCTAAGTATTAGTAGATACTGAGGGCAGAGGCTAAGTATTAGTAGATACTGAGGGCAGAGGCTAAGTATTAGTAGATACTGAGGGCAGAGGCTAAGTATTAATAGATACTGGGGGCAGAGGCTAAGTATTAGTAGATACTGAGGGCAGAGGCTAAGTATTAGTAGATACTGAGGGCAGAGGCTAAGTATTAGTGGATACTGAGGGCAGAGGCTAAATATTAGTAGATACTGAGGGCAGAGGCTAAGTATTAGTAGATACTGAGGGCAGAGGCTAAGTATTAGTAGATACTGAGGGCAGAGGCTAAGTATTAATAGATACTGAGAGAGGCTAAGTATTAGTAGATACTGAGGGCAGAGGCTAAGTATTAATAGATACTGAGGGCAGAGGCTAAGTATTAGTAGATACTGAGGGCAGAGGCTAAGTATTAGTAGATACTGAGGGCAGAGGCTAAGTATTAGTAGATACTGAGGGCAGAGGCTAAGTATTAGTAGATACTGAGGGCAGAGGCTAAGTATTAGTAGATACTGAGGGCAGAGGCTAAGTATTAATAGATACTGAGGGCAGAGGCTAAGTATTAGTAGATACTGAGGGCAGAGGCTAAGTATTAGTAGATACTGAGGGCAGAGGCTAAGTATTAGTGGATACTGAGGGCAGAGGCTACTGAGGGCAAAGGCTAAGTATTAGTAGATACTGAGGGCAGAGGCTAAGTATTAGTAGATACTGAGGGCAGAGGCTAAGTATTAATAGATACTGAGGGCAGAGGCTAAGTTTTAGTAGATACTGAGGCAGAGGCTAAGTAGATACTGAGGGCAGAGGCTAAGTATTAATAGATACTGAGGGCAGAGGCTAAGTATTAGTAGATACTGAGGGCAGAGGCTAAGTATTAGTAGATACTGAGGACAGAGGCTAAGTATTAGTAGATACTGAGGGCAGAGGCTAAGTATTAGTAGATACTGAGGGCAGGGGCTAAGTATTAGTAGATACTGAGGACAGAGGCTAAGTATTAGTAGATACTGAGGGCAGAGGCTAAGTATTAGTAGATACTGAGGGCAGAGGCTAAGTATTAGTAGATACTGAGGGCAGAGGCTAAGTATTAGTAGATACTGAGAGCAGAGGCTAAGTATTAGTAGATACTGAGGGCAGAGGCTAAGTATTAGTAGATACTGAGGGCAGAGGCTAAGTATTAGTAGATACTGAGGGCAGAGGCTAAGTATTAGTAGATCTGAGGACAGAGGCTAAGTATTAGTAGATACTGAGGCAGAGGTTAAGTATTAGTAGATACTGAGGGCAGAGGCTAAGTATTAGTAGATACTGAGGACAGAGGCTAAGTATTAGTAGATACTGAGGGCAGAGGCTAAGTATTAGTAGATACTGAGGGCAGAGGCTAAGTATTAGTAGATACTGAGGGTAGAGGCTAAGTATTAGTAGATACTGAGGGCAGAGGCTAAGCAGGCCTATCTAGGTACAGCACTTGTATAGGAGGATTTTAACATGCCACCTTCTTCCTCACAAGTAATCTTTGCTCTTGTAATGTCAATCTATTGCTCAGAAAATTACAAGGGCATGACCTATGAGCCTAAAATTCTGCCTATGTTCTCCCTGTCCATATCTCCTCTGACCCCACCTTCCCTGGTTCATCTGCACGAGAGCCCGACGAGGAAAAAGAAGCACAGAAGGGCAGAGAGATGATTGGCATCCACCGTTTTGAAGTAGGCGTCAAGCCTATGCAGAGAGTGCTAGTACACACCTTGATGTAGTGGCATAAGTGGTTAACAGTGAGCCACTTTGATATTATGGGAGTAAGGGATCCCTCCCCTCCTTCCCCCCCCCCCCCCCCCCCCCCCTAGATTTCCAGTTATAGGCAGTTATAGCTACGCCTACTTCACAAAGTTTGTGCTCGTTCTGACTCTGCAATATGCTGACCTCTGACCTAAATTCTGGACTTGAATAGTAACTATGGTATCAAACATTGGAAAACTTCCCATACCCAAACAGTGGGAGAAAGTGGCATGCATTAATTTCAAAGCGACGGAGAGATATTTGAAATACAGCACTAACTGGTTCCAAGCAGTGCAGATGAGGTCAGTATCACACTAGAGCCTGCACCATCATTACTAATGGCCGTCATGCGTGGAGCCACAAGTAAAATAAACAATAAATAAATAAATCGCATGTGACTTGTTGTTTTATGACTCTTCTATTCTCTTTCCTTGTGTGTGGAATTTGCACTGAAACTGATCCCTAGCATAATCTTGTAGAAAATCGTTTACTGCTAATTGTTTTTAATTGAGTAATTGATGCTCATTATGATGACCTTTATCAGGTAGCAGAACTTGATCGCACTGGATGCACCAACTCGCAGTGATAGCATATCGGGTGATATCCTTAGAGAATTTTACCCCAATGTTGATTAAGTGTGTAATGTTACTGCATAGGTGATATACTGTGTGCGATATTGCCTATTGCTCTGGGCTTTAAAGACACCATCTGGTGATTGTAATCTTTGAGTAATGGCAATATACGGATTGTATAGGTGCGTGTCTGGGATCTCTCCCTTGCCGTGTGTCTGGGATCTCTCCCTTGCTGCATGTCTGGGATCTCTCCCTTGCCGTGTGTCTGGGATCTCTCCCTTGCCGTGTGTCTTGGATCTCTCCGTTACCACATGTCTGGGATCTCTCCCTTGCCAGGGATCTCTGCCTTGCCATGTGTCTGGGATCTCTGCCTTGCCGTGTGTCTGGGATCTCTCCCTTGCCGCTGGCTGTGATAAGACTTGTTTGTATTGCTTTCCAACACAACGTCACACAAGACCATCAGGAAATCTCCTTCTTTTGTTTTACATCTTGTAGCTACAAGGACTTTGTGTAGTTCTTGGATGTTTCAGGAGCAGGATCATTGCTATGGTTATGTTGGCTAGAATAATGTACTCAGTGCTTGTCAAGTCTTGGCTGGAGCAGATGTCTGTGTCAAGCTACTCTAGTTCTCCCCAAGTCTGTGTCAAGCTGCTCTAGTTCAAAAGCCACCAAACCAAAGCCACCAAACAAAAGCCACCAAACAAAAGCCAGCACACACCCCAAGTCTGTGCCAAGCTGCTCTAGTTCTCCCCAAGTCTGTGTCAAGCTGCTCTAGTTCTCCCCAAGTCTGTGCCAAGCTACTTTAGATAGTTCTCCCCAAGTCTGTGTCAAGCTGCTCTAGTTCCCCCCAAGTCTGTGCCAAGCTGCTCTAGTTCTCCCCAAGTCTGTGCCAAGCTGCTCTAGTTCTCCCCAAGTCTGTGCCAAGCTGCTCTAGTTCTCCCCAAGTCTGTGTCAAGCTGCTCTAGTTCTCCCCAAGTCTGTGCCAAGCTGCTCTAGTTCTCCCCAAGTCTGTGTCAAGCTGCTCTAGTTCCCCCCAAGTCTGTGTCAAGCTGCTCTAGTTCTCCCCAAGTCTGTGCCAAGCTGCTCTAGTTCTCCCCAAGTCTGTGTCAAGCTGCTCTAGTTCCCCCCAAGTCTGTGTCAAGCTGCTCTAGTTCTCCCCAAGTCTGTGTCAAGCTACTCTAGTTCTCCCCAAGTCTGTGTCAAGCTGCTCTAGTTCTCCCCAAGTCTGTGTCAAGCTGCTCTAGTTCTCCCCAAGTCTGTGCCAAGCTGCTCTAGTTCTCCCCAAGTCTGTGCCAAGCTGCTCTAGTTCCCCCCAAGTCTGTGCCAAGCTGCTCTAGTTCTCCCCAAGTCTGTGCCAAGCTGCTCTAGTTCCCCCCAAGTCTGTGTCAAGCTGCTCTAGTTCTCCCCAAGTCTGTGCCAAGCTGCTCTAGTTCTCCCCAAGTCTGTGTCAAGCTGCTCTAGTTCTCCCCAAGTCTGTGCCAAGCTGCTCTAGTTCCCCCCAAGTCTGTGCCAAGCTGCTCTAGTTCTCCCCAAGTCTGTGTCAAGCTGCTCTAGTTCTCCCCAAGTCTGTGTCAAGCTGCTCTAGTTCTCCCCAAGTCTGTGTCAAGCTGCTCTAGTTCTCCCCAAGTCTGTGCCAAGCTGCTCTAGTTCTCCCCAAGTCTGTGACAAGCTGCTCTAGTTCTCCCCAAGTCTGTGCCAAGCTGATCTAGTTCTTCCCAAGTCTGTGCCAAGCTACTCTAGTTCTCCCCAAGTCTGTGCCAAGCTGCTCTAGTTCTTCCCAAGTCTGTGCCAAGCTGCTCTAGTTCTTCCCAAGTCTGTGCCAAGCTGCTCTAGTTCTCCCCAAGTCTGTGCCAAGCTGCTCTAGTTCTCCCCAAGTCTGTGCCAAGCTGCTCTAGTTCCCCCCAAGTCTGTGTCAAGCTGATCTAGTTCCCCCCAAGTCTGTGCCAAGCTGCTCTAGTTCTCCCCAAGTCTGTGTCAAGCTGCTCTAGTTCTCCCCAAGTCTGTGTCAAGCTGATCTAGTTCTCCCCAAGTCTGTGTCAAGCTGCTCTAGTTCTCCCCAAGTCTGTGTCAAGCTGCTCTAGTTCTCCCCAAGTCTGTGCCAAGCTACTCTAGTTCTCCCCAAGTCTGTGTCAAGCTGCTCTAGTTCTCCCCAAGTCTGTGCCAAGCTGCTCTAGTTCTCCCCAAGTCTGTGTCAAGCTGCTCTAGTTCTCCCCAAGTCTGTGTCAAGCTGCTCTAGTTCTCCCCAAGTCTGTGTCAAGCTGCTCTAGTTCCCCCCAAGTCTGTGTCAAGCTGCTCTAGTTCTCCCCAAGTCTGTGCCAAGCTACTCTAGTTCTCCCCAAGTCTGTGCCAAGCTGCTCTAGTTCTTCCCAAGTCTGTGTCAAGCTGCTCTAGTTCTCCCCAAGTCTGTGCCAAGCTGCTCTAGTTCTTACCAAGTCTGTGCCAAGCTACTCTAGTTCTCCCCAAGTCTGTGTCAAGCTTCTCTAGTTCTTACCAAGTCTGTGCCAAGCTGCTCTAGTTCTCCCCAAGTCTGTGCCAAGCTGCTCTAGTTCTTACCAAGTCTGTGCCAAGCTACTCTAGTTCTCCCCAAGTCTGTGTCAAGCTTCTCTAGTTCTTACCAAGTCTGTGTCAAGCTTGTGCATACTTTACACATGTGGCTTGCAGCAGCAAGCAAGCCTTGAGGGCCAACCATTAATTGTACATGTATCTTCAAATTTGTGATTACTAATGCACTTAGTTAATGAATCCTGTGTGTGTGTGTATGTATGTGTGTATGTGTGCATGTGTGTGTGTGTGTGTGTGAGAGTGGGTAGATATTTGTCACAGTAAGAAGTATACTATATAGAAACATAAGATGTATGCACTATATATATATACACACACACACATATAGTGTGTATTATAGTCGTATGTAATGGTGTATTTGCCAATGCTTGTGTGGTGTATACATATTTATTGAGCTCTCTTCCTATTAGCCCGGCTGCCCTCAAGCTGGAGGTGATGGTTGGCGATGTCTTGAAGACAGCTCTCCCTTTCTTTGACGTGTGTGTGGCTAACCTTCCATACCAAATCTCTTCTCCATTTGTCTTCAAGCTTCTCTTGCACCGACCTTTCTTTAGGTACATATCATATGTACTCTCAAACACGTGTAGTGGTGGTAGGTGTGACTTTAAGGTTGTGAGTGTGTGCAGTGGTGGTGTGTGTGTAGTTGGTGTGGTTGTGAGCCTTGTTGTCCTGGTGGGTGTGGTGGGTGGGGTTGTCATGGATGTGATGAGTTCCGGTCAAAGGTCTATTGTTCCATCTTTCACACCTGGAAGTGTCTCGAGATGAATTCATGAGCTGATTCAAGTTCCATTTTGTACTATAGGAAATTGTGTGTGCATGTGCATGCGTGCATGCATGCGTGCATGTGTGTATGGTGCATGCATGTACATGTATAAATATATTGCATTGACTTGTCAAAGAGAGGAAACAAGAATTTACCAATGTACATAGACCACAGGCATGGACTCTACCATACATACTAAAACAACCGCCCCCCCCCTTCCCCGGGAGAGATTTTTCATGTGGTAAAGGATCGTCAAACACGGATTGGGAGTCTAATGGGTATACTCCAGTTTCCTTTCTTTTTGACTAATCAATCCAATTGATTCAATTCTAAATATATTTTTTAACTTTGTTGTTAGTTATTTTATTTGTTTTCTCTGTTGTCTTGATAGTTCTACGTGTCACAAACCAAACATTAGCAAACCAACGAGCTGAGATGTGCCACACCTACTCAACACTTTATCTAGCCATTGTTTTGAACACTTCACAAGTCAGCACATGCCATACCATATTGTTTATTAGAGTCGGTCATGGATCAGCTATAGCCTCCTCCTTCTTCAAGGACTTGGCAAGAGTTGCGCAGGAGAACTCCAGAACTAACCAAACATAGCAGGTGTTCTTACATGCCAAGTTTATTGCTAAAGTGCACTCAAATAATATACAGTAGTGTTGTAGAGTTAATGCTTTTAGTTGTCGTTTAATTTTAGTATTAGGACATAGCACATAATGCAGGATCTATTGCCATTCAGCAATGACACAGTTGTTTATTTATTAATTTACTTATATATATATATATTTTTTTAATAATTTTTATTTGTTTATTTATTGTGTTGTTGTTGTTGTGGTCGTAACAACAACAACAATAACATTAATAATAATAATTATTATTAATTGTTTAATTGTTTTTTTGGGGGGGTTGATTTAGTTTCTCTTGTCATCATATAGTGTTGTAGCTTTTGGTTCTTATTATTTTATGAAGGAGATGACCACTAGTTCAGATCTGCCAGCATGGCATAGGGTAGCTTGACATGTGAAATGTGAATGACCATCTCAACCCAATTCTGATGATAAAACTGCACGTGCACTAGCTTGACTGTGACAATCACTGCTATGTATCCACACTTAACAATAACCTCAATAATTGTTCTCATTTCGACCAGATGCTCTAGCCTTCATCAGGAATGAAACACGTAGTCTAGTAACCGAATGTCATGGACAGCAATTGGAAGGTTTGGAGTCTTCCGGTACTCAAGTTTGTATGAATGATTATACACAAGTTGTGTGAGGGGAAAATATAAAAACATGGCTGCCTTCCTTGGAACACACTTTTACTGTTTTATTCCCTCCCTCCTCCCGCCTCCCTCCCCTCCTCCCTTCCCTCCTCCTCCCTTCCCTCCTCCTCCTCCCTTCCCTCCTCCCTTCCCTCCTCCCTTCCCTCCTCCTCCTCCCTTCCCTCCTCCCTTCCCTCCTCCTCCCCTCCTCCTCCTCCTCCTCCCCATTCTCCCACCTTCATCACCTCTCCTATATATCAGATGTGCTATTCTGATGTTCCAACGTGAGTTTGCCCAACGCTTGGTGGCCAAGCCAGGAGACAAGCTTTACTGCAGACTCTCAGTCAACATTCAACTCTTGGCCCGTGTAGATCACCTCATGAAGGTATAGGGTTAATATCTGTTTAACAATAAACCTCTGAGATAGTTAATATCCGAGTTAACATAACACACTCAGACTGGAAAAGTGTTAATATTGATTTCCTGATTTCGTGAATGTAAATATTTTTTCCTCAATGAAGATAAAGGATTAATATCGATGTACATTAAACCCTGATACTCCCAGTTATGCAACTGTTTTGCCTGCGAAGAACTCACTCTCCTGATGCACTTTAACTTTTGTGATCATGAATGTTGTATTTGTGTGTTGGAGCCTCCCAATATCACCACACCATAAAAAGGAGCTTTAGTTACCTAATAGTTAAGTATCTGTAGGGCTTCCTTTACCCTGCTTCAACTTTTAGCTAGTTTGTGCATGCTGAATCTATACTATGGGCTAGGGCTAGGCCCCTAGCCATAGCCCTATGCTACTGTTCAAACCTTTATTTATATGGCTGCTTCTAAGGAGGATGCCGAATCTGCGATTCTTTTCTCCTTTTCAGGAATGCTGAGTATTATGTGATCTTTTCGTATATACCTTGACCCTGACCTTTTATATGTACCTTGACCTTGACCTTTTTATATGTACCTTGACCTTGACCTTTTTATGTATGACTAGCCTTGACATTTCGTGATGACACTTTCATTAGATTGGAAAGAACAACTTTCGTCCCCCACCAAAAGTGGAGTCCAGCGTCGTTCGGATCGAGCCTCGCAACCCCCCACCTCCTATTAATTTCAAGGTAGCCATGGTAACAAAATACAGTAGAGTAATGGTTAGGAGTGAATCCTTAGAAATGTTGGATAGTAAATAGTGAATATCATTAGCTCTTGTTTCCATGCACGGAAGTTATTTACACACTCCCAGCCTTGTATGTAAATAAATGGAAGCTACATACAATTGTGTAACCTCAAGATTTGTGTAACCTCAAGATTTGTTCCGCCATAATGAATTTTTGGAATTTCCTAGCTTGCATAATACCTACACATGAATTCAGACTACTGGCGTGTTAATCTCTAGGTGCTGGTGCATTATCTCCTTTAGCAAGAGGATGATGGCTGCTGGTGTGTTATCTCTAGGTGCAGGTATAGAGCCTCAAGCAGGAAGATACTAATTCAACTCGATAAAGATTTGGCTGACATTATTAAAAAAATACTTAAAAAGGGGTGGGTGGGTGGGGGGGGGGGGATGCCCCTCCCTCTTCTAATTGGATGATGGACCATGTAGCCAGTTACCAGAGCTATTGAGACCAGTAGCTCGTGAATACACCATACACCATGTGTCTAATCTACAATGTAGATATGAACATGTGCAGTTATGGAGGCTAGGCTTGAGAACAAGTATTTTTGTCCAGATCGATTGAGGGCTAGAGCTAGAGCTAGTACTAGGGACAGAGCCACTGTAGGGCTAGGTAGGCTAGTACTAGGGACAGAGCCACTGTAGGGCTAGGTAGGCTAGTACTAGGGACAGAGCCACTGTAGGGCTAGGGCTAGACTAGTACTAGGGACAGAGCCACTGTAGGGCTAGGTAGGCTAGTACTAGGGACAGAGCCACTGTAGGGCTAGGTAGGCTAGTACTAGGGACAGAGCCACTGTAGGGCTAGGGCTAGACTAGTACTAGGGACACAGCCACTGTAGGGCTAGGGCTAGACTAGTACTAGGGACACAGCCACTGTAGGGCTAGGGCTAGACTAGTACTAGGGACAGAGCCACTGTAGGGCTAGGGCTAGGGACAGAGCCACTGCAGGGCTAGGGCTAGGCCAGTACTAGGGACAGAGCCACTGCAGGGCTAGGGCTAGACTAGTACTAGGGACAGAGCCACTGCAGGGCTAGGGCTAGACTAGTACTAGGGACAGAGCCACTGTAGGGCTAGGGCTAGACTAGTACTAGGGACACAGCCACTGCAGGGCTAGGGCTAGACTAGTACTAGGGACAGAGCCACTGTAGGGCTAGGGCTAGACTAGTACTAGGGACACAGCCACTGTAGGGCTAGGGCTAGACTAGTACTAGGGACAGAGCCACTGCAGGGCTAGGGCTAGGGACAGAGCCACTGCAGGGCTAGGGCTAGGCCAGTACTAGGGACAGAGCCACTGCAGGGCTAGGGCTAGACTAGTACTAGGGACAGAGCCACTGTAGGGCTAGGGCTAGACTAGTACTAGGGACACAGCCACTGTAGGGCTAGGGCTAGACTAGTACTAGGGACAGAGCCACTGTAGGGCTAGGGCTAGGGACAGAGCCACTGTAGGGCTAGGGCTAGACTAGTACTAGGGACACAGCCACTGTAGGGCTAGGGCTAGACTAGTACTAGGGACAGAGCCACTGCAGGGCTAGACTAGTACTAGGGACAGAGCCACTGTAGGGCTAGGGCTAGACTAGTACTAGGGACAGAGCCACTGTAGGGCTAGGGCTAGACTAGTACTAGGGACAGAGCCACTGTAGGGCTAGGGCTAGACTAGTACTAGGGACAGAGCCACTGTAGGGCTAGGGCTAGACTAGTACTAGGGACAGAGCCACTGTAGGGCTAGGGCTAGACTAGTACTAGGGACAGAGCCACTGTAGGGCTAGGGCTAGACTAGTACTAGGGACAGAGCCACTGTAGGGCTAGGGCTAGACTAGTACTAGGGACAGAGCCACTGTAGGGCTAGGGCTAGACTAGTACTAGGGACAGAGCCACTGTAGGGCTAGGGCTAGGGACAGAGCCACTGTAGGGCTAGGGCTAGACTAGTACTAGGGACAGAGCCACTGTAGGGCTAGGGCTAGACTAGTACTAGGGACAGAGCCACTGTAGGGCTAGGGCTAGGGACAGAGCCACTGTAGGGCTAGGGCTAGGGACAGAGCCACTGTAGGGCTAGGGCTAGACTAGTACTAGGGACACAGCCACTGTAGGGCTAGGGCTAGACTAGTACTAGGGACAGAGCCACTGTAGGGCTAGGGCTAGGGACAGAGCCACTGTAGGGCTAGGGCTAGGGACAGAGCCACTGTAGGGCTAGGGCTAGACTAGTACTAGGGACACAGCCACTGTAGGGCTAGGGCTAGACTAGTACTAGGGACAGAGCCACTGAAGGGCTAGGGCTAGACTAGTACTAGGGACAGAGCCACTGTAGGGCTAGGGCTAGACTAGTACTAGGGACACAGCCACTGTAGGGCTAGGGCTAGACTAGTACTAGGGACACAGCCACTGTAGGGCTAGGGCTAGACTAGTACTAGGGACAGAGCCACTGTAGGGCTAGGGCTAGGGACAGAGCCACTGTAGGGCTAGGGCTAGGGACAGAGCCACTGTAGGGCTAGGGCTAGGCTAGTTACTAGGGACAGAGCCACTGTAGGGCTAGGTAGGCTAGTACTAGGGACACAGCCACTGTAGGGCTAGGGCTAGACTAGTACTAGGGACAGAGCCACTGCAGGGCTAGGGCTAGGGACAGAGCCACTGCAGGGCTAGGGCTAGGCCAGTACTAGGGACAGAGCCACTGTAGGGCTAGGGCTAGTACTAGGGACAGAGCCACTGTAGGGCTAGGGCTAGGGACAGAGCCACTGTAGGGCTATGACCGGGGTTAGGGTTAGGGCTAGGACCAATAGGATAAGGGCGCTGGGGTAAGTGTATCGGGCATGGGCTAAAGTTAGGGCTAGGAATATAACTACTGTCAGGGTAGGGCTACGGGTAGTGTAGACTAGCGCTAGGGCTAAGGTGGAGCTGTGACTAATGGGACATCACAGATACTTGGACCGCGCTAGGGATAAGGTTGAACTGTGACTAATGGGACATCACAGATACTTGGACCAAACTCACCAACTTAAACTGTATGTACAGTATGCATGATATGATGATCCTTGACTAACTGGTTACATAACTGCATGTACGCATGATATGACTAACTGCATGTACAGTATGCATGATATAGTAATACTTGACTAACTGGTTCTGCATGTACTGTACAGTATGCATGACTAGTATTGCTATGACAATGTTAACGTTGCTACGTATGACAATATTGATGTTGCTATGACAATGTTAGTTTTGTTGTAGGCAAAACTGGATTGGCTGTGGATGTTTAAATTTCAAAGTTCTTGTCCACCTCACTGGCTGGGGATATGCCCAGGGTCAGGGTTGTACCAGGACTAAGGTCATGGCTAGGGCTAGGGGCTAGGGATAGAATAATTAGATGAGCAATAACCTTGGACATCCTTTTGTGCATAGCACTGCTGGGCCAACCTGACGCTAATATTTGATGCATTTTAAAGCAGTTAAATCACTTGCAATTGATAGTGTGCCAGAAGCCAAGTGAGTGAGGGAATATCCATATTTAGATTCAACTGAACTCGGAACAATTGAAGAAAAATTTAAACAAGGATCGGTGCCGGTTTCAGTGTTGGGAAATTTTGTTGAGAAATGGCTATGCAATGTTATGTCATAGAGGCATCCCCTATGTGTATTAGTGCCCACTCTTATTAAAATATAATAGCACGTGCAAGGTCAACAGTTACACCGGAAGCATCCTCCATGTAGCAAGCACCCATTTGCACCATTTTCAGTCTAGGATTAGGCATGGTGCATGTAGCAAGTGCTTAGTTTATATATTTAGTTGAAACCTCATGTGGAGATGGCAAGAAGGGGTGCAGTGATGAAACATTGGCAGACTTTGTTAGAGCAAAGTCGATGAGACTGGAAGATTTAGAGAACCTGAGGATCAAGAACAGCAATAGCTCCTGAAGGCAGAGGCACCAACTGGACATTAATACAACCAGCAAATCCTCCCTCCAGGCTATGAAGCTGGCTCTCTGGCTTGCTAACTTCATTGCAAATGATCACAAAAACCATCTCTGCACCAACAGCAAGCTGCACTTCACTCTCACCAGCATGCCAAGAGTATAGGCATACTACAAACTTTGCACATGTACAGTGTACTACAGTAATTGGGTCTAGAGTTTGTACATTATGAATCTCATTACAGCACATCCTTTATTATATAAACACTTCCTGTAGTCCTCCAATAGTCTCTTTAGATGCAGGGCTTCCCTCCTCCAACCCCCAGGCTAGTTAGACGCTCCTCTTAGCTAGGGGCCCTCTTGTGCAAGGTTTATCTCTGCGACTGTAGGTAGAGTTAACTTACTATATTCATGTACGTACATACATACATGAGATTGGAGTTGGTTGTCATTCACAGACATACATATGCATACATACACATGCCTACACATAGACATACATATAAATACACATACATACATAACTTGTTGTAGCTCGTGTGTGTGTGTGCTGGCGTAAGCAGTAACAATGTTCATCCACCAGAACTAACCATGGCGAGTGTTGATTACATTCGGTACTTACTCTAGTTTACAACAGACAGATACACCGATTGGACTGATGTATTGGCCAGCATGCTTCGGGCCTCTACCCGGAGATAAGGCCAAAGCATGTCTCCGAGAAGATCGCCTCATTGGTCATCTATTTTGAGCTGATAAAAATATAATTTATTATATCGCCGGCTGATGGTCGTCATAGTTACATCTACATAACACTGCACACTCATTGCGATATGTTCCCTGGAGATACTTCATATGTGGAATAGTAGGAGCAGGACTCAACAACAAGACTAATACAGAAGCCAGAGTTTCAGCTAATCGCATCAGTAGTTGCTCTCCTACCAAAATAGAACAACCCAGTTACATGTATCTACATAGGGTATGTGTATATGTGTGTGCGTGCTACCCTCTCCACCTTCCTCCTCTTTGACACACATACACACACTCACACACCACAGGCTAAACAGACACACTAGCACACCACACGTAAATACACATGGCACACATGCACATGCACACATGTACCACCACGTATACAAACCACACAGGCACACTTGGCACTTACACACACACAAGAACACACACACACACACACATCACCACATATATATGTTACGCGCAAACCTCAAATTTGCGCAATCCCAGGATTGAGTGCTCATTCCCAGATTCCAGGTTTGCTTGCGCGATCCTGGGATTGCGCGCACATTCCCAGGATTGAGCGGGCGCAAACCTAAGATTTGCTCTATCCCAGGATCGAGCACTGCAATGTTGCTCTATCCAGGGATGGAGCACTTGCAGAGTTGCTCTATCCCAAGATAGAGCATTTGCAGAGTTGCTCTATCCCATAGAGCACTTGCTGAGTTGCTTTATCCAGGGATTGAGCACTTGCAGAGTTGCTCTATCCAGGGATTGAGCACTTGCAGAGTTACTCGATCCTGGAATTGAGCACTTGCAGAGTTCTCAATCGTGGGATTGAGCACTTGCAGAGTTATAATGTACCTAGATATGTTTAGTCATACTGGTCAAGCTATTTACCCACAAAAAAAGTTATATTAGGTAGAGCTTGTAAGCTAAAATATAATATGGTGTAATGTTTCACCATTGACTTAACCCAAATGGATGGAACACTTGGCTAGGTACAAGTTATACTGATCAATGTTTTTTTTTTTTTAGTTCCAATAACTGTAACAACATTCATTAACAACATTCATTACATAAAATTCATAGTATAGCTACATAGAATCAATTTGTTAATTATCAGTTTGGCATTTGGAACATATCCACTTGCTTTTTGGGGACAGGAAAACTTTGTTTGGAGTCCCAACACAATCCTGATGGTACCACTCTGCACATTTTTCACACTGAACCATTCTGTCCATTTTATTCCAGGTTTTTCGACAAACACAATAAACACGAATTATTTGAATGCATCTTATGCTTTTCAGAGGCTTTATTATCTTCTTTTCGAGAGGAAAGGTCGTCATTTTCTTGATTTCCAAGCAATCAAGAAGATGTGGCCGCATTTCTGAAACATTCCAGGTGAGAGTGGAGGGATCATCTTGATGGCAAAGTGCCACAGCACAAGCTATAGCAAATACACCACAGTCACTCTTGTTTGTTTGTATTTGCATAGTGATGAATTGCAGAGTGATTGTTTTGCTGCTAGTGCACACCAGGGCATAAATCTGCTGACAAGTGGATAGTGGTAGAGAATTGAAAAGGCTATCATAAACTTTGGACATTACTCGAATCATTCATATCTACGGCTATACAGATCCAGTGACTGTTTTCAACATTAACAATCTGAACAGCATCACCACAAAGAGGACCTCCAGACATACTAGCTACTACTGCGGTAGCTCGTAACCCACCAAAATGAGGGAATTCAGTTTTTAGAAGTTTTTGAGCAGCATACATATGGCCATCATTCAACCAATCTTTGTTCTCAATCAGTTTCTTATCTCTTGCAGTAAGAGCTAGTTCTGGCAACCATATTGTGGATGTGGTAGATGATAGCATATTAGGGTAGCTCTCTATATCGATCATTTCCAGTGGTTTCTTCTTAATATGTCTCCCTTCATCCTTACATCCATTGGAGCAAGTCAATGCATTATGGCATCGCTTGGTGCAAATCTTCTTTCATGCTTTACAGGAGCACCGCTTGCTATTGCATCCTGTTTTACAGTTACAGGAATTGCCATAGAATGATTAAATTTCATTGTAGCTTCACGTAAGGATAGTAGACGCTCTTTTTCCTAACCAGTCACTTCTAGTTCCAATTCACCACAATAGCTCTCCAACTCAGACTCTGACACACAATTCCAAATGGTCATCGCAAAAGATACAGTCGCTGCTTGAACCCACTAACTGCTACTACAATACAAGGCAGCCTACGTAAGTCAGTGGATGCTCTATCAACTCTTGGTATTGTAATGCTGACTCTGTCGCCAATAACAAATGGCTCAGCTTTATGTCGTTTTCTGGTATTGTAAGCTGCAATAATTTTTTCTGCATTTCTTCGATAGTTAATATCTGCCTTCTGCCGTTGACTGAGATTAGTTGCTAGCACCATTTCTACATTAACAACAACAAACACATAAAAGTTTACATGTATGTACTCAAGTTTACTGCAATACCTTTGTCACTACTGTCAATCTTGTTACAAGAGTCTTCTTTACTGATCGAGTCTCTGGTAGAGTCAGATGGTTCCATATTGGTGAACAATAGATCAGAGGGACTATCACCTGATATGAGTAATAACAATAATAATATGACAAAACGTGCAATGATTATCAATGAATGCCAATGAATAAGTATTGTGCATAGCTATAGAAAAAACAGTATCATTGAGTAATGGTTGTGAAGAGCCTGGTTGATGGAGGACCACAGGAGGGACACAGTCCAAAGTTTCATCACTGTTATAGAGATTATACTGGTCATCATGTGGAGTTGAAGGGCCAGAGTGTTCACCACTTGGAGATGGATTACCTGAGAGAGAGATACAGTCTCTGGTAGAGTCAGAGGTTTCCACATTGGTGAACAATAAACCACAGGGACTATCACCTGAGTAAATGACAAAACATGCAATGATTTTGTCAATGAATGGTAATATGCATAGAAGAAATAGTATATATCACTGAGTGATGGAAAAATTACCTTGTCATAAAGAGCCTGGTTCTGATTGATTGAGGACCACAGGAGGGACACAGTCCAAAGTTTCATCACTGGGATAGTGGTCATCACTTGGAGTTAAAGTGCCAGAGTGTTCACCACTGGTAGCTGGATCAGAGTGTGTCAGACTGAGAGTGGTCACCACTGGGAAATGAAGAAAAAAATGAAGAGTCAGTGTTCACCACTGGGAGCTGGAGAGTATTGTGGTTTATTACATGGGCTAGATTGTTCATCACTGTGGGATACACCAGAGCAACTGTTGCTTGATGGAGATGGAGGGCTGGAGTGCCCACAACCAGGATTTGAAGGTTCATCAGAGGGTCCATCATTGTTTACTGGGTAGTGGAAGTGGTTTAGAAGGTTAGATGGAACATTAAAGTATTGTTACACATACCATCTTCATCAATAAGGTCATGTACATTCCTCCTCCATCACCTGTCCAGGATTGTTGCCAGGAAATATACCGCTACGAGGAGGCTGTCCATACAGCAACTCATATGGAATGCACTTCATTGTATCATGTACACAAGTATTAAGTTGATCTGCAATAATCATAATGACCTATTGCTATAGTGTTAAGAAACTTACACTGAATCTCTGGTAACCATTGTGACCATGCTACATCATTGCAACTACTAAAGCGACATGCAATTAATTCTTCAACTTTGGCATTGCCACGTTCCACGACACCTTGGGATTGCGGGTGTCTTGGTTGTCCATTGACAATCGTAACTTTACCAGGCCAACGTTGCACAAGGTCCCAAATTATATGGTTCACAAACTCCCTACCATTATCAGACTGAAGAATCTGTAAAGAGAGAGAGTATGCTTGTATATAGTTAATCGTTTTTGTAAACAATGCTAAGCTCACACCAGAGTATAGGTACTCAATGTGGAAGATATGAATTATTATGAGCTGCACTACTTACCTTCGGAACACCAAAGTATGCAAAAACCCGACTTGATAGATTAGTAGCCACTTCAATTGCACTCTTATGAGACAAATGGAAAAGGACATGGATCTTTGACCAATGATCCATGTAATGTCCTATCCAGTGATATTGATCATCAGGTCTATGTCTCATATCAATTAGATCAATCTGCATTACTTTATAATTCACAATTATGTTTATGCATAAATAGTATATTGTCCTCAAGTCATGAATCCTGAAGAGATGATAGGTTTAAGTGGGGCATGGTTGGTTTGTGGCTTCCGAAGATTACAAACTGGGCAAAGCTGAATATGCTTCTCCACTGCTGACCTTGGCAGACATTCATAACTTGCTGCAACCTATATAATACATTTTACAAGAGGGATGAGTGGTGACCCAGTGGTATATCCATTGTACATTTTAGTGGTCATGGATCACCCAAAAGGAGAGATTTAACCATTGACAAGGATTCCGTAAGTCTAGTATTAAAAGAACTAACATGTACAGCTGGAATAAACCTTCCATAGTAAATTTCAAAGTACACTTATACAACTCCATATATGGCATACAACTGAGTATACACCCAGAAAATTGAACAGAAACAGATCTATAGCTTATAATGAATAATGAGCTATGACAGCAGTGATTTTTTTTTTATAATCATAATATATAGTCAATATTTGAATTAATTTACTCACTTCTGCAAGAGCTTTCTTATATCCCATGTGCCCTTGGACATTACAATGGATACGTTTCAGCACAGCAGAAAAATCTTATTCTTCTGTAGCGTCCAAGAAGAGAAGTGTCATTCACCCTAATTACAAAATACTACTTCATCACATATAAAAACACTAAATACTTATTACACACTTTCTTCTTAGCTGGAAGGCATAGGACATCCGTTAATCCAAGAACAGGGTAATCCAACAATTTAAATCCCTTTTCCTTAATCCAGAACCTGAATTTCGAATCTTTTATATCCACAGCACCTTTCAAAACTTTCACAATAGCTTTCCCCTTTAATTTATTGATTGTTTTGCTTCCATTGTTGATTCCATTAAGAAACTTGTCCTTCAGAAATTGGCTAAACTCCTTTTCATGAGCCTCCATCTCACGATCTACTGCATACAAAGTGTGCATGCGCAATCCCAGGATCGCGCTCGCAAACCTAGAATCTTGAGAATGAGCAGCTCAATCCTGGGATTGCGCAAATTCGAGGTTTGCGCGTAACATATACACTAACACCCCACACATATACACTTAACACATCACACACACACACACAAACATCTTCACACTAATACACCACACACCACCACATACACTAACATACCACATTAAAAGTTAAGTTCTAGCAACTCCTCAGCCAGCATTAGCTTTTGAGAGACATGACCATGCAAACAATGTAATCCATGCACAAATAAGCTTGTCCTGGTCCTAGGTCTACATAGATAGCCAAGTACCCAGTACCTAACAACATGTGATCTGAAACATCTGACACGATCTCAAGTTGGAATTACTGTTCCATGTGATGTTGGTAATTCAGCGCTGATTTTGATATTGTTCATTTAGAATTGGGATGGCTTGTTGCGACTGCTCTTCATACGGAAGAACAAGACAGTCAGTGCGATATTTCGGTAAGATGATATTCGGGTTTAAGGGGGGGGAATAAGTCTGAGCATGTCTGGAAAGTGTGATTTGTGGTTAGAACTTTGGAGCTCCATAGATTCTGCACACTTCATTGTATGAACTTGGTATATAGCTCAAATGATAGATCTCTCTATGTGCTCTCTTTTGGTATAAAAAAAAACCCTGCATAGTTATATATAACTGTGCTAAAGTTACATGCAGCCAAGTGGGGGTACCTCAAAACATGAGTACCTGAATCATCATTAAACTTGAGCTAGCCATTGTTGTATGCGGCTGGAGGAATCTCTCCTCTACAACTTGCCATGGTGATTTAGGCGCTAAAACATAACGAATTAGGAAAGCGTAGTATGTAGGCAAGATTTGAACCCCCCCCCCTTTGCCTAATTAGCCGTGGTTTAGCGCCTAATGAATACGCTGTTTTGTAGAGTAGGGATTCCTCTAAGTCTAGCCACAGATAACAATTTCGTACTTTCCTATCGGAAACCACAATTACAGACTGTTCAGGCACTCAGATTTTGAGGTACTCCCACTTTGGCTGCATGTAACTTTAGCATAGTTATATCTATGCAACTTTTTGATATCAAAGGAACACACAGAGAGATCTATCATTTGGGCTCTATATTTTAGGTCATACAGTAAAGTGTGCAGAATCTATGGAGCTCCAAAGTTGTAAATACAACATTTTTTTAGTGTTTGTATTTATCCCCTTCACATGAACACTTTAAAAAGTATATAAAAAGATATCTCTTTGGCAAGTTATAGTGTTTGTACAGCTCTATCAATCACAGTTGTTATAGTCAATCAGACTTGATGCTGGTAAGTGTAGATACTCGAATGAGTTGGCAAGTGATTTCACTTCACATTGCAACTTGCAGGTCCTAAAGATAAACATGTATGGAAAAACAAAAACTACCATCAGAAAGCATACTGCATTGGCTACACTTTTGGTATATAAATCAAGACCATAAGCATGAATGTATGCAAAGATATGGTATTTTAAATGGTAAACCATGGTTCCAGACCTTGTCTTTATTGTACAAGCCCATTTAGTTATTTCCACATATACATGTACTCCTATACAACGAGATGAGCTAACTGTACATGTCTAAGGATACTTCCTCATCCACGTTTATGCTTACCCAGGTCCCCCAAGTCAGACTGACCCCTGACACTGAGGTCCTGGTAGGAAAATCACTCAAGATTTAAACTTTGTTATTGTTATATAGAAAGTATGAACTTAAGACTCCAGCCAACCCCTAGTCCTCGTCATGAAACGTCAAGACTTCAGCCAACCCCAGGTCCACATCATGAAACGTCAAGACTTCATCCAACGCCTGGTCCACGTCGTGAAATTTGGTGCTATTGATGCATTAAATTGTCCAAATTCGACGAAACCAAAGGCAAAATAAACTAGAAGATTCGGTAGTTCCAGTGCGCCAAAAATCAAATCAAACAAAGCAGATAACCAGCTGTAGCGCAGCGCTGGAATATGTTTTTTAATGGGGATCCCTGGCCTGAAAACAGACCACTTGGGTATGTATGTATACCGCCAGGGTTTCATTTAGAAAATTGTCCAAGGGGGGGCAACTGGAGGAATCTGGATATTAAGGGGGGGAATGATGGTTAAAGATAATTATGACAAAGTTTCTAATGAATTTTAATAATACAATTTCCAAGGGGGGCAAAAAGGTTCCAAGAGGGGGCAGACTCTGCCTCCCCCTAAATGAAACCCTGCGCATGTATCGGCTGAAAAAGCAGCCGCTCGGGTTCAAAGAGTTGAAGGAGCTGTACAATATGGCACATAATGTCTCTTGCCCCAATGGTACGGTAGTAGTATAGTGCAAAGTTTATAGTTTGTCTATTGCTTCTGAGGTGGACCACCACAAAGCATGCAGGTGAGAGTGGAGTGCAGGTTTCTGTTGGTGGTGTAGAGATGGAAGCTTATGGTGGCTAAGCTGCAGCTACAAAGCAGCATTTTGCTACAAGTCCAGGGAGGGATTAAGCAGGAAAGCTTACGCTCACGAGCTTATGGTGGCAAGGACAGACAGAGGTCATGTGATTTTTAGCAACTTCTTTTGAGGGCTTAACTAAGTCTATGAACTGAACAGTGTGCAATAGCTAAGTAGCTACTGAATTCTGCTTACAATATAATACCAAGTTGTTGGGATTTCTTGAGGGAACTTTTTTTTAGCATTAACCGTGGTCTGCTGGATAGATTTGGGTGTGCAATCCTACTTCAACCTACCTCAACTAACTTCAACCTACCTCAATCCACTTCAATCTTCTTCATAAAACCTGTAGCAACCTATCTCAACCCACTTCAATCTTCCTCAACCCACTTCAAAGTACTGTACCTGAACCCTTCTCAAGGGAGGGAGAAGACCAAACGTTCTGAACTTTATTAATGCTCCATTCATTTTCAAAGATTTTGGACTCAAAAGGTAGCCTTTCTGTGTGCTTTTCAATGATATTACAATAGTGTTGTTGCAGTAAACTATGGTTGGAATATGGGCTAAACCACAAAGGTCATTTAAAACATTATATGCGCTCTTGCTCCCCAACCATAGGTTTTCATCACTTGTCATTTATGGCAATATCAGAGAGTACCTTACAACTTATGAAATATTTAAAAAAAATTAAAAAATTATTTCCCCCATTGTCCCAATTTCATTTTTGCAGTCAGGTGACCGGCTATATCTCATCAGAAAATTACTGGAATGGAAAACTGATAATTGAAAATACAGACTAATGCAAGAGCTTTCAGATTATATAATTTTTTTTACCAAGGATTTATGAGATATCAATGCATGAAATTACACTTTCCTGGTAAATCGGTTTGAAAAGCACTCACTAAAACCACGTGGGTTTCAATTATTTTTATGAAGTGTTAAAAAAACTGTGGTTTAGACTTTGGAGCTCCATAAATTCTGCACACTTCTCTCTATGACCTTGCTATACAGCTCAAAAGATAGATCTCTCTGTGTGCTCTCTTTTGATACTAAAATTTGTTGCAACCATACCCAAACTACATGCTGTCAAAATTGTGAGTCTCAAAACTCAAAACTTGCATGCCCAGTTTTCTGCATTTCTAACTCGTAATTGGAAAGTGCAAGACAGTTGAAATTAGCACCAGTGGGCAGAGGAAGCTGTACTTTATACAATGAGTTGTATCATTAGGCGCTAAAATGTAAGTATGTGGTCAAGCACATGGGTGGAAAATAGATTTTTTGAAATTAATTTTTCACATGCTCGACCACTTACTTACTTTTTAGCCCCTAAATGATAACACTCATTGTTCAGAGGAGAGCTTCCTCTAGCCACTTATACTAATTTCAACTGTCTTGCTCTTTCCAATTAGGAGTTGGAAATGCAGAACACTTTGCTGGGTTTGAGGACCCCAATTTTAAGTGCATGTATCATGGATATGGTTGTACCTGCAACAGTTTTTAGTATCAAAAGAGAGCACACAGAGAGATATCTTTTGGACTACATATCAAGTTCATAGAGTGAAGCATGCAGAATTTATGGAGCTCCAAAGTTATAACTACTTTTTTTTTAACAACTTGATATTTCCCCACTTATTCATTTCTCTCAAGAGAGATATACAATGAAATGGATGGCTAGAAAGTATCATAACTCAAGAATGGTTGACAATAATGAATTGAAACTTGAAATGCAGTTAGTATAATAGTGAAGGTATAGAATGGTGAAGGAAAAAGAAGTTTTTTTTGAGGGATAAAAAAAGGTCTACTTCTCAATCAAGTTTTAAGGTTCCAACGGTCCGATTTAACTAGCAGTTTCGGAATAATGGTGTTAGGAGCTAATTTGTATTTATTAGCAAATTTAAGAGGTGGAACTATACTATAAAATAGAAGAGACTAAAAGTTGCCAACTTTAGAGTTCCATAGACTCTGCACACTTCACTGTACGAACTTGATATGTAACTCATCCCTTTAAATGCTGGATAGGTGTAACTAGGCCAAAGTACAGCAGCTAAAGTGGGGGTACATCAAAACTTGAGTGCCTGCAACATTTATGGCACCTGTTTGGAGCATGCTAGACAACTGAAATTGTTATCTGTGGCAAGAATGAGTGTTTTCAATAGGCACTGAAACGTGAGAAAGTGTTCAAACGTGGTCAAAGAATTCTATCTTGACCCATCCGCACTTTATGGTTACATGCTTGACCACTTACTCATTGTATAGTTCCACATGTGCACAGATACTTATTCAGTTGTCTAGCACTTTCCAATTAGGGGCCACAACTGTTGCAAAGTCAGGCATGCAGATATTGTTGTTGCATGTCTTTGTTGCATGTCTTTGAAGTCAGGCATGCAGGTATTGTTGTTGCATGTCTTTGTTGCATGTCTTTGAAGTCAGGCATGCAGGTATTGTTGTTGCATGTCTTTGTTGCATGTCTTTGTTGCTTGTCTTTGTTGCTTGTCTTTGTTGCTTGTCTTTGTTGCATGTCTTTGTTGCTTGTCTTTGTTGCTTGTCTTTGTTGCATGTCTTTGTTGCATGTCTTGTACCCCGCTTTAGCTTCAGTAATTTAATTTTGGCAAAAAATTTTTTTTAGTGTTAAAAGAGAGCACACAGAGAGACCTATTATATATCTAGTTTACACAGTGAAGTGTGCAGAACCTATGGAGCTCTCAAGTCGTATCCACAAGTTTTCTTAGTATTTCCTATTTTATGATATAGTCTCTTTAACTAAAATGGGCTCGTGTAAACTGGAAATGGTCACTGTTGTGAAGAGAAAGCTCGAGAAAACAGCAGCAGATTCAAACGTAGAGTGGCTGCACGGACAAGTGAAAACGGGCTATGTGGTTAATATGGTTGAGAACATAGAAAGCGCCGAATGGGTGGCAGAATGGAGAAATAAAGGTGATGAGGAAGAATAGGTTTAATGTTTGATAGATTGGTAGCAGGGGTTAGAGGTGTTTGGTAGGATAGACAGTATGTTGGGAAATGAGCTCAGTGGGTGGTCGAGGAGAAAATATCTGATGTTTGTTGGCACATAGTCCCATGTCTTTTTCACTTCCTCACAACACTCTCTTCGTCCCGATAGTTCTTATTTTTGTTATTTTCTTCAGCGATTTTTGTGTCACTTTTTATAATGGCCTATCTCAAGGCTCAACAGATCAGTTATTATAATATTTACTATAGCGTGTTTGAGTGTCATGCTGACATAGCTACTCAATCATCAATGCTCAGTTATAGAGGTGGGATACACCATTTTGTCTTGATGCAGAAATGATTAATCAGTCTTGGTATGGTAGACACTTGCAGCTGCTCCTATGGACAGAGAATTGGCTACATAGGTGGCATATACAGGAAGGATTACTGGTTAAAAGAGAGATGTGCTAATGATGGAGACCACACTGAACACAGTAGAGTGCAAACTGTTCTTGTCAGCTTTTGCAGCTTTTGCATGATACAATTCCCTTTAAACGTTTTAGAAACCCTGCAGAAAGCACTGCCTGATGACCTCACTCTTAGTTTCCATCTTCAAAGGAACCAGGTTCCAAGTACCCACAAAACTTCACTCTAGCCATATTTCCACTTTCCGTTTCATAATTTGCCAACCCTTCTTTTGCAACAGGTTGTTCAACCTTGCACGAGTGTAGTGTCTGTAAGGAATATGCTACTTCCCCATATCATAATGCAGTGTATTACAACATGATGAGATCAATAATATACAGATCAGTATAGTGTATTAGGCCTTCAGCCGTGCTAAGGGCTATATAGGACAGTGGCGAGCAGTACAAGCTAACAGCTGGATTTTAAACTTAGTTTTTTTATCACTCCCTTTCCACATCAGTTTACCACTCAATGCCATGCATTCAGTACTAGTACATGTATATATATATATATATATCTAGTGGATCATTTGGGCTATGTACACGCTAAGTGTATCTCTGCATGCCTAATGCTCTGCTCTATCTGTATTTTTTTTTAATATCTGAGTTGGCACGTCGGTATTTCTAGGTAACCATGACATCAAACTTGGAGTCCCGGTAGGCAAAGATTTGGTTTGTGTGGGCTAGAACAATGCGTTTGAAGCCTCCATGAAGGCAAAAGCATTGGCAAGCAAGGAGAAGAGGTGCATAGTACTTCTATACAGTGAGAAGCACAGCAAAGACACAGTAGAGCTGGCAGTTGCATGCGAGGCATACCAAGTTCCAGATTCTTGATAAAGGCTAGAGCATCTAGTTGAAACGTCGAGTGAAGACAATTTGAAGTTGATTATTGAGAAGGTGATTATAATGTTATTATGTCAATGAGAGTTCATTGAGAGTCTATTTAAGGGTAATGATGTCGGTAGTCATTTGTGTGACAATCAAGATATAGGTTCTGTGAAGAGCAAGAGCCAGGTAAGTAAGTGACTAGATACACTGTACAATTAAACTTAGCTATTATATTTTAAAATGCTGGTAAGTTTTGACATGATACTTGAATGTGCACATAAGACTTTACCCCTGGCCGTGGTGCTTCACTGAAACTAGCTAACCATGCAATAGCAAGCTGCAGTAGAGCTAGATAACTACCTACTGCCATGTAATTAGCTACATGTATGTGTATATAGATCTCTCACTTCCTCAGTCATCTCTCTCTAGTTATTTAGCTTGTTTCCTGCCTAGCTATCTGGTAAGGGGTTTCACATGGTTATTTTGCATGTGGGGCAACAGTGAAGTTTGGAAGACGCTGCTCACAATTGTGCTATATTATAGTGAACCTCGATGCAGTTTCCCCCCCTTTTTCTACACATAACCTCCTGTCAAAGAGAGTGTGATCTCACTGCATTGGAACTCCACTATTTCTATATAGTTCCTTTGTAATTAAGTAAATAAGCAGATTGGATTGTCTGTTGCATACACATGCTTTTTGCAAACTATAGAAAAGTGTGGAAAGCCATTCAAATCTTTAATGTGTTTGTGTGCGTCTTCTAGTACAGTTAGTGTCAGTTACAGGAGTTCACACAAGAATGTTGCACCATTGTTATCCCCAGAATGGACTATGAGTGAATATGTATTATCTGAAATATTGTCAGACAACTTAATTTGAAGCTGCACGGGCTGTCATAAGATTAAAGATATGATGGAATGTCTCGCTGATAATTATCTTGATTTGCAACTGTTGCCACACAAATACGGGACTTATATTTTCCTAATTATAATAAGAGTGTCAGTCAAACACTTAAAAAATATATAATAATTAATTATTATTATTTTTATAGTGGTGGAAATAATTGACTACCACAGTACATACAGGTACTACCCTTATTATAATTAGGTCCCACGTTTATGTGGCAACAGTTAGAACATCTTATAAATCTTATCTCCTCCAACAGATCTCACTCGAAAACCAGAGGGCGCAGTTCTAATTAGTGATGTTATAAAATAATAAAATATTACAATAAATAAACATTTTGGATATCATCCTCTAAACCCCAACACTACGGTATTGCAGAGTGATAATGTAATGGCTTTTGAATGTTCTCTGTGTCGATTTGTTTCAATGCAGGACTAAGTCTGTGCAGCAGCTTTTAGAGAAGAATTACAAAATCCAAGCTTCTTTGAGTGGGCAGGTATACCATTACACATGCATATTATGCATGTATTGTATACCAATTCTTAATTAACACTGGTGATTTTAAGGTCTTAACCAATAAAAGGCGAGTGCCTACTCACTCAAGTAGTTGTACAGTGTATGTGAGAGTGTGGGCTGAAGTGAGTGAGAGTGTGCAGTGTTGTGGAGTGAGGCTCAAGTTGTTTGCAGTGACATGAGATGTACTGGAAGTGGCTATTCCATCCTTCTGTCTGGTCAATTTTGCAATTCTCCACATTTGCCTCGGAAGACTCCAAGGGCATTCCTCTGCCACCACAATAGCTGAAGGGCTTCATACAGGGGCAGGGGAAGAGGGCAAATGTTTTTGAATCCCCCCCGATACATTTTGGTTGTAGGAATTTCTGTTAGTCATGGGTGGTGGTTGCCATGCCCATCCCACTTGTGTGAAACCCTGAGTGTATCCTACAAGCCTATATGTCGGGTGAGCATGTAGATTTGAGTCTACTTGCTATGGCACATTCATGAGCTTACAAAAGTGTGAACTTCAAGAGACCTTGTGCCTGGAGAGATTGATTGCCTAGAGTTGACTGGATTTATTTTGTATTTTGACTTGCAGCCCATTCCAGAAGAATTCAACATCAAGGAGTATGTTTTAGATCTTTTGGAAAAGAGTAAAAAGTTAGAGCAACGACCCAAGAATATGGAAATTGATGACTTTTTGAGGTAATAATTACAGGAGCCTGTGTGTTATGCATCATACTCTCTATGGAGTATTGACCTGTGAGATGATGATGACACTTGCCATTGTAAACCACACCTTCTCAGCAACTGTGGTGTTTTTCTAGTAGAGTATGCAGCCTTGCTAGCTCTCTGCTTGAGTTACATTTTACCGTGTGTGTACTATCGAATCTTTTTGGTATTGGCTATCAAGTTACCATTTTTGTGAGGATATGTCTGCTATAATCGGGAACATGAAAACCACATACATTGATCCTGAAGAGTTGGGTACACTTTTGATGAGTTTTTGTTAGAAATACAAAAGCTTCGTCTGAATTTTCTGAGTCCGAGAAGTAGGCAGTAGCAGAGTATATACTTTTTAAAGATTATTTTAGCGATGGCTTTGAGGGTTTTATAGTATGCTAATGGGTGAGCAAGGAGCAAGACAATTATCAATCATTGGTGTACTCATAAAAGGGAACCTGGAAACTCTGCCTGCTGAACATGGAAAAGGAGTTGTGTGAGGGGAGGGGGGTGGAAGGGGAGGTAAGCATTAAGGGGGCATACACATTTTGAAAGTACCCCAAATTTGTAACCTTTATAACGTTTTTGTCTTTGCAAATATTAATACAGCTTGTTTATTCCAATGATATTACTATACATATGTTGGCTTTTAAGTCAATAGAGTGATGCCAAGTACATATACTCCCTTAAAAACACTATCCTGATCACCTTAAAAATTTAAAATCACAGAGTGCCACTTTCCATTCGCAGGTTGTGCAACAGAACCACATAGCCACATTATGAGCGGTTATTTTTTTCCCATTTGTTTCTATGCATCAATGTTTGCCACTGATTCTTGCTTTTCAGTAAAAATTTATGTCCTCCCATTTCCCTTCTAAGTAGTAATCTAAAGGAACCCCCCCCCCAAAAAAAAATTAAAAAATTGGTGCTCACAACATGTTTATCTGGTTCCGGTACACAACCTTTGAATGGGAAATGGTTAACTGGTGAGCTGTGATCTTGAGAACTTTTAAGGTGATCAGGATACAGATATAGGGGAATATACTTATCATTACTGTACAGACTTACTAGCCTTCATAGAGTATGCCATTGGAAAGCTCTTGAAACAAGCTAACTTTTGGTACCAAATTTAACTACAAACATACCCCAAAAAGTTATAAACAGTTTGCCCCACCTTAAAGCAGACCAATAAATACTGTTAGAATAGAAGTGGTGTAGAAGTGTTGCAAACTTGTAGTTTATGACGTATAGAATCGTCTGTGACTCTGTAACTGCCAGAGGGATGCCTTCATTAGAATACTACACCATTTTTGTGTGACCTTGGATATGATAAAGTATCTTACTGTCCAGCAGACAGCTGTAATGATATAAAATAGGTATAAACTTTAACCTCTAGTACGGCGTAAAAAATGATAAGGAAGAAGGGAAAAAAGGCTGACGATCGCATTTGCTCTCATGGGTCTCATGGAGAGTCTTTTCTAGACCTTTACTACTTTCTATCAGCCTTTCTGCCGAGGAAAGCTGTGGTGGCATCTATGCGTACTGCAAATCACTTGGAGATGTGGGAGATACACGTAGCAGGTTTCACAGAAAATTTTATCTCTTTATTATACATGCTCTTATTATACATGTGTTAAGATACCATGCATGACAATTCATTGGTAATGGTTAGGTGATGCCGGTTATAATGTGAAACTTCCTTATCTGGCAGCTTAGAGCCAGTTGGTCGGAACTCAGATATACACGTGTAACTTTGAAATTGATTCTGTAATTTTTGGTGGGATGCCTTCATTACAATATCATGCATATTTCTGTGTGACCTTATATGATAAGTATCAAATAGGTATTGCATCTATGATTTAAATGTAAATTTTCCCACAGTTGCAATTTCCATTGTGTCGTATCTGACTTGAAATCCTCTTTCTTCACTGCTTTAACTTAGAGTGATACATTATCCATGGGACCTCATGTGGTAGGAATGTCAATTACTCCAGCTTTGGTAATTTGGTCTAGAGCTCCAATTTCCACTGTTTACATCTGATTGAAATCCTCTCTCTTCAATGACTGCATTGAGGTGGGATACTCACTCTTGTTCCGTTTCCTCATTTTTGCCTGAGCCGCCTGATATGCTACTGATTTGTTGGGAATTGATAGCTCCAATAGCCACTTTTTCAGGCACAACAACGTGTGGTACAGAGATCTGCAATGGTCTGAGGGTGGGTGAGTGGGAGGTTTTCCTCAGGGCTTACCCTTTCTTGGTTTCATAAATCTCAGCGTATAGGAAGGAGAGACAATTACTTTCAGTGATAGAATGCAATCATGTCTCCAGGTGCATCATCTGTGTTCAAGGGAACGGCAGGATAGGTATTAAGGATGTGGACAGTTATTGTTCTAGGGAGTCACATAGCTTGCACTTAGAGGCATGCTGTATCCTTCATGGGGAAGATCCACTGGTGCAGGTCTAGGTCCGAAGCTGCCTTGAAGTGAAAGCATGTAACTGGATAGGGGAGATATGATGACTTGGCTACGATGAGGGTGTGTCTCATCTTTCATGTTGACTAATCTCCTTGAACTTGGATTGTTCCTTGAGAGAATCAAAATCTCTGTCCCACTTGTCTTTGCATACTGATCATGTAAGCTGCTTGCTGCTACGAATTCATAGAGTTTTTTTTGTTGTTGTAAGGACAGTCATTCAGCAACAGCTCTCTTTATTTTTGACCCAACACAGACTCATTCTGCTAAGTGCTCTATTCCTTGTTGGGAACTACCAGATGTACATAATTATGCATGTATATGAAATTTATTGATAGCCTGCGCAATCTCTGTTCTATCCTACCTGCAGATAGAAGCACCATTCTGGAAATATACAGTTTGGGCGTGGCAATCTGCATGATGTGTCATGTTCACAGAAATATTATCATCATTAGAAGGCAAATGCAATAAAGCTGCAATTTGGTATAAGAAGTGATGTCTATACCAAAAGTTAGCAGGAGAGAATTAGCAGGAGAGAAATCAATCTAAGAGTACCTTCTTTCTCGAGAGCCCAAAAAATTGGAGCGATTTGCAGTAAGCGTAAGTGTCACTAGAGGTTTCCTCAGCAGAAAGGCTTATAGAAAGTAGTAAAGGTCTACAAGTGCCCCCCCATGACAGCAAATGAGATTGCTGACCAATTTTATTTCCTTATCATATTCCCCGACATACTGAAATAAGTTTTAAGCCTATTTAATAACATTACAGTAGTCTATTGGGCATACATGTATGCAGCTAAAATAATCTGGTGTTGAGCATGTTCAAGGAGTGGAAACTCTGTAGGTTTGTTAATTTATGGTACTTAAAGTTCCAGTTCTATCCTGGTTGAAATCATTCACTTCTTTTGGCCCTATTTAGACCAGGAAAATTATGTGGGTTAGTCTGTTCACTATGGTAATCAAGGTCCCCAATTCAAACCTGGGTGGAATCATTGAACATCGTACTAGTGGGTCTGTTCGCTATTAACTTGGAAACTGTCTGGAAAGAAGTGTATGTGGACATACTCTGATTCCATACTCTGATTCCATACTCTGATTCCATACTCTGATTCCATACTCTGATTCCATACTCTGATTCCATACTCTGATTCCATACTCTGATTCCATACTCTGATTCCATACTCTGATTCCATACTCTGATTCCATACTCTGATTCCCTCGAATAATTTTAAGGATTTTTTTCCCAATTTAATTAATGTGAGAAAAGTCAACTCCAACATATACACTGACTTGATGAGGTGGTGAGGAGGTCAGAGAATCAGAGAGAATAGGTACGGAGAAAATGATGGTCAGAGCTAGATACAGGAAGAGAGACTTCACAACATGCTGGAGTAAGGGTGGAGGATATTTACTGATAGACAACACTAGCTACAACATTAGAGCTCACATTGTGCTAGTAGTTTACTACAGTAGTAGCAAAGCTGCCTCTAGCCCTGCTTTGTTGGAAAAACACCACCATGCTGAATGGAAAGAGTTTACAGAGGGAAGTGTTGTTGTTGTTGGCGGGGGAAAAAAGGGGAGGGGGGGGGAAATGTGTAGCCATAATGGGCAGCTATGTCAGGTTGCCACACTAGCATGAAAGCACTCCAGAAATGGAGTATTGGTATCTCTGCTAGTATATATATACCATGAAATACATAGCAAGCACTCCAAGGATTGTGTGGGTGGGGAGTAGACCATTCTTGTGGCATTTTTTATTTAATTTTATGCTCAAAGATTTGGGACTGAAAAGGTAGCCCATTCTGTGTGCTTTCCAATGATATTACAATAGTGATGTTGCAATAAAACTATGGTTGGAATATCGGCAAAACCACAAAGTCCATTAAAAATTCTTATAAATACTTTTGCACCCCACATAGGTCTTCAACACGTACCATTTATGGTGATTATGAGAGTACCCACAGATACAACTTATGAATTATCATTTGAAAAAACCCCGGAAAAAAAAACAATTCCCCCCCCCCCCCCATTATCCCAATTAAATTTTTTTGCAGTCAGGTGACCACACAAACGGGACTATATCTCATCAGAAAATGACTGGATTGTAAAAGTGATAATTCAAAGTACAGAGCAGTGCAAGAACTTTTAAATTTATTTACAAAGGACAAAAATTGACTTGAGTTAGAGACGTTTATGTGATGTCAATACATGAGGTCAATCAGTTTGTGACGTACAACTCTGAAACAACACGGGCTTCTTCTTACATGTTTAAAAAACTGGGGTTATGAATTTGTAACTCCATAAATGCTGCACACTTCAATCTATGAACTTGATATATAGCTCAAAAGATAGATCTCTCTGTGTGCTCTCTTTTGATATTGAAAACTATTTCATAGATACAAGGTACATGCTGTCAAAATTGAGGACCTCAAAACCTGCATACCAAAGTTTTCTGAGGTTCTAGCTCCTTGAAGTGCAAGACAATGAAATTAATACCAGTGGCCAGAGGAAGCTCTGCTCTATAAATAGAGTGTTTTCATTAGGCACTTAAGCGTAAGTAGGTGGTCAAGCGGGTTGGAAAATCAATTTCCAAAAATTAATTTTCCACCTGCGTGCTTGACCACAAGCGGTGTGACCACGTACTTACTTATAATTGGAAAATGCAAGACAGTTGAAATTAGTACAGAGGCTAGAGAAAGCTCTACTCAATACTAAGAGTGTTTTCAATAGGCACGAAAACATAAGTAGGTGGTCAAGCGCGCGGATGGAAAATTAATTTCAAAAAAATTATAATTTTCCACCTGCATGCTTTTAGCGCCTAGTCATTGTATAGAGTAGAGCTCAATGGTACTAATTTCAACTGTCTT
Organism: Cladorhizidae sp. MBARI D1340-BT2; assembly: GCA_028752905.1. NCBI lineage: Eukaryota > Metazoa > Porifera > Demospongiae > Poecilosclerida > Cladorhizidae > Cladorhizidae sp. MBARI D1340-BT2. Next base: position 9,378,175 of record JAQNBH010000011.1, read on the forward strand.
GCATTCTCCAATTGAGGAGCTAGAACTGCAGAAAACGTGGGCATGTAGATTTTGATGTCCCTGACTTTGACTGCCTGTACCTTGGGTATGGCTGTACCTTTGCAGCAGATCTATCTTTTGAGCTATATATCAAGGTCATGGAATGAAGTGTGCAGAATTTATGGAGCTCCAAGGTCGCAACTATAGACACTTTGTAAACAAGATGGTATATATATTCCCCCTTATTCATTTCTCGAGAGGTATACAATGAAATGGGTGGCTAAACAGTATCATAACTCAAGAAAGGTTGACAATAATGTGTTGAAACTTGAAATGCAGTTAGTATAATAGTGAAGGTATGGAATGGCGGAGGGGAAAAAAATGAAGGCCAAAAAAAGGTTATTCCTCCTAAGGACATTTAAACTTTTCATGTCAAAAATCAGATGGGTAGGCACTTATCACAAAACTTGACCATTTATTCTAAGTGATTATTCTAAGTGATGCACTCCCATATCCTTTACATTCACATGATCAACAAAGTTTGTAGGTGAGGATTTGTTATTTGGTTTAATGTGCAGCTGGTGCCTCATTCAGCTACACATATGATTTTGACCAAAAAAATTATTGGGCTCTTGCTATGTGTACCCTTCAAAACCCGAATATCACTGAAAACAGTATAGTGGACATTTGCTATGTAGAGGATGCTTGCTATGTACTTTACTGTACATTTATTATATACTTTATATACACACGACAGTATTTTCTTATAGGTGAGCCATCCTTATTAGGGCATGCACATAACCATTTTTTTAAACATTATGGCAACATTTTCCAAGATGGCAGTAGCGGTTCATTTACAAAGCAGTTAAGCAATTTTGTTGACAGCAATAAACCTATTATTACTGTCATATAAGTGACATACTGTAAATGTGTGGTGTAGGTGGTGTCACCTCGACTAACCAACAGATAGAATGACCGATAGACAAAGCATTAAATGAAGTTCATTAATACTATGAGTATATATATATATATATGTGTATACATATATATATATCAAGCATAGAATAAGCAATGTACCACATTCGTCGTGGAATATGGCGAGTTATTTCACTCACCAGCTTGTATTTTCACTTGCCAGGTGCCTGCCCATGAAGTAATTTGCCATATTCCGCTCTCTGGCTCGTGTAATTATATTTTTTTGCAAAAGATGACCAAGTTTGCATCTGTAGGTGCTAATGATGTTAACCAGTTTATAATTCTTTGGCCTCGCTAAATGCCCGAACTTCAATGATTTAAATTTGATTAAATGCTACATAAGTAGAGATGAATTCTTCCTTATGTTTTATTCTCAATATTGACTACTGCATATGATAATGTTTGTTTCTTGTTGTTGATGTTGCTATTCTAGTTTACTGGAAGTCTTCAATAAAGGTCTCATTCATTTTTCATGACAATTTTAACTTATTTGGGCATTATTTTCTAATTATCACTTCCAATGACAGTGAGTTGTTTTAAATGTTAGGAGTAACTTGTTGTTAGCTTTTTAGTTATGTATTATTAGTTATTAGTTAAGTGTTCTAGTTATATTTATTGTTTATATTTATTATTGTTATTAAAGTAATATTGATTATTGTTATTATCAAAGATTTACTGGAAGGGAATATAATTAGAGTCCAAGACCCATTATTTGTTAATCGGAGAGGGGAAAAAAATCCTTTATGTTAGCTTGGCAATTGCACGAGAGCTTTTATTGACATGAAAAGAGAGCCACTCAAGTCTGTTATATCTGGCATTGGACCCACACCTTGACTTATAAGTCAAGACTTGGAGAGAGAATGAAGGAAAGGAAGCTCATGGATGGTGGAGTTGAGTTGTAGCTGGTGAGGTTGTAATTTTCTGTGAAATATCTGATACTTAGTTGAGGTATAGTGAAGTGTTGTTTCTGTTGTTCTGTTGCTGGAATTGTGCAGTTACAGTAGACGGGAGAGAGTTGTAGAGAGTTCAATGAGAGCTTTAGAGAGTTCAATGAGGGCTATATATGTGAAATGACAAAACTGACCTACTCTCTACCTATCACTTCGTAAAGATCAATTAGGGTCCCAGAGAGCCCACCATGAAGAGCCTACAAGTCCTGACTAAAATTCTCTACCTCAGATAGCGTACATTTTGCTGATGGAATTGGCTACACCTTGAAGCCCTTCCACATGGTTGGATATACAGCGCAAAATTGAGTATGGTGAGATTAGCCCCTGGACAAATTGCTGGCACACGAGCCAAATTCTGTAAAAAATTATAATATTGCAGATGTGTCCTTGAACTTCAACATACCTGCAAGACCCCATCATTCAATTCCCACTGGCTTTCTGAGAACTGATGGGACCGTGTAGTCATAGAACATAAATCTCAAAGTGTTCGCTGCTGTAGTAGCGCCCATTTCTTCCGTGGGTTCTAGAATCGTTTCTGCATCGCTGGTTCCATCGAGCTCTACTTCTTTAGCTGTCAATTGTTTGTCCTGGTTGGAAGGCACAGCTTCTAACCTCCCACAGCCTGACTCTGAATGGACTGTGCTAAAATTATTGATGCACGTAGCAAACTAAGGTCAATGATGAGGTGACATGCAGTATTTTTTCCTTCTTTTTTGTAACGAGAAGACTCGGTAACTACATCTGAAGAACATCCTTTCCACTTCCCTGCACAACAGCAACCTTCACCTCGCCTTGTGTTAGGCCACATTCTGGTGCAGGGTCCCTGGGACTACTAGAGAGGGCATCGAAAGCCACATTCTCGCGTCTGGCTCGATAAATAATCTTCACATCTTCACTTCACTGCCATACACTAGTCCACGAGCGGGCATGCTTGCCAGTAGAGTTTCGAATCTCTAGGACAGCCTTCACTGCAGAGTGATCAGTCAGGTTGTGGCCGCTATTGCCATAGAGATATGAGTAAAATTGAGCAATGGCTGATACCACACCCAGGGTTTCTAACTCTGTCACGCTATAATTCTTCTCACAAAGCTTGATGGCTCTATTCACATAAGCTACTGGATAAAATTGTTCTTGAGATAAGACAGCTCCTAATCCTTGGATTGAGGCATCCATTTCCAGGGTGAAGTTTCGGTCAAATGCAGGATAGGCTAGCACAGCTTTTGTAAGCTGGTAATTTGTCTTCAGTCCTTGTTTAGTGATCAAATCATGTTAAGTGCTCAACTTCCTCTTTGATGAATAGACACTTCAACGGTTTCAACTTCAGGTTGGCTTCTCTCAAATGATTGAGAACTTGTCTCAGACGGTTAAGGTGCTTTTCCAATGTCGATGAGAAGATCAAAATGTCGTCTGTGTACACTGAGATGCCATCTTCTTGGTTCAATCCTGCTAGCACTTGTTGCATGAGTCTCTGAAAAATGGCAGGAGCATTCATCAGGCCAAATGGCTTGACCTGGAACTCATACAGACCGTTAAGATTAGTAAATACTGTCTTCTCTTTGGACTGGTGACTGATTCGTATCGGCTAAAAGTCAGTTGGGCAGTTGAAAAGTACTGGGCACCACTGAGTTGGTGGAGTACATCGCTGATTCGGGTAGTGGAAAAGTTCCACCACTTGGTGAATTCACTGCAGAAGATGTTGGGACACACCTTGATGACTGGCTGCCATCACTGGAATGGGCCAGAGTCTGGAACTCTTGGTCAAAAGATGAACTTCTGATGCAGCTTGTAGGGTGCGCCTTAAGGGTGGACTTTTGACACGGTCCAGAAGGATAGGGAACCTGCCGTGATAATGGAGAGGAGAATGGAACTGCTCAGAAAGTAGTCACAAACACCATGGGATCTACACAGTCACTTGCAGAGGGAACATGCATTGGGCATGAAGAGATTTGAGCTCCTAAATCATGAATCAGATATTGAAGACTGTTAATAGACCAATTTCAATGCAGCACGAGTCAAGACACAGCTTTTTGCGTTGACACATGGACATGACTGGTCACACTAACATCTAGCTGGTGATGGCACATAGGGTGTGGTCATTAATGGAAGGGGTGTGGTTACAGGAGGCATACGAAAGGAGTGGCTGCCTTTTGTGGTAGTTTGACTACAATCTATATTTCAGTGACTTTCCTTAGAAGTAGCTCCAATATAAGTGCTCTCCTCTCCAATTAGCATGGCAGGTTCTCTACCCTTCTGGACTCTGTGTCGAAAATCTACCCTTGCACCTTGGGGCGACCTACAAGCTGCATAAGAAGTTCATCTTCTGACCAAGAGTTCCAGATGCTGGCCCATTCCAGTGATGGCAGCCAGTCATCAAGTTATGTCTCAACATCTTCTGCAGTGAATTCACCAAGTGGTGGAACTTTCACTTGATGCATTATTTTTAAGGTTCTTACTAAGTGATGGACTCCACTGCTGCAGCTGTGGATGCAGGAGGCAGAATCCCACAAGGCAGCACTACTGGTGTAGGCATACAGACATTACTGGTAGCACTAGGTGGGTTGTAGTCTTTGATAAGAAGGAGTGAGGTGAGACTGGAGATATGAATAGAGTGGCTGCCACTTGTAGTGTGCCTGTAAGCTACATTTCAGTGACATTCCTCTAAGCTGTCCAATTCAAATCCTTTGCAGTGATCGTCTCATCATAGTTGGCTAATTGGGAAAGGCTCATTCTCCAAAATTCACTCGCTCGCCCTTTCTCTCCAATTGTCCACTCATCTTGCATACACACCCTTTCTTTCCAGCTCATCAGTCAAGCCAGTTGTTATTGCTCCCAGCTCTTCATTAAGAGTAGTAACTCACTCCAGCTTGCTCTGTACATATAGTTACCTGTTCAACCTCCTCTGTTCTTGTGTGTTTGGATGTGTCTGTGCTTCACTGTTTGGTAACATGGGATTTGTTGCACTCCATTTTTATTGCTATCATTGACGTAAATAACTACACATATATACATTTATTTGCTATATTCTTTATGAACTACAGCACTTACTATTATACAAGCAATAGCTCCTTCCTTGACTTACTGTATTTACTACATGAGCTACACCCTTTCCTGTTATCACGGACTTGCTCTATATACTACATGATCTTTCACGTAATTAAATATAACCAGGCACATGGTATTTGCTTTCCAGGCCTATAGTCATATTCTTCTTCCTAGAATTTTTTCAAAAACATTTCATACTTGATGCATACCACAAAAGATAGCTCTCTCTGTGTGCTTTGTTTTGATAATAAATATGTATAACCAGGCCAGAGTTATTGACAGTCATAATTGGGGATCTCAAAACCTGCACACCCAATTCTGGAAAGTGCTATATATATAGACAGTTGAAATTAGAACCAGTGGCAAGAGGAAGCTCTACTCTATTGAATAAGTGTTTTCATTAGGAGCTAAAATGCGAGCATTTCCTAAAATTTATTTTCAAACAATACCACCTACTTGCATTTTTGCATTAAATAAAACACCCTTCTGTGGAGTAGAGCTTCCTCTAGACACTGGTACTTATTTCAACAACATTTTCCAATTATGAGCTATATAAAAATGTTGGGATTTAGGCATGCTGGTTTTGAGGTCCCCAAATTTGTCCATTGGTCACAAAATGCACTAGTTTTGCCAAAGAAGAAAGTGGTTATTAAAATTATGAAAGTGAATCTGGATGAGTGTATAACAGTAAGTCCATCATTAAATTGTTCAACTCAGTAATATAAGAAATAGACATTTCTTCACGCTAGCTAGGTATTTGCGGGAGAACATTTGCTGACATGAGATGACAGCCACTCTTTGTCTGTGATATTTGAACGTGGACCCACATATTGACTGGCCAGCCAGGTGTTGGTGAGACGAAGAATATTTATCAGCTCATTCTTGATGGTATATGAGATGTAGACAGCAAGGTTGCAATTATCTGATATATCACTGGTACTGAGTTGAGGGATAGTGAAATGGTTGGTGGAATTCGTCATTTCTGTGCAGTTACAGTAGGTGAGTGAGAGCTGTGGAAATTACAGAGATGAAATGATGCAACAACTAACCAGCTACGCTTTGATATGTATTTCTTACCACTTCATAGAGGTCAAGTACGGTCCCAGAGAGCAGATCCTGAAGTGCCTGTATGTCTTGACTGTAACTCTGCCTCTGGCTCTGCTGGATCAGCCTCAGATAAGCATTCAATTTGCCGATGGAGTTGGCTACACCTTGAAGTCCTTGCTCACAGTTGATAGAAGGATGTTCATCAATATTGTGTGCACCGAGAGTAATTGGTGCACATATTGTTGGAACCTGAGTTAAGTTCTGCCAAACATAATAAAATATATTAATATACTACAACTGCAACAGTCTTGGTGAGTCCTTTGAACTTTTACCTACCCGCAAGTCTCGGTGACGAATGAGAGACAATCCCTTCCAGAATGAAGCTATAGCTCTGGCCTGGAAACTGCAGGTGGATGAGCAGTTGTAGGGTGACTGTGGTAAGCTAGGTGTTGTTCCTGCAGCAGGGCATGCTGTAGGTGCTGAATGGACTGAAGAAAGTATCATTAACAGTGTGAAGGAAAAGTAGAATTGGTTCATGATTGATGCGGTGAATGATCTGGAGGTGTAGTTTTTTTAATCCAGTGATTTTGTTGATGTTTCTTAAAATCTACTTGATCTTGATTCTTTATATAACTAGCAATGTGCCTTAAAAATGTAGGTATATGTTGCAATACCATCTAAATCCAAGATAAATATTGTAACTTGACCACTAATACTATCTCCTGGTCGTATTGCCATGGCTTCATATAAGTATATGGAATAAAGGAAGTGGAAATAATAATAACAAAATTCTATGTTTACTAGTTAGCGATCAAATTGTAGGCGTTGAATGTGGTTAGTATGCGAGTGTATTTTCGGCAACGCTAGACGTAAATCAAACATCCTGCAATGGCTAAGCATAAACGTGAATTACTGCTTCTCTATCCAAGTATATAGAAACTAACGTATTAAGTGCTACGAGCTGTACGTAAGTAAGTTAACTTCCTAGATTGGAATTCGTATATCAGCTAACGAATCTCCCTGTTTCACTGCTGTATGTTAGTTTTTCACGAAGTTTCTTGGGCAGAACGAGAAGAGGAGGTTATGGAGGTTGCAACCCCCTCTTTTGATTCTCAAAGGAAAAAATTTCAGACACGTTAAAATTTACACCGACTGTGTTGCATTTGTTAACTTTTTAATCCAAGGTCACAGCTGCATTGAAAGTTCAAAATTTCTGAGCAGCAGCTATTATTTTGAATTTGTGCATGAAAATGTCAAGAAAGAAGGATTCAAGAGGCTGCAGGAAGCAGACTGCCGTGTTAAAATAGTAATAAATTAGCTACTAGAAAATGAAGCAGAGAAAAACAGGGATTCTTTGCCAAATGGTGCAGAGTCAGTATTTAGGCTTATCTTTTAGAGGTCATAGAGACGACAAAATGGATTGTTGTGGACTGCACTTTTAAAAGGGGAAACTTCATAGTGACAATGCAACTCCTACTGCGCTCTTAGGCAAAGTGTACATTACAAAATTAATTTATTCAAGTTTATTCTTGTAGATTACATGAAAAGTCAACCAATGCAAATAATTTACCTTCTCCATCATAGCAGATGAAGTAACTGACATTCATAAAAATCATAAAATCCTTTCTGTATGTGTTCAGTTTGTTAGTTCAGCAACCTCTGTTGGGGTAAAAACTTCTTTGCCAGAACTTCTTCAACTTATCTGGTGATAGGCATAGCCTATGAAGCATATAATGATGGTAGCATGCTGTGATGGTAGCAGTCATAGTAGAGGAATTTCAATTTTGACAAGAGAGCTATTTTGGATAGATTTTTCTCAAAACATACCAATTGGAGCAAAATAGAGCTCCTTTTGGGAGAAAGACAATCTAATTAATGTTTAAGGAGCAGATGCCTCTAGAATTGCAGGAAAAATCTTGGAATCCATTTCACATCCTTCCAGACTTAAATTCTTGTATTATTTGTAGTCAGGCTAGTGATGGAGCAGCTGTGTGGTCTTCTGAAATAGCTGGTGTCCAAGCAAAGATCGAGCAATTCCTTCTCAGGTTTTTGTTAACTCATTGTTTTGCTTACACCTTTAATCATTCTACTACAGTTTAAATGCACAGACCAAGAAATGAAGAACCTCGTTGGCAGAATTAATGAGTCATATTTGTTTTTGAACAACTACCTAAGAGAGTAAGATTTTTTAAGTGGGCTTTGGATGAATATTTACCAGGATCTTGTCATTCTAAGCTTCCTGGTCTTTGTTAAATGCATTGGATGGAGCACCATACATATTTTGAAATGTTTTTAGAGATCTAAGAGTGCTCTGTGACCTTTCTGGATGCAATTATTTCACCTAGTGAGTATTACAATTTGCTTTTGTATAATGAAAGCTGGAATTGGAATTGGGATAGAGAAACAAAAGTTCAAGCATTGAAATCTTCGTATTCTTTTTATAGTAAAAAAAAAGTTATTGATAAAGTGAAGCTGCAATTGGCTTAAAAATTTCAGAAGCACGACCATGATATTGTTGATATTTACAAGATGGTAGATTCCAGTATTTTACTAATAGACATAACAATCATAAAATATTGAGCTCCTGGTACAATTCTGAGAACCTTGATCTTGGGCCAAATTTCCAAAGACCTTGACCCCCTGAATACAATGGCAATAACTGTAAAGGAAAAAGAAATTGTGACGTTCCTTTACCAAATGTACAGGATTCAGGATTCAGGAGCAACTTTTGTGTTCAGAACTCTCAGAAATTGGACAGGAACGAAGGGTGAGACCTCTATTAAGTATTATTATGTATTACGTACTAAAATATTGTTTATTTCTTTCATGTTTTTATTTCTTTTATTATTTTACGATATAGTTACTATAGAAAATGTATCAACCAATGCATTACACAATAGTTAAATTAACACAATAGTTAAATTAAAAATATAATTAGGGTTCTCACCCTTCGTTCCTGTCCAATTTCTGAGAGTTCTGAACACAAAAGTTGCTCCTGAATCCTGAATCCTGTACATTTGGTAAAGGAACGTCACAATTTCTTTTTCCTTTACAGTTATTGCCATTGTATTCAGGGGGTCAAGGTCTTTGGAAATTTGGCCCAAGATCAAGGGTAAAATATAGTTAAAAGAAACCCCCAGGTAAAAATGAAGAAGGTTAAAATCCATGTTAAAATAGAGTTCCCCCACCCCCCAACCAAGGTTTCCATCCCAAGGTAAAAATATTGTAAGCTGAAGGTTAAACTTAAACTCAAGCAAGCAAGCAAGCACCATGTTAAAAAGCATGTTGAATGTTAAAAGCCGAAGAATGTCTATGTCCTGTTTGCTGTATCCTGAATCCTGAACTGGCGGCTGCCGGGCATGCATGTGTTAGAGTGTGTTTGTCGAATGGTGTTGATTGGTTTGGAGTGGCAGTTTTTAATTGGCACCTTTTTGGTAATTGATTTTAAAATCGAGGTCTGATATTTTGTTCCAATTTTTTTTCTTTTTTTTCTTTTTCCCTCTTGCATGCCTGTCCTGTTTCCTGATTCAGGCAGCACTGTTGGGGTGTGTGTGTGTGTGTGTGTGTGTGTTTTTGTGGGACCAGGAGGGCTACATTTTGAGGACTTACATTTTGAGGACTAAATTTGAGGAGGTACCTGTATCTGATCTAATCTAATCTATCGCCTCTATCTCTGGGCTTGGCCTGCCTGCCCTGCCTGCCTGGCTGGCTGGCTGGTTGGTCTCCTGTGATGTGTGGGATGTGGTTGTGTTTTTTTTGTTTTTTTTGTGTGTGTGTTTTTTTTTTACTACATGTACTTGTAACTCTGATTGATGATCAGAGTAGGAAGGAGGGAACAACAAGGCATCATGAATGAGGGAGGAGGAGCTCAAGGTTTTTTTGTTGGTTTTTCCCCCCTCCTTTTTCCTCCTTTTCCGGCTCCCTTCTGTCTCCTGTCCCCCGGCTGCGTGCAGCTGCCAAGACAAACTATAAATATTCTGTCACAAGCATCATTTTCAGCCAGCGAGCCAACAAACAACACACACAAGCAGCAGTTATCTTCTATTTTACTATTTTACTCGAAAGCTCTCCTCAACCTGCTGTGCTCCTACCATCCCGACAAGCCCAATCAATAATAATCATCTAATCATCAATGCTATCTCTCTTCCATCATCTTTTCTCCATCGTAAGAGAGTAATCTGTGTTTCGTGATTGAATGTATTATTGTCTGTTCCTGTTAGACCACGTTTCCTGTAAAGCATCATACATGCTTAGATATGTTGCTGGACATGTTATATTATTCGGATATATTGAATGTTCCATTTCTTACTTTATAATAATAATCTTTAATAATAAATTTAAAAAAATGCTTTTCTCAAAAGTGTTTTTTTTTTGTCGTTTGACAGGGTTGGCATTGACCTTTGGTTTTCTGCTAGAATTTTCTGCCATCAGCTGATTTCTTCCTCCATTCAGCTGATTCAAATCTTGAATCTGTTGATTGATGTTGCTGGGCATGTTATTGCTACTTTATAATAATCATTAATAATAATTTCAATACAAAAATTCTTCCCAAGTCAATAGTTTTCTTTACCTACAAATAATAATCAGCCTGCCTTCAAGAGCCATTCTTCGGTGGATGTTTCTTCTTTTTCAAGTTGTGTGTGAATAAATACAGACATTTAAAATCTGATGACATAGACATCTTCAAGTGCATCTGATGACATAGACATCTTCAAGTGCACTTGTTTGATCTTGACATACTTCCCGACTTCTGCTGTCATCAGCTGATTCTTTCTTCTTGATGGAAATCTTTTTCAATAAATTGCTAATAAATAAATCAGTGACTGTTGAAACTAAATTGTTGAACTAAATTTTGGGGTTATAATTTTTTCACTCGTTATTCCGTTCTTCAGAACCATCTCCATATCTTCCTTGAGTGCTGCTTCAAGGTGCTTCATCCTGTCTGAGTCGTCGATTTATATCATTGAAATGCTTGTATGTTTTTAAGGAGTAGCATTCCTTGTTGGCTGTTTTTAAATCGACCTTTGGTTTTCTGCTAGAATGTTCTGCCATCAGCTGATTTCTTCCTCCATTCAGCTGATTCAAATCTTGAATCAGGTGTTGATGTTGATGTTCCTGGGCATGTTGTTGCTACTTTATAATAATCGTTAATAATAATTTCAATACAAAATTCTTCCCAAGTAATAGTTTTCTTTACCTACAAATAATAATCGGCCTGCCTTCAAGAAACTAAAAACTAAAATCAAGCAGTGACTTTTACCTCATCAACTCGTCAGTAAGCCTGCCATCTTTAGACTTGAGATTACTGCACACATCAGTAATGTTTTAATAAATCAATTTTTGTGCAACTGCCTGAAGCACATCTGTTTTCATTGAATTGCATCTCACTGCATATAATGAGCATTCGAATGATGACAATGATGATAATGAAATGCTTATTGGTTCTGGTTGCCAAAATGTCAGAATATTTGTTGGTGAATTTCTTACTTTATAATAATAATAGTTAATAATAATTTCAATAACAGAAATCTATCCCAAGTCATAGTTTTCTTTTACCTACTAATAATACTCGGCCTGTGAACAGACATTTGATGACATAGACATCAAGCGCGCTTGTTTGATCTTGACATTCTTCCCACAGAGCCAGGGCAGGGCACAGCTAGAGCCAGGCCAAGGGCTAGAACAATGCAGTCCATAGCTGTTGAATTTTTTCACTCTTTCTGTTCTTTTTGACTTCTGCTGTCATCAGCTGATTCTTTCTTCTTGATGGAAATCTGACTCAGTGACTGTTGAAACTAAAGTGTAATTTATAAATCTTTCCCCTGTTGGCATCGGACCATCTGAATATAATAGGATAAAATAAATATAGACTGCCATTTAGAAGGAACCACTTCTTAGTCTTGGAGATATGTACACATTCCCAGTGACTAATATAAATAAATATTCTTTTCAAGTCATAGTTTCCTTTAGCTCTTGGTGATATGTACACATTCCCAGTGACTAAAAATTGCCAGCAGTGATGGGAGGAGAGTAGCGGACTGGAAGAATAGGACTCTCGTTGTTGTTAGTGTATATTTTTAAGGCAACCAACGTTTTCTCTGGATAACACTTCTTGCTTTTGAATAATAATAGCATAAATGGTAGGTAGGTGAGACAATAAAAATAAATTAAATGTCCTACTGTGGTGGTGATTCGCAAGTGAATGGCTTGAAATTATAGGATACGGGGCGCCACGATAAATCCATTGGGGATTTGTTTCATGCATTTTCTTTTGGGTGTTGTTGGCTTCTTGAGAGATTGGCATTCTCCTTGAAGGTACTCCATCATTATTCCATTGGTTATCTCTGTGATGACTAGCAGGTTTGCTGATTTTAAATCCCGGTGAATCACAGCAGGCTTTGGATGGTGCAGTTTCTTCATGATGCTTGCCTCTTGCAGGAAAGCATATGGATGCATTAATAATAATAGTAATAATACATATTAATACATGCATGGTGCCTTGTTTAAGCATACTGATGAAAAGGGCATGCTACAGTCTCCTCCCTTGACATTATTTTTTATTGACATGAGATTGTGAACATGGGACAGAAAGAGAGGAGAAGCAAGATGCACTATGTGATTCCTAGCATCTTCTGTAGCCCACATACTTCCAAACACACTCTGCTATCTTAAAGTCCGTGCCGAGAATGTGAAGAAAAATCGTTATAAATGGCCATGATGAATCCATTGGGGATGTGTCTTCTTGGTTGGTGGTTCTTTTGCTTTCTTCTGGGTGTTGTTGCTGCTTGAAGAAATGTTTTTGTTATTTCATTTGTTGTGCATATTATTATTATTGTTTTCTACACAGATTAACTCTCTTTTTTCCCTCATTATAGGAGTCTGAATGTAGGAATGCCTGGTAAAAATGGAAGATCATCAGCTTCCATATTCCCGCTCAAATGAGGTTACATGTCACATATTTATTATGTCTGACTGGATGAGGGAGTACTCTTCTGTGGTGGCTGCGGCGAATCTCAAAGGAAATGTTGATGAGGCATAACAAACTAGAGAGGAGAGAGAGATGAACTACATCGAAACAGAGAAACTACTTGTGCCTTCTTCAGCATTTCATTTTGAGGTTCCCCCGCCAATCCACAGAAGATGACCCTCTCATCCCAGTCGGATGCACTAAATATGCTGGCAATGAAATCTCATTTGAGCGGGAAGATGGTTGCTGATAATCTTCCATTTTTAATTGATCCACATTCTTGGACGAGAGAACATTTCGGCAGCAATATTTTTACTCCACTATCATCATTCAGCAGCAATATTTTTACTCCACTATCATCATCATTCAGCAGCAATATTTTTACTCCACTATCATCATCATTCAGCAGCAATATTTTTACTCCATCATTCAGCAGCAATATTTTTACTCCACTATCATCATTCAGCAGCAATATTTTTACTCCACTATCATCATCATTCAGCAGCAATATTTTTACTCCACTATCATCATCATTCAGCAGCAATATTTTTACTCCATCATTCAGCAGCAATATTTTTACTCCACTATCATCATCATTCAGCAGCAATATTTTTACTCCATCATTCAGCAGCAATATTTTTACTCCACTATCATCATCATTCAGCAGCAATATTTTTACTCCATCATTCAGCAGCAATATTTTTACTCCACTATCATCATTCAGCAGCAATATTTTTACTCCACTATCATCATCATTCAGCAGCAATATTTGTACTCCAGCATTCACTCACTCATCTTTATTTAATTTAGACCGCATGAATACCCAATGTCTTGTTTGGCTCACTACTCACTCTCATCATTTTTAGTTCATTCACAAAAATTTCATAATACATTTTTAATACATGCGTAATATATTTTTAACCCTCCTTAAATTTTTCCGACAACATGCACACTTTGAATAGAAATGCAGATCAAACTCAAACTTTCTCAAATGAGATAGTTATATCACTATTGCTAGTGATGCAAGGATCTCATTTTTGGGACAGATTGAGGGTGATCTGCATTTTTATTCTGAGTGTGCATGTTGTCGACAGAACGATATTCTCTCTTGATTTATTTTTTAACTTTATTTAATGTCTCATCATATTCTCTCATTCTCATAAAATAATGTATTTTTTAATAGTAAAATTTTTTAATACATATATGACAAAAGTATTTTATACATGCATATATACAAGTATGACAAAATTATATCAATCTAGTTTCTTGTACTACTTTCACTAAAATGTTTTATTTGTTATTTCTGTATATTGTTCGGGAGTAACTTTTTTTAAGAATGACCGTATGAAAGAATCTGCTTTGTTCTCAGATAAATGCAAACAATGTTCTTTAACTAAACCAATAACTTCGCAGCCCCGAAGTGTAGCACTGGGAATGATCCATTCGGCCTTTTCATGGCGTATAATTAGCTTTAGCATTACAGTTGTAATTGCTTGTTGATTATTTAGTTGTATACCTTGTAGGACTTGTTTACTCAGTTTATTGAATCGGTCCTTCAGCGACAGAGCTGGGTGAAATTCCATCAGGTAAAGTAACGAAATGAAAAGACTTCGGCGCATATGTTTGCCCATGTGTTTACTCATTCCCATTACAGCCGAATCGCTGTCAAATTTTTTTCTGAGCCACTCTTCTTGATTCGTTTCGGGAATCATGAATGGAGGTTTGATATGTGTATTTTCCGTTACTTTCTCTTCCCCTTTTCCTTCTTCTTCCTCCTCCAGTTCTTCTTCGTCGCTTGATGATGACGTTTCTTCTACGCATCTTTTTTTTGTCGGAGGTTCATCGACGACGTCCTTCGGCATATTGAAATCACTATCCGATATATTATCTAGTAGAAGGGTCAGGTCGTCGGGAATTGTTTCGCATAAATGCGATAATTCTAAATCGGTAATCACATCTTGTATTTCTGGTGATGGTGGTGTGTTTGCTGACGAAGGTGGTGGAGTCTTGTGTTCTGTCTTGGAATATAAAAATTTTCTTTTCGAAGTTTTCCTTACTTTTTCTTCTAGTTCTGTTAGCTTGATGTAGCATGCCTTGTGGTGCTCCTCGTTCACAACCGGTATACAAAGTTTCAAGACTTCTTGCAAATTACTGGCAATTTGTTTGTCTTTCCCTGCTGCAATGTTGATATCGTGCAGACAGTTACAAAAAAAAATAAGTAGATCTTTTTTTGCTGCAGAGTCTTTTCTTTTTAATCCATGCAACATCAGATGGAGGCGTTTCAAAGAAAACGGGAATTTTTTTGATGAGAGAACAGACGACATGTTGTTGTTGAGCTTCTTGCTTCTTCGTTTGTCTGCAGTAAATTCTAGTGCATTTTATAGAAATAGGCAAGGAATTAAAGCAATCAGTTTTTATTAACACTTCGTTGTCAATCAACAGCTTATATTATATAACACATTTTGGTTACCTTTTTACTTGCAGGTTTCCTGTTTGCTCAAACAGAAATAATAATATGACTAGGAACGTTTTGGACCAATAATGATCATTGGGAACTGAATAAAAGCAACAGAAAAATGAACACCAGAATGAACACTGGAAAAAAAACTACCTGAGATCGACAACAACATGGATACCACCGATATAGACACCACGAGTGCCGATATCAACATCTTGAGTGCCGAGATCACCGTCTTGAAAGCCGAGATCACCAACTTGAATGCCAAAATCGCCGCCACCTTGAATGCAAAAATCGATATCAAGATTGCCAGTACGAAGATCGAGACCATCTGTGTTCTTCCTGACGAGGAGGGTGCATCCACCACCACTGATGAAGAAATTCAAGAATATCCGTGGCTCCTCAATTGTAATAGTGACATTGAAACTTACCTCAATGAATGCATGATGCAGGGATATATGTTGGATGTTGACTCTTACGATACGAATAATGAAAATACCATTGCATGTTAATAAGTAAATTATTATAATATATTCGAATGTATTCTGATTTCATTTCATGAAATAATAAATTAACTTTCTCTTTTGTCACATCAGAAAATAACATTTTAACTAACGTGTGTTTTCGAAACCAAGGTGTTTTGTCTGAGGCAGGTGTTCTTTTTACTCATCACAAATCTGTGGTGGGCGTAGATGAATAGGAGGGAGGGAGGGGATAGGCACAGATTTAATCTAATAGTATAGTTTCGAAACAACCATAGAGAGACTGAGCCATCTGTGTGTTGTTGTTAAGAGAAAACGAAATGGACAACGTTCAACTAATCGCAACACTTCGACAAGTTGTTTTTATGCTTCGGCAATTTTCTTACTTGGATTTACCCGAAGATGGTGAACATGCTGTAATTTCAAGTGCAGTTGAAATGGTAATAGATGCATTACATTTAATTAGTACTGAAACATTTTATATAACCGAAGCTATAATGTTAAGAATTGAAGCAGAGAACATCTGTAACGAAGTAATTATTGCTGGATTTGCTATCGCAGAAGAATCGACTCGCATAACAGATGCAGCATACATGGCAATTCAATCGTTAAATTCTATGGAGGAAGAAAAAGTAGATCAGCTATGTTTTATTTTTGATTCTATTATTATTTTGGAAGATGCGATTGCACTTATCGTTGGTGAGAGAAAATTTAATATACTTTATTTAATGTATTTAAATCTTTTTGTATCCTTTTTTAGATACTTTATTTAATGTATTTAAATATTTTTGTATCCTTTTTTAGAATGGACATGCTAGGCTTTCTCTTCGGATGCACAAACAGTACATAGGCTTATAATATAAATAATACATATGCCATATACAAAAAGCATTTATTTATTATCTAAGAATGTTATTATTTCCACATCTATGCTATCATCAATGTCTTCTGTTTCAATAACATAGCCGATGCATCCTGCTTCTGATATTAGTATAATAGGTTCAGTTCTATAAAAGTATTTATTTCTTCTTCTTTTTCGGTTGTGTCTACTACATTGATGTCAGGCAAATTGTTCTCAATGTGATGATGATTGGGGTCGCTTTCACGTAGCACAGGAGTGGTGGTGGTTGCATCATCTGTGTGTGACAACAAATTGGAAAGAAATGGAAAGTGAAAAAAAGAAAAAGAAACCGACCCTAGAAAATAGGAATAAAAAACAACCTTTTTCAAACCTTTTTTTTGTGGGGATGTCGATGCAAAAGCAGCAGCAGTAGGGATGTTGTTGTTGTCCATTCTTCAAGAGTTTCAGGATTCGATGATCATTGAACTGTTGTTTCTTAAGATCATTCTTAGTTTTTATCTAATGCAAAATCTAAACAATCAACACAATCATAATCAATCAACAATAAAACATCAGGTGTTGTTCACATATTTCTCGCATTTACTTGCTTCTGACATAGTTTTTATCTAATGCAAAATCTAAACAATCAACACAATCATAATCAATCAACAATAAAACATCAGGTGTTGTTCACATATTTCTCGCATTTACTTGCTTCTGACATAG
The DNA here is from genome assembly GCA_028752905.1 of Cladorhizidae sp. MBARI D1340-BT2. NCBI lineage: Eukaryota > Metazoa > Porifera > Demospongiae > Poecilosclerida > Cladorhizidae > Cladorhizidae sp. MBARI D1340-BT2. Next base: position 9,395,642 of record JAQNBH010000011.1, read on the forward strand.
TTTTTATCTAATGCAAAATCTAAACAATCAACACAATCATAATCAATCAACAATAAAACATCAGGTGTTGTTCCTGTTTGCTCAAACAGAAATAATAATATGACTAGGAACGTTTTGGACCAATCGTTGTAAAACTCGGAAATGATCCTTACACCTTTTTACTGCTTGCAAAATATCACTTGGAAATTCTAACCAATGGGAAATAAGACTCAGAAAAATGAACACCAGAATGAACACTGGAAAAAACTACCTGAGATTGACAACAACATGGATACCACCGATATAGACACCATGAGTGCCGAGATAGCCACCATGAGTGCCGAGATCACCGTCTTGAATGCCGAGATCGCCACCTTGAATGCCAAAATCGAAAATATGTATACCAAGATTACCACAATGAGTACCAAGATCGAGACCGTCTGTGTTCCTGACGAGGAGGGTGCATCATCCACTGCTAGCACAACTGTTGCTAATAAGGTTTATCCAGAAAACATGATTGCAATAAATGAATGGATTGATAACTATTTATATGAGTGCATGCTCCAAGGCTATAATATGATCAATATAGACATGTAGTATGTATGTATCGATCGATGATATAACTTTATCTTATATTCTAGATTATATATTCTTGATTTTATTTCATAAGATAATAAATTGTTCTTTTTAACTTTCTCTTTTGTCATATCAGAAAATAACAATATTTTTTTACAGTAGTGATTAACAAGGTTCTTAGAATAAGTTTTCAAATGTCATATCCTCAGATGACCTGGCACAGTCCTCCTTTTTTGGCATATGCCTGCATCCCTGGTGTGATCTCGTCATTTGCTGCATAAACGAGATCTTCCTTTACTTCTTCCCACGCCACATTACCAAATTTGGTGTCCTTGTACTGACAAAAGAATCCTTTGATTTTGCTGTCGTTGTTGATTTCACAGTGCAACGCTATAATGGCTAAAGGATTAGAGAACCATTTTCTGTAATTTTCCACGGCATCTGGGGAAGTGACAGCAGCCATAGCCATTGTGGAAACGACTTTCTTTATGTCATTTCCGACCGTTGCAGCCACTTTTAAGATGTGTTCCAACATTGGAGCAATTTTTACGGTTTTTTTCGTGGCAAAGGAATACATTGTTCCTCCTGTTGGAAATGCATACTTGCTGTTTGTAAGCCTGTAAAGCTGTTCGACAGCTCTTGTTGTCATGCAAGAATAAAGACTTCCATCGGTTTGCATAATTTGGTAGGCACCAGAGACTTTTAGACAGCTGACTTCCTTTGCTGGTTTTCTGGTAGACAGCATAACTTCTTGTCTTATGCACCAACAACTTTCGTTTAGAGATTCATGATATCCCGATACAAATTTTTTTACGAATATGCTCCAGTCAGCTGTATTCTTAAGAACAATGGCTTCTGATCCTCCACCGACTAATTCCAGTTTCCATTTGGATTTTATCAAAGCGTCTGTCAATGTAATCAATGCAACAGGTTTTTCAGCAATTTCTTCTGCTACCAATTCGTATAGGCGGTTGCAATCCTTGGGTAACAATCCTTTGTTCACCCAAGCATACAAGCCTTCTATGCCAACAGTGAGTGTATCAAATGATTCTCTGTATTGGTCTGGTAAATTACTAATTTCGATTTCTAACGGATCTTCTTCCGTGCAATTCGTCAAAAACCAATCGAAGGCTAGATTCAGCATTTCTTCCTTGAAGCCGTGTTTGCGTTTTTTCGCTTCAGATTTGAAGATAGTTGATGGTGGATGCTTCAGTGACATATTTACCTTTTTCAAGCAGTGTGTACTTTTCTCTGATTTCTAGCCTATTTTTATAGGAAAACAATTTTCCTGGTGTGATCACTGACTGATTATTATTACTTGTTAATTTGTTCAGATTGGTTTGTCAGAGTATAAAATGCATCAGTGTGTGTGCGTGCGTGTGCCATGTCAGTTTTTATTCTACATAAATCATGAATCAGATATATTCGAAAGAAATGGTATATGGAAAAAAGTATCAAAAAGCATTTGTTGTTCTTTCAGCAAATGCAGGTTGGATGGATGCAGATTATTTGACTCGGAATATCTTGTTGTCTTCAATGTACCACTACATATCTAAAGCACTTTCGAGCATTGCAGAGTCATTCGAATGCACCATTACATATGAAGAAGGAAATGCAGGTTCAACTCCTCATTTAAATATTGTAATTTCCTGTCGATCGTGTTTCACTCGAAGAAGTTTACAAAACCTATTGAATGACAGTTTGTGTGAATCTGAGGACCGTCTGAAAAATCCAAAGTTTTTTGAAATTTACGATTATGAAAAGTTGCTCCTTTACATTTTGAAAGAAAATCTTAATGGCGTGGGGGATCGAGCTAGCGAACCTGAGGATGCCGACAAATCAATCAAACCAGTCGAACTTAAACTGAGAACACAGAACAATAACGACCCTGTGGCAAAGAGCACACTGGTCCGGTTAAAAGCAAAAATAAAAAAATAGATTGAAAAAGATGGGCTGAGATCCATTATCGACATGAGACAGAAATTTTTTGATGAAGGCGACTCTGATTATTTTGTGAGTCATCAAACTCATTTGGAATCGTATTTTAGGTACCTGTTTTCTTGTTATGAGAATGCAAGACTCAAAGAAAAAATAAAAGACCTTCCTTTTGCAACTGCCTTGTATTGGTTTGAATCGATTATCATGCAGGAGAGACCTTACGATTTAATGATACATATGGCTAGATTGACACAATTGAGAGAGAACACAAACAGCAAGAAAAGTCTTGTTCTCCTAGGACCACCTAATGTTGGCAAAACGTGGGTCTGTGAATGGTTGAATTGGAACAACAGGGTTGGCCATCTGAACATTTCGGCCAAGGGCATAGGAAAAATGAGCCCTTGCCTGGATCATCCAGTTGTATTATTCGACGAAGCACCAAAATGCTGGTTAAAAGGGAAGAGAACACTAATGCTGCAACTGATGGGAGGAACAGCTACAACGGTAGATGTTCACGGAACGACTGTGCCTTTGCTTCATCCTCCTCACGTCGTTGTTACCTGCAATAACTTGCCTGCAGATGAAGTGCAAGGATGGACATTCACGAAATCAGATCTTACTTGAGAAAACCTGGTGATGTTCTTCCAAAGCCCTACAATTATGAAATAGTAGCTGGTTATCTGATGAATAATTATTCGTCCATCATGAACAGACAAGTTCCTTGCATGTGCATTGAAATTTCACATGGACCATGTTCTGTTTTTTCTTATCCATATTAAATTGGATTTTGTAAAATTTATGAGCCATAAATAATGATCTAATAATATATTAAATACGTCAATTGTTTTTGTTATTGATACATTTTGAGCAGTTGCAGCACTTTGGTCGTCTTTCTCTAAATGAATAAAAATATATATAATAATTAGCAAAAAAAAAAGAGGAAATGAGATTTAAAAAACTTACTTGTTATTTTTTGGTATGTCTATATTATTTGATCTGGGAATAGGTTGTCCCAGAACCTAAGAAGATGCTGTCATCGTCGGTGTTTCCCCCCCTTCTTTTTGTTTTTTTCCTGTTTCCATCTGTGTCACACACAAACAAGGAATACTAAAAGTCTGATTCAGGAATCAGGAAACAGGATAACCGGTATCCGTAATTAACACTTTTTTCCCTTATAAAAGGCATTTACTTTGCATCGACTTTTTCACTTTATTTGTTGTCGACTATGTATCAGATTAAAGCTTTGGAAAAGCAGCTGCGTGGATTGCAACAGAAAAAAACACAAAAGAAAAAAAAACAATGTAATACTACAACAAGCAGTATTGACAGCAGTAGCAACAATAATAAACTTTTGAAACTCGAAGATCCACAGACTCTTCAGTTTGCTCCTTTGGATGCACATCAAGTGGCAGCTCTGCACACTGCAGGAATAACGTCTGCACTCGTGGACCACATTGCTGATGGCACCCATTATTCTTTGATGGGTCAAATAGTTGGAAACAATGTTGCCAACGTTCTTGCACGAAATGCAACAAGTGATGATATTGGAAATATAAAACCTGACGAGTTTGCTGGATTGCTTTCGCAAGATGCCCCTCCAATACCACCCGAAGAAGGTGTACTCGAAGTTGGCGAATTGACCAAAAAAATGGACGTCGAATGGAAACCAGTGCAAGTTATAGAGCAAGAAGTGATTGTAGAAGATGTTGTAAAAGTGTTGCCATTCAAAATGCGAAAAAACGACAAAGAAGAAGAAAACGAGTACGAACCTTCTCATATCGTGGACACGATCTTGGATCTAGGCATACATTCTACTGCAGCTGATCAGGCAGGAAGAGTTCCATTCACAAGAATTCTTGCAATCGAGCACGAAATAACCGATCCAGGTACAATCGAATTTGAACACAACTTAACTGCTGCAGGCGATCTGATGGGATCGCATAGGTACACTTACAGGATTCCATACAAAGCTCACAATTCGGAATGGGCATTTGTACCAAAAGGAGGTATGAGCGAAAAGCATCCGAAAAGCATCCGAAACAATCAACTCCTTTGCCATTTGGAATCATTTTTCGACTACCATTCCAGTTACATTCACTGCATATCAAGACCGCATAAGAAAAGGAATTGTTCCAGACGAAGAAACAGAAGAATATATTTCGAATGAATCGACAGAGACAGAACAACACTATCCTGGAGTTGTCGTCTACGAATTGCTCATGGAAAGATTGGAAAATGTCGAATTGCTCATGGACAGGGCTTCGATGGAACCTGATGCTTACATCGAAGACACGGTAACCGATTTAGGAAAATTCAGTGCCGTTACAAAAATCACAGAAACGATAAATTGTTCCTTTAAAACAAATCCCTTCGAAGCAAAAAAATGCGACTGGCCCGACTGTCCGTGCACCAAAGACAATTCCACGTACAAAGAAGCGATGCCAGCAACAACGCTGCTGGTGCCTGCAACCAATCTAGATGTGGGAGATTCGGTTATTGACATAAACGAAGTAGAAGTAGCTGAATCTGTTTCTGGTACTGTTTATTCTTTTGGGACACAAAAACAAAATGGTAGTAACAGAGCATTTTCTGATTTTGCGAAAGAATCTTTGATTGGAAGGCTGAGTCCTCTGTCGATGCTTTACCTATCTGACAAATTTGACCTGTCTGTGCCTCTGGCATCGATGGCAAGCTACACGGACTCGCAGCTAACGTGAACGATTTTTCTTGGTGGTATGGAATTATTAAATATATCAGTCCTCCAAAATACACCCTGCGTGTGAAGTTTCAAGTTGGATGGATAACGCAGGATAATTTCAGAACTCTGTTTGCATTCGACTACTACAACGACAGACCCGAAATCATACAAAAAAATTTGTTGGAAGTATCCTACGGTCTGATGCCTGCGCTTCCAGTGAACAAAGTACGGATGCTACACCCTATTCAGAAAAAAGTTGCAAGAGATGGCCGACACTACAACCAACATGCACGTTCAGCCACTCACAAGTCCCCAGGACAGACACTGACAAGTGCACACAAAATATATCCCAGAAGTTCGCTGTATCGAAATAAACATCTCCCTGTGAAAGGGAGCAAAGCGATGAAATACAAACTCAAAATATCCTACTCGACCAGAATGCCTCCGTTTATAGATGGAAGTACTTCTTTTGGGCAATACTGGATAAGAAATATAGACGAAAAAATCAAGTCAGAAAGAGATGATTACATTTCTGTTTATAAGAACATCGCTGCAGAAAAGAAGAAATCCAATAACGATGACGACACCGACATCGACGACGACATGCAAGAAGAACAGGAAGACTGATTTAGAATAAAAACTTTTATCACGTGATGATACATGTACATCCTATGTCTACTATAAAAGAGATGCATTTTCTACCTTGTCATTTTTAATGTTGTAATCATGATACAGTTGTAATCATGATACAGCAACAGCAACCCAGAGTAATCTATAGGCATGATTATAATACCTATCCAGCTAGCACAGTCAGGACTTTGCTTGGCAAACGAAAATTAGATTTGATTGATGCTGCAATTAGAGCAAAAGAAAACGGATCTGAAATTCACATATCGGGTATACCCATCAGACCATCTGTATTGCACAAAGAATTAACCTGTACGTTGCGACATTTCATTTAGGAAGTCACAGATGAATACAAATTAAATGATGTGGACTTGATGTATTGCGAAGGCTTTTGCAACACGAGTACAAGATCTTCTCCTGGAAAAATAATAATGACAAGAAGTGTCCGAGTTGATAACGATGGTTTTATACATTTAGATGGAGGGAACACTTTTGGAAGAGTCCATAATAACAGAGGAGGGCCCAGGGTTATTCGTGCTGGGCAAACACTCCTTGCAGGTGGCATGAACACATTGAGAAAAGGATGGACAATCTGTGTCAAAGCAAAACCTTTTTTCGTGGAAGCAACATTCGTATGCAATGAAAAAGGAAGAATGCGATGCATAGAAAGAAAAATTCCCAAGGTGCACATGTACATGTTGCCTGAAAGTCTAATTATTCAGTGGTACAAGGAAGCATTTCGAACCGACCCTCCTCCGGCAATGGAGCCAGGGGATATGTTGGTGTCACCTTTTGACAAATTATGGGGCAATTTCGTCAAAAGAAATAGGAAACTTACCGTGCACAAACCGTGCACAAACAGTGGGATCCTAGGAAAGTTGCTTTAGAAGAAGAAGAAATTATATTCAGGCGATCTTACAGTATGGTAAATTTAAAAAAAGTCAGAATTAAAAACATTGTTCGGTTCTCTGGGCCACTACACTGATGTTAGACCGAAATATGCCCACGTTGATGATCCTGATGATAACTTACAACGATTTCCACTGGAACAAGTCGAAGAAGAAGAAGAAGAAGAACCTGACAGCCAAGAAACTGTCGTATACAACAACGATTCCGAAACATCCTATCAAGATGCTCAACCTCAACACACACCTCCTCAACTAACGCTGGAACCATCAACATCTTCTGCTCAGTTGTATTCACAAACTACACCTCAACCAACACCATACAGGCATATGAAGAAACAATCCACTTTGGACAATGTGCTCGGCGAGTTGTACGCCTATATGCTGTCTGGCATTAGTGAACAACAGCATCATTCGATAGAGGGTGAACCGATTGAAATGCTAAACAGATTTGCATATTTAACCGGTACAGTTAGAGACTTTCGTAATTGGTTACAATCTGCATACAAAAAAAACAATAACCGATTTTGCAATATCATAATGACGTGCCTATACAACTTTCAACCTTTGATAGAAGAATATCAACCGAAAACAGTGTGGGATACGTTTGTTTTACTTTATTACATTGCAAAGAAACAACATGTAAATCAAGTGTATTTTCCAGTGCCTACCGGATGTCCTTTTAAAACAACCGAGCGACTGATGGGACAATGGATTACTCTTCGAATGCGTAATGGCGATCTGAAACAGCCTGATGTTTAACTTTAAATGTAATTAACACATACATACACATGGCTCTAACTTTCCTATATAAAGCATGGATTTTTTTGTTATCGATTGACTTTTCTGTTGTTCCTAAATAATATTGTCATGGAAAATAAAAGTGTAAAAATTGAAAAAATTAAAGCCAGGATAGCTAGTCTAAAGCACACAAAGAAAAAACGAAAAGGATTTTTTTGTGTCAACCACCCAGACATAGCATTGATAGCAAGCAAAATCGGAGGAGCCGACCCAAAAGAAGTGTATGAAAGATATTTTTTGAGCACCGATGGCAAAGGTATACTTCAACCTAGCAATTTCGGAATTGATCCGAATGCTGAAATGGACGTTGAAAAATATTCTGACGACGACATGTCCCATGTGCTTGTCTTGGGTGGAAAGCATACTCCTGCAGCCGTGGCAGCTGTTGACGTACTGAGCATTGCAAGTACTATGATGCCTCCTGACAAGAACGAGCAGACCGTCAAGCAAATTGCAACCACTGTGTCTAGCCAAGACCTGACAACAAAAGGAGGTGAAATTTACAATTCTGCACTTTCAGTTCTCAGCGAAGGAAGCAAAAAATAATAAAGACCAAATGAAGATGCAACCATTGCATTTTCAGGAAAGTGGCAACGACATAAAAGAAACTGGGGCAAAGATAACATCCATTTTTGCAGAATGCAAAAACGTGACTATAGATGCAGACGAAGCCTCACTGGCAGCAGCAGGATACAGAAATCTACATGAAGATAGTAGTGGAATGCATCCCCATGAAAATCCCTACGACGTAGATGACATTATGTCTGACATTTACATGGGACCCAGGGAACAGTTGTTGCGAGCGGGTGGAGTGATTTCAAAACCACCTCTATTTGTGGAACTCAAACAAAATACCAAACCAGCAATCATTGGTAATTTTGGGGCACACAGAGAAATCATGAAGCAATCGGGAATCACGGGTGTGTATGCAGGTTATTTGGGGGAAGACGAGCCAGTCGCAGTGTCCCCTTCGACAGAATTTCTCGAGGACGAAAAAATACTAAAAAAACTAAACAAACCAGAACACAAGAAAAGTACCATTAGCAAAATAACAGGAATTGTTGACAGTGTCTCAGGAGTGTTAGGCCCACTTGTGTCAATTGCATATATTTTTGTATAAGAAATAAAATATATTATTGATTGAACCATCATCATTGTGAAAAGACAGACAATATAGTAAAAATTGTAGGGAAATGGTAACATAGAACCAGGTGTCACTGGAACATGATAGTTTTCTATAATGGAAGAAGAATGTTTTTTTGTAAATTCTTCTTCATGGTCTATTATTCTTCCAGCAAGAAGAGGGGGTACGTCACCGATACAGTGCTTTTTCCTCAAGTAATCCAAATCATACGGCATAAACACGCAAGAAGGGGAAAAAGCAGGACAGTCACAATAGACCAAATAACAGTGTTTGTCCAAAATGATATTTGCCATCGTTTTTTAAATCGTTTCTGTTTAAAAAAAACTAAAAAATGTTTTTTATAGATTTGTATGCTCCTCCCATTTCCTGTTGATATTTACTATTTATTCAGCAGTCAGACAGCCTAGTTGTCATAAGTTCAGTTTTTGAATTATAACAAACAAATAAACCATGTCTTCTTCACCACCCCAGCCAACAGTAATACCACAGGCAAAAACCTGCTGGTTTACCTCCCCAGATTTGTTGAATGAAAAAGCAGTCAGCTTCTCGCTAACGAGAGAAGTGCCAAAAGAGGAAGGAAAAGAACAGAGTGTGTACATTCTGGATGGAGGACGCTATAACAATCATAAGTGCTCGTGTGTAAGATTCGAACGTACAGACGAGAAATTAGTGACCGTGTGCGTGTCTGGAAAACACGGAAAATGTTTGCTATGTTTCAAAGGCATTCTTGTGGGTGAAGATGATGATACCGACAATTATCTATTTGAAGGCATTTTGTTGTATTTTGCAAATAACAAATCAAAAAAAAAATCGACAAAGATCATTTGGGAATCTCACTTGGTTCTTACTGCCAAATTCAGAGAATGGCCAGATCTAAAAGACATTGATACAATCACCGAACAAGATGAAACCAGAGGTCCATTCAATAGGTACATGCAGTGCAGGCAAAACAGGAGCGATCTCGAATCAGAACATGGAATTTATGTTGCTGCATCTGGAAAATTGCCCAGCATCTCACCGCTGGCTAAAGTTATTGCTGGCCTGTTCCTGCACACTGCTGACGACATAACTAAATTCTTAGAGGAACTTTTGGGAGTGAGCAAAACCTCCCCGATAATGAAGCATGCCATGGATATCTACAGGTCAGCAGGAAATGCAACAGTAGACCAAACCATGCTTGCCAACGAAAATACAGAAACAAATATCACCGTGCCGTCTAAGAGACAAAGGGTAGACGACGACGGACAAGAAGAAGCAATGGACTAAGACTTCAAACTGAAAAACATAACTGTTATGATACATAATAGCATAGAGGTAGTAGACTTGCATTTTTAAAACATTTAAATATGTTTTTTATGTATATAAAAAAACTGGGTCAAGTCAAGCATGTCTTAAAATATGACAATATAAAATCAATACAAAAATTAAATTAATAAACAATAACAATATAATTAAGTCTAACATAAAAGTAAGTTCAATTTTCATTGTCGTCTTACTGAAAAATTCGGGTTGATGGACTCGTTGGAGAAGGTGGTGGTGGTAGTGTTGAAGAAGAAGAATTCTTAAGAAAGGCTTTCACTATTAAAATGGAAAGCAAACCCACGATCATTACAAGAATAAATAATATAAACAGACACACAAGAAATTGTTTATCCATTATAACAAGAAACTGCTTTATGGAGAAACTTGCCTTATTTAGTACCACTCCCAAAACTGCAGAAGAAATAAACCGAATAATGAATAATAATAACTTTCCACCACAATAATACCTTTACTTCTCTTTGTCTTGGCAGCTGCATGCAGCCGGGGGGGGGGGGGGGGGGGGGGGGGGGGGGAACAGGAGACAGAAGGGAGCCGGAAAAGGAGGAAAAAGGAGGGGAAAAAACCAACAAAAAAACCTTGAGCTCCTCCTCCCTCATTCATGATGCCTTGTTGTTCCCTCCTTCCTACTCTGATCATCAATCAGAGTTACAAGTACATGTAGTAAAAAAAAACACACACACACACAAAAAAAACCAAAAACACACAACCACATCCCACACATCACAGGAGACCAACCAGCCAGCCAGCCAGGCAGGCAGGGCAGGCAGGCCAAGCCCAGAGATAGAGGCGATAGATTAGATTAGATCAGATACAGGTACCTCCTCAAATTTAGTCCTCAAAATGTAAGTCCTCAAAATGTAGCCCTCCTGGTCCCACAAAAACACACACACACACACACACACACACCCCAACAGTGCTGCCTGAATCAGGAAACAGGACAGGCATGCAAGAGGGAAAAAGAAAAAAAAGAAAAAAAATTGGAACAAAATATCAGACCTCGATTTTAAAATCAATTACCAAAAAGGTGCCAATTAAAAACTGCCACTCCAAACCAATCAACACCATTCGACAAACACACTCTAACACATGCATGCCCGGCAGCCGCCAGTTCAGGATTCAGGATACAGCAAACAGGACATAGACATTCTTCGGCTTTTAACATTCAACATGCTTTTTAACATGGTGCTTGCTTGCTTGCTTGAGTTTAAGTTTAACCTTCAGCTTACAATATTTTTACCTTGGGATGGAAACCTTGGTTGGGGGGTGGGGGAACTCTATTTTAACATGGATTTTAACCTTCTTCATTTTTACCTGGGGGTTTCTTTTAACTATATTTTACCCTTGATCTTGGGCCAAATTTCCAAAGACCTTGACCCCTGAATACAATTGCAATAACTGTAAAGGAAAAAGAAATTGTGACGTTCCTTTACCAAATGTACAGGATTCAGGATTCAGGAGCAACTTTTGTGTTCAGAACTCTCAGAAATTGGACAGGAACGAAGGGTGAGAACCCTAATTATATTTTTAATTTAACTATTGTGTAATGCATTGGTTGATACATTTTCTATAGTAACTATATCGTAAAATAATAAAAGAAATAAAAACATGAAAGAAATAAACAATATTTTAGTACGTAATACATAATAATACTTAATAGAGGTCTCACCCTTCGTTCCTGTCCAATTTCTGAGAGTTCTGAACACAAAAGTTGCTCCTGAATCCTGAATCCTGTACATTTGGTAAAGGAACGTCACAATTTCTTTTTCCTTTACAGTTATTGCAATTGTATTCAGGGGTCAAGGTCTTTGGAAATTTGGCCCAAGATCTTGTACTAGCTGGTGCTGTATAATTTCTGAATGTGATCCCAGAAAGACAAACCTTTTGTGGAAGCATAACAATGTCCCGAGTGGTAGCCCACAGGAGCACTATAAAACAGCAATAGCCACCTTTCTCTTAGAGATTCTCTCCTGGGTCAAATGAACGACAGATTTTAAGAAGATCAATGTGATCCTCATGGCCTACTCCATTTTGTACTCTCTGTTATAACAAGAAGTACTTCTGCAAGCCAATCAGTTGACCGTTGTGTTTTTTGGAAAGTATATTTAATTGAGAAAGTGACCATCCTTTTCCAAAATTAGCTTAGAAAGTGGAAAGTACTCTGGTAGTTCTTGGTGTTGTGATAAGAATTCATTCACAAGTATTCACATAATTGCATGCACTTTTACCCATTTCTAGTGTTGAGGCAGAAAGGTCATTTTCTCTTCCAAGAAGACCACAGATTTATTTGATGTCTACTATGTATGAGTGACAAGTGTTTGTCAACGTCCACTATGAGGAACGAATACCTGTAGATGAAGTTTGTCGGGCATTTATTCAAGCCCACCATGATGACTTTTTCAAGCTTCAGTGTTTAATAAATGGTTTATTATTTTTATAATGGTTAATGATCTGAATTGTGGATGTTGGTGCATGCCTTGCCGCAGGTGGTGTTAAGGATGTGACTACAAAAGGTAAGTGTCACTAAAGGTGTGGCCACAACACCCCCTATTAAAAACTGCTGGATCTCCATAGGTTTATGTAATAACAGTGTAGGTAAAACTGCAATATTTTGTTGACATTCTTATTAAAATTGCATGAAAAATGTGAAACTAGGTCTTGAAAAAAGAATAAGTATAAGTCAGGTTCAACCACAAGTCCCAAATAAATATTATGCAACTTTCAGAAAACCAAGCTCAAGAACTCGTGTAAAAATCACCATCCTTTCAAGTAAGTCATCAACCTCCTAGACTGGTCCTATTTCTAAAACCAACCTACTTATACTATATACCAATACCGCAGAGCTGTATCCATGGGAGTTTGGGGGGCAGTGGGAGTCGGGATGCTAAAACCCTCTCATAATTATTGACTGCATGGCTGCAATGTCACAGTTAGGAAGATAGGAAGATGCAGTAACTAATTATCAATTAAAAGCTGACGAATGAAGGGAGAGCTGTCTTCAAGACATCACCAACTATCACCTCCAGCTAGAGGGTGGCTAGGCTGATGGGAAGAGAGCTCAAATAAATAGATAGGCCACATAAGCATTGTCAAATACACCATTACATACAACTATAATACACACAGTGTGTGTATATAGTGCATATTTATGTTGCTATACATATAATGTGATAAATATAACCACTCACACATGCACCACACATATATAACTCTCACACACATGCACATCCAGTTATGACATATAACTCACAGACACACACACACCTACACACACTACGTACACACTCACTCACAAAACTCATACAAATAACTCATACCCACATAATTATTATACCTAGAAACAAAAATCCATACCACAAACACACAAACACACAAACACTCACACACAGTATATACCACTCACAAACACACACCACATATACACACATGTGCACACAGGATTACTTAATTAACTCCGCACAAGAACTATGTGCATTAGTAACAACAAATTTGAAGATAATTTGAATGGTGGTCTTTTATGACTTTGTGTTAGGAAAGCATACAAACACCTCGCAGTGGAACACCCCTATTAACATCTGCATATTAACATTTCTCAAATATTGCAAGTGCCAAATGATATCTTTAAAGCTGATACAAACAACATTGAGTGAAAGCTCTCTGACATGCTGTCAATATCAGTTCAGTGTGTGTGTGTGTGTCTGTGTGCATGTAGGGGTACTGTGTGATGAATTTCTACTGCCTGAAAAAGGTCATCAGAATGAGGAACAATTATAGGATTAATTATATCCAATTAGCAGGGAAAGATTTCTTCACATGATTGTGTTAAGGAAGTAGTTTACGTGCAAATTACTTACAAAAGAGGAATGAAAATGAATGACATGTTGCAAAATAACAAGGAAATCACAGGTATGATCTCCCCAGCTCCATGCATGATAATTCATATTCCAGCCATAGTGTGAAAACTCCTTTTCCCGGAAGCTTGGAGCCTGTTGATGCCGTAACTCGGATAAATCGCTGTAACTTTGAAATTAACACCTGCTACTCTCCCACAGTTGAAAGTGATTATAAATTAATGAATTTAGAAGCATAGTTCTAATATTGACTGCTCTAGAAAATTTGAAATTGCCTATTTGGGTAAGGGAAATCTCCCAATATAATAATACCTTAGTTACTCTTCAGGTCCAGAAGTGAGGTAAGGGATCAGTATATGGCAGAGTCAGCATACAAACTGTGTGAAGTAGGTGGAGATATAACTTCCTAAACTGGAAATCTTATGGGGGGGGGGGGTAGAGAAAGGCATATCCCTCACTCAATATGTCTACATGGCTCATGGGCATAGGCTCCAACTTTCTGAAAATGTTATCCTTGACCAAAACCACACCCACCACTAAGTAAAGCCACACCCACCAACTATGCCCATATATACTTGACCACAAAATTATTGTTTACTATACAGTATTGAATGAAAGTTTTATTTATGCTCGAACACTGAGCAAGACAAGCAATTAAACAAAACAAAACAACATTAATATATCAAGTCAGCAACTCGGATTCAGGTCAGGGGGAGGGGGTATCGGGATTGCTAGTAGCTAGCTATTGATACTGATTAATTTTAATGACTGAAGAGTAGCCTTTTTGCATTTGGAAAGTAGCTCAGAAGGAAGTTTGGTGTCGTAACAGCACTCCTCACTGTTAAACTTCACACTCATAATAGAAGCAATAGTGGAAGGCTTCAAACTGGGACGCTGATCAGTGTGGATCTTTCGAAGAATCGAAAATCCACGTTGAGAGTCAGCATTGGGCACTTGAATTGTCAATAGACCAGTCATCAGCCGAGACAAGCTAGGAGATCTCTGCTCCCCATCTAGGGTCTTGATCTTGCTTACTTCATTCCAGTACTTGCCTGCTCTAGGTTTCTTCTCGCCTGTGACAGACTTATAATAGAAGCTGTCAAGAGAAAGATCAGGGAGATCATCTGGTGAAAGAGTGAAATCCATGAACTCTTCCCGCAATCTATCAACTGAGCTCGAATCAGCTAAACCTAATTGCTTAAACCTCCTAGCAAGAGAAGCTACGGTGCTGAAGGAGTAAGAGCTGACTTGAAGGGGATTAATGATGCCCAAGTCCTTCAGTATAGTGTCTCTTCAACATTTTCTGAAGTGTCGCCACATAGAAACTACGGATGGCACTGAAAATTGGTTTGAGATCCTGCTCTTCCTCGAGTGCAGAGATGTACGCCCAATACTGTCTCCTAGCCCTAGATTCTCGTCAGGTAGTTGCCCTGTACTGCCTAGGCTGAGACGAACAAGATTAGCAAGAATAACCTCAGGCTGCAAGATGTTACTGGCATAAAGACAGACAAGCCGATTCATTTCCGAGTACAACTGGCAGGTGGTATTTTGAGTTGACTTTTGAAAAGTCTTATCCATAGATGGCAGAATATAAGAAAGGAAAAGGAGGAAGGTCTTGTAAGGGTTTTTTGAAGTCGCCCTATAATGCTTTTGACTTTAGCACTTTCTGCCTCTTTACAAGAGAGAAAGTAGGACAATAAGCCATCATACTGAGCAAAATATCGCCCAACACATCTTAACAGACTCAACCAACGAGTTGTACACATCTTCAGAATCGTCTGAGGCTCAGAAGTAAATAAGGAAGTCCAAAGATCGCAAAAATCTTGCTTTCTCTTACTGCTATGAAAGAAGTAATAGAACACCTCAACGAAAAGCTGATCAATATCTACAGGAAGGGCTTGCATACCAGCTTTTACAGTTAGATCAGTGAGATGACAAATACAGCCTACATCTAAAACAACAGGGCACTCCTTCCTTATCAGTTTGTGGACCCCAGAACGTGCCCCTTTCATCACATTCGTGTTGTCAGACATGAAAGACAAACATTTGCTGAAGTCCAAACCATGACTACCAAGTGACTGCTTAAGAGCAGAAAAGAGGTTTATTGCTGTGCCTATATTAACTACTGGCATGTCCAGAAATCTGGTGCGAACGTCTCCTACACTAGAATCGAACACACGAACAAGTATTATACAGGATTTGTCCGTCTTATCATTTGACTCGTCCATCATGACAGAGAAGAAACTAGACATGCTGTGAAGGGTATTTTGAAGATAGTGGGGAGCTAAAGCTTCCTTTGACTGCTGCAGTTTTAGTATGGCTATATACAAGCAAACTTTTTTGCAACTTCTGAGTCTGGGAACATCCGATTAAACAATTTCGTGGCATGGTCGATAATTTTAAAAGAAAGATTGTGCTCAGCCACAAACTTGCACCAAAGAGACTCAGCTTCTATAGTAGCCTGGGCTTAAAGTAAGATGCTACTGACCTGGACAAAGATGCGTAGCCATATCAATATGGCGTTTTCCTTGTACATGTGTGACTACATCATGTCGTCCACAATTATATACGCTGAAATCAGAGGAACATATTGAGCATCTTGCGTAGGTAACACCTATACAGAGGTTACATATACTTGTAATTCAACAACTTTGCTGTACAGAACCCGCCACAGGGGCCTCCACATGCGCCTGGGGTAATCAAATATGAAAAGGTATTTTGGGGATTTTAATAGCTAAACTAAAAAAAAAACCTCAAAAAACTAAATATTGTAAGCCTTTTTCTATTTTTAAACAACATAAAATTTGATAATCAGTACTCCCCGCATTACCATAAAGCGTAAATATCACTTAGATCTACAAACCTTTGGAACTCCTATTCCTGGAAATTCATGCACCCACTTAGGATCAAAGTGACTCATCCGTTTGTGCCTTTTAGACGAAGAAGGCTTTTAGACAAAGAAGGATGCATAGATTCAGAAGTTATCTAGTCACTTGAAGAGCTAGAACTGGAGGCCATATTTAGTTGCTGTCTGCTGAGCCATGTGCTCTTCAAAAATGCAGATTTTAATCTAATCATCAGGCCACATATAACCACTTCCTTGACAAACAATAGGGCTCCACTTAAGCAATCCTTGACCCTTGACATACCTTGACTGTCAAGGAAGTTCTTTGATGGTTGGAGCCTATGCATGGGTAACCAGTACATCAAGGAGTGTACACTAGCACTAACTGTATTGGCTTGGCATCTATTTCAAAATAGTGGAAGACAAAAATCAATAATTACTCCCGTATGTACTTCTTTATCTTTATCCTCATTGGGCACTCACACAGATAAATCAGGGAGGGTGTGGTCATGAGGAGAGGGACAGGGAGAACATAGCCAGCTAATATTCCACACCCTTTGGCCATACCCATGCCATTTTTGTGTAGTTTAAATAACTCTGGTTAACTTCTTTATCAATCTGTCAGGTATTACAAGTGTTCTCTTCAACCTATGATTTCAAACAGGATAAAACTCGAACCTTAAACCATAACAAACCTACAGAATTTCCCCTTTGTGAACATGCTATATATAACACTAGATATTTATAGCTGCATATGCCCAGCAGACTGCTGTAATGTTATAAAAGCTTCACCTCTGGTATGGGGAGGGAAAAATGGTAAGGGAAATAAATTGGCTGACGATCGGATTATCCCATGGAGGGACTTTTCTAGGCCTTTCCTACTTTCTATAAGCCGAGGGAAGCTGTAAAGGTATCTATGCATGCTGTAAATCACTTTGAGCTGTGGGATAGTAGCAGTTCTTAAATTCTATATATCTGAATTATGGCACCAACTGGTTCCAAGCTACCCAGATAAGGAAGTTTCACACTAAAGCCGGCATTACCTGACCATTACTAATTAATTGTTATGCGCATGGTGCCAGAACACATAATAACAGATAAAATGTTCTCTGCTTCCGTAATTGCCAGTGGGACGGCTTCATTACAATATCATCTGTGTGACTTTATATGATAAGTATCGATTTCTGCATCTATGGTATGAATGTAAATCTTCCCAGAGCTCTAATTTCCATGGTGTTGTATCTGACATGGAGTTTTGTTTCTTCACTGCTTTAACTTACAGTGATACACTATCCATGTGACCTCGTATGGTAGGAATATAAATTACTGCACCTTTGGATATCTAATGTGTAGTACATATATAGTTACAATTTCCACTGTTTACATCTGACTTGAAATCCTCTTTTTCCAATGTCTGTAATGAGGTGGGTACTCACCCTTATTCTGTTTCCTCATTTTTGCCTTGTTAGGAACTACCAGATGTACATAATTATGCATGGATATTAAAATTGGAAATTAATTGATAGCCAGCACAATTAATTCTGTTTTACCTGCAGATAGAAGCACCATTCTGGAAATAAAAGTTTGGGAAGGTCCATTTGCACGATATGTCAGATTCACAGAAAGTTCATCATTGGAAGGCAAATACAATAAATCTGCAATTTGGAGTAAGAATTGGTGTCCTTGAGGTAGGCAAGCAAAAGCTATGAGCACTATGTTGCACAGTGTCTACAACAAAAGTTAGAAGGAGAGAAACCTATCTAAGAGTACCTTCTTTCTCAAGAGCCAAAAAGTCGGAGTGATTTGCAGTAAGCATAATTGCTACTGTAGCTTTCCTTAGCAGCTAGGCTTACAGAAAGTAGCCATGACAGTAAAATGCCAATTTTTTTCCTTACCATTTTTCCTGCCAGACCAGAGGTAAAGTTACAAGTCAATAACATTGCAGCAGACTACAGGGCATATGGAGCTAAAATAATTGCTGTTTAGCATGTTCAAAAAGGAGAAATTCTGCCATATGGTTCTATCCTGATTGAAATCATTCATTTCCCC
Source organism: Cladorhizidae sp. MBARI D1340-BT2 (assembly GCA_028752905.1). Classification (NCBI taxonomy): domain Eukaryota; kingdom Metazoa; phylum Porifera; class Demospongiae; order Poecilosclerida; family Cladorhizidae; species Cladorhizidae sp. MBARI D1340-BT2. The sequence continues at coordinate 9,414,375 of JAQNBH010000011.1, forward strand.
CCCCCCCCCCCTCCCACCAAACATACAAATCCCTTTTCTTTTCTTCCCACCCCCAATCCTTCTTTTTGCCCTATCCACATCTGGAAATTCTGTTTGTCTGTTCACTATAGTATATAGGCCCCCAGTTCAATCCTGCTGGAATCATTCAATGCATTACTAATTTGTCTGTTCGCTATTGACTGATCATGGTAAACTGAAAAAAGTAAAAAAATATGTGAAACTGCCTCTTAGTAGATCACTTAAAACAGCATAGTGGATACTTGCTATGTAGAGGGTACCTGCTTACAGTTATATATACATTTATTCTAAAGTTGATATACTCACTGTAGTTTTTTCCCCTAGTGGTGAGCCATTAGATATTCTTTCATATTCCACTCTTGGTATTTAGGGCACATGTGCAGTCCAATGGACAACAAGTCTAATATAAAGTACCAGATCACTGCACACATTTATGTTAATGGTCCTGATTTATATACCAAAATGTATTCAATGCAGTACGATATCTGGTGGTAGCTATTGTTTTACAATTATCTTTTAGAATTGCAAGTTGGAATGTGAAGTAAGATCACTCAACCAAACTTGTTCATGTAATAATTTACCAGCCTTAAGTCTTGAATGGCTAAGCAGCTGTACAAACACTACAACTAATATGTATTTAAAGTGTATGTTCATGTGAAGGGGCCTGAATACAAACACAAAAAACCCTTGAAGTAATGACTTTAGGACTTTACTGGAGCTCAAATGATAGATCTCTTTGTGTGTTCTCTTTTAAAAAGTTAAATGCAGCCAAAGTGGGAGTCCTCAAAATATATGTGCCTGAACTGTTTGTAGTTGTGGTTCCTGTTTGGAAAGTGCTAGCCAGTTGGTCTGTGGCTAGAGGAAGCCCCAGTAACATAAACATGCACCAAAATCCAACATTCCCAATATGACAGATTGTATACTATAACCAAAGGGGTATGTTCAATATTAAATTCATATAATTATAGTGAAGTGTATTATGGCAGACAGCAGAGAGATAATGAAAAATTGATAGAACCCAAGATCCATTATTTATCATTTGGAAAAGAAAAATCCTTCTTCTTAGCTTGACAATTGTAGGAGTGCTTTTATTGACATGAGAAGAGAGCCACTCTAAATCTGTGATATCTGGAATTGGATTCACTTGAATTAGTTTCTGTTGCTAGAATTGTGCTGTTACAGAAGTTGGGCAACAGCTTTAAAGAGTTCTATAGAGAGTTCAGTGAGGGCTATGTGCACAAAACCAACCAGGCATAACTATACTCTGATTTATTTGCCACTTCATAGAGGGCGACTAGGGTCTCAGAGAGCACACCATGAAGAGCCTACAAGTCCTGACTGTATTTCTATCTGGCTTTGCTGGATTAACCTAATATTAGCGTTCATTTTGCTGATGGAGTTGGCTACAGTTGCATGCATGTTCAATGTAATCTCAATTGTCTTTGTCAACAGATTGAAAAGGGAGCAACAGTCACGGAAAAAAGTTTTTTCCCCTCTGATCTGATTCACTTTTACAGTTTCTTTGCAGTGATGTTGGCATCATCTGATGCTGTAACCCGGATAGTGGCCATGACAAGGTCTGAATAGATCCCTCTACCTTCCTGTCTCTTAACATGAAAAGAAAAGCCACACCCAACTATCAATATGATATTTTAAGCTGAGCCGTCTTCTTGTCGCACTGAGCCTTGTGTCTTGTGTGTGCTCGGTAAAGGAATTTCAGTGCAGCTTTCATGAGGTCTGCAGGGTAGACTTCAACTGTGACTGGTTCTGCTGGCAGGATTGTAGTCTTCAGTTATGACTTGCAATCCCATCCAAAGAGGAGAAACAAGGGCTTCTCAACAGTGGAATCATGTGGATTATTCCTACATTCCCATTGCAGGTCTGGTAGATATCTATCCTACTGGACCCTTTACCGAGAAACTGTTTTGTGTGCGGCATGGTCTTCAGCTCACGATTAAATTGTTCGAACATGCTATTGCATTCTGGATAATATGCTAATGCATTGATTTTTGGGATTCTGAGTTAATTATGTTACATCTGGTCTGGGACTACAAATATCACCGGCCACTTTGTAAACATATCCTGGGAAAGAGTGACGTGCTTGTTTCAATTCTGCATGCAGGGCAGATCCATTATGTACACACACCTAGATCTGTAAGGCTCACTGCACTGGTGTGGGACTCAGGTATGACCTTCACTGACCTTCTCCTCCAGTTACAATGGCATATTCAGGACAGTTCTTATAGAATTCCAGAACATCTGAAAATGGCAAATGTATCCTCTCTCTCGTAAGTGACAAGGGTCCTCAACTTTCTTCCTGTTATCTTGACAATGATCAATGTAGTAGAGTATGCCATCCACCAAAGTCAATAGCAACTCTCAAACAGCCAACTTCTTTGCTTAAATGCTGTCGTGCCATCCTCTCATTGCTGAGAAACTCAATAACTTTGTGTAATTAAGGATCCTTGTCTATTCGGCTATAGAAACTGTTGACTTCTGCAAAGATTCGGTGGCTACATCTGAAGAACATTCTTTCTACTTCCCTACACAACAGCAACTTGCATTTCTCCTTCTGCTACAGAGGGTATTAGCAGCCACATTCTCGTGTCTGTTTTGTTAAGTAATCCTCACATACTTCACCTGCTGTACAGTCTAGTTCACCAGCAGGCATGCTTGTCTGTGGGGTTAGGAGTCCCTAGGACAGCCTTCACTGCAGAGTGGTCAATCTGGTCATGGCAACTATTGCCATAGCCCACACCACAGACAATGTTTCTAATCTAATTCTTCTCAGAGGAGTTGAGGAATCTACTTGTATAAGCTACTGGATGCATATTTGGATCAGTTGTTCTTGAGATAAGACATCTCTTCATCTTGGATTGAGGCATCTATTTTCAGGGTGAAGTTTGGGTCAAATGCAGGATAAGCAAGCAAATGTGAGGTAACCATACAGCTGTCCTTTGTCTGTCATGAAAGTTTCTTCACCCTTTATTGAGAACAACTATGGTACATATTTTGCTGTCATCGATGTAGTGGTTGGCTATCTTTGAATATTTTGGGATTAATCAGCAATCACTTATAGATAGACCCAGGAATCTCTGAACATCATGAAGATCCTTTGGTGTGGGGGAGCTCTCATACACCTTTTGTAAGTTGGCAATTTGTCTTCAGTCCTTGTTTGGTGATAAAATCACATAAGTGCTCAACTTACACTTTGATGAATATACACTTCAATGGTTTCAACTTCAGGTTGGCTTCTCTCAGATGATCGAAAACTTGGCTCAGATGATCCAGGTGCATTGATAAGAAAATCAAAATTTCATCAATATGTCCATCTTTTGGGTTTAATCCTTCTAAGATTTGTTGCAGCGTCACTGAAAAATGGCAGGAGCATTCTTGAACTTGAAACTCATACAGACCCATTGATTGACATGCATCTTCCAGAATCTAGAAGTCCAGTCAATAGTCGAGAAGCACTGGGCATCTCTAAGTTGGTGGAGTACATTGCCGATTCATGGTAGTGGAAAAGCATCATGCTTGATCACAATATTTAGGCACATGTGATCGAAAAACCTGCGGTACATGCCTTCTTCTTGATGATCACTACAGGACTAGACCAAGGAAAAAATGATGGTCGTATGACTCCATTCTGTTGTATCTGTGTAAGTTGTGGTCACCTCCTGATATACTGTGAATGTTATCCTCCTAGGAGACTGTTTTACAGGTGATGTTTCCCCAATGTCGATCTCAAATTTGTCTCCCCACACTCGCTTTCTTCCAAACTGAAGATATTATTATGTTCAGCATAGTAGTTCTTCAGAGGTTCCAGTTCAGCAGGATGCAGGTTGGGTAGTTTGTCTCTATTCAGTAAAAACTGTTTCCTCTCCTCTGGGTTCAGTGAGCAACTCTTCTAAGCAGTGTGCTACAATGAAATAGTTGTCTTTCAAGTGTTTGATATCTGATTCGTGATCTGCGAGGTCAGCAATTTCTTCATGACAATGCATGTTCCCTCTGGTAGTGACTGTGTGAATCTTACCATCTGAGTGCTGCCATTCTCTTCTCGAGTTTTCATGGCAGATTCTCCATCCTTCTCGCAGCATGGTCTTCAGCTCACGATTAAATTGTTCGAACATGCCATTGCATTCTGGATGATATGCTAATGGCATTGATGGAGATGAAAAGAGTCGCCTCTTTTTGTAGTGTGTCTGTAAGCTATGCTTCAGTGATATTCATCTGAAGTCTCTCCAATTCAACATCCTTTGCAGTAATCATCTCATCATAGTTGGCTAATTGGCATTCTCTTAAATTCACTCACTTGCCCTTTCTCTCTCTCCAATTATACACTCATCTTGCATAAACACTCTTTTTCTCTTTCTAGCTCATCAGTCGAGCCAGTTGTTATTGCTCCCAGCTCTTCATTAAAAGTAGTAACTCCTTCCGGCTTGCTCTGTAGCTCCCTGTTGGGAGCTACCACCTACCATAGCTTCTCTTCCAACTCAGTTAGGGCCTCATTGTTATTATTCACCTTCTCAGTCCTCACAATGTCTGTTTCTTCTCCTTCTCCATCATGTAGATTCGTTGCATGAATCACTCTGTTGTTATGTGATTCGATGTGGTGTGGTGCACTCTTTGGTCAACACGGGATTTGTTGTACTCCATTTTTACTACTATCATTGAAATAATCTACACATGCATATATTTACTTGCATACAAGCAATAGCTCTTTCCTTAATGAACTGTATTTACTACATGAGCTAATACACCATTGACCAGTATGACTGACTTACTCTATCTTCTATATGAAATTTCACTTATTAAGGTATAATCAGGTTAGTGGAATTTGCTTCCTAGGTCATCTTTTGCTTCATTCAGGAACTTGCTTCAAAGACATTACATAGAAGTTCATGGTGTGGGTGTCATTAAGTGGTTATGTGTATGACCTTGGGAACACATGTGTTCAGGCAGGAAATTTTAATGACCAGAATTATTAGTCTGTTCTTTGAACCTGAAGCACAAAGACAAACCTATTTCAAACCCAGACCAGGAAACTGTGCTCATGATACGATTTACAAAAACTGTTAAATAAAATCTTGTGGTTCTGTCTTTATAGCTCCTAGGTTCTGTTCACTTTAGTCTATGAATTTGACTTGCCGTGTAACACAAAAGATAGTTCTCTCTGTGTGCTCTTTTGTCCAAGTTACAGAGAGTCAAAGTTGGGCACCTCAAAACCTGCATGCCCAAATCTGGAGAGTGCTAGACAATTGAAATTAGTGCCAGTGGCTAGAGGAAGCTCTACTCTATACAATAAATGTTTTCATTAAGCGCAAAAACACGATTATTTCCTAAAATTCTATTTTCAAACTACACGCATGACCACCTACTCGCATTTTACTGCTTAATAAAACACTCATAAAATACTCATTCTGTGGAGTAGAGCTCTCTAGCCACTGATACTAATTTCAATTGTCTAGCACTTTCCAATTAGGAGCTAGAACTGCAGGTTTTGAGGTCCACAAATTTGACCTTTGGTCATAAATTTCCCAAATTTCCCCAGCTTTACATACCAAAAAGTGGCTAAAAAAAAGAAATGTACAATTCTCATTAATTTTTATATCAATTTAAAAATAAATCATTACAAAAATATTTTGAAGTGATAAACCTGGACAAGTGTATAACAGTTAATAATACGAGTCAACCTTCATTTCAGCAATAGATATTTCTTCGACTAGCTATGTATTTGCGGGAGAACGTATGCTAACATGAGATGACAGCCATTCTGAATCTGTGGCATTTGAAGGTGGACCCTCATATTAATTGTCCAGCCAGGTCTTGGTGAGAGAACTAAGCTCATGCTTTAGTTACTGAGATATAGACAATAAGTGTGAGAAATAACTTGAACTGAGTTAAGGGATAGTGAAACGGTTGGTTGAAATCAGAGGTGTGGAAATTATAGTGGTGAAATGATGCAACAACTAACCAGCTACACTTTGGTTTGTATTTATTACCACTTTGTAGAGGTCAAGTATGGTCCCAAAGAGCAGATCCTGATGAGTCTGCATTTCATTATTGTAATTCTGTCTGGCTCTGCTGGATCAGCCTCAGACAAGCGTTCAATTGGCCAATGTTAGTTGGCTCCATCTAGAAGGGTGTTCATCAATATTGTGTGCACCGAGAGTAATTGGTGTACATATTGTTGGAGCCTGAGTTAAGTTCTGCCAAACACAATTAAAAAATATATATACTGCATTGCAACAGTCTTGGCGAGTCCGTTGAACTTTTACCTATCCGCAAGTAGGCCTTGACAAATTATGCTAGCATAATTTTTAGAATAATAGGTAGCCAAAATAACTGAGAATTATGCTAGAATAATAGGCTAACATTCAGACCAAAAAATAAGAATAATAGGTAGCTACTTCTCTTATATATATATTTGGCTGTTCCTCTTGTGTTTTCTTGAGTTTGCTCTACACTGCATTGCGATTGGGGAAAGGGTCTGGCAGGTGATTTCAATGACAGCGTGAACTAGGTCATGTGCTTACAATATGGCAGAAGTTTCTATAGATTCAAGGGAATCAGAGCATGAGTCAAGCTTGGAAAGTGAAGAAAATTGTAGCTGTATTGTGAGCAGTGATACTGAGAGCAGCAATCAGTTAAAGTCAAGATCCGATTCTGATATTAGTGTTGTGTCTCTACTAAGCAGACTTCGCTCACCAACTTCTTCAGACTTGACTAGAGAAATAAAAATAAGCCAGAACCCTCCTCCTATCGGTCTAAAACGAAGTAAGGGATGTATAATTGAGAATCCAAAGAATGTTGTGCCAGTTGACCGTGTCAAGGCATATCCTGATGAACATTTCTCTGTAAGAAACAAAAAGCTATTTTGTTCTGCTTGCCGAGAGTAGTTGCCACCAAGAAAAGTATTTTAGAGTCCCATGTGAAATCCCAAAAGCATGAAAGAGGAAAGAAGAGGCTAGCCCAGAATGGTCAACATGAAGGTAATATTATTCAAGCTCTCAAAATATATGACAGCAAATTCCACCCTGTTGGTGACAATTCACCAGACTCAACTAGTGTGTAAGTAGTCACTGCAATGTTGAAAGCAGGGGCTTCACTCAACAAGGTTGACAGATTCCGAGATTTATTAGAGGAGCATGGATTCGCTCTCATGAGTCCAACTCACCTGCAGTAACTGTTGCCATTTATCCTTGATGAAGAAATTTGCCAGCTAAAGAATGAAATCACTGACAAACACGTGTCAATCATTTTTGATGGTACGACTCATGTTTGTGAGGCTATGGTCATTGTATTACGTTACATCACGAATGATTGGGTTATCAAGCAATGTGTTTGTAGTCTGATGCTACTTGCAAAAAGCATGACTGAGGAGGAAATTGCCTGTCAAATCATTATGGCCTCATCAACTGATTTGGAATCTCTTCACATTTGTTTGTTGCAGCAATGCATGACTGTGCTTCCGTGAATTCAGTAGCGATGAGGACAGTGACTATTGTGTACAATCATACGATTGTTTTTCCCATACAATTGACCATGTTGGGGAACACATGAAGACACCAGTGTTGGACAATTTCATAGAGCTGTTGTCAACCCACTTCAACCAGCCTCTAATAAGTCATAAAGCAAGTGCTTATGCACTATTGTTATGTTGTGCATGTAACAACACCCATTTGTTTGATTTTCCAGAATATAAGCCAAGGTTGTGCTCATGCTGACTCTGCAATATGCTGAAACCTTCCTTCACTTCTGAACTCTAAGTTATGATGCATTGGGAGACTTCCCAAACCCAAACGGGTAATTCCTGAAGCCATCAAGTTTTCTAGAGCAGTTGATATTAGAACTATGTTTCTAAATTCATTAATTTACAATCACTTTCAACTTGGGAGAGTAGCAGGTGTTAATTTCTAAGTTTGAGTGATATATCTGGATAAGGAAGTTTCACACTATAGCTTGAATTACCTGAATTGTCAAGCATGGATGGGGTGATTTCCTTGTTATTTTGCAACAGGTCGCATTTTATTTAACTTTCAGAGTAGTTTGCACAGCAACTACTCACAACAGTGCGAAGAAAATATTTTCCTGCTAATTGTTTGTTGCTCATTCTGAAAACCTTTTTCAGGCAGCAGAACTTCATCACAATGTACACATTCATGCACACACCAACACGGATTGAGCTCATGCTAGCAGCATGTCAGGTGACCTTAATGAGCTTTTGCTCAATCTTATTTTTATTGCTCTCAGCTTTAAAGATATTATTTGTCAATTGCAATCTTTCAGGAATGGTAATATGTAGATGGTGTAGGGGTGTTCCACCGTTAGGTGATCCTTGCAGCATGTGTTGGATCTCCCACATGCTGCTCTAATATCTTTGCTTGCTTTCCTAACATAATATCATACAAACTGTCTTCACACATACACACATAGCTCTCACGCATACATATGCATCTACACACACATTAGTCATGCACACATGAACCTACACACATACATACATACTCACAGACTCAAACAACTCATACCACAAAGGCACCTACTCACAAAAACAAAGTCATACCACATACACACAAACACTCGCATACAATATCACTCACAAACATGTGGAGGTACACTCAGTGATTGCCTCAGATAATATTAAGGCATTTTTTCCAATTTAATTATTTTGAGAGAAGTCAGCTCTTTTATATAACAGACTCGATGAGGTGATGAGAGAGACAGAGAGTCAGTGTGAGAGATTGGGAGAAAATGTTAGAGCTGTGGTTAGGGGAAGAGATCTTCACAACAGGTGTGAGTAAGTGTAGAGAATTTTTACTATAAAGAACATTGGCTACAATGTTAGAGCTTACGTTATGCTAGTAGCTTGCTAGAGGAACTGCTTCTAGCCCTGGAAAATGACTGCCATTGCTGACATGGAGATACTTTACAGAGAGAAGTGTCATTGTTCAAGGCCAAAAAGAGGATGCAAATGTCTAACAATAATATTGACAGCTATGTCAGGTTGCTGGATGCCAGACTAGCTTGAAAGCCCTCCTGAAATGGAGTATGGGTATCTCTGCTAGTAAATTAAATATTTAGACCCGGTATCATATCGAATTGCGTCCTACGTCCTACCCGGACGTTATTATTTAGAAAAAGCGTCCGGCCGGGCGTTATTATTTAGAAAAAGCGTCCGGGTGACGTATATAGATAAAGTAAATGCGTGTGGAAATGCGTCCTACCCTATCGAATAGCGTCCACCCAGCAAGACTTTCATTTTAAGTGCCAATAGACTTTCATTTGCATCCATTATACCATTATAAGTGTAGATATATCATATAACAAGTTTGATAGCAAATTGAATAGACTTTCATTTGCATCCATATAAGTGTAATAATATAGTAACTTTGATAGAAAGTTGATCCTCCTGGAGAACAAGTTTGATAGCAAGTTGCTTCAGGGAGCTACTGTAGGGAGCTGCTACAAGCCTTACACATCCACTGTTCCTCAACAGGTGGTTGAGTTAGGCCTACACACTCCTGGTGGAACCAATGATTGCAGCCATCGCAACTGATCATGTCCCCATAGTCTTCCGGCATTAAGCATGTGCAATATAGTTCAATCCGCTGGAACGGTAGTGAATCGCCAATGCAGAGAGATGTTTGGGCATCTGGGTCACTTTTTTCGATGAAAAGGAACTAAACTCTTACTGTGAAAACACCTAATAGACGGAATAAAATAAGATTGTACAATAATTATGTCATGTGATGCATATATAATGGGTCACCGATATATAACTGCTACTGTGCTTTATAATAATAATTTTATTACTTCATCAGGTGAGGACGCATTACTTTCGGTCGAAAATAAAGAAGGATGGATCCTTGCCTAGTGCCAAATGTAGTGCAAACGCAATGGCAAAAATTCCACAGTCAGTGGAGCCCATTTGCTGTTGCCATAAAGACAATCATCTCAGGATCTTCATCGTCGTTACCAGTGTTAACCAAGGGACGGTATATTTGGGCAATTTGGTGACTCAATGAAGAGCTATCATATGGCTGTCATAGATCCTGACTTGATCTCCCTTCGATGATGTAACACACCAGTGGTTCTCATCCACATTATGTAGCTGTATGGATTCTTGGTTTTGTGGGACAAATCCTATCCCTAGCCCTAGCCCTAGCCCTAGCATAATTCTGTGGAAAAAAAACAATTTTTAAAACCACTCAGGGATGGAAATTGCTCTTTGAGGATTCTTTGTGCAAGGTTCACATGTTCATCAGTGAGCTGTTTCCGAGGTCTTCCCTAATGCTTTTTGAAAATGTTAGGGTCTTCCTGGGCTGGGTGAAGTGGCAGTCTCCTGATCTCGCATGCTTCTGTGATGGCAATTTGTTCCTCAATCCCTTTACCAATTCTATGAAGGAAAATTGTTATGTAATGGAATTCAGACTTTTTTTGTGTAGGTTGGCATACTGCTTACCACTTCTCTTCAGAGGTCCTTTTAAAGGGACACTCTCTGCCACAGGAGTTTCGATCTGCCTTCCATTGGAATGCTCCTCTGGAGGCTGCTGGATATGCCTCTCCACCACATTCCCATCACTCTTGCTCATCAGAGTAGTTTGCACTAGATCACCTACAGGTAATGATAATATGATATTGCAGCCTCTTATTGATTACATAAAATATTCAACTTACTCTCCTTAGGGTCTTCTGGATGGTGCTGGTCTTCTACATGCTTCTCTACAAAACCTGACTCCCTTCTCTGCTCCTCAGATGATGCTTGGTGGCCTGGACACTTCAACAAAACAAAAGTACATTGCAATGGCTTTCCCTTGCCTTGCATGGCAGTTATTGTACATTTCATCTTTTTTTTCATTTAAATTATTTTAGAAAGTGCATGATACAAACAAATAACTTTCATTTCATTCTATATAATTTCTATAGCTAATATATATATATAGCCATTAACCTGTGCAGTTTTCTTCTTGTAAACTTTGAGCCTGTTTATTTTTCTTCTTCAAAATTGTCCCCTTCAACGTTTGGACTTCATAAACACCTTTACCAACATGCCGGTTGACAACATATGGGCCGAGCCACTTATTGAAGAACTTTCCCCCTTTCCTCTGTTTTTGTGCTGTGTTTTCAACAAAGACATGGACACCTTCATTCATCACAGAAGGTGAATGCTTGAGATCGTAGTACTCCTTCTGCTTCTTTTGAGTCTGAGAAATGTTAGAAGTGGCTTTAGAAACACTCTCCTTCTGTATTTCAAATAGGGCTTCCATTGTGTCTTCAACATTTTCCTCAGAAAGTTCTAGATCAAGTTCTTCTTGTGGACAGAGTTCTACATTAATGGGCAGACGAGGATGACGGCAAAACATCATGTAAAAAGGAGAAAATTTGGTAGAGCTCTGTCGGGTGACTCTATAGCTGAATAATATAGGGTCTAAAAGCATATCCCAGTTAGTTTGATATTCATCAATCCTAGCAACCAGGGAATGGGATAAAGTCCACTCGGTAAGCCCATTTGTTTGTGGATGATAAGCTGATGTCACCCTGTGCTGTGTTTGTGTTTTTGCAAAGAGATGCTTAGAAAGTTGATTGACAAACTCACGACCCTGGTATGAGATGATTATATTGGGACAGCCAAAGCGACAGATCAACTGCACACATATATAATATGAAAATAATAATTATTGATTATTTCATATATCATAATGCCTATTGTTAAGCCATTTCTTACCTTGTAAATAAGGTTAGCCACACCAGCAGCCTCTTTTGATGGAAGAGGGGTAGCTTCTGCCCACTTTGTGTAATAGTCTGTTACAGTTAAAATGTACTTATTTTCAGATGGAGTCTCAGTTAATGGTCCTATGAGATCTATTCCAAGCTGATGCCAAACCTGAATATAGTATGAGTACAAATTAATTCTATAATGCCAATGTTTCCAAGCATTTGCTGTCCAACTTCCTTACAAGGATGGACAGTATCAAGATGCTCATGGATCTGTGATACAAGTGTAAGAGATCTTACAACTCAATAAAAAGACAGATTCAAAGTCTATCCATCATAACACCACCCAAGAGATACAGCCAATCAGAACACACACACACACGAATGATTACATGAATACAGTAAAATGATCTTAAAAGGAAATGCACAAGGGTGTTAATCAAAATGTAATGACTGCTTCTTTCACAATTAATTCAAGTTGGGAGGTTATAATGAGCTAATTTATAAGTCTGAAGGTGTAGCATTGCCTTTTGGCTGCTTAAATATTACTATGGTACCAAACACAAAAGCTAGTTGCTTGAACATTTAGAATTACAAGTTGTTACATGATGCAGCTGCAAACAAATGCAACTGCAGGTCTATTTCATAGAAAGGTAGTGATATTTTTGGTACACAAAATTATCTTAGAAACAACAGGAATTGGATGCAGAGTTCCAGAAGTCTTTTTCAGTTTTGGTTTGCTACGCTGACAGCGATCACAGTGCCCAATGTAATACTCGACATCATTGTACATTCTAGGCCAATAGTACTTCAGTGTAAGTGCACACCAACCTAGGTGTCCATCTTCATGTATTGCCTTCAATAGTCTCTGCTTTTCTTCCACAGTTTCTACCATAAGCCTCCTCACTGACTTTGACGTTCGTCTCTTTTTTCTCTTGGTTACCGATATAATATAACCGACCTTCGCCTTTCTTCTCAAGCTTCTTTTATAGTTGTGTGTGCTATCTATAGGATAGTTTCCAGAATGAATAAATTCAAATACTTCAGAGAAAGATAATTTTTCTGCCATCTTTACAACATAAATTTGTCTGCTGGGATGTTATTCCTCGCCCGACGCTTATGCTCATCGGTTAACGTCCTAGCGGATGAAATATTACGTCCCTAGGACGTATACCGATAGGGGACGTTATCCGTTATGACACCGGGACAAATTTTTGGCACATGTGACAAATTTTGTCAAAAGTTATAATATATGAGAAGTGTCCTTGAACATTAATACACCTGCAACACCCCTATACTTCATAATGAGATACAATTCCTGTAGACTTTCTGAGAACTGGACTGATCAGTCATAGAATTCATATAGCAAACTCCTGGCTGCTGCTTATTACTTAACAGCTTCTTGAATTATTTCTGCGTTGTTGGTTCCATCGTGATTCACCTCTTTAGTTGTCATTTCTGCATCCTGGTTTGAATGCAGGGCTTTTAACTTCTACAGTACTTAAATGCACTCTGTTAATAACTTATTGATGTGCATAGCAAACTAAGGAGAATGATGATGTGTTGAATAGTGTATTGACCTCCTTTTTCAGCTGGATGTTTCTTCTTTATGTATTTGTGTAGCTAGATTATAACTAACTAGATTATAACTATAACTATAACTAGACCTATAATTATAACTAGATTATAACTATAATTATAACCTGATTTTGGAAAACTATAAAATTATAGGCCTCTGCTGCTGCAGCCATGCCCACCACATTAATCTTGAAGAAGAAAAAAAAGATTGATGAAGTGTGGAAATAAATTCCTATACAACATGAATAATGAGAGTTATCAAGTGATACTGAGTGTGTCTTAATTATGGCTAATGTAACCTGCGAGAGTAGTCACTTCCTATCATCACCTCTATTAGGTTAGTTGCTCTCATTGGATATGGGCCTGAATACAAAGCTCAGGTAAGTAAACTTGGGTTGGATACTGCAATGAGTACAAGAGTAATGCTTGAGCCTGAAGAGCACCATCACAATTAGAGTAGAAAAATGCCTGTGCTGAGGTAGCTTAAAAAGAGGATTAAAAAGAGGATTCTGAATTTCACTTCCACTTTAACACTGCATTAATTACATTATCAACTACTAGATATATACTAGCAGGGCACAAACCCTCCTGCATGGTAGAGCTGCATGCATATTCAGTCAATTACCTTTTGACAACAGTGTGAAGAGTCGATCGTGCTGAAATAGCCTAGATTATCTAAAGCTATCCACCCTTCGGTTATGGTAGATGCTGCCACCTGGTAATGCCTCTATGACTATTCCCTTAACTAGGGAAATTTAGGTTGAGAGTATCTTAGCTTATAAAGGTAATAGTCAATCACGAAGACAGACTAATGCTAACTGGCAGGGCCCAGCCAGGCAGGAAACAGGATGTGGTAATCCTACAATACATGGACAAGTTACCAATATAGAGAAATGCCATAGGGCTCCATATGTCTATATAAACTATCTGAGGTCCCACATCATAAGTTAAAAACAAACTAACAATTACTCAATAATTAGTGAAGTCATTGTGAGTGTTGTGATCATTACAATAATTAACTCATTAGGAATAACTCATTAGGAATGTTAGTTCACAGGCCATGTTAAGTGGCCCTCAACATCTCCCCCTGCTTGAGATGAGAGACGGAGTCTTCTCACACTGGAGCACTCCAACGGTTGGTGGTCAGTGTCCCACGTTTACCGTGACAGGCCATCAGCGTTCTGATGGGTTGACCCAGGTCTGTACTTGACTGTGAAGTTGTACGTTTGCAGCGCCAAGGCCCACCTGAGGAGGCGTACATTTAGCTTCCCGGATGACTGAAGAGCCTCCAAAGCTTTGTGGTCGGTGACAACGGTGAAGGGGCGTCCTAGCAGGTGAATGGCAAAATGGTCCACTGCTCTTACAATGGCCAAGCACTCTATCTCGGTGGCTGCATAATTCTTTTCTGTCTTGGTGAGTGCCTTGGAGTAGAAACCCACTGGTCGTTCCACACCATCTCGGACAGCCGATAACACTGCACCCACTCCTTGGAAGGAGTCGTCAGTGTGTAGTACGAAGTGGTCATCGTGCCTAGGAAGCCACAGTACACTCGACGAACACAGAACAGAAATAAGATGGTTAAAGCAGTCAACCTGTCTATCATCCCACTGGAGAAGGTTGGGAGCCACCTTACATAGGGCTTTGTTTAAGGGGCCCGCCCACCTAGCATAGTTAGGGATAAACCTACGGTAGTACCTGACAGTTCCCAGAAAGGCCCAGAGATATCTCTTCTTAACTGGCCTCCTAAATTCCATTAATGCTTTTACTCTAGCCTCTGGCACTCCTACCTTCCCCAAGCCCACTTTGTGGCCCAGGTACTCTAAGAACCGTGCCCCCCAGACACACTTCTCTGGCTTTGCTGTCAAGCCAGCTGCTCTTAGAGCCTCCAGCACAGAGTCAATGTGCCCCAAATGCTCCTCAAATGTGGGAGAGTAAATAATTACATCATCGATGTAAGTACTTGAAAAGTCTGACTGCTCCCTAAGTGCCTCATCCATGTACCTCTGGAAGGTTGCTGGAGCATTCTTCAACCCAAAGGGCATGCGGGTAAATGCATATTTCCCCCAGGGTGAGCAAAAAGAAGTCTTGGCCATGCTGTCTCTGTCCATAGGGATCTGATAAGATTGAGGTCAAGTTTGGAAAGTCAGCATGCCTCGGCTACCTCATCAAGCATCTGGCATTAGCAGCTTCATGCTCAGCTAACTCAGCTTCCTGTGCTTGACTCATTGCCCTGGTAATAGCACGCACCTCTCTAGAGTTATCGCTGGGTGTCCGAACTATTTCCACCTTTGTTTTGTCAAGGGGACATATATCTGTACTATCATAGATATCATCCCCGGGAATGAGTTTGTCACCGTTCACAGTGATTGAACCTCTCCCAAACAGCTTAAGCGTTACAGGGTGATCAACCCCAAGTAAGGCTTCTTTACCTATTCCCTCCATGACAACTACTTTCCATGGACCAGTTTCCCCCTCCACTTCTAGCATTACTTCTGCCATCTGCATGGACTCATGGCTTAGATTTCCCAACTGTATGTTATATACCTCCCCCGTATACTGGGATTGCTTCACAGAATTCCGGGGTACAGCAGTTATATCTGCCCCTGTGTCCAAATGAAACCTGCATGGCTTCTCATTGATTTTTCCTTGCCTTTTTAACTCTGGCAAGTGGGAGCTTGGTGATTTGACCCGTCCTAGAGAATGTTTCTCCTGACAATCATGCCTGATGTGCCCTGGCTTTTTACAGTTGTAGCACACAACCTTAGGGCTAAAGGATGAGGTCCCACTAGCTTGACTACCTCCCGAACTATGGCTATATGGGCTTCTGGGATACTGCCGGGTTTCCCTAGGCTCATCCCAACCTTGCACCGCCCCACCCTTAATGTAAGAAGACTCACCTTCCTTCCTTGTGGATGAAGACCATGTATCCTGCCTCCGGCGCTGCTGCCCGTCTGGTTGTTGTGGCTGTAGTCGGAGCATCTGTTTGTTCTCATAATATCCCTTGGATTCCAAGAGTTCCTGTTGGGCTTCAGCTTTGTGGTATCTCGAAGCGTTGGGCTTTTGAGTTACGTACAGCAGAGCTTCATTGGAATAGTTCCTCAGCATTACTCCCTGAAACATCTCATTCAGTGCGTCCTCAGTGTTGTTCAGTAGAGGTTTGATCCGCGACAGTGCTTTGTTCGTTCTTTGTAGGAAGGAGCGAGGATCCTCTTCCAGCTTGGGATTATCGAGCCAAATAACTTTTCTGGCCTGGTTTGGCGTTGATCCGAGTCGTTCGATTAAATCAATTTTAATGTCCTGGTAAGGGGTCTCCTCCGTTGGCGACAACTCCAAGAAGACAGATAACGTCTTACCCCCTAACTGCTTCCGCAGGATTTGCTGCCACTGTTCTTCCCCGATACCTGCCTCCAGCATGGATGTTTCGAAGCTCTGTAGATTGGCTTCTGCTTCTGTCGTGTCATCCCATGTCTTTAAGTGTTGACTGATAGATTGTTGGGCTTTCTCCTTGTCTCTTCTTTCCTGATAATTTCGATCTTCGTCTCGTCTCTTAGTCTCCCTGTCAAACTGTCGGTCCTGCTGTTCTCTTAACAATCGTAAGACAGTTTCCAGATCCATAGCATTGGGCGGTATAGAAGCCCTCCCGTCCGTACTTCTTTCCAGCGTGCTGCTGTCGCTAGCCACGCCAAGTATAGACATATTCTCCCCCTCACTTCTCGAGACTTGGGGCAGAGTTGAATGCGGCATCTTGGAGGCAGAGCGTAATTCCCTGTCCTTTGACATTGAATGTAATATTATAGTAGCATTGATGGCTTCCCGAGTACTGCTGTCCCCAAATCCAGAGACGTGCACCACCACTGCCACCAGATGTGAAGGGTTGATCGTGCTGAAATAGCCTAGATTATCTAAAGCTATCCACCCTTCAGTTATGGTAGATGCTGCCACCTGGTAATGCCTCTATGACTATTCCCTTAACTAGGATAACCAGAGAAATTTAGGTTAAGAGTATCTTAGCTTATAAAGGTAATAGTCAATCACGAAGACAAGACTATTGAGATTCTGACTGGCAGGTGGCTTATGTGGCCCAGCCAGGCAGGAAACAGGATGTGGTAATCCTACAATACATGGACAAGTTACAAATATACAGAAATGCCATAGGGCTCCATATGTCTATATAAACTATCTGAGGTCCCACATCATAAGTTAAAAACAAACTAACAAGTACTCAATAATTAGTGAAGTCATTGTGAGTGTTGTGATAGTTACAATAATTAATTCATTAGGAATAACTCATTAGGAATGTTAGTTCACTGGCCCAGCAGGCCATGTTGAGTGGCCCTCAACAAACAGCATAGAAAGGGAGAAACAGTCAAGTGTTTTAAAAATGGCTTCCCTCCAGCACAAACCACTATATAGCACAGGAGCATTCTCCAGAAACCCCCTTTCAATCACGAATGTCCCACTCTAATGCTGGCTGTAGTACTATTATGATGCTATGCCTTTCCACAACATCAATTCTAAGAATAGAGATAAGTTCTATCGGTAATATCATAGACACTCATCACTTATGATCATTGTGGAAGATCTGCTGGATGTGGAAGACAATTTCCAATCAACTATCTGTGTAACAATTTTTTTTAAAGATTGTAGCTAAAAAAATCTTGCTAAAAGTCTTGTTACACAAATTGCAAGATTCTTGCAGGAAAGGATGAAGACAGAGATATAAAAGAATCAAGGTACCTTTGGGGAAACTAAATTTGAAAATGTGAGTGTTTAGTAGTGTAATACAGTGTAGTGGCAATCTTCTTCTAGTTTAGCATAGTCACTCGCTTAACTCACAATTAGATGAAAACTTAATAGTATCGAAATGCAGAACATGCATTCAGTATTGATAATTAAATCTCAACTTCTGTTTGGACAATGGAATATTTAAAGCACAATTTTTGCAGCTTGGTTTTGTAATTTCTGCATGTAATTTATTCATTTTGTCTCCTACCGCATACGCTGATTCATGCCAGCTTACAACTACTCCACTGTGAAGGATATGCTATACTTCTATGGACAGAGTTGGGCTTATTATATGATATGGATGTAGGATGTAGGCAGTATTGCATTATTGTTTATATTAAGTGGAAACTAGTTGTTGTGCCATCAATGTGAGCATAATTATGGAATTAGCTCTTAAGTTTAACACCACACACAACCACACACGACACACAAACAAAACTGCATTCATATGGCAACATTACCATAGATACATGAAGACAAGTACCTTCTTTTTCATATCCTGATGTGATGGCTGTTCTATGGAGCTGTTGATTGTCTGGTAACTAAGTGGGCCTTCAAAGACGTTTTAAAATATCTTGTAATATAAAACAAAGATGCATTGTCCCTTGTTTGCATGAACTAGATTTGAAAAAGTGTTACTACTACAAATAAATTATAGTCTGTAAGATACTTACTCCATTTTGGCAAATCAAACTCTGATTATCTGTGTATGATCCATATGACATCATCAATAAAAGATACATATATGAATATGATGGGAATACTTGCACTGTCGGTATACAGCCAGTTCTGTTACATTACACCCTTCTTCAAACTGAGTGACTTTTCCACTGTAGCCTCCTCAGTGGAGGTCGGAGGTTTGGGTGGATCATGTGGTGAGAGGATGTGTTCAGCTCCAGGTGGAAGTGGATCTGATGAGAAGACATTGCAGGTGTGATATCAACTTGGTCCACTCATCTGCTCAGTTGTCGTGCTGTTGCTATATTTCACATGCACTACAGCACTTACTATTATGCAAGCAATAGCTCCTTCCATGACTTACTCTATTTACTACACGAGCTACATCATTTACTCTTAACACGGACTTACTGTATTTATTACATGAACTTTCACTTATTAATATATTACCAGGCATGTAGTGTTTCCTTGCAAGGCCTATCTATTCCTTTTATCTAGAACTTGCTTCAAAGTCAATTCGTAGGAGTGCATGGTGTGTGTTTTGTTATTATTATGGTCATGAGTTTGACAAACGTTTGGAGCTGATGTGATTATGAGATCTGCAAAGTAATTTTAACCTCCACAAGTATTATGCATCGAGGCCATTATTTAAACCTAAAGCACAAACAACAAACCTAACACAAACCCAGACAAGGAAACTCTGCCCTAAAGTGGAGAGATGATAACATTTATTAATTCAAACATTGTGGTTCCGTCTTTGCAGCTCCATAGATTCTGCACACAATGCACTTGACATGTACCACTAAAGATAACACTCTCGTTGTGCTGTATACAACCTTGCCCCAGTTACAGAAAGTCAAAATTACGGACTCAAAACTTGCAGACCCAAATCCTCAACAGCTCTAGCTCCTAATTGGAAAGTCCTAGAAAGTTGAAATCAGTACCATTAACTAGAAGAGGCTCTACTCGATAGAACGTGTTTACGTTAGCGCTAAAACACGAGCATTTCCTAGAATCGATCTTCAACTATAACGCACATGACCACGACTTGTGTTTTGGCACTTAACCCTTTCACCGATGACTTTATTTCGAAAATTAAATAGACACAACATTTGTGAAGATATGCCTTGCTATCTCAGCAATACTTTGTAAAACTCCCTAGCAACCATACCAGATGTGATATCATTTGTATTGACCAACATTGTGGTTAGTGTTTGTTGCCATAAGAAATATACCACTAAACCATATTGAGGTAAATCTCATTGGAACTTGTTAATTTTTGTTTTGATGTGTGTTTAGCCAATAAGCTACCTTCATGTATAAATGATATTTTTATCATCTTATCATTATAAGGATACAAGGAAAAGAAAAATACAAGATGTACCGTGAATACTCTAATACCTTAGACAATAATGTTGAAATAGGGTTCAGGAGACTCTAAAACCAAGTGCCCTATCACAGGACGGAGTGTTTGGAATGTGTCTTAATAACTGAAATCATATTACTTGACATCTGCAGTGTCCCACCATTTGATATTTTGATCTGAATTATAACATTCCATAAGTGTAAATACATATGTGCATGCAAATACAATCATATGAACACAATTATAACACAGAGAGAAAATACCATGCAGATACCAATAAATGCAACAAACAAAAACAGATGGAAATAAAACACAAGGAAACGAAATCTACCATGGTTTGATGTGTGGTAAACAAGTCGTTCTTTGTGACACACCTTGGTACTGATAAAAATGTTTTTAACATTTATTCGTACCAACAACAAGGAAGCTAAAACAGCCTTTGCATTTCATGCTGCTTATTAACTGCACAGCTAAACTCACAATCAATGCCTTCTTCATCGCTAATCACTCTCATCTTCATCCAAATCGTCAGTTCGAATGAGAACGCTAGGCTTGCTTGAAGGTAGCTAAGTGAGGCCCGACTCCTATGCCGAGCGACAGCAGAGCTTCAGGGTCAAAACTGGTCTGGCCAAGGTAAGACGAGATACCATCACCATCTTCATCACTGCTTCCCCCCTCAGAAAGTCCAAAATCATCGTCCAGAACCCGAGAAAGCACAATACCCCAAGGTTAGATGACCGGACATCTTGTTTGCGTCCAAAAGCTACTCGAATTGTTTATGGGCTGCATTTTTTAATATTATTCCTTTAGTTACCAAATGTCCAGAGTCTGTATATAGGCTAGTAGAGAAAGAATGTAGCTATTTTTGGCTATATTGGATATTTTTGAACCCTACATTGGATTTTGTCGCACCCATTGTAGTAAAGCTCCTTCCAGCTACTGCTAGCAGTCTAGCACTTTCCAAACAGGTTCTAAAAATGTTGGGATTTAGGCATGGTTTTGAGGACCAATTTGACTATTTGTCGCAAAATGACCAACTTTGCCTAGCTTCGCCAAAGAAAGTGGTTAAAATAAATAAATATACAATTCTCTTTAATAATATTTTTAAAACAACAAATCTTTTGAAAATACAAAACCTGGATGAATTTATAACAGTTATTAACACTATAGTACAGCGGATAATCTCTCGTATCCTAAGAATTGTGCAAATTATGACTAAAGCATGAAATTTTTACCAGTGTTAGTACATACCATAAGGTTCATTTTAAGATCGGGAGGTAAGTCAGATTTGACCTCTGAGGACCGTGAGAGGTCAATGACCTCACTTACATTGAAATTTACATTTTTTCACGATTCTTGTCTTTTTAGAAAGGTTTGTTGCCATGTGTTGGTCAATTTATTTTCTGTAGAGCCTTTATACATAAAATGAGGTCAATGACCGCTCAGAAAACAAATTTATTGAAATACACATTTAGGTTCTTATGGTGTCCTGAATAGCTTGCATGAAATTGTGTTGTAAGATAATCTGCAAGTTTAATTTTCAATGTGCACTGAACAAAGGCTAAAGCTTAAATTACAGTGAGGTCAGTGACCTCAGACACATGTACAGTACATACCGGTACATGTAATACAGACGCACTATCCATATAGACACATAAATGTCAAGGTGTCTGATTGCACCTAACAGTCTCCCGAACATGCACATAATGCAGTGCACTTGAGTGCAGCCTTGGTGCACTTGCAGCGGCCGGTACATCCCTTCTTGCAGCCGCAATGGATCAGTTTGTGGCAAGATTTCGATGCCACTGGCAGTGTTGTCCAAAGAGGCTGCCATCCAGAGGCCTCCTATGGGCTCGGTAACTCGGGATTCAGGACCAGAGTTTGGTTCCAGCTGTTGCCCTGGAGAGATGCACGCTTGATGTGCTCCTGGAGTGCTGCCTGCGTTGGGGGAATGTTATCTAGAGCCCTAGACTTGTGTGCGAAGAGCTTTTTCCTAGCATCGTTCACTTCCATGATGTCACTGGTGCGGTAATACTTCGTTGTCAGCACAATGAAGTGCTCCAGCAGTGACATTGACTCGTCACTGACATCACTTGGAGTTCTTCAAAGGCATCAGTCACCTTTGGGAACACTTTCCAAATCTACCAGGCAGTCTTCTTCCCTCTGCCAGCGAATGAAGATACAGTGTCGCACCCTGTGAGGGCATGGAAGATGGGGAGAGTCGCACATTGTCTTGGGTTCATGGCGGCAGCCAGTTGGTGAACAGCTATGTACCGGAAGCTGGATCCAGTACCAAAAGCTATCCACAGCTCGTCAAGGATTGATTTTGTTGAAAGAAGCCACAGCCAGTACCACAACATCAGTATCCACAGTGCATATGGCCACCTTCCTCATCCCCTTCTGCACAGCATCTGCCACATGTAGAAGCATGCGAGTGTCTGCCTCCTCGTGTGAACATGGGTCGAGGCCGGACTCGGCAGGAGAGCACAGGACCTCAGTTCCACATGTTGCATATAGTTCCTTGCCATCAGCTATTGGAAGACGAATGGCCTCTCGTGACAGGAAACCAAAGAGCTCAGTCTTGTTTTGATCAACACGAAGGATGTCCTTCCAGTTCTTAGGCATGATGGTAGAGGGAGCCACTCTTTTCCTGATGCCCTTGCCCCTCTTCTGTCTGGTCGTGCCTTTCAGGCTGTCAGGTAGATATACATCCCGGACGAGGTCCAGTCTGTGGACATTTCCCAGTTGAGTGGAGATCTAAGGTGCAAAGACTATGTTCCCATACTATTGAAAGGCATTTGCCGCTACAGGATGAGCATGTGAATAATAGCTGCTCCATCAAGGATTGTGGCATCAACCCCAGGTGCGCTTGTGATTTCATGTTGGTCTGATTTCAGACAGTGTAGTAGATCTGCTTTGACTGCAAGGCGCAGTATTCCTCCTGTTGATAATGCAGGTGGGGCTGCCTGGTTCTCGTGGCAGAAGAACTGGTCAAGATCCCCATCACGAGATTGACATGCAATATACAGCCTCGAGAAGAGACTACAGTCACTTTTCTCTGCGGGGAGTTGCATCTGCTGCTTTGACTGCGTCTTGGTCTGTGGCCGACTGAAGAGTGGCAACTTGTTCTTGGGCAGTGTGTCTGTAACTGTCTTTGTGCATAGTTCCAGTCTTTCTTCAACTAACTTTGTGTAGTGCTCCTCACCAAGGGACTCAATCTTCCTCACAGTTTCTGCCACTGTGGTTTCCATGATGTCTCTCGTGTCAAGGACCAGTAGATCTTGAGTGTTCTCTAGGAAGGGATTCCCCATCTCTTGAAACACTGCTATAAGTGCTCTGACATCCTTCATATAGGCTGCTTGCACTCCAGGTTTCTGGTCATGGTGAAGATGCCCAGTGTCGTGAGCACCGCCATGTCCTCTTACTGCCTGCTCTTCAAACTCTGTAGTGATCCTGGCTATTTCTGGCCCTGCGACCATCTAGGATCTGAGTGCCAGGGTTCCTGTCAGTCCAATAGCTCCACCAGACCCTTTGACCACAGCGTTGTTCTGTTCATGACATTGGTCAATTGCCACAGCAGAGAACTTGTTGCTGGTCTTGTGTACCACAAACTTCCCAGATTTGAATTCGGCCAGGACATCTGGGTGTTTGTCAATGAGGTTCATATATCACGGATGTGTACAGAAAGCCACCTGGAATAGTGAGTGTGATCTAAGGTGAACATCCAGGGCATGATCTGTGTCAGGGATTGCACATAGAGCTCTTCACGAAGTGATCGGATGTACACCAGCAAGATAACCTCCAGTGACAGGGTCTTGAGCCAGTAGTCAAAGTGCACACTGGCCTTTGCTCGCTGTGTGCAACACTCCTCAAAGACCTCACCATCTGGCTGAGTGGTGTTGCCATCATCCGGTGTGCAGTCTTTACTGTATGCCTGCTGGAGTAGTGTGTGGAGGGTTGCAGCTGTGACTTGGTGTGCATGGCGGGTCTTGGTAATATGGCTGGCTCGAATAAAGGAATCTGCTGTCCCAGACCTGGCAATGTCGGCCTGTACCAGGGCGTTCGTCCAACCACTGTCCTCCAGCCAGTCTCCCAGCAGCTGAAACAAAACACAAATTATGTAAATGATGTTCAGATTGTACGACAAATTATTTTGTTGAATTTTATTGAATTTCGAAAAACAATCCTGCTTTTCTTCCCCTCACTTTTTAGAGGAAAATACCTCTTGCCCGCTGGGCCGAACATTTGTCAAACATTGTTGCTGTTACTACTACATGTACGGATATCTCATAGGTACAGCACTGGCTATTACTGTATATCATGGAACTTATTTCTACACACCCATCTCGATATGAAGACTGCCGAACATGATCACAGATCCTCTCCAAGTGTGGCTGGCCAGGTCCACTGAATTTCCTTGGCAAGGGCGAACAGTGGCTGATCAGCAGCAAGTACAGGTACTTGTCCAGGGTTT
Organism: Cladorhizidae sp. MBARI D1340-BT2; assembly: GCA_028752905.1. NCBI lineage: Eukaryota > Metazoa > Porifera > Demospongiae > Poecilosclerida > Cladorhizidae > Cladorhizidae sp. MBARI D1340-BT2. The sequence continues at coordinate 9,438,992 of JAQNBH010000011.1, forward strand.
AGGTGCTGAATTGCTGCCTTGACGATGGCCATGGAATGTCTTATCATTGCCACTGAGTGTGCGCTGTCTATGAACAGAGCAGGTGGTATCACTGCTTGCTGGACATCGGCATGGTAGGCAGACCATGACACCCATTCATCTATGGATTGCTTCTCTAGAGCTGTCTTCACTGTCCTCAGCCACCCATACTCTTCTTGCACGGCAGCTTCAGCAGCCAGGAGGTCGGGAGGTCTTGCAGGACGTTGTACAGCCGGTGCAGTGAAGTGCTGCGTCTTCATGGCAGCAGGTGGCACACTTGTGTACACTGATGGCAGAGGTGTTACCAACTTGGCGGTAGAGATGCCTTGCCCAATCATGGATACACCACGGTCGAGTCCGCCATATGTGTGTGATGGATGTTGCATTAGGGAGATACCAGTACCATGAAAAGAATCCTTGGCCGTCGCAGAGCTAGGGTTATGGTCAATATTATCAACAGCCCCAGTAGTGAACAGTGCCTGGGTGGGCAAAAAACTTCTTCCATTTTGAAGCGCTGGCAGACACCATTGGCAATGTCTGCTGTGAGCTGTAGTAATCTATCATATGACACACACATCCCTAGGCTGAATAGTGTGTCAATCAGACCTCTGCTCCTGGTCACAGCGTGAATCTTGAGAGCCACGTAGAGTGGGAATGGGGTTTCTCTCTCGCAGCTGTGGCGCACTGAGGTTGACTCCACACTGCGTGCATGCTTAACACTGTTGAACACCAGTAGCTGCGATATTGTAAGAGCAGCAATTGTGGTGCTTGATGTTTGCCCTATCGAGGATCATGTTCACCAGAGCAAGGAGGGATGGTGTCACAGAATCTTTCTGGCAATCAGCTTGGAACGCACCATCAAATTTAAACCTTGTCTCAAACATTTCTCTATGGACTACCTGTGCTGCTCTTACTTGGTGCATGGCATCACTGTCATGATCACAGGCCTTCATCAGGGCGGGACCTATATCTTTCTCAAACAAGAGAACTGTGTCTCGGCCGTGAGAATGGGCTCTCAGATCTCAGATCAGGAAGCACAGAAAGAAGTCTGTCCTTCAGTCTGGTTGTGTGTATTCTGTTGTTACCGTGTCACCCAGCTGTTCCAGTCTCATCTTGTAGAGGTTAGCGACATCTGAGAGTTTAAATACAGGGGCATTGTCCTCATCTGCATGCATGTCCTCCATGAATACCACCAGCTCAGCAAAGGCTATGCCATGCAGACGATTCGCATCCTCGTCCTTGAGTGCGACTGGTCTGATTTTGTTGTATAATGCACGGAGACAGTTGCGATGGTATTTTGCGTCCATGGCAACCATGTCTCCTGCAGACAGCTTGGCCAGCAGTTGAGTGTCCCCCAATTCAGTGGCACATCTCCGAACGTTCTTGTCAATTTCCTTTGTAGCTGCTTGGTGCAAGTCTGCAGTGCCAGCTGGCTTATTGCAGAAGAAACAGATAGGCTCGGTTGACTGTGGAAGCCAGTGGGCATCTGCTGATCGTGTGCGCCTGGTTGGAGTACCGGTACTAGATTGTTGTCCTGAAGCTGATTCTGCTCTGCTCTGCTGGTCAAACATTTTTTGGTTAAACTTTAAACGACATTTCTTGTGCCACTGAGCACTGTGTCTCCTCAAGGTAGCTTCTACGCCATCGCCATCATCCTTGACGAGGTCTTCTGTCATGATGCATAGCCAACACCACTGGTTTCATGGTAGATCTTAGTGGGAACTGCAAAGGTTCATCTGTCTTGGCAAAGAATACAAAGCTCCCAGTTAGTTCTTGGGGGTGGTCTTGATTTCTTGGACGTAGAGGGCTGGGCTGGATCTATGAGGATATGACGCTTTGCCATAGTGACAATCAGGTCTGGGGTGCTTGTATCTTCGCTTCAACCATCAGGCAGGGATCCTGCAACACACAAGAACAAATACCAGCCACCACAGTTTGCATTCATTGGCATCAATATTTGATATATTGAGGTAATTGACCTCCCACTGTCCTAGCTATAAGACTCTGATCATCTCCCTCACCATCAGAGCTACTATGTAAAGGCTATGTAAAGGCTCTCCAGAAGATAAATTGACCAACACATGGCAAAAAACCTTTCTAATGATTCCCAAAACAGACAAACTGCACCGGAATCGTGAAAAAATGTAAATTTTAATGTAAGTGAGATCATTGACCTCTCACGGTCCTCAGAGGTCAAATCTGACTTACCTCCCGATCTTAAAATGAACCTTATGGTATGTACTAACACTGGTAAAAATTTCATGCTTTAGTCATAATTTGCACAATTGTTATGATTATCTGCTGCACTACTAGTCAGTCATTAAATTGCTCATTTCAGTAATAATAGATATGTCTTCATGCTAGCTATATATTTGCCAGAGAACATCCGCTGACATGAGATGACAGCCAGTCTTCGTCCGTGATATTTGAAGGTGGACCCACATATTGACTTTCCAGCCAGGTGTGGGTTAGATGAATAATCGTTATCACATCAAACTTGACGACAGCTGCGATGTAGGCAGCAAGGTTGCAACTATCTGAGATATCACTGGTACTGAGTTGAGGGATAGTGAAATGGTTGATGGAATTCGTCATTTCTGTGCAGTTACAGTAGGAGAGTGAGAGCTGTGGAAATTACAGTTATGAAATGATGCAATAACTAACCAGCTAGGCATTGATTTGTATTTCTTACCACTTTGTAGAGGTCAACTACAGTCCCAAAGAGCAGATCCTGAAGAGCCTGCATTTCATTATTGCAAATCTGTCTCTGGCTCTGATGGATCAGCCTCTGATAAGCATTGATTATGCCGATGGAGTTGGCTACAGCTTGAAGACCATGCATACTGTTGATAGTAGGATGTTCATCATTATTGAGTGCAATGACAGTAATTCTTTCACAATTTACTTGAACCACCTGCCAAACATAATAAATATAATAATATACTATACGACTGCAACAGTCTTGGTGAGTCCTTTGATCTTTTACTTACCGGAAAGACTCTGCTACCAATGAGATACAATCCCTTCCGGAGTGAAGCTATAGCTCTGGCCTGGAAACTGCAGGTGGATGAGCAGTTGCAGGATGCCTGTGGCAAGCTAGGTGTTGTTCCTGCAGCAGGGCATGCTGTAGGTGCTGAATGGACTGAAGAAAGTATCATTAACAGCATCAAGGAAAAGTAGAATTGGTTCATGATTGATGTGGTGCCTCAAACTTAGAAGAATGATCTGGAGGTAGTGTAGTTTTTTTTAATCCAGTGATTTTTTATTCAAATCTACTTGAACTTGATTCTTTATATAACCCACTCACTGTCACAAGCGTATATATACGCAAAAAGTTGTTTATCAAATTAAACAAACCATAAAAAATCGATCGTACCGTTCACAGACACCTTATATAGTACCCAGGGGGCGAAATAGGTTTAACAGACATGGCGTGCTGTAAAAGGTTGGCTGCCAAAAATCATATCTATATATATTTATAAACAAAATGTATATGGACAACCTTGTCAACAAGCTACTGGAAATCCGTAGGAAGCCTCTGAACAATATTAACCCTTGTACATGAATATCACACTTTTGGCATGATCAGTCATTGTGGTTTATCATTGTCCCATGAATAGAATTCAACCCCAAAGTCTATAACTAAGTAATTATGACAACTTGTACTAACTGACTACAGTAGCAACATTAAAGATCTTTGTACCTACGAATAGTCAAGGCACTCTTGCTAATTACTAGCATTGTACATGGTTGAATTAAAGCCCACTACCACATGGTATTTGTTTAGCTCCTATATTGGGAAGAATTGGCAGGTGACTGTGCCTAGAGCTGGAGTTGACCATTGGTTTAGGTAAGTACATTAATTAAGCCAGCTAGTGCTAGTGGTAGTAGCACCTATCGCAACCCCCTACTTCCTGGCTCAAGTGCAGAAAGTATCGAGTCTGCCAGCAGGTTAAGTACAGCTGTTAAAAAATCATAGTAGCTGCTTTGCTGATAGTAATGCTACAAGAAACTGCAGCAGTAGCTTATGAGCCAGAAACCATAGCAGCAAACTGTTCAAATAGATTTCCACTTAACAACTTTTTTCTCCCATTATGTCAGTTTATGTTGTAGGTATCTGACAGAAGATGACAAGTTGTACAGGAAAAAGGGTGCTGGAGGGAGCCATGTCTCTGGAACGACTGAAGAGAAAGTGCGAAGACATGCTTACAAACTACACCAAGTGTGTCATATGTCAAGGACCTGCAATCAAACGACTGTTGAACATTCAGCTAACAACAGCCCCAAAACTTCTTGTAGCCATGACCTGTCGACAGGACGAGACCTACAGAAGGTTGCACCATGATGTAACCAAGGACTCATGGGTGGCAGAGAAGTCCTCCAAGTGGCATGCCAAATGCAGAAACTTGTACATCAATGGAAGAGCTACAGACTAGCAGAAAAGCGGCATCCAGGAGCAAGCTGCACAATGCTGGCTCAGCCAGAATGCAGTACCTCAACCAAAATGTCCATCATTCCTAGCAGGTATCGCACAGCAGCACTTGATGCCAAGAGTACATGCATCATATTTAACAAAAGGTGGCTGAAAGGAAAGACACCTACAGCCAGGCTGTCAACAGCAACCAGCCAACAGGCGATCGTTGAGAAAGCCAAGAAACTGAGTAGAGTGGACATTTTGCTAAGACTGATTGGCAAGGACATGACATGGTCGCAAATGACATATCATATCACATATATACCATGCATGAATGCATTCAAAGCAACACCAGTCCCGACTGGTAAATCTGCACAGAAGAATCTGTATGATGTGGCTTTGAATCATCTGGTGAAACAGCTAGAAATATCGCTGTTCCTTTCAGGAGAAATGTGGCTTCCTGATCAAGTCCTTGCGGGACAACTACCAGGTGATGCTCCAGGAGCTAGGAGTAAAGACTGCAGACACGTATAGGACCAAGAAGTCAAAATACCAATCTGCAGGCCCAGGAAAAAGTGATGAAGTTTCAGCCCTCCTACGAATGATACAGATCATTGTTACTGGGGGTGAAGTTGACATAGTCAACTTCATCGGCACTCATGAATGCAGCAAGACACCCCCATCACTGTTGAATGAAGATGAAACCATGAGAGCTGCAGGAACAAAGGTCAGTCTAGTTAAAGTCTTGAAGGAGGACACCAAAGTGAACACTCTGATCTACCACTACAGAAGAGGAAGACGGCAGTCATAGTAGATGCTATACATGCTTTTCATCACTGGTCCTTCCACAAAGATGAAACATTTGGAGCTATTGCAGTGTGCTACAGAAACAATCTTCTGATAGGTGTACCTGATGGCACAGCCATCATACATTTCTGCTGTGACAGGTACAACTCACTGAGCCTGAAGTCTTCAGAGCGGCAGCATAGGTACACCCAGTCACGACCACAAAGGCAGTTTGAAATCAGTGAGCAGTACAGGGATCCTGACCCGCAGGAGTTCTTCTCTGTGTCTGCCAACAAAGCTGGACTTCTGAGCTTCCTGTGTGAGACATGGTGCCAGGAGGAGCAGCTTGTTCCAACCACAGGCTCAACCAGATTGTACTTGGGTGGTGGATTCATAAAGAAAAAACAAAGAGTGTACTGCTTACAGAGGGTACAGTTACTGATGTCACTGCTTTGGGGTCCAAACAAGAGACTGATACTAGGGTCATACTGCATTCTGTGTACAGTGTCCAGAACGAGAAGGTGGACAGAGTGATCATACATGCAAATGATACAGATATCATTGTTATATGTGTGTACTATGCTGTAACGCTGCTGAAAGATTTGCCTGAACTATGGGTTCGAACTGCACAAGAGAGTTATCTACCAATCTATGAGATTACTGCTGCACTGGGACCTGCAAGCAGCCGAGGACTTCCCTTTATTCACAGTCTGAGTGGATGCAACATCACCAGCTACGCCTACTTTACTGGGAAGAAGGTGTGTCTAAACAGCAGCAAAACAACTGACATTTTGGCATTGGAAGACTTTGCAGATGATGATCAGGGTCCAGCTTGGATCACAGCAGATGTTACCAACCAAGCAAAGGAGCTCGTAGTCACTGTATATACCAACAAGGGTGATGATTTCGAGGGCTCGGACCTTGGAAGGCTCAGAGTTCAGAAGTTCCTAAACAACAAGTCTACTCTCCTGAAATTGCTACCGCCCACAGAGAATGCATTCCTTCAACATCTCCACAGAGAATGCATTCCTACAACATCTCCACAGAGAATGCATTCCTACAACATCTCCACAGAGAATGCATTCCTACAACATCTCCACAGAGAATGCATTCCTACAACATCTCCACAGAGAATGCATTCCTACAACATCTCCACAGAGAATGCATTCCTACAACATCTCCACAGAGAATGCATTCCTACAACCTCTCCACAGAGAATGCATTCCTTCAACATCTCCACAGAGAATGCATTCCTACAACATCTCCACAGAGAATGCATTCCTACAACATCTCCACAGAGAATGCATTCCTACAACATCTCCACAGAGAATGTATTCCTACAACATCTCCACAGAGAATGCATTCCTACACAACATCTCCACAGAGAATGCATTCCTACAACCTCTCCACAGAGAATGCATTCCTTCAACATCTCCACAGAGAATGCATTCCTACAACATCTCCACAGAGAATGCATTCCTACAACATCTCCACAGAGAATGCATTCCTACAACATCTCCACAGAGAATGCATTCCTACAACATCTCCACAGAGAATGCATTCCTACAACATCTCCACAGAGAATTCATTCCTACAACATCTCCACAGAGAATGCATTCCTACAACATCTCCACAGAGAATGCATTCCTACATCTCCACAGAGAATGCATTCCTACAACATCTCCACAGAGAATGCATTCCTACAACATCTCCACAGAGAATGCATTCCTACAACATCTCCACAGAGAATGCATTCCTACATCTCCACAGAGAATGCATTCCTACAACATCTCCACAGATAATACATTCCTACAACATCTCAAATGTGTGGCATTAGCGACAGCAATCGACAAGAGTGCTCACATTTGCAAGCAGAGAGTTTAACCTTGTGAGGATTTTGGGTGGGCCATGGATGATGGAAGCTGGTACCAGTGCAATCCACACACCCAACCTGGCCACAGCAGATGATGCAATCAATCTCCTGTGGCTGTACTAAGGGCTGCAACAGATAAGGGCTGCAACAGAAACTTCTCATGTGCAAAGAAAAACATAGCCTGTTATATAGGCTGCCGGTGTCAGGGATCGAAAAAGAAGTGCAGCCGTGCCCACTACACTGCCACCTTCTACAGCAGCAGTGAATCGGAAAGCGATAACTAACAGCACTAATTTATTTTAGACCTGTAAGGTACATATATACATTATTCACCAAAAACAATTAAATCCAGGAATGAGCGTGGATTGAACAATTATTTATTGTTTCCCCCCAAAATATGCCTTCAAAATATGCCTTGATACTGTTCAGAGAGTATTAACAATTTATTTGGTTTGTTGGAATTAAGTTTTTCCTTCAGCATTCTCAAGGAACACAGATAAACCATAATGACTAACTACCGCTAAAGGTGAGATATTCACGTGTATGGTCAGAGGCTTCCTACGGATTTCCAGTAGCTTGTTGACAAGGTTGTCCATATACATTTTGTTTATACATATATATACATATGATTTTTGCCAGCAAACCTTTTACAGCACGCCATGTCTGTTTTGGTTTTTTATCGGGTTTCGCCCCCTGGGTATAGGTCAAAAATTAGCTACATTCTTCCCCTACGATCGTACCGAATATAAAGGCAATTAACTTCGGTAACTAGGGTAGTAATATTGAAAAGTCGGATCCATTCAGAATTTCAAATCGTGTAGAAGATGGTCGTTCGACTGTCCTTGGATAAAGTTATTTCTCAGGTTTAGCCTAGGGCGACGATTTTGGACTTTCTGAGGATGAAAGCAGTGATCAAGAAGGCGATGGCATCTCATCCTACCTTGGCCAGAGCCGTGTTGACCGTGAAGCTCTGCTATGGCTTGGCAGAATAGTTGCTGATGACCTACCTTCAAGGAAGCTTAGCTCTTTCACTCGAGGTGACGATCTAGATGGAGATGAGAATACCAGCGATGAAGAAGGTATTTACAGAGTTTAGCTACAGTTTAGCTATGGCTGTTAGCAAAGCAGAGCATGGAGCTACAATGCTCTTTAGTTTCCTTGTTGCGGGTAAAATTATTTGAGGCCAATTTCTTTTATCCCCTTCAGGTTTGAAGCATGAAGCTAAGGATTGGGCAGCTGACAGAGCTCTGACACAATCTATTGTTGCTAGCCCTCCTATTGCTGTGACGGCTGCTTCATCACCTTCTCCATTGTTCCTACCAGTATCTGCAACTGCATCAGGTTCTATGACTTATGTGACGTATGTGACGTCTGTAGTCACACTCCTATACTATTTCCATCATCATCATTGTCTGTTCCATCGTCATGCCCTCCTTTATTTTTAACCTCGCACTCTGTGTCCTCTTCTAGTGAAGTATGCACTCCTTCACGACCAGTTGTTCAGCTTAGTCATAGCACTAGGAGTGTTCGTCATGCTCGAGTTTGTCAGAGTAGTGGTAGTGAAATAGCTTCTAGTGCTTCAAGTTCTGCTCTGCCTTTAGCTAGTCCTCTCTTTCTTTCTGGAACTTCACCTACCAGCATTTCTTTAGCTCAGTCTCTTGCTTCTTCTACTGTTTCCTCAGCTAGTACCTTTGATAGTCCCTCCTCTAATTCTCCAGAAGAGGGTGTTTGTGTATATGGTTGAGGCATGCATTCTGGCTCATGTCCGCAGAGCAGATCACCTTGCCAGTGGTTACAGGAAGAGAGATTTTTTGACCTTCCGGTTGCTAAAGAACTAGTGATATGCTTCTGCTCACGTCAGCATGCTGGCTGCCCTCGCTCAGTTCATAATGAGCATCTAGACCGGCTGAACACCACGCTTGGGCATTGGTCAGCACTAACTGAAAAACAGCAGAGGTGTGTTGTCTGTGTAGCAGTTGGAAACATGTCAGGAATCTCAAACCGCCATGAGACCACTTATTTGCCGTCACTGCAAAGTACCACTGTGTGTCACAAAGAGGGACTGTTTTTTTCAAGTACCACTCCAAGGTAGACTTCACCAAGTAGTTTCCTAGTTTTTGCTTCACTTTTTTTAAATTTTACTTTCTATGGTATTTCCATTTTTCTCTCTGTTCTATGTGTGTGCTAGATGGCTGTTGTTTTGTATATGCATGTTTTTTGTTGCTATTTTTGTCCTGTTATGGGAAGATGAACAGGGAAGATGTAATAAATAATTGTTTATACAACACCAACTTGATAACAATATTTTCATCAGAAAATAAATATTAAAAAATGAAAAATATATATTATGCAAGTTATGTGAATACAATGAGTGTGTACAATGAGTGTGTGCATATATATATATATATATAATCGTATGTTGCATTGTCTAGCATAGTCAGCTTTCATTAGGCTGTAAGTACATAATGATATTCATCATTTGTGGTCATTGCTTAGCAACCTAAAGCTGACCACAGTGATTGTCGACACCAATGCTATCCCATCAACCATGGTTGCTAGGGACTTCAGTGCATTCCTGATTTAATATTGATTTTTATTTGCACCCGAGTCCAATTAAAAAAAAATGCTGCCTAAACTTGACGGTGAATGGGATAACTAGCAATGTGCCTTAAAAATGTAGGTTGATGTTACAATACCATCTAAATCCAAGATAAATATTGTAACCTGACCACTAATATTATTTCCAGATTGTATTGCCATGGTTTCATTTAAGTGTATGGAATATAGGAAGTGGAAACAGCAATATGAAAATTCTATCTTTACCAACTGTGTACTATTGTAAATCATAAGCGAGCACAATACCTTTCAAGTTGGCATTGAATGTGGTTATTGCATGTCTGTATTAAAAATGATAATTCTGGCTATGCTACAAACTCTTACCCATATTGGGAGGGGAGCATAGACTTTTAATTACTGCTTCTACATAGACGTAGGAACTATGCTATCTTAGTGGCTGAATAAGTTACCTTCCTAGATTGGAATTCAGTGATCAAATGCTATCAGAAGTCTCTCTGTTTCAGTGAGCTTTGGTAGTTTTACATTAAGTTTCTGGGCAAAATGAGGGCGAGACTGTTGTTAATGCTGTTTTGGTTATCAAAGGAATCATTTTCTTAGTTAATCAACACACACAAATCAACAACAAAGACACGTTAAATTTTTTTCTCAATCAATCAATCAAGAGATTTTAAAATTTACACTGAGTGTGTTGCAGCTGTTCACTTTTTGATCAAAGGTCACAGCTGCATTGAAAGTTCAAAATTTCTGAGCATGTGCTATTATTTTGAGTTTGTGCATGAAATGTCAAGAAAGAAGAATTCGAGAGCTGCTGGAAGCAGACTGCCGTGTTAAAAAGGTAACCAGTTTAGTAACAAATAAGCTACTAGGATAGTGCAATATAATTTGACAAAATATTTTAAACATGGTCTGCTCAATCCAACTCTGTTTAAAATCCACCACCAAAGAAAAAATGCCACGCAGTGGTTACCACTATGTACTCTGTTTTATCACGTAGTAGTCTAACTGTTAGTCATGCTATTAGCAATGATCTATCAAGATCCAGACACCCCAATCGCTTCAAGGTGAGCTCTTAGCAGTAATCTATCCAGAGATCAACCCCCAATCACTTGAAGCAGTAAAGTTATTGACTTGGGAGCAATTATGGCAGCAACATGTAGTCCTTTAAATAATTTGAGAAAAGCCGGGTAAAGTATTGTTGTTGCCCATAGATTCCAATACCTCACTTTGCACACTGTATCATTTTTTCCCCAATAGACTTCACTCCCATTAAGTCACTATGCATGTAAAATCCTGGAAAGAGCAACACTTCAAATTTTTCCATGGTTGTCTTACACTAGGGTGCTTGAAGGGCAGATTTGTCGGTATTGTCTCCTTTTTCCAGAGCAACCAACTAGAGGAGGTTGCCAAGGGGCAAACCCTATTTTGATAGTGCATTCCAGCATACACAAAACTGAACACCAAATCCCAAGGAAAAGGTGGCAATCTTATTTGTCATGAGCAGCAGAACAGGTCGATTTTTTCTGGCATAATTCTTGTGGTCCTACAAGTACAGGCTTCTGAAACAAGAAAAATAAGCAGAAAAAAACTGAAATTCTTAGCCAAAGTGTGTGTGTGATGGCGTAAGTGTGTGTGTATGTAGATATTTGTCAAAGTACATAGGAGTACACTGTTTAGAAGTAAAATATATATGCACTGTAGCTATATATATATACATTGACAGTATCTATTATAATTTTATGTAAATCTATCTTTGACAATACTTATGTGGCCTATTTATTTATTTGAGCTCTGTTCCCATCACCCTGGTTGCTGACAAGGTGGAAGGGATGTTTGGCGCTGTCTTGATGACTGCTCTCCCTCACTTTGACGTGTCTCTGGCTAGCCAAATCTATTCTCCATTTAGCAATCTTAATATGTTTTGCATTAACCTTGCATACTCTCAAACACATGCAGTGTTGGTGGGAATGGTTGATAAGCATGGGCAGTGGTGGTGTGTGGTGGGTAGGGTTATGAGCATGACCGTAAGCAGCTTGTATTGTAGAGGAGGTGGTGAGAGTGTGCAGTGGTGACTGTTAAGGTGGGTAGGGTTGTGAGCATGTGCAATGCTTATGTGTGGTGGAGGAGGTTATGAGCATGTGTAGTGAGAGTGCATAGAATTCTTAGCATATATTGCAGGGGTGGATATGGTTGTGGGCACATGCAGTGATGATTTGTGGGTGGGTGGAGTTGTGATGGAATCTAGGTCTGTGTGGTTGGTGTGAGTAGTCATTAAATGTGATCAGATTTGAGTAAAGGGATCAAAGATCAATTTGTAAAAAATATGCTTAGGACGTTCACATCTATTAGTCTCTGGATAAATCCATGAACTCGCAAGTTCTATTTTGTACTGTAGGAAAATTGGTACATTTCAGCTGATAGGTATGCTCAAATTTGATTATATTGTACATTTCCATAGATCATGATGTGTATATATAAATATATGAGTTGTCAAAAAGAGAGGAAAAAATAAGTGGAGATCACAAGCATTTGGAGAACACTACCTATTTATAAAAACAGAGTGGATATGATTTCAAGTAGAAAGGTTCTTCCCACAGATTAGAGTATACATGGGTATCCTCTTGTTTCCTGACTAAACCAAAAAAAAAATTTCTTCCTGATTGTACATTTTTGGTTTGTGTGTTAGTTTTTTAATTAGTTTTTCGTGTGACAAACAAAACAGTTAATATTATTCCTCAACTTAAGTTTAGGGTTAATTACCATGTATATAGTATATAGTAAACCTGACTCTACATTTTGTGGAACTTACTGTTTTACCTGAGAAGAACTAGGTCTCATAACACACTTTGACCTGTGGGATCATGAATATTGTACTTGTCTGTTGTTGCTTGTCAATATCATTACAGTACCTTAAAAATGGACTCTTGCTTACCCAATCTGTAGGGCTTCTTTCATCGTGGCTAATCCCGTGAACCTTTAGTTAGTTTGTGCATGTGCATACTGTACCTGTACTGCTGTTCAAACGTTCAATTTTTTCCTCCTTTTCTTTCTATATTACTTGACCTTATTATATCTATTTAGATCTTTTTTATACGTCCTTGGCATTATGCACCCTTCTTGACCTTTTTTTATATCTCTTGACCTTCAAATTTTGTGATGATAGCTACTTCGGTCTAGAGTTAAAACTAAGCATAGCATTAGAGAACAGCCTGTTTTTCTTCCTGTAGTCCCTGAACTGTCTGTATGCTAGGCGCAGGGCTTGACCACAGTAAGTCCGATGCTAGATAGATACAGAACTGCTACATACATAGATGTAGGACTGTTCCACCATGCTAGCTAGATGCAATGCTGTTCCACACTAAGTCCTATGTTGTTAGATGCATGCCTTCTCCACATATAGTCCAACATTAGCTAGGTGCAGCACTGGTAAACATCAAGTCCTACACTATAAAGACACAGGGTTGCTCACACGGAGTCCTACACTAGCTAGATGCTTGAGGCTGGTCTGCCACACACTATTTCCCCTGCTAGCAAGATGCAGGGCTGCTCCACTCTAAATCCTTGGTTAGCTAGCAAGATGTAAGGCTGCAAACATCTAGTCCTTCAATAGCTAGATGCAGTATCACTCTACACCAAGTCCTATGCCAGCTAGCTGTATGCATGGCTGCTCTACACCAACTAATTAGACCCAGAACTGCTAAATACCGAGTTCCATGCTGTGTTGCTCTAATAGTGCTACACTATAGGTTACTTGCTATTGTATAGATTTGTTCCTAGAGTTTCATCTTGCACAAGTTTTATCTTTGCGAGTATAGGGGCAAGTTAGTGTGATTGGTTTTTCCTGAACTTACTTGTCATACAAAGACATACATATACATAGGCATATAATCACATACCTACACATTATACATACATACACATTGACATACATGCATATATACAAATATACATATCTTGTGGTAGCTGACACAAGCACTAACAAAGTCCATCCACCCAGAACTAACCATGAAACGTGTAGAATAGTGATATTCTGCACTGTAGTTTACAGCAGACAGATACTTAGATTGGACTGATGTATTGGCCAGCATGCCTTGGACCTCTACACGGAGATAAGGCCAAAGTATGTCAGCGAGTGATCACCTCATTAGCTGTCTGTTATGAGCTCACTAAAAGCTAACTTTAGCATATAGCAGGCTGATGGTCACCATTCCGTGTTACATCTACATAACATTGCATTATGCCCATTGAGATCTGTTGCCTAGAAACCCTTCATATTCAGGAGCAGGGTTCAACGATAATACGAATCCAGCTCTCGAGAGTTTCTTCTAATCTCACATTAGTGGCTCCTGTACTAAGTATGTGTAACTCCCTCCCACTTCTCTTCTTTGACACACAGAAACACACCACAGATGTACACAAACACATTACCATATCACTGGTAAATACACGCTGCACATATACACGTGCACACATGCACCACCACATACACAAACCACATGGGCAGACGTGGCACTCGCAACCTATACACAAACACATCACCACATATATATATATTAACATACCACACATTAACACACTACACAAACCTAACACACCACACACACACTAACACACCATACAAACACTAACACACCAACACACACACCACTACGCTTACACATACCACACATTAACATACTATATAAACCTAACACACCATACACACACTAACACACCAACACATACACCACCACGCATATATTTTAATATACCACACGTAAACATACTACACAAACACTAACACACCATATACATGCTGACCCACTAACACACTACCACACACACTAATATATCACACCCTCATAAACACATGTGCATCCACACATATACACGCACATTAGGACACCAATCACACATCACCATATAGACTAACAGATAAACATTAATACATACACCACACATCCAAATACTTCACACACTAATACACAACACACATAACCTTACACACACATCCCATATATACATGCACAGTAACAAATAACACATACACTACAAAAACAGATATTTCCAAACATATAAACTAACAAACTACACACTCTACACACACTTACACATGTGCACACGTACACACATGCAAACATAGCAGACACACCACCGCATACCCTATCACACCAGACTCCAACACACACCACACATATTCACTTACACACTACACAAACTAACACAACAAACATCACCGCACACACACCAACATACCACAAATACTAAAACATCAGGCACACTAAAGCACCTCATATAACACCTCATACACTAATATACCACACATACTAACACAACATGAGGACCGCTGACTTTGGCTGTAGCCAAATTCCCTACCATTATGTCTGTGACTCTATAGTGTAGCTGATAGAACTTTTTGTGTCTTCAAAGATTTATATATTTCAAGAGCATATCATAAGCTGTATAATACTGATGAGGGGTGGATGATATGTTTCTCCTCTTTATAAATTTAGTCCTGTTGCTCTACTACATCAAGAGGAGGCAGACTAAGTAAACTTTAACTTTGTTTCCAAGCTAGGGTTCCAGGTGGTCCCGAGCTATCCCAGGCTGAAGACAAAACTTGCATTGATAAAATATTTGTGGTACAAGATAAAGTGTACCTAGTTGACTTGAATAATTCATGAATATACAATTTATGTGATTTGTTAAATGATTAAAGTCATATATGGGTATTCGCAACTCAACAGATGTGGCAACAGTTAAAAATTAAATAAATTTAAAAAAAGTTGCTTATGTTGAGCATTTGATTGTGTAAATATTTTATTGTGCAATGATCAGTAATTCCCCATCAGGATCAATGTGGACTGAAATAGAATCAATTATTTAATCCACTCAGAGCCAGTTATCTTTGTTGGCATTATGATATTTTGGGAGGGGAGATTGAATACCGGTTCAATATTGAGATGACATAGAAGTGTCCATACAATTCCCGAGGAAACTAATATGTGGGCTATAGCCTCTGCTTGTCATTTCCTACTCCCACCTTCAATATGGTTACATCACATATATTAGTTTCCAAAGGAATTCTATGCACTCTTCTGAGCCAGTATTCACCATATTGAATCTCCCCTCTCTAAACATCCATAATGCCTATAGTATTAACAAAATAGATTCCAGCGCCACTTGGCCAAGGACTATATTAAATCTCCTCCCCCCTTCCCCCCCCCCCCCCCCCCCCCCCCCCTAAAAATACAACAACAACGATAGTGCCAGTGATTTAATGGTATTCACAGACTAGATTCTAGCACTGCAAGGCTATGGGTTTGGTGTAGGCAACCATCAGAAACTACTTTGTTTTTGTTTTGTTAACTGTGAGCTGTGAGGCCACCACACTTGACTCTACCGAGTATGTTGCATTTTGTTTAAGAGGACTTAGTTGCTTGTACACTGGTTTGGTGATTCTTGGTCATACTCCACATGCACAAGCTGGCACTTACAATTCTAGCAACTCCTCAGCCAGCATTAGCTTTTGAGAAACATGACAATGCAAACAATGTAATCCATGCACAATTGAGCTTGTCCTGAACCTAGGTCTACATAGATAGCCAAGTACCCAGCACCTAACAACATGTGATCTGAAACATATGAGAGAAATTTACTCGATCTAGAATTGGATCTATAATTATATGTGATGTTGGTAATTTAAGCCCATTTTGGTTGTTATTCGCTAGAATTAGTAATGCTTGTTGCAAAGGTACAGTTATTCATTTTACAGTGCCAGTCACTGTTTATAGTGGTGGGCTACTGGTACCAGATGGTGGCCCCTCCATGAATGCTACATGTGTATATGTAGTGCCTGTTTCCACTCCCTCTAGATTTCCAGTTTATAGGCAGTTATAGTTACCCCTACTTCACATGGATAGTACTCATACTGACTCTGCAACATGTTGACCTCTGACCTAACTTCTGGATTAAATAATAATTAGGGTATTATAGATTTGGAAACTTCCTTTACTCAAATAGATCTCTGGAACTCTCATTTGTTCGAGAACATTTGGCTAGAACCAATTTGAGCTGTGGGAGAGTAGCGTTAATTTCTAAGTGATGGGGTGATATTTGAGTTATGGCACCAACTGGTTCCATGCTGCATGGATAAAATAAGTTTCATACAATAGCCAGAACCACCATTACTATGTGCCTGAGTGGGAAAAAAATATGTAATTTCCTTTTGGTTACTGAATGCTCTTGTTCCCATTTCTTCGAGTAATTTGCAGATGAAATGCAACTTAATATAATAAGTAAGAAAATCATTGCTTCTAATTGATTCTATTAACTTTTAAATATTTTTCAGTTAGCAGAACTTCATACTGGATACGTTCATGCACACAACTATCCACATTGTTCTCACATTGATAGCATGTCGGGTGATACCCACAGAGAGCATTCCCTGCTATGTACCTAAAGAAAGGTTGGTACAAAGGAACCTCGAAGATAGATGGGCAAGAGATTTGCTATGGAAAGTTAGCTACACATGCCGCATGAAGGGAGAGCGGTCTTCAAGACATCGCCAACAATCAACTCCAGCTAGAGGGAAGCCAGACTAATAGGAAGAGAACTCAAATAAATAAATAAACCAATAAGTATTGACATTACATACAACTATAATACACACAGTGTGTGTGTGTATTTAGTGCATATATACTATAACTTATGTTTCAATACAGTGTACATCTATGTATGTATGAGGTGACAAATTATACACACACACACACACGCACCACACATATATAACTCTCACACACATGCACATCCAGTTAACTCACACATATATGCACATACACTCACATAACTCATACAAACAACTCATAACCTCACGTGCACCTACAAACAAAAAATAACTTACCATGTACACACACATACACCAATCACACACACTCACACACTAATCACACAGAAACACACACAAACACACATACACACCACCACTCACACATAAGCACAGACACATAGGATAATTGAACTAAATTTGTACACATTCTCACTCACTCACACAACTCGTACAAACAACTCATACCCACACATGCACAAACAGACAAAAACAAACCCATACAACTAAAACACAATCACCCACACACTCTCTTCCTCACACACACATTCACACACACACACATACACATAATCAACACCCACACACATAGGATAACTTAATTGACTCTGCACAAGAACTGTGTGCACAAGTAATAACGAGAGTTTGAATGTTGGTCTTGTATGTCATTTTGTTAGGAAAGCAAACTAATATAATTATTACAGTGGCATGTAAGAGATCCAAGCCATGTAGCAAGGATCACAATACAGTGGAACACCACTACACCATCTGCATATTAGCCTTTCTCAAATATGTCTAGCGTCAAATGATATCTTTAAAGCTGAGAGCAATAGAAATAAGATTGAGCAAAAGCTCACTAAGGTAAACTGACATGCTGTCAGTATGAGTTCAATCCGTGTGGGTGTGTGCATGAATGTGTACCATGTGATGAAGTTCTGCTGCCCCAAAAAGGTCATCAGAATGAGCAACAATTATATGTTAGCAGGAAAAGATCTTCTTCACACGGTTGTGTTAAGGAGTAGTTCCTGTACAAATTACTCACAAAAGTGAAAGTAAAATGAAATGTGACCCATTGCAAAATAACCAGGTGTTATCTCCTTCCCTTCCATGCATGACAATTCATTGTTAATGGTCAGGTAATTCAGCTATAGTGTGAAAGTTCTCATCCAGGAAGCTTGGAGCAGGTTGATTAAATAACTCATATATATATCTGTAAATTAGAAATTAACACCTGCTACTCTCCCACTGTTGTAAATTAAATACATAGATCTAATATAAACTGTTTTAGAAAATTTTATGGCTTCAGGAATTACCTGTTTGTTTTTGGGAAGTCTCCCAATGCAATGCCTTAGATACACTTTAAGTCCAGAAGTGAGGTAAGGTTTCAGCATATTGCAGAGTCAGCATGAGCACAAACTGTGTGAAGTAAGTTGAGCTATATCTTTTTATAATCTAGCAAATCCAACTTCACAAATGATTGGGTGTTGTAACATGCACAACATAGCAATAGTGCATAGAGGCAGGTTGAAGAGGTTGACAATAGCTCTATGAATCATACTGGATTGAGGCAGATTGAAGTAGGTTGCAAAGAGGTATGTGTAGAGACACACTTGACCAACATCACTCTAGGTTGAGGCAGTTTAATACAGGTTGACAATAGCTCTATGCAGACAGATACATATGTAAATATATAAAGGTTAGGATAATATAAAAAGGTCATGGTAGATACAAAAAGGTCAAGTAATACTCAGCCCACTTAGAAAGATAAGGTGTAATTTTCAAAAATGTAGAGGTACTGTGTACACATGCACAATCTAAAAGTTGATGGAATTAGCCAGGATAAAATAAACCCTTCTGGTATTTAAGTAGTAGTTAAGGAGAATTCATTTTTATGGTACTGGGGTGATGTTGACAAGCACCAACACACAAGACAACACGTATTGTCATGGTTAATATATGCATGGATAACCCTTTATTTTCATTGGAGGATTAATGTAAACAAATTGTTACATTCAGAAATACAGAGTGTAATTCTGTGTTAACTCTGATGTTAAACATTTATTCATCTGAGAAGTGTATTGTTAACATATATTAATCCTCTACCTTAATGAGTTAGTCCACATGAGCCAAGAGCTGAGTATTGACTAAGCATCTGCAGTAAAGCTTATCTCGTGGCTTGGCCACCAGGCACTGGGCAAACTAACGCTGAAGTATCAGAGTAGCACATCTGATATATAGGAGAGGTAATGCAGATGGGAGGAGAGGCAAGGAAGGCTGAGTGAGGATGAGGTGGTTGGTAGGTGGGATGAAGAAGGAGGAGTGAGGAGGGAGAGGAGATTGGGGAGGAGGAGGTGCGAGGAAGAGCAAGGAAGTGGTAGGAGGGAGGAGGAAGAAGAGGGAGGATGAGCAGGAGGGAGTGGCAGGAGGGAGGAGGAGGTAGTAGGAAAGTGGAAGGCGAAAGAAAGGGAGAGGCAAAGTGGAGGAGGAGGAGGTGGAGGAGAGGGAAGGAGGGGGATCAGTAAAAGAGGTTTTGTAAAAGTATGTTCCATAGAATAGAGCTTGTTAAAAAAAAATCATATCATTATTCTGCTCTCCCACAACTTGCGTACAACAGTTTTTCATGCATATTGCATGTACACATAATTATAGACCACCACAGTACAATCCCACAACACAATCACACCACCACTGCATGTGCTGGCAAACCTACTCACCACACCAACTACAACTGCATGTCTTTGACTGTGTGTACCTAAGGAAAGGTCGATGGAAAAGAAGCATTAATGGACAAGATATTTGATATGGAAAATTAACCACACATGTCACAGAAAGCAAGAGAAGTTCTCAAGACATTGCCAACCATCACCTCCAGTTTGAGTGCTGCTAGGGATGAAGTGAAGGAAGCTCAAATAAATAAATAGGCCACAAACTTTGTCAAACAAACCATTACATACAATTATAATAGACACTGTGTGTATATATGTACAGTGCATATAATAATTATGTTTTTATACTGTGTACATCTATGTATGTATGATGTGACATTATCATATCCACCTACTCACTTACACACATACACACACAGCTCTCACACAGACACATGCAGCTACACACACATTAGTCACACACACATACACCAAACATATACACACACACATATACTCACAGACTCAAACAACTCGTACAAACCACTCATGCAAAAACAAATTCATATCACACACACAAACACTCACATAAAATATCACTCACAAACACTCCACACATGCTTCACACACACTGTACCACAAACACACACCTCCCAACCCCCAACCCCACCACACATACACACATACACATGCACACACACATACAAGATTACTTCCATCTGCATAGTACCAGATTGCATGTGCTAAATGATATCTTTCAAGCTCAGATCAATAAAACAACATTGGGGGAAAGCTCAAAGGTCTCCTGACATTCTGTCAATATGCGATGTGTGTTACACTGTGTGTATGTGTACCCGTATGACGAAGCTACCTGATTGACAATGGCAGAGGAAGGGAATCTGCCTGGAATAGGAACATAGTGAACCCTCAACCCACTTACCAGAAGCCATACAGGCCATTCAATGGTCACAAATCTCAGCAACAACAACCTCAAGCTCAGACCCAACTCCAGATCCAGACCCCGTCTCAGAACAACCAAGCCACCTCCTCCCTTCCAGCAGTATGGCGGTGTGACTACGCACTAACTCTTCAGCTCATGATAGTGGTTCAGATAGGAACCAATTCAAGCTGCAGCATAAGCTTGCAAAGTACTTTGACAATGACAAAGTGCCATTGTGCTTAACTGTCATAAATGGGGCCACCTCAGAGCTGTGTTCTGACAGGAATGTGCTTGCCGTCTCCCAGACGACGAGGACAACACCTCCCCAGCACCTAACTTCATGCCCAAGCTGTTCCTGGTTGGCAGCATCTTCGGCAAACTTGTCTGATTCCTTCTAGACTCTGTAGCGGACCACTCTCTCATC
Organism: Cladorhizidae sp. MBARI D1340-BT2; assembly: GCA_028752905.1. Classification (NCBI taxonomy): domain Eukaryota; kingdom Metazoa; phylum Porifera; class Demospongiae; order Poecilosclerida; family Cladorhizidae; species Cladorhizidae sp. MBARI D1340-BT2. The sequence goes on from JAQNBH010000011.1 coordinate 9,460,251, forward strand.
AACTCTAGCATCATAGAACAATTTAAACAGTGGAATCTATCAGTTCCAGAAACATCAGTATCCATCATGACCCTATGTTTTTGGGGTAGTTCGGGGCTAATCTAACAGTTATTCTCCCATGTGACCTTTCTATAGCATGGCTAGAGGGCATGGCCATGTGCCCAAAATCCTGCCTTTTTTCTCCTTGTCTTTACACTGCCCCCAGATCCCTTCTTCCCTTATTCTTCTCTGTGAGTGCTTAATTATGACAATGACACTCAGAATGGTTGAGAGAAATATTGGTTATGTAGCTGCTTTATGTTATGCACAATTTTAATGTAGGTGCCAAGCCAATACAAAGAATGCTAGTGCACTAAAACCATGTTGACATTATTAAGTAGGGACACACATAAACCCTAGATTTCCAGTTATAGGTATTCCTACTTCACTATGTTTGTGCTCGTTCTGACTCTGCAATATGCTGAATTCTGGACTTGAATAGTAACTCGGATATTATAGATTAGGAGACTTTCCTTACACAAATTTCACCTGTTCTAGAGCATTTGTCTAAGTGATGTGGAGATATTTGAGTTAAGCACTAACTGGTTCCAAGATGCCATATAAAGTAAGCTTCACACAATAGCCAGCATCACCATTACTAATGGATTGTCATGAATGGTGCCTGAGTGAAATACATCTGTGATTTCCTGATTGTTTTCTGAATGCTCTCGTTCCCATTTCAGTGAGTAATTTGTGTATTAATTATTTTTCCGGTAGCAAAACTTCATACTGGATATATTCATGTACACTACCACACATGTTGACCTAAGATTGATAGCATGTTGGGTGATACCCATAGAGAGCAATCCCAAATGTTGTTACTTGTGTAATATGACTTGATCAGATATTACGTGTGATCGCTTATTCTTCAGGGTTTCAAAAATGTTATTTGGCACTTAGGTAATACGCATAATTATGATATTGGGGTTTTTCCGTGTAAGGTGATGCTTGCTGCTGGTTTGGGATCCCTTTCATGCCCACTGCTATCATCGTTTGTTTATATTGCTTTCCCAACACAACGTCATACAAGACCATCTGGAAATCTTATTCTTGGGAATTACCTCATGTAGCTACAAGGAATTTGTATGGTTCTTGGATGTTTCCTGAGTGGGATTGTTGCTATGGTTATTGTTGGCTAGAATAGTGTAATAGGTGGTGCTTGTCAAGTTCTGGCTGGTGTCTGCTCCAGCTCTCAACCAGTCTGTGTCAAGTTGCTCTAGTACAACCAAATCTGTGCCAAGCTGCTCTGGTTCTCTACCCAAATCTGTTTCAAGCTGCTCTATTTCCCCCAAGTCTGTGTCAAGCTTGTGCACGCTTTAATAAGGATTCTCTTGTTTCCTGACTAAATGAATATTTTTTAAACTTTTTTCTTGTTTGTACGTTTTTGATTTGTCTATTAGGTAGTTCGTGATTTTGTTTTTTTATAGTTCTACATGTGACATACAAAACAGTTAACATTAATTCTCAACTAAAGTAAAGAGTTAATTACCATGTCTATACTCATCCTAACTCTTCCTGTTGTGGAACTTACTGGGTCCACTAACGTACTTTGACCTGTGAGGTAATGAATATTGTAATTGTCTGTTGGTGCTCTTCAATATGATTAAAGTAGCTTAAAAATGGACTCTTGCTTACCCAATCTGTAGGGCTTCTTTTATCGTGGCTAATCCCGTGAGCTTTTAGTTAGTTTGTGCATGTGCATATTACCTGTACTGCTGTTCAAATGTTCAATTTTCAATTTTTTCCTCCTTTTCTCTTGACCTTTTTATATCTACTTAGACTTTTTTTTATACGTCCTTGACATTATGTACCAATTTTGAATGATAGCTACTTCGGTCTAGAATTTGGACACTAAGCATCGCACTAGAGCATTTATTCCTGTAGTCCCTGAACTGTCTGTATGCTAGACACAAGGCTTGACCACAGTAAGACCAATGCTAGAGAGATACAGAACTGCTACAAAATATGCTCTACATTAGCTAGATGTACGACTGTTCCACATCAAGGCCCATGCTAGCTTGATACATGGCTGTTCCATACTAGTCCTATGTTAGCTAGATGCATGCCTGCTCCACATATAGTCCAACATTAGCTAGTTGCAGCTTTGGTAAACATCAAATCCTTCACTAGAAAGACACTGGGTTGTTACACACCAAGTCCTACACGTGCTAGATGCTCGAGGCTGGTCTGCCACACACTACTTCCCCTGCTAGTAAGGTGCAGGGAAGCTCCACTCTAAATCCTTGGTTAGCTAGCAAGATGTAGGGCTGCTAACACCAAATGCTACAATAGCTAGATGCTAAGGGCTGCTCTACACCAACTAGTTAGACCCAGAATGGCTAAACTCTAAGTTTCATGCTGTGTTGCCTATAATAGAGCTACACTATAGTTTACTTGCTATTGTATAGATTTGTTCCTAGAGTTTCATTTTGCACAAGTTTTATCTTTGCAAGTTTAGGGACAAGTTGGCGCAATTGGTTTATCCTGAACTTACTTGTCATACACAGACATACATACACACAGGCATATATACACATACAGATAGAGATACATAGACATAAATACACATACATGTATATGTACAAATATACATAATTAGTAGTAACTCGTGTGTGTGCTAACAAAGTTCATCCACCAGAACTAACTATGACACATGTAGAATAGTGAAATTCTGCACTGAATTTTACAACAGCCAGATACTCCGATTGGACTGATGTATTGGTCAGCATGCCTTGGACCTGTACACAGAGATAGGCCAAAACATGTCAGCGAATAATCGCCTCATTAGCTCTCTGTTTTGAGCTCATTAAAAGCCAAATTTAGTATATAGTTGGCTGATGGTCATCACTCCATTGTAGATCTACATAAGATTGCATTATGCCTATTGAGATCTGTTGCCTAGAAATGCTTCATATTTAGGAGCACAGATCAACAACAATATGAATCCAGCTCTCAATAGCTTCATCTATTTCTCACATTAGTGGCTCCTGTACCAAAAAAGCTATCTAATCAGCAAACATACTATGTACTGTATGTGTAACTCCCTCCCCATCACCTCTTTGACATGCACAAACATACCACAGACGTACGCAAACACACCATATCAGTGCTAAACACATGGTTTGCATATACACGTACGCACATGCACCACCACATACACAAACCACATGGGCAAACATGGCACTCACAACCACAAACAAGCACACAAACACATCAACACACATACATATTTACATACCACATATTAACACACTACACAAACACTAACACACCATACACACACTATCACACTAACACATTACCCCACACATTAATAAACCACACCTTCATAAACACAAGTGCATCCACACACATACACGCACATTAAGACACCACACACACACATCAACATATGGACCACCAGATAAACATTAATATGCGACACATCACCACACACTGACACACTACTTCACACATTAATACACCACACAGACACACACATCCCCATATATACATGCACACAAACAAATAACAAATAAACTACAAACACACATATTTTCTCACATATAAACTAACACACTACACACACACTCACACAACCCCACACATACACACACACACATATAGCAAACACACCACTGCATACCCTATCACACCAAACTCTGACACACCACACATATTCACTTACACACCACACATATACACTAACACACCACACTAACTAACACAACAAACATCACTGTAAACACTCCAACATACCACAAACATTAACACACAAGGCTCACTAAAGCACCACACATACCACCTCAATACACTAATATATCACACATACTAACACAACACAAGGTTCACTGACTTTCGCTGTAGCTAACTTCTCTACCTTTTAGTCAAAGAAATTCCTAGATAGAACTTTTTGTGTCTTCAAAGTTTGATATATTTAAAGAGCATAGCATAAGCTGTATAATGCTGATAAGGAATGGCTGGATATGTTTCTCTTCATTATAAATATAGCCCTCTTAGAAAGAGCTCTACTATTTGAAGAGGAGGCAGACTATGTGAACTTTAACTTTGCTTCCATGCCAGGGTTCCAGGTGGTCCCGAGCTATCAAAGGCTGAAGACAACACTTGCATTGATAAAATATTTTTGTGGTGCAAGATAAACTGGACCTAGTTGACTTGAATAATTCATGAATATACAATTTATTTGATTTGGTAAATCGTTCCAGTCATATATGTGTATTAATAATTCAACACATGTGGGCAACAGTTAAAAATAAAAAAAAGTTAAAAAAATATGAATTTTTTCCCATTTTTTGCTTATGTTAAGCATTTGATTGTGTAAATGTTTTATTGTGTAATGATTTATTGTGTAATGATCAGTAATTCCCCATCAGGATCAATCTGGACTGAAATAGAAAATATGTTTAATTAGCAGTCCTACATTAATCCACTCAGAGTTGGCATTATGATGTTTTGGGAGGGGAGATTGAATACTGGCTTAATACCGAGATCACATAGAAGTGTCCTAAAATTCCTGAGGAAACTAATATGTAGGCTGTAGCCTCTGCTTGTAATTTCCTACTCCCTACCTTCAATACATTTTCCAAAGAATTCTATGCACATTTCTAAATACTTTTGGTAATGAGCCGGTATTCACCTTATTAAATCTCCCTTCTCTAGACATCCATAATGCATATACTCCAATAATGTTAACAAAATAGATTACGGCACCACATGGCTAAGGACTATATTAAATTTCTCCAACCCTCCCCCCGAAAACAACGATAATGGCAGTGCTCCAATGGTATTCACAGACTAGATTCTAGCACTGCATGGCTATGGATTTGGTGTTGGCCACCAACAGAAACCACTTTGTTTTTGTTTTGTTAACTGTGAACTGTAACCGCACCAAACTTGACTCTACCGAGAGTGTTGCATTTCTGTTTAGGAGGAGTTGGTTGCTTGTGCGGCTGGTGATGCTTGGTTATAATCCACATGCACAATCTGGCACTACAATTCTAGCAACTCCTCAGCCAGAATTAGCTTTTGAGAAACATGACCATGCAAACAATGTAATCCATGCACAAATGAGCTTGTCCTGGTCCTAGGTCTACATAGATAGCCAAGTACCGAGTCCTAACAACATGTGATCTGAAACATCTGAGAGAAATTTACTCGATCTAGAATTGGATCTTTCACTCCATGTGATGTTGGTAATTTAAGCTCATTTTAGTTGTTATTCATTAGAATTAGTATGGCTTATTGCGACTGCTCTTGACACGGAAGAACATGACAGTCACAGTCTGATATTTTGGTAAGATGATACAGTATTCAGGTTTAAGTGTACAGTTATCCATTTCACAGTGCCAGTCTCACTGGTTATAGTTGTACTGGCTACTGGTGCCAGATGGTGGCCCGTCCACGAATGTTGCATGTGTAAATGTAGTGGCTGTTTCCACTCCCATTAGATTTCTATGCCTACTTCACATGGAATGTACTCATACTGACTCTGGAACACGCTGACCTCTGATCTAATTCTGGAAGGAATATGGGTATTATAGATTTGGAAACTTCCCTTACTCATTTAGATCCATGGAGCTGTCATTTCTTCGAGAACATATTGCTAGAACCACTTTGAGCTGTGGGAGAGTAGTGTTAATTTCTTAAGTGATCGGGTGATATTTGAGTTATGGTACCAACTTGTTCCAAGCTGCATGGATAAAGTCAGTTTCACACAATAGCCAGAGCATCACCAATACTAATGATTGTCATGCATGGTGCCTAAGTGGTGTTAGTAAACTGGAAATAGGCATGTTGAGGTACACTCAGTGATTGCCTCGGATAATATTAAGGCAATTTAATTATTTTGAGAGAAGTCAGCTCTTTTATATAACAGACTCAATGAGATGATGAGGGAGACAGAGAGTCAGTGTGAGAGATGGGGAGAAAATGTTAGAGCTGTGGTCAGAGCTAGTTACAGGAAGGGATCTTCACAACAGGTGTGAGTAAGTGTAGAGGATTTTTACTGATAAAGAACATTGGCCACAATGTTAGAGCTTATGTTATGCTAGTAGCTTGCTAGAGGAATTGCTTGTAGCCCTGGAAAATGACTGCCATTGCTGACATGGAGATACTTTACAGAGAGAAGTGTCATTGTTCATGGCAAAAAAGAGGATGCAAATGTCTAACAATAATATTGAAGAATCGTTGTCAGCTCATTCCGGCAACTGAGATGTAGACAGCAAGGTTGCAATTATATGAGATATCATTGGTACTGAATTGAGGGATAGTGAAATGGTTGGTTGACTTCGTCATTTTTGTGCAGTTACATAGGTGAGTGAGAGATCTGGAAATTACATTTATGAAATGATGCAACAACTAACCAGCTATATAGGCATTGATTTGTATTTCTTACCACTTTGTAGAGGTCAAGTACAGTTCCAAAGAGCAGATCTTGAAGAGCGTGTATTTCTTTACTGTAATTCTGTCTCTGGCTCTGCTGGATCAGCCTCTGATAAGCGTTGATTTTGCCGATGGAGTTGGCTACAGCTTGAAGACCTTGCTCACTGTTGAGAGTAGGATGTTCACAAATATTGAGTGCACTGATAGTCCTTGTTTCACAATTTACTTGAACCTGAGGTAAATCCTGCCAAACATAATAATATACTATACGACTGCAACAGTCTTGGTGAGTCCTTTGATATTTTACTTACTGGCAAATCTCTGCTACCAATGAGAGACAATCCCTTCTGGAGTGAAGCTATAGCTCTGGCCTGGGTGGATGAGCAGTTGTATGGTGCCTGTGGCAAGCTAGGTCTTGTTCCTGCAGCAGTGGGTGCTGAATGGACTGAAGAAAGTATCATTAACAGCGTCAAGGAAAAGTAGAATTGGTTCATGATTGATCAGGTGCCTCAAACTAAGAGTGGCTTCAAAATTACAATAGCAAGACCATGATATTGTTGACACTTACAAGATGATAGATTTTAGTATTGAAATTATCTTGACTACTAGAGATAACACTGATGAAATATTCAGCTCCTATTACAATTCTGAGATCCATCCACTTGCTAACATGTACTATTGGCTTTTCTGAATGTGTTACCAGAAAAACATGCCTTCATGGAACTGCACCAATGCCCCAAGTGATAGCCCACAGGAGCACTATAATAGAGCAATTGCCATCTTTCTCTTAGAGATTCTCTCCTGGGTCAAATGAATGAGAGATTTTCAGAAGATCAGCATCATGCTCATGGCCTACTCCATTTTGTGTCCTCTATTATTAGAAGAAGTACTTGTGTGACAGAATAACTTGACTGGCATGTGTTATAAGTGCTTTTTATTGGAAAAGTGACCTACAATTTCCAAAAATGAGTCTAAGATGTGGAAGGTTCTCTGGCATAGCAAGAAACATGAAGTCAATTCTGCTAGCTCTTGGCTTGTGATAAGGATTTGTTCCCAAATATTCATGTAATAGCTTGCACATTACCCATTTCTATCATTGAAAGGTTGTTTTCCCTTCTGAGAATACTAAATACTTATTTGAGGTCTACTCTAATCTCTTTCTCTTGTTGCCATGACAATGGGGAACAAATATTTGTGGACGAAGTTTGTCTGGCATTTATTCAAACACAAGAAGACTTTTTTTACCTCATTGTTTGCAAACTGATTTATTATTTTATAATGATAATATTTTACAGATCTGAATCGTGGGTGTTGGTGCATGGCCTGCCATGTGTATATATAGTTAAGAGTGTGAGCACAATATGTAATTGCTGTAAGTAATTCTCAATTAACCTCTGCTGAAGCAAATAAAAGGCAGAGTTTACCGGCAAGGATGCAGCTATTGTAACTACTTTCATCAGCTGAGTGTGTACAGAAAGTGTGAGCAAATTGTCAGCTATGATATTTAGCTACTATCAACAGCTGGGTTTATGTAGGAAGTGGAACACTTGGTCAGTTGAAAGTTATCATCATGTCTAACACTCTGAAGGATTACTTTTAGCCTTAAACAAGCTCAGCAATGTTGAGGAAGATAAAGATGATGTGTTAAGTCATGGAATTCTTTTGGCCTTAATAAGGTTTTGAGTGAATGCTGGTGATACTCTCTTAGCTGAGCACCTTGAGAAAGGAGCATAACTGCATAGTAGACCTCACCTGGCATTCAGAATCAAATGATCTCAATTTTAGGTGATCACATTTGAAGCACCGTGGTTCAGTGTGAGATCCTTCTTACTCTTGCTGGAGAAACTTAATCTAGTTTATGTCTAAAAACTATTATCCAGTAATAGTTCAATTGAATAAATTATGTACATCAATTGGTTGGTGTAATTTAGTAAGTGCAGAAATAATGACTTGTTTGGTTGCATATTTAATTGGAAGCTTACCTTTAAACGGCCAGCTTTATTGTTTTACAGTGTATGTCACATTAGGATTACATAACTTTTGTATTAAAAGGCCTTCATTTGAAAATGGGAGACTGAGGGAGATGGAGAGGGTGTGACAGAAATCATGATGTGTGAGATGAGGAAAATGAATGCTTCCATAGATGGAGCTTTGGTGACGACATTATAATAGTGTTCAGATATTTGAGTAGAGAAAAAGAAGGACGACATGTATACCACCTATACCACAAGAACAGCACAGTATTCATCAAGTTGGAGAGTCTGCCTTGATCATTATAATTGGATTTGCAATGGCTTGCTTGGGCCAGTTATTGCAGAGACAGCAATGTTGATGAGCGCTGAGTTTTGTTTGCATACAGTCATTCAGAGAGCAGTCGTATGGATTCCCTCTTTGTGTCTGTTAATTAATTATATTTGCTTATAGGCTGGTGCAGTAGTGTTATTGCAAGCATAGGTGTTATGAGTGTTCCTGCCATTCTTGAAGTTGAAAGGTTAATTTTTGGAGAAATAATTTCTGGCAGTTTTGAAGTGTGAAGATCTATATAAAAAAAAACACCCCCAAAAAAACAATTAAATTTAAAAAATTGAGAAATAATTGATGAGAAGGTAGAAATTTGGGGCATGGGTTGGGTTACCTCCAAGTAATATTAGAAGTGATATACTACTGATATTTCTCATATGATCAGAGGTAAGGGAGAGTTCTACAGAAGCAAATTTGGGTTGTTGAAACCAGGTTGATGTAATTTAAAACACCTGTGAAAATGGAATTTCAATCAGCTGACAAATCCATCCCAATATAGATTGAAGGCAGAGGTCAACTTCTATAGCAACTAAGGGCAGAGGTCAAGTACTACTAGGATGATTAATTTTATCTGCACATGAATATATAATGCTTGATAAGCTTATACTCAGGGACCATATTCCTGGTGACTAACACAGTAAGCATCCAGCTTAATAATCAGGTACTTTACCCAGCTTTTCTCAAATTATTTAAAGGACTACATGCTGCTGCCATAAGTGCTCCCAAGTCAATAACTTTACTGCTTCAAGTGATTGGGGATTGATCTCTGGATAGATTACTGCTAAGAGCTCACCTTGAAGCGATTGGGGTGTCTGGATCTCGATAGATCATTGCTAATGGCATGACTAACAGTTAGACTACTACGTGATGAAACAGAGTACATAGTGGTAAACACTGCGTGGCATTTTTTCTTTGTTGGTGGATTTTAAACAGAGTTGGATTGAGCAGACCATGTTTATAATATTTTGTCAAATTATATTGCACTATCCTAGTAGCTAATTTGTTACTAAACTGGTTACCTTTTTAACACGGCATCTGCTTCCTGCAGCCTCTCGAATTCTTCTTTCTTGACATTTCATGCACAAACTCAAAATAATAGCACCTGCTCAGAAATTTTGAACTTTCAATGGGCAGCTATGACCTTTGATCAAAAAGTTAACAGCTGCAACACACTCGGTGTAAATTATAAAATCTCTTGATTGATTGATTGAGAATTTTTTTTAACATGTCTTTGTTGTTGATTTATGTGTGTTGATTAACTAAGAAAATGTTTCCTTTGATAACCAAAACAGCGTTTGTAAACACCACAACAGTCTCGCCCTCATTTTGCCCCAGAAACTCTACCAAACCTCACTGAAACAGAGAGACTGCTGATATCGTTTGATCACAGAATTCCAATCTAGGAAGGTAACTTACTTCTTCCACAGATAGTCCTCAGCCACTAAGATAACATAGCTTCTACATCCACATAGAGGCAGTAATTAAAAGTCTATGCTCCGCCCCCAATATGGGTAAGAGTTATGTGTAGCATAGCCAGAATGATCATTTTTAATACATACATGCAATAACGACATTCAATGCCAACTTGAAAGGTATTGTGCTCGCTTATGATTTACAATAGTACAGTTGGTAAAGATAGAATTTTCATATTGCTGTTTCCACTTCCTTTATTCCCTTAAATGAAACCATGGCAATACAATCTGGAGATAATGTTAGTGGTCAGGTTACAATATTTATCTTGGATTTAGATGGTATTGCAACATCAACCTACATTTTTAAGGCACATTGCTAGTTATATAAGATCAAGTAGATTTGAATAAACATCAACAAAGTCACTGGATTAAAAAAACTACACTACCTCCAGATCATTCTTCTTAGTTTGAGGCACCACATCAATCATGAACCAATTCTACTTTTCCTTGATGTTGTTAATGATACTTTCTTCAGTCTATTCAGCACACACATGCCCTGCTGCAGGAACAACACCTGGCTTGCCGCAGGCATCCTGCAACTGCTCATCCACCTGCAGTTTCCAGGCCAGAGCTATAGATTCACTCCGGAAGGGATTGTCTCTCATTTACAGAAGCTTGGTGGTAAGTAAAAGTTCAAAGGACTCACCAAGACTGTTGCAGTCGTATGGTATAATTATTATTATATTTTATTATGTTTGGCAGGGTTTACCTCAGGTTCAAGGAAATTGTGAAACAAGGAAGACTATCATTGCACTCAATGGTGATGAACATCCTACTATCAAAATTACGCATGGTCTTCAAGCTGTAGCCAACTCCATCGGCATAATCAACGCTTATCAGGGGCTGATCCATCAGAGCCAGAGACATATTTGCAATAATGAAATGCAGGCTCTTCAGGATCTGCTCTTTGGAACCATAGTTGACCTCTACAAAGTGGTAAGAAATACAAATCAATGCCTAGCTGGTTAGTTGTTGCATCATTTCATAACTGTAATTTCCACAGCTCTCACTCACCTGCTGTAACTGCACAGAAATGACGAATTCCATCAGCCATTTCACTATCCCTCAACTCAGTACCAGTGATATCTCAGATAGTTGCAACCTTGCTGCCTACATCGCAGCTCTCATGGAGTTTGATGTGACAACGATTAGTTATCTAACCGACACCTGGCTTGTCAGTCAATATGTGGGTCCACCTTCAAATATCACGGACGAAGACTGGCTGTCATCTCATGTCAGCGGATATTCTCTGGCAAATATATAGCTAGCATGAAGACATATCTATTATTACTGAAATGAGCAATTTAATGACTGACTAGTGTTAATAACTGTTACAAATTCATCCAGGTTTTGGATTTTCAAAAGATTTGTTGTTTAAAAAATATTTTTAAAGAGAATTGTATATTTATTTATTTTAACCACTTTCTTTGGCAAAGCTATATAGGCAAAGTTGGTCATTTTGTGACAAATAGTCAAATTGGTCCTCAAAACCATCCCTAAATCCCAACATTTTTAGAACCTGTTTGGAAAGTGCTAGACTGGTAGCAGTAGCTAGAGGGAGCTTTACTACAGTATTTTTAATGGGTGCACCAAAATCCAATGTAGGGTTAAAAAATATCCAATATAGTCTAAAAATAGCTACATTCTTTCTTACTTGCCTACAGACTCTGGACATTTGGTAACTAAAGCAATAATATAAAAAATTGCATCCCATAAACAATTCGAGCAGCTTTTGGATGCAAACAAGATGTCCGGTCGTCTAACGTTGGGGGATTGTGCTTTCTCGGGTTCTGGACGATGATTTTGGACTTTCTGAGGGGGAAAGCAGTGATGAAGATGGTGATGGTATCTCGTCTTACCTTGGCGAGACCAGTGTCGACCTTGAAGCTCTGCTGTCACTCGGCAAAGTAGTCGGGCCTCACTTAGCTATCTTCAAGCAAGCCTAGCATTCTCATTCGAACTGATGATTTGGATGAAGATGAGAGTGCTTAGCGATGAAGAAGGCATTGATTGTGAGTTTAGGTATGGTTAGCGGTGCAGCGAATAGGCAGCATGAAATCCAAAGGCTGTTTTAGCTTCCTTGTTGTGGGTACGAATAAATGTTAATTTAAGCAATTTTTTAAAATCAGTACCAAGGTGTCACAAAGAACGACTTTTTAACCAGACATCAAACCATGGTAGACTTCACCTAGTGGTTTCCTTGTGTTTTACTTCAATCTGTTTTTGTTTGTTGCATTTATTGGTATCTGCATGGTATTTTCTCTCTGTGCTATAATTGTGTTCATATCATTCATTGTGATTGTATTTACATGCACATAATTATGTATTTACACTTCTGAAATGTTATAATTCAGATCAAAATATCAAATTGTGGTACACTCTGCAGATGTCAAGTAATATGTTTTCAGTTATGAAGACACATTCCAAACATTCCGTCCTGTGATAGGGCACTTGGTTTTAGAGTCTCCTGAACCCTATTTCAACATTATTGTCTAAGGTATCACGGTACATCTTGTATTTTACTTTTCCTTGTATCCTATAATGATAAAAATAACTAGATGATAAAAATATCATTTATACATGAAGGTAGCTTATTGGCTAAACACACATCAAAACAAAGAATTAACAAGTTCCAATGAGATTTACCTCAATATGGTTTAGTGGTATATTTCTTGTGGCAACAAACACTAACCACAATGTTGGTCAATACAAATGATATCACATCTGGTATGGTTGCTAGGAATTTTACAAAGTATTGCTGAGATAGCAAGGCATATCTTCACATACGTTGTGTTTATTTAATTTTTGAAATAAAGTCATTGGTGAAAGGGTTAAGTGCTAAAACACAAGTACGTGGTCATGCACGTTATAGTTGAAGATCGATTTTAGGAAATGTTCGTGTTTTAGCGCTAACGTAAACACATTCTATTGAGTAGAGCCTCTTCTAGTTGATGGTCCTGATTTCAACTTTCTAGGACTTTCCAATTAGGAGCTAGAGCTGTTGAAGATTTGGGTGCGAGTTTTGAGTCCGTAATTTTGACTTTCTGTAACTGGGGCAAGGTTGTATAGAGCACAACGGGAGTGTTATCTTTAGTGGTACATGTCAAGTGCATAGTGTGCAGAATCTATGGAGCTGCAAAGATGGAACCACAATGTTTTAATTAATAAATGTTATCATCTCTCCACTTTAGATCAGAGTTTCCTGGTCTGGGTTTGTGTTAGGTGTGTTATTTGTGCTTTAGGTTCAAATAATGGACTCGATGCATAATACTTGTGGAGGTTAAAATTACTTTGCAGATCTCATAATCACATCAGCTCCAAATGTTTGTCAAACTCATGACCATAATAATAACAAAACACACACCATGCGCTCCTACAAATTGACTTTGAAGCAAGTTCTAGAAAAAAGGAATAGATAGGCCTTGCAAGGAAACACTACATGCCTGGTAATATATTAATAAGTGAAAGTGCATGTAGTAAATACAGTAAGTCAGTGGTAAAAGTAAATGATGTAGCTCGTGTAGTAAATACAGTAAGTCAAGGAAGGAGCTATTGCTTGTATAATAGCAAGTGCTGTAGTGCATGTGAAATATAGCAACAGCACCACATCTGAGCACACGAGTGGACCAAGTTGATATCACATGCTTCATCACCTGCAATGTCTTCTCATCAGATCAACTTCCACCTGGAGCTGAACACATCCTCTCACCACACGATCCACCCAAACCTCCGACCTTCACTGAGAGAGGCTACAGTGGAAAAGTCACTCAGTTTGAAGGAGTGGGTGATGTAACAGAACTGGCTGTATACCGACAGTGCAAGTATTCTCATCATATCTATAATTGATGATGTCATATGGATCATACACAGATAATCAGAGTTTAATTTGCCAAAATGGAGTAAGTATCTTACAGACTATAATTTATTTGTAGTAGTAACACTTGTTCAAATCTAGTTCATGCAAACAAGGGACAATGCATCTTTGTAAGGAATTTTAAAACGTCTTTGAAGGCCCACTTAGTTACCAGACAATCAACAGCTCCATAGAACAGCCATCACATCAGGATATGAAAAAGAAGGTACTTATCTTCATGTATCTATGGTAATGTTGCCATATGAATGCAGTTTTGTTTGTGTGTCATGTGTGGTTGTGTGTGGTGTTAAACTTAAGAGCTAATTCCATAATTATGCTGACAGTGATGGCACAACAACTAGTTTTCACTTAAAAATATAAATAATAATCCTACATCCTACATCCATATCATATAATAAGCCCAACTCTGTCCATAGAAGTATAGCAGATACTTCACAGTGGACTAGTTGTAAGCTGGCATGAATCAGCGTATGCAGGGTAGGAGACAAAAAATGACACCAGCAGGATAAATTACATGCAGAAATTACAAAACCAAGCTGCAAAAATTGTGCTTTAATTATTCCATTGTCCAAACAGAAGTTGAGATTTTAAAATTAATAATTATCAATAACTGAATGCATGTTCTGCATTTCGGTTTTAATCTAAATGTGAGTTAAGCAAATATTTCAAGTGACTATGCTACACTAGAAGATTGCCACTACACTGTATTACACTACTAGACACTCACATTTTCAAATTTAGTTTCCCCAAAGGTACTTTCATTCTTTTATATCTCTGTCTTCATCCTTTCCTTCAAGAATCTTGCAATTTGTGTAAACAAGATTTTTAGCAAGATTTTTTTATAGCTACAATCTTTAATTTTTTGTTACACAGATAGTTGATTGGAAATTGTCTTCCACATCCAGGAGGTCTTCCAGAATGTTCATAAGTGAGTGTCTATGATATTACTGATAGAACTGATCTCTATTCTTAGAATTGATGTTGTGAAAAGGCATAGCATCACAATAGTACTGCAGCCAGCATTAGAGTGGGACAGTCGTGATTGAAAGGGGGTTTCTGGAGAGTGCTCCTGTGCTAGTGGTTTGTAAAGCAAGGAGAATTGGCTCAAAAATTGAAAGAAGAATTTGAAGATTTAAAGTTACAGCAGGAAGAAAGGATAGACTACTTAAATGAAACCCTAGCATTTATCGAGCAACTGATTGAAGATTAAAATAAAAGAAAGGAGATTTTTGTATGACTTTGGAAAGGCAAATTCAGCTAAAGCCCAAGCAAAAATCATGCAAGAGTGGAACCAGTTCACCTATCTTGCCATCGAGATTCGTTCAAAAGCCCGTTCCTCTCGATTTAATCTCTGATCTTCCCCCGTTTTTATAGACACTTTTAACGTAGACTATTCTCATGTTTTTCTTCAAATTTCACTGGGCTCAAATACCCCAGTGACGAATGCTTTCTCTTGTTGTTATAGTAGCATTCGATATAGTTAAATATTTCTTTCTCAGCAGCTTCTGCATCTCTAAAAACTCCTTCTCCTACGCATTCTCTCTTGAATGAATTGAAAAAACTTTCCATCGGCGCGTTGTCATAGCAGCTTCCTTTTCCACTCATGCTCCCTAACATTTTGTTTTTCTTTAGGGCATTTTTAAAACACATGACCCTTTCTATGCTGTTGTCAAAAGGTAATTGACATTATATTGAATATGCATGCAGCTCTACCATGCAGAAGGGTTTGTGCCTTGCTAGTATATCTCTAGTAGTTGATAATGTAATTCATGCAGTGTTAAAGTGGAAGTGAAATTCAGAATCCTCATTTTTAATCCTCTTTTTAAGCTGCCTCAGCACAGTCATTTTTCTACTCTAATTCTGATGGTGCGCTTCAGGCTCAAGCATTACTCTTGTACTCATTGCATTATCCAACCCAAGTTGACTTACCGGAACTTTGTATTCAGGCCCATTCCAATGAGAGCAACTAACCTAATAGAGGTGATGATAGGAATGACTACTCTCGTAGGTTACATTAGCCATAATTATGACACACTCAGTGGCAACTTCTATCACTTGATAACTTAGGAATTTATTTCCACACTTCATCCATCTGTTTTTTTAAAGTTTTTTATTATTCGAGATTAATGGGGTGGGCGTGGCTGCAGTAGCAAAGGCCTATAATTTTATAGTTTTCCAAAATCAAGTTATAATTATAGTTATAATCTAGTTATAATTATAGTTATAATCTAGTTAGTTATAGTTATAATCTAGTTATAATCTAGTTATAGTTTTCTAAACACGCCCAGCTGAAAAAGTAGGACAATATACTGTTCAACACATCATTATTCTCCTTAGTTTGCTATGCACATCAATAGGCTATTAACACAGTGCATTTAAGTACTGTAGAAGTTAAAAGCCATGCATTCAAACTAGGATGCAGAAATAACCACTAAAGAGTTGAATCACGATGGAACCAACAACTCAGAAATAATTCAAGAAGCTGTGAAGTAATAAGCAGCACCCTATATGAATTCTATGACTGCTCAGTCCAGTTCTCAGAAAAGTCTACAGGAATTGTATCTCATTATGAAGTATAGGGGTGTTGCAGGTGTATTAATGTTTAAGGACACTTCTCATATATTATATCTTTTGACAAAATTTGCCAAAAATTTGTCCCATGTCTAAATAATCTCAGCATATTTAATTTACTAGCAGAGATACACATACTCCATTTCAGGAGGGCTTTCAAGCTCGTTTGGCATCCAGCAACCTGACATAGCTGTCAATATTATTGTTAGATATTTGCATCTTCTTTTTTGCCCTGAATAATGACACTTCTCTCTGTAAAGTATCTCCATGTCAGCAATGGCAGTCATTTCCCAGGGCTAGAAGCATCCTCTAGCAAGCTACTAGCATATAATGTAAGCTCTAACATTGTAGCCAATGTTCTTTATCAGTAAAAATCCTCTACACTTACTCACACCTGTTGTGAAATATCTCTTCCTGTAACTAGCTCTGACCACAGCTCTAACATTTCCTCTCCATCTCTCACACTGACTCTCTGTCTCCCTCATCACCTCATCGAGTCTGTTATATAAAAGAGCTGACTTATCTCAAAATAATTATATTGGAAAAAATGTCCTAATATTATCCGAGGCAATCACTGAGTGTACCTCCACATGCCTATTTCCAGTTTACTAACACCACTTAGGCACCACCATTAGTAATGGTGATGCTCTGGCTATTGTGTGAAACTGACTTTATCCATGCAGCTTGGAACAAGTTGGTACCATAAGTATTAACGCTACTCTCCCACAGCTCAAAGTGGTTCTAGCCAAATGTTCTCGAAGAAATGACAGCTCCATGGATCTAAATGAGTAAGGGAAGTTTCCAAATCTATAATAGCCATATTCCTTCCAGAAGTTAGATCAGAGGTCAGCGTGTTCCAGAGTCAGTATGAATACGTTCCAAGTGAAGTAGGCATAGCTATAACTACCTATACCTGGAAATCTAGAGGGAGTGGAAACAGCCACTACATTTACACATGCAACATTCGTGGAGGGACCACAATCTGGCACCAGTAGCTAGTACCACTATAACCAGTGACTGGCACTGTGATATGGATAACTGTACACTTAAACCTGAATATCATTTTACCAAAATATCACACTGACTGTCTTGTTCTTCCGTGTCAAGAGCAGTCGCAACAGGTGTGTTCCCACTGACTGGTGAGCCATACTAATTCTAATGAATAACAAATAAAATGAGCTTAAATTACCAACATCACATGGAGTGATAGATCCAATTCTAGATCATGTAAATTTCTCTCGTTTACAGATCACATGTTGTTAGGGACTCTATCTATGTAGACCTAGGACCAGGACAAGCTCATTTGTGAATGGATTACATTGTTTGCATGGTCATGTTTCTCAAAAGCTAATGCTGGCTGAGGAGTTGCTAGAATTGTAGTACCAGTTTGTGCATGTCGACCATGACAAAGCATCACCAGCCAGTGCACAAGCAACTAACTTCTCCTAAACAGAAATGCAACACCCTCGTTAGAGTCAAGTTTGGTGGCGTTACAGTTCACAGTTAACAAAACAAAAACAAAGTGGTGGCCTAAACCAAACCCATAGCCTTGCAGTGCTAGAATCTAGTCCGTAAATACAATTGGAGCACAGCCATTATCGTTGTTTTTGGGGGGAGGGTGGGATAAATTTAATATGGTCCTTAGCCAAGTTGTGCCGTAATCTATTTTGATAACACTATTGGAGTATATGCATTACGGATGTTTATAGAGGGGAGATTCAATAAGGTGAATATCGGCTCAATACAAAAAATATTTAGAAGTGTGCATAGAATTCTTTGGGAAACTAATATGTGTATTGAAGGTAGGGAGTAGGAAATTACAAGCAGAGGCTACAGCCCACATATTAGTTTCCTCAGGAATTTTACGGACACTTCTATGTGATATCGGTATTGAGCCTGTATTCAATCTCCCCTCCCAAAACATCATAATGCCAACAAAGATAATTGACTCTGAGTGGATTAATGTAGGACTGCTAATTAAACATATTTTCTAATACAGTCCAGATTAATCCTGATGGGGAATTACTGATCATTACACAATACAAACCCAATAAAATGCACAACATAAGCAAAAAATAAATCATAATTTTTTTTACTTTATTTATTTTTTCACTGTTGCCCACATCTGTTGAGTTGTAAATACACTTGAACCATTTACCAAATCAAATAAATTATATATTCAAGAATTATTCAAGTCAACTAGGTCCAGTTTATCTTGTACCACAAATATTTTATCAATACAAGTTTTGTCTTCAGCCTGTGATAGCTGGGGTCCATCTGGAACCCTAGCTTGGAAGCAAAGTTAAAGTTCATCACATAGTCTGCCTCCTCTTCAAATAGTAGAGCTCTTCCTAAGAGGGCTATATTTATAATGAGTAGAAACATATCCAGCCACTCCTCATCAACATTATACAGCTTATGCTATGCTCTTGAAATATATCAAACTTTGAAGACACAAAAAGTTCTATCTAGGAATTTCTTTGACCAAAAGGTAGAGAAGTTAGCTACAGCCAATGTCAGGGAACCTCGTGTTGTGTTAGTATGTGTGATATATTAGTGTATGAGGTGGTATGTGTGGTGCTTTAGTGTGACTTGTGTGTTAATGTTTGTGGTATGTTGGAGTGTGTACGGTGATGTTTGTTGTGTTAGTTTGTGTGGTGTGTAAGTGAATATGTGTGGTGTGTAAGTGAATATGTATGGTGTGTCAGAGTTTGGTGTGATAGGGTATGCGGTGGTGTGTTTGGTATATGTGTGTGTGTGTGTGTATGTGTGGGGTTGTGTGAGTGTGTGTGTAGTGTGTTAGTTTATATGTAAGAAAATATGTGTGTTTATAGTTTATCTGTTATTTGTTTGTGTGCATGTATATATGGGGATGTGTGTGTGTGTGTGGTGTATTAGTGTGTGAGGTAGTGTGTCAGTGTGTGGTGATGTGTCGCATATTAATGTTTATCTGGTGGTCCATATGTTGATGTGTGTGTGGTGTCTTAATTAATGTGCATTTATGTGTATGGATGTGCTTGTGTTAATGAGGGTATTGTATATTAGTGTGTGGGGTAGTGTGTTAGTGTGTTATTGTGTGTTTGGTGTGTTAGTGTTTGTGTAGTGTGTTAATATGTGGTATGTAAATATATATGTGTGGTGATGTGTTTGTGTGCTTGTTTGTGGTTGTGAGTGCCATGTCTGCCCATGTGGTTTGTGTATGTGGTGGTGCATGTGCGCACGTGTATATGCACGCCATGTGTTTAGCAGTGATATGATTGTGTGTTTGTCTATGTCTGTGGTGTGTTTGTGTGTGACAAAGAGGAGAAGGGGGAGGGAGTGACACATACAGTTACATAGTATGTTTGCTGATTAGATAGCTTTTTTGGTAGAGGAGCCATGAATGGTGAGATTAGATGAAGCTCTTGAGAGCTGGATTCATATTGTTGTTGATCTCTGCTCCTAAATATGTGGCAACAGATCTCGATAGGCATAATGCAATCTTATGTAGATGTACAATGGAATGACGACCATCAGCCTGCTATATACTAAATTTGGCTTTTAATGAGCTCAAAACAGACAGCTAATGAGGCGATCACTCGCTGATATATTTTGGCCTATCTCTGTATACAGGTCCAAGGCATGCTGACCAATACATCAGTCCAATCTGAGTATCTGGCTGCTGTAAAATTCAGTGCAGAATGTCACTATTCTACATGTGTCATAGTTATTTCTGGTGGATGAACTTTGTTAGCACACACACGAGTTACTACTAGTTATGTATATTTGTACGTATGCATGTATGTGTATTTATGTCAATGTGTATGTATGTCTATCTGTATGTGTATATATGCCTGTGTGTATGTATGTCTGTCTATGACAAGTAAGTTCAGGAAAAACCAATTGCACCAAATTGCCCCCAAAATTGCAAAGATAAAACTTGTGCGAGATAAAACTCTAGGAACAAATCTATACAATAGCAAGTAAACTATAGTGTAGCTCTATTATGAGCAACACAGCATGAAACTCAGTGTTTAGCAGTTCTGGGTCTAACTATAGCATCTAGCTATTGTAGCATTTGGTGTTAGCAGCCCTACATCTTGCTAGCTAACCAAGGATTTAGAGTGGAGCAGCCCTGCACCTTACTAGCATGGGAAGTAGTGTGTGGCAGACCAGCCTCGAGCATCTAGCAAGTGTTGGACTTGGTGTGTAGCAACCCAGTGTCTTTCTAGTGAAGGATTTGATGCTTACCAATGCTGCAACTAGCTAATGTTGGATTATATTATGTGGAGCAGGCATGCATCTAGCTAACATAGAACTTAGTATGGAACAGCCATGCATCTAGCTAGCATGGGCCTTGATGTGGAACAGTCCTACATCTAGCTAATGTAGAGCATATGTTGTAGCAGTTCTACATCTCTCTAGCATTGGTCTTACTGTGGTCAAGCCTTGCGTCTAGCATACAGACAGTTCAGAGCCTACAGGAATAAATGCTTTAGTGTGATGCTTAGTGTCCAAACTCTAGACCGAAGTAGCTATCATCACAAAATTTGATGGTCAAGAGATATTAAAAAAATATCAAGATTAGGGTACATAATGTCAAGGACGTATAAAAAAAGGTCTAAGTAGATATAAAAAGGTCAAGTAATATAGAAAGAAAAGGAGGAAAAAATTGAACATTTGAACAGCAGTACAGGAATGTATGAACATGCACAAACTAACTAAAGGCTCACGGGATTAGCCACGATAAAAGAAGCCCTACAGATTGCTTAATGGCAAGGGTCCATTTTTAAGCTACTTTAATCACATTGAAAAGCACCAACAGACAATTACAATATTCATTATCTCACAGGTCAAAGTACGTTAGTGGACCTAGTTTTCTCAGGTAAAACAGTAAGTTCCACAACAGGAAGAGTTAGGGTGACTATATACATGCCATTTACTTAAGTTGAGGATTAATGTTAACTGTTTTGTATGTCACATGTAGAACTATAAAAAAACGAAATCACGAACTACCTAACAAACAAACCAAAAACGTACAAACAAGAAAAAATATTTATTTAGTCAGAAAACAAGAGGTCCTCAAATCAGTGGGAAAACCTTTTCTACTTGAAATCATATCGATCCTGTTTTTATAAATAGGTAGTGTCCTCCAAATACTTGTGCCCACAACCATATCCACCACTACAATATACGCTAAGAACTAGATGCACTCTCACTGCAATTGCTCATAACCTCCTCCACCATACGTAAGCATTGCACATGCTCACAACCCTACCCACCTTAACCAAGACCGCTGCACATTCTCACCAACCATTCCCACCAACATTGCATAGGTTTTAGACTATGTACCTAAAGCAACGTTGATGCAAAAGATTTTAAGCTATATAATTAAATGGAGAAGAGATTTGGCTAACCACAGACACATCAAAGTGAGGGAGAGAAGTCATCATAACATTGCCAAACATCACCTCAGCCTTGTCGGCAGCCAGGGTGATGGGAAAAGAGTTAATAGATCACATAAGCATTCTCAAAGATATAATAGACACTGTGAGTGTATATGCTACAGTGCATATATATATTACTTCTATTCACTATGTACTTTGACAAAATTATCTACATATACAAACACACACACACAAACTGCACAAAACACACATCTTTCCACGCACAAAATTACACACACACTCATGCAAACATAAACACAAACAAACCACACTCACTTGCACACACAAAATTATAATTGACAAGCACCACCTATTAGACTATTCTAGCCAACATAACCATAGCAACAATCCCACTGCTGAAACATCCAAGAACCATACAAATTCCTTGTAGCTACATGAGGTAATTCCCAAGAATAAGATTTCCAGATGGTCTTGTATGACGTTGTGTTGGGAAAGCAATACAAACAAACGATGATAGCAGTGGGCATTAAAGGGATCCCAAACCAGCAGCAGGCATCACCTTACACGGAAAACCCCCAATATCATATGCGTATTACCATTACTCAATGTTTACAAGTGCCAGGTGACATTTTTGAAGCCCAGAGGAATAAGAGATCACACATAATATGTGATCAATTCATATTACGCAAGAAAAAACATTTGGGAATGCTCTCTATGGGTATCACCCAACATGCTATCAATCTTAGGTCAATATGTGTGGTAGTGTACATGAATATATCCAGTATGAAGTTTTGCTACTGGAAAAATAATGAATGCACAAATTACTCACTGAAATGGGAATGAGAGCATTCAGAAAACAATCTGGAAATCACAGATGTATTTCACTCAGGCACCATTCATGACAATCCATTAGTAATGGTGATGCTGGCTATTGTGTGAAGCTTACTTTATATGGCAGCTTGGAACCAGTTGGTATATATTCAAATATCTCCCCATCACTTAGTCTAGAACAGCTAATGGGTAACGAAAGTCTCCTAATCTATAATATCCAAGTTACTATTCAAGTCCAGAATTCAACATATTGCAGAGTCAGAACGAGCACAAACTTTATGAAATAGGAATAGCCTATAACTGGAAATCTAGGGTTTATGTGTGTCCCTTACTTAATAATGTCAACATGGTTTGAGTGCACTAGCATTCTTTGTATTGGCTTGGCACCTACATTAAAATTGTGCATACCATAAAACAGCAATATTTCTCTCAACCTTTCTGTGTATCATTGTCATAATTAAGCGAAGAATAAGGAAAGAAGGGTTCTGGGGGCAGTGTAAAGACAAGGAGAAAAAAGGCTGGATTTTAGGCACATGGCCATGCCCTCTGGCCATACTATAGCTACCCATGAAGGTAACATGGGAGAATAACTGTTAGATTAGCATCGGACTTACCTAAACATAGGGTCATGATGGATCCTGATGTTTCTGGAACTGATAGGTTCCACTGTTTAAATTGTTCTATGATGCTGGAGTTGATGAGAGAGTGGTCCACTACAGAGTCTAGAAGGAATTGCCGAAGATGCTGCCTACCAGGGACAGCTTGGGCATGAAGGTAGGTGCTGGGGAGATGTTTTCCGGAGACGGCTAGCACATTCCTGTCAGCACACACAGCTCTGAGGTGGCCCCATTTCTGACAGTTATAGCCCTGCCTATAGCCTTTGCTAATGTGTCGTTGGTCTGTTGTTGAACAAGGCCGTATTTTGTATATTGATCTGCTATGGGACAACAGCAGGAGTTGCTGCTTGGGAGGCTGCTTCAGCTGCCACTGGCTCTGTCCATAAGATATGGCATGTTTCAGTTGGCTGATGCTGAGGAGGGTCTTGTTCCATCTCTAATATTGTCGGCCATTCCAGTTCGAGGTGTTTGTCATAGAAGCTGGATTGGGTATGGGCTTGTGACCGTGTCACCATTCCGGAGTCAAATTTCTCGTCCATCTTTGTGTTAATTGTATCCAGGTACAGATCCCATTCTCTAGTGGATCATTGATACTTTCTGTGAGGGCTGAGAAAAACAAAGTTAGACATAGCAAGATGCCAGTTGAGGGTATTCAAGATGGAGAATCTGCTGCTAAGTCTGTAGTTCTTAGGGTAGTAAGTACTTGTCCTTGCGCTGTTCGCAAGGGAGAAGGCGTTGGGTCCAAAGTCTGTTTGGTGAAGAAGTAGTCTTATCTGAGGTTTGGGCAAGTCTGCTTCGTAGGCTGAATTTGTCTTGGTCGCTGTCACCAGATATTAGGCACTCATCATTAGGCAAGCATCAACACATTTATCCTGGACTGGTTCTGATACAGCCTTGTTGTAAAGCTGTGTTCTCAATAGGAATATCGGTTATTATATTTCAAAGGACTTACAGACTGAGAGTGTTTGATGTCTCAGAGCAGTCCAACTAGTCTGGCTATTTCAGAGCATACATACATACATATATTGAAATGCCTGTGACAATGATGTAACCTCAGACCAATCAGGTGTTTTACACACAGAGAGTCAGGAGGTTTGCCACCATGTTGCATCATACATAACATGAGAGCAAATACAATCTCATCAACCATTTTTGTCCTTGTCATTTTTCTCTATATAGCAGAGGTTAAGTTTTATGCCTATTTTGTAACATTAAAGCAGTCTAAAGGCTAAAATATTCTGGGGTTATATCATGTTCAAAAAGTGTAGGTTTGTTATGCTCCCAGTTCTATCCTGGTTCAGTTAGTTGACAAAAGCTCTTGGAATGTCTGACAGACTGATAATGAAGTAACCACACCTGTCTAAACTACACGAAAATGGCCCGAGCATAGCATGGCCAGAGGGCATGGAAAATGAGCTGCCAATGTTCTCACTCTCCCTATCCCTCCTGAACACACCCTGCCTTGTTTCTCTGGGTGTGTGCCAATGAGGACAAAGAAGTAAATAGGGCGAGAGAAATTAGTTATGATTTTTTTTTGTCTTGCACCATTTAGAAAAAGATGCCAAGCCAATACATTGAGTGGTAGTATGTACTCCCTGATGTTTTGGTCCATGAACCATGTGGAAATATAAGGGGCATGCCTTCATCTCCCACTAGATTTCCAGTCATATGAAGTTATAGCGCCACCTACTAAATGGTTTGTGCTCATGCTGACTTTACAATATTCTGAACCCTCACCTTACTTCTGGACTTGAAGAGTAACTAATATATTAAATATCGGGGGAGAGCATTTTGTATAAGAATTAAGGTTCTAAATTCATTCTCTTTGAGCTGTGGGAGGGTAGCAGGTGTTAATTTATAAGTTACAGCAAAATATTTCTGAGTTACGTCAGCAACTGGCTTCAATCTGCCTGGTTAAGGAAGTTTCACACTATAGCCGCATCACCTGACCATTACCAATGAATTGTCATACATGGTGCTGAAGATCACATCTTTGATTTCCTTGTTGTTTTGAACTGCTCTCAGTTCATTTCCCTTTCACTTTTGTGAGTAATTTCAATGGGAATTTCTCCGTTAACACAATTTTGTGAAGAAAATCTTGTCCTGCTAATTGGCTAATCTCTCAATTGTTGCTCATTCTGGTGAACTTCTTCAGGTAGCTTCGTCATATTATACACATACACACATTGTGTAACACACATTGATCGCATATTGACAGAATGTTAGGAGACCTTTGATCTTTCCCCCAATGTTCTTTTATTGATCTGAGCTTGAAAGATATCATTTGGCACATGCGATCTGGTACTATGCAGATTGAAGTAATCTTGTATGTGTGTGTGTGCATGTGTATGTGTTTATGTGTGGTGGGGTTGGGGGTTGGGAGTTGTGTATTTACAGTTTGTGTGAAGCATGTGTTGAGTGTTTGTGAGTGATATTTTATGTGAGTGTTTGTGCGTGATATGAATTTGTTTTTGCATAATAAGTGGTTTGTACGAGTTGTTTGAGTCTGTGAGTATGTGTGTGTGTGTGTGTGTTCGGTGCATGTGTGTGTGTGAGATTAATGTGTGTGTAGCTGCATGTGTCTGTGTGAGAGCTGTGTGTGTATGTGTGTATGTGAGTAGGTGGATATAATATCACATCATACATACATAGATATACACAGTATAAAAACATAATTATTATATGCACTGTACACATATATACACACAGTGTCTATTATAATTGTATGTAATGGTTTGTTTGACAATGCTTGTGTGGCCTATTTATTTATTTGAGCTTCCTTCACTTCATCCCTAGCAGCACTCAAACTGGAGGTGATGGTTGGCAATGTCTTGAAGACTTCTCTCGCTTTCTGTGAAATGTGTGGTTAATTTTCCATATCAAATCACTTGTCCATTAATTTTAAAGCTTCTTTTCCATCGACCTTTCCTTAGGTACACACAGTCAAAGACATGCAGTTGTAGTTGGTGTGGTGAGTAGGTTTGCCAGCACATGCAGTGATGGTGTGAGTGTGTTGTGGGATTGTACTGTGGTGGTCGATAATTATGTGCAATAGAGATTTGTGTATGAAAAACTGTTGTACGCTAGTTGTGGGAGAGCAGAATAATGATATGATTTTTTTTTAACAAGCTCTATTCTACGGAACAGAACTTCTTTTACTGATCCCCCTCCTTCCCCCTCCTCCACCTCCTCCTCCTCCACTTTGCCTCTCCCTTTCTTTCCCCTTCCACTTTCCTACTACCTTCTCCTCCCTCCTGCCACTCCCTCCTCCTCATCCTCCCTCTTCTTCCTCTTCCCTCCTACCACTTCCTTGCTCTTCCTCGCACCTCCTCCTCCCCAATCTCCTCTCCCTCCTCACTCCTCCTTCTTCATCCCACCTACCAACCACCTCATCCTCACTCAGCCTTCCTTGCCTCTCCTCCCATCTGCATTACCCCTCCTATATATCAGATGTGCTACTCTGATGCTTCAGCATTAGTTTGCCCAGTGCCTGTGGTGGCCAAGCCACGAGATAAGCTTTACTGCAGATGCTTAGTCAATACTCAGCTCTTGGCTCATGTGGACTAACTCATTAAGGTAGAGGATTAATATATGTTAACAATACACTTCTCAGATGGATAAATGTTTAACATCAGAGTTTAACATGAATCAATCAGACAGGAAAAGTATTACTATCTGTATTTCTGAATGTAACAATTTGTTTACATTAATCCTCCAATGAAAATAAACGGTTATCCATGCATATATTAACCATGACAATACCTGTTGTCCTGTGTGTTGGTGCTTGTCAATATCACCCCAGTACCATAAAAATGAATTCTCCTTAACTACTACTTAAGTACCAGAAGGGTTTATTTTATCCTGGCTAATTCTGTCAACTTTTAGATTGTGCATGTGTACACATACCTCTAAATTTTTGAAAATTACACCTTATCTTTCTAAGTGGGCTGAGTATTACTTGACCTTTTTGTATCTCTACCATGACCTTCCTAACCTTTATATATTTATATATGTATCTGTCTGCATAGAGCTATTGTCAACCTGTATTAAACTGCCTCAACCTAGAGTGATGTTGGTCAAGTGTATCTGTACACATACCTCTTTGCAACCTACTTCAATCTGCCTCACTCCAGTATGATTCATAGAGCTATTGTCAATCTCTTCAACCTGCCTCTATGCACTATTGCTATGTTGTGCATGTTACAACACTCAATCATTTGTGATGTTGGATTTGCTAGAATATAGGAAGATATAGCTCAACTTACTTCACACAGTTTGTGCTCATGCAGACTCTGCAATATGCTGAAACCTTACCTCACTTCTGGACTTGAAGTGTATCTAAGGCATTGCATTAGGAGACTTCCCAGAAACAAACAGGTAATTCCTGAAGCCATACAATTTTCTAGAGTAGTTTAGATTAGAACTATGTCTATGACAATTACTTTGAACAGTGCGAGATTAGCAGGTGTTAATTTCTAATTTACATATATATATATGAGTTATGGCATTAACCTGCTCCAAGCTTCCTGGATGAGAACTTTCACACTATAGCTGAATTAACTGACCATTAACAATGAATTGTCATGCATGGAAGGGAAGGAGATAACACCTGCAATTTCCTTGTTATTTTGCAATAGGTCACATTTTCATTTTACTACTTTCACTTTCGTGAGTAATTTGTACAGAAACTACTCCCTTAACAGAACCGTGTGAAGAAGATCTTTTCCTGCTAACCTATAATTGTTGCTCATTCTGATGACCTTTTTGAGGCAGCAAAACTTCATCACATGGTACACATTCATGCACAAACCCACACGGATTGAACTCATACTGACAGCATGTCAGTTGACCTTAGTGAGCTTTTGCTCAATCTTATTTCTATTGTTCTCAGCTTTAAACATATCATTTGACACTAGACATATTTGGGATAACTTAATTGACTCTGCACAAGAACTGTGTGCACTAGTAATAACAAACTTGAAGAGAGTTTGAATGGTGGTCTTGTATGACATTTTGTTAGGAAAGCAAATAAAGATATTACAGTGGCATGTAAGAGATCCAAGCGATGTAGCAAGGATCACATCACAGTGGAACACCCCTACCCCATCTGCATATTAGCCTTTCTCTATGTGTGTGGGTGTGTGTATGTGTGTGTGTGTGTGTTTGTGTTTTTGTTATATGGGTTTGTTTTTGTTTGTTTGTGCATGTGTGGGTATGAGTTGTTTGTATGAGTTGTGTGAGTGAGTGAGAATGTGGTTCAATTATCCTATGTGTCTGTGCTTATGTGTAAGTGGTGTGTGTGTATGTGTGTTTGTGTGTGTTTCTCTTTGATTAGTGTATGTGTGTGATTGGTGTGTGAGTGTGCATGGTAAGTTATTTTTTGTTTGTAGGTACACGTTAGGTTATGAGTTGTTTGTATGAGTTATGTGAGTATGTGTGCATATGTGTGTGTGTTAACTGGATGTGCATGTGTGTGAAAGTTATATATGTGTGGTGCATGTGTGAGTGGATATAAGTCACATCATACATACATAGATGTATATTGTATAGAAACATAAGTTATAGTATATATGCACTAAATACACACGGACACACACTATTATAGTTGTATGTAATGTTGTATTTGACAATGCTTATTGGTTTATTTATTTATTTGAATTCTCTTCCTATTAGTCTGGCTTCCCTCTAGCTGGAAGTGATTGTTGGTGATGTCTTGAAGACCGCTCTCTCTTTATGTAGCATGTGTAGCTAAATTTCCATAAAAAATCTCTTTCCCAACTATCTTCGAGGTTCCTTTGCACCAACCTTTCTTTAGGTCCATACTCTCAAACTTGTGCAGTGATAGTGGGTGTTGTGGGCAGGCATATCCATTGGCAGGCATTGTAAGCACATGCAATGGTTGTGTGTGTGGTAGGGAAGGTTCTGAGCATGTGCAGGGGACATTGATCAAGTTTATGTCCCCACAGGGCTCTTTGCAACCTACTTCAATGTGCCTCAATCCAGTATGATTTTGGTTCAGTGTGATTCTCAAAGAGCTAATGTCAAACCTACTTCAATTGCCTCTTTACATCGCTGCAGAGAACTTGTGTCAAGTCATGGTGACTTTTGTGGTCATGTTTCTTGATAATCTGCCATACATAGTAATCAATTAGTTAACGTTGGTATAAAAGTAATAACTCATAAAGCAAATGCTTATACACTATTTTTATGTTGTGCATGTGACAACAACCATTCACTTTATATGATCTATTTGTTATGAGCATTAACCTTGGATTGCAGACAGTTGAAGATAGAACACTGACACAGGAGGCATTGTTCCTTGTTTTAACTTTCCTTCAAGTGCTTTGCGTTCAATGCTAAATCTAAATATGGCTCTTTGCTGACTCACTTGGCTTCTAGCAATTCAACTGCTTGTATCAAATATTAGCAGCTTCAGGGTGGACCAGAAATGCTGTGCACAATCCAGGATGTTTAAGGTTGTTTTTCTTCTAATTCTAGCCGTATATCTGGCCACTAGCTTAGTTTTAGCTGACCACCTAGCCTGGCATAATCGTAGACCTTGCCCCTAGCTGCAACCTCAGCCCTAGCCATATCCCTCGGGCATAAACGTAGCCCTAGCCATAACCCTAGCCCTGGCATAACCCTAAATCAAGCCATAAACTTTGCCCTGATATATTCCTGGCACTAGCGATAACCATAGACCTGGCATCATCTTAGTCCTAGCTCTAGCACTGTTCCCCAGCCCTCAACCAGTCCTAACATGCAGGACAAAAGACGTATTCTGATGTGTAGCCACTCTAACTTCACATATGATTGATATAGATCAGATAAATGTTGTATTCTTGAGCTGTAAGTCTCAAAATCTCTGTTAACTGGCTACACTGTCAAACATCCACCAGAATAGGTTGGGGCATTCCCCCCCAGTCCCCACCTTTTTCTAATTTATTTCCTTTCTTTTCAGCCATATCTTTATTTAGCGTCCTCCTGCATGAGGCACTGCACCAGCACCTAGAGATAACACACAGCAATCAGTATCATCTAGTTTGAGGTGCTGCACCAGCACGTAGATACAACATGCCATGTGTATTACCATTACTCAAAGATTACAAGTGCCAGATGATATTTTTGAAGCCAAGAGCAATAAGCAATGTCCAACATAATATCTCACCTAGTCACATTACACACTAAATAACATTTTGGGAATGCTCTCTGTGGGTATCACCCGACATGCTATCAATGTGAGATCAATGTGGATAGTTGTGTGCATGAACGTATCCAGTATGAAGTTCTGCTAAATAAAAAATATTTAAAGGTCAATACAATCAATTAGAAGCAATGATTTTCTTACATATTATATTAAGTGGCATTTCATCTGCAAATTACTCAAAGAAATGGGAACAAGAACATTCAGAAAACAAAAGGAAACTACTTTTTCCCCCCACTCAGGCACATAGTAATGGTGATTCTGGCTAATGTGTGAAACTTACTTTATCCATGCAGCATGGAACCAGTTGGTGCCATAACTCAAATATCACCCCATCACTTAGAAATTAACGCTACTCTCCCACAGCTCAAATTGGTTCTAGCCAAATGTTCTCGAACAAATGAGAGCTCCAGAGATCTATTTGAGTAAAGGAAGTTTCCCAATCTATAATACCCTAATTATTATTTAATCCAGAAGTTAGGTCAGAGGTCAACATGTTGCAGAGTCAGTATGAGTACTATCCATGTGAAGTAGGGGTAGCTATAACTGCCTATAACTGGAAATCTGGAAACAGCCACTACATATACACATGTAGCATTCATGGAGGGGCCACCATCTGGTGCCAGTAGCCCATTACCACTATAAACAGTGACTGGCACTGTAAAAGGAATAACTGTACCCTTGCAACAAGCATTACTAATTCTAGCGAATAACAACGAAAATGGGCTTAAATTACCAACATCACATATAATTATAGATCCAATTCTACATCTAGTAAATTTCTCTCAGATGTTTCAGATCACATGTTGTTAGGTAATGGGTACTTGGCTATCTATGTAGACCTAGGTCCAGGACAAGCTTATTTGTGCATGGATTACATTGTTTGCATGGTCATGTTTCTCAAAAGCTAATGCTGGCTGAGGAGTTGCTAGAATTGTAGTGCCAGCTTGTGCATGTGGACTATGACCAAGCATCACCAACCAGGGCAAAGCAACTAAGTCCTCTTAAACAAAATGCAACATCCTCGGTAGAGTCAAATTTGGTGGCCTCACAGCTCACAGTTAACAAAACAAAAACAAATTAGTTTCTGTTGGTAGCCTACACCAAACCCATAGCCTTGCAGTGCTAGAATCTAGTCTGTGAATACCATTAAATCACTAGCACTATCGTTGTTGTTGTATTTTTAGGGGGGGTGTGTGTGTGTGGCAGGGAGGTGATTTAATACAGTCCTTGGCCAAGTGGCGCTGGAATCTATTTTGTTAATACTATTGGAGTATATGCATTATTGATGTTTAGAAAGGGGAGATTCAATAATAATATGGTGAATACTGGCTCAGAAGAGTGCATAGAATTCCTTTGGAAACTAATATATGTGATATAACCATATTGAAGGTGGGAGTAGGAAATTACAAGCAGAGGCTATAGCCCACATATTAGTTTCCTCGGGAATTGTATGGACACTTCTATATCATCTCAATATTGAACCGGTATTCAATCTCCCTCTCCCAAAACATCATAATGCCAACAAAGATAACTGGCTCTGATTGGATTAAAGTAGGACTGCTAATTATATGTATTTTCTATTTCAATGTAGATTGATCCTGATGGGGAATTACTGATCATTACACAATCAAACATTTACACAATCAAATGCTCAACATAAGCAAAAATTGATAACTTTTTTAATTTATTTAATTTTTAACTGTTGCCCACATCTGTTGAGTTGTGAATAAAACTTAACAAATCAGTATATTCATGAATTATTCAGGTACAGTTTATCTTGCACCACAAATATTTTATCAATGTAAGTTTTGTCTTCAGCCTGGGATAGCTGGGGACCACCTGGAAACCTCGCTTGGAAGCAAAGTTAAGTTCACTTAGTCTGCCTCCTCTTGATGTAGTAGAGCTCTTTCTAAGAGGGCTAAATTTATAATGAGGAGAAACATATCCAGCCATCCCTCATCAGCTTATGATAAGCTCTTGAAATATATGAAGCCACAAAAAGTTCTGTATATATGGGATGTGTGTGTAAGGTTATGTGTGTTGTGTATTAGTGTGTGAAGTATTTGGATGTGTGGTGTATGTATTAATGTTTATCTGTTAGTCTATATGGTGATGTGTGATTGGTGTCTTAATGTGTGTGTATATGTGTGGATGCACATGTGTTTATGAGGGTGTGATATATTAGTGTGTGGGGTAGTGTGTTAGTGGATCAGCATGTGTATCGTGTGTTAGTGTTTGTGTAGTATGTTAACGTGTGGTATGTTGATTATACGCGTGGTGGTGTGTGTGTTGGTGTGTTAATGTGTGTATGGTGTGTTAGGTTTGTGTAGTATGTTAATGTGTGGTATGTATATGCATGGTGGTGTGTTGGTGTGTTACTGTGTGTATGGTGTGTTAGTGTGTGTATGGTGTGTTAGGTTTGTGTAGTGTGTTAATGTGTGGTTTGTTAATATAATATGTGGTGATGTGTTTGTGTACTTGTTTGTGGTTGTGTGTGCCTTGTCTGCCTATGTGGTTTGTGTATGTGGTGGTGCATGTGTACTGTGTATATGTGCAGCGTGTATTTACCAGTGATATGGTAGTGTGTTTGTGTACATCTGTGATGTGTTTCTGTGTGTCAAAGAAGAGAAGTGGGAGGGAGTTACACATACTTGGTTCAGGAGCCACTAATGTTGAGATTAGAAGAAACTCTCGAGCGCTAGATTCGTATTATCGTTGAACCCTGCTCCTGAATAAGAAGGGTTTCTAGGCAACAGATCTCAATGGGCATAGTTAGCTTTTAGTGAGCTCACAACAGACAGCTAATGAGGTGATCACTCGCTGACATGCTTTGGCCTTATCTCCGTATAGAGGTCCAAGGCATGCTGGCCAATACATCAGTCCAATCTAAGTATCTCTCTGCTGTAAACTACAGTGCAGAATATCACTATTCTACACGTGTCATGGTTAGTTCTGGGTGGATGGACTTTGTTAGTGTTTGTGTCAGCTACCACAAGATATGTATATTTGTACATATGCATGTATGTGTATTTATGTCAATGTGTATGTATGTATAATGTGTAGGTATGTGATTATATGCTTATGTATATGTATGTCTTTGTATGACAATTAAGTTCAGGAAATACCAATCGGACCAACTTGCCCCTAAACTCGCAAAGATAAAACTTGTGCAAGATGAAACTCTAGCAACAAATCTATACAATAGCAAGTAACCTAGCTAGTGTAGGACTCCGTGTGAGCAACCCTGTGTCTTTATAGTGTAGGACTTGATGTTTACCAGTGCTGCACCTAGCTAATGTTGGACTATATGTGGAGAAGGCATGCATCTAACAACATAGGACTTAGTGTGGAACAGCGATGCATCTAGCTAGCATAGGCCTTGATGTGGAACAGTCCTACATCTAGCTAATGTAGGGCATATTGTGTAGCAGTTCTGTATCCATCTAGCATCGGACTTACTGTGGTCAAGCCCTGCGCCTAGCATACAGACAGTTCAGGGACTACAGGAAGAAAAACAGGCTGTGCTCTAATGCTATGCTTAGTATACAAACTCTAGACCGAAGTAGCTATCATCACAAAATTTAAAGGTCAAGATATATAAAAAATGTCAAGATTAGGGTGCATAATGCCAAGGATGTATAAAAAAGATCTAAATAGATATAAAAAGGTCAAGTAATATAGAAAGAAAAGGAGGAAAAAATTGAACGCTTGAACAGCAGTACAGGTACAGTATGCACATGCACAAACTAACTAAAGGTTCACAGGATTAGCTACGATGAAAGAAGCCCTACAGATTGGGTAAGCAAGAGTCCATTTTTAAGGTACTGTAATGATATTGACAAGCAACAACAGACAAGATCAATATTCATGATCCCACAGGTCAAAGTGTGTTATGAGACCTATTTCTTCTCAGGTAAAACAGTAAGTTCCACAAAATGTAGAGTCACGGTTACTATATACATGGTAATTAACCCTAAACTTAAGTTGAGGAACAATATTTACTGTTTTGTTGGTCACACGAAAAACTAATAAAAAAAACTAGCACACAAAACCAAAAATGTACAAGCAGGAAAATTTTTTTTTTTTGCTTTAGTCAAGAAACAAGAGGATTCCCATGTATACTCTAATCTGTGGGAAGAACCTTTCTACTTGAAATCATATCCACTCTGTCCTCCAAATGCTTGTGATCTCCACTTATTTTTTCCTCTCTTTTTGACAAGTCATATATTTATATATACACATCATGATCTATGGAAAGGGACCGCTTGTACAAATTTGATCAAATGATGCATACCTATCAGCTGAAATATACCAATTTTCCTACAGTACAAAATAGAACTTGAACGAGTTCATGGATTTATCCAGAGACTAATAGATGTGAACGTCAAAGTAAAGCCTAAGCATATTTTTTACAAATTGATCTTTGACCCCTTTACTCAAATCTCATCACTTTTAATGACTACTCACACCAACCACACTGACCTAGACTCCATCACAACTCCAGCAACCCACAAATCATCACTGCATGTGCCCACAACCATATCCACCACTGCAATATATGCTAAGAATTTGATGCACTCTCACTACACATGCTCATAACCTCCTCCACCACACGTAAGCATTGCACATGCTCACAACCCTACCCACCTTAACCATCACTGCTGCACAATTGTCAAATTATATTGCACTATCCTAGTAGCTAATTTGTTACTAAACTGGTTACCTTTTTAACACGGCAGTCTGCTTCCTGCAGCCTCTCGAATTCTTCTTTCTTGACATTTCATGCAGAAACTCAAAATATAGCACCTGCTCAGAAATTTTGAACTTTCAATGGGCAGCTGTGACCTTTGATCAAAACGTTAACAGCTGCAACACACTCAGTGTAAATTTTAAAATCTCTTGATTGATTGATTGAGAAATTTTTTTAACATGTCTTTGTTGTTGATTTATGTGTGTTGATTAACTAAGAAAATGTTTCCTTTGATAACCAAAACAGCGTTTGTAAACACCACAACAGTCTCGCCCTATTTTGCCCCAGAAACTCTACCAAACCTCACTGAAACAGAGAGACTGCTGATATCGTTTTATCACTGAATTCCAATCTAGGAAGGTAACTTACTTCTGCCACAGAGTGTCCTCAGCCACTAAGATAGCATAGCTTCTACGTCCATATAGAAGCAGTAATTAAAAGTCTATGCTCCCCTCCCAACATGGGTAAGAGTTAAGTGTAGCATAGCCAGAATTATCATTTTTAATACACACATGCAATAACGACATTCAATGCCAACTTGAAAGGTATTGTGCTCGCTTATGATTTACAATAGTACAGTTGGTAAAGATAGAATTTTCATATTGCTGTTTCCACTTCCTTTATTCCCTTAAATGAAACCATGGCAATACAATCTGGAGATAATGTTAGTGGTCAGGTTACAATATTTATCTTGGATTTAGATGGTATTGCAACATCAACCTACATTTTTAAGGCACATTGCTAGTTATATAAGATCAAGTAGATTTGAATAAACATCAACAAAGTCACTGGATTAAAAAAACTACACTACCTCCAGATCATTCTTCTTAGTTTGAGGCACCACATCAATCATGAACCAATTCTACTTTTCCTTGATGTTGTTAATGATACTTTCTTCAGTCTATTCAGCACACACATGCCCTGCTGCAGGAACAACACCTGGCTTGCCGCAGGCATCCTGCAACTGCTCATCCACCTGCAGTTTCCAGGCCAGAGCTATAGATTCACTCCGGAAGGGATTGTCTCTCATTTACAGAAGCTTGGTGGTAAGTAAAAGTTCAAAGGACTCACCAAGACTGTTGCAGTCGTATGGTATAATTATTATTATATTTTATTATGTTTGGCAGGGTTTACCTCAGGTTCAAGGAAATTGTGAAACAAGGAAGACTATCATTGCACTCAATGGTGATGAACATCCTACTATCAAAATTACGCATGGTCTTCAAGCTGTAGCCAACTCCATCGGCATAATCAACGCTTATCAGGGGCTGATCCATCAGAGCCAGAGACATATTTGCAATAATGAAATGCAGGCTCTTCAGGATCTGCTCTTTGGAACCATAGTTGACCTCTACAAAGTGGTAAGAAATACAAATCAATGCCTAGCTGGTTAGTTGTTGCATCATTTCATAACTGTAATTTCCACAGCTCTCACTCACCTGCTGTAACTGCACAGAAATGACGAATTCCATCAGCCATTTCACTATCCCTCAACTCAGTACCAGTGATATCTCAGATAGTTGCAACCTTGCTGCCTACATCGCAGCTCTCATGGAGTTTGATGTGACAACGATTAGTTATCTAACCGACACCTGGCTTGTCAGTCAATATGTGGGTCCACCTTCAAATATCACGGACGAAGACTGGCTGTCATCTCATGTCAGCGGATATTCTCTGGCAAATATATAGCTAGCATGAAGACATATCTATTATTACTGAAATGAGCAATTTAATGACTGACTAGTGTTAATAACTGTTACAAATTCATCCAGGTTTTGGATTTTCAAAAGATTTGTTGTTTAAAAAATATTTTTAAAGAGAATTGTATATTTATTTATTTTAACCACTTTCTTTGGCAAAGCTATATAGGCAAAGTTGGTCATTTTGTGACAAATAGTCAAATTGGTCCTCAAAACCATGCCTAAATCCCAACATTTTTAGAACCTGTTTGGAAAGTGCTAGACTGGTAGCAGTAGCTATAGAGGGAGCTTTACTACAGTATTTTTAATGGGTGCACCAAAATCCAATGTAGGGTTAAAAAATATCCAATATAGTCTAAAAATAGCTACATTCTTTCTTACTTGCCTACAGACTCTGGACATTTGGTAACTAAAGCAATAATATAAAAAATTGCATCCCATAAACAATTCGAGCAGCTTTTGGATGCAAACAAGATGTCCGGTCGTCTAACGTTGGGGGATTGTGCTTTCTCGGGTTCTGGACGATGATTTTGGACTTTCTGAGGGGGAAAGCAGTGATGAAGATGGTGATGGTATCTCGTCTTACCTTGGCGAGACCAGTGTCGACCTTGAAGCTCTGCTGTCACTCGGCAAAGTAGGCGGGCCTCACTTAGCTATCTTCAAGCAAGCCTAGCATTCTCATTTGAACTGACGATTTGGATGAAGATGAGAGTGCTTAGCGATGAAGAAGGCATTGATTGTGAGTTTAGGTATGGTTAGCGGTGCAGCGAATAGGCAGCATGAAATCCAAAGGCTGTTTTAGCTTCCTTGTTGTGGGTACGAATAAATGTTAATTTAAGCAATTTTTTTAAATCAGTACCAAGGTGTCACAAAGAACGACTTTTTAACCAGACATCAAACCATGGTAGACTTCACCCAGTGGTTTCCTTGAGTTTTACTTCAATCTGTTTTTGTTTGTTGCATTTATTGGTATCTGCATGGTATTTTCTCTCTGTGCTATAATTGTGTTCATATCATTCATTGTGATTGTATTTACATGCACATAATTATGTATTTACACTACTGAAATGTTATAATTCAGAACAAAATATCAAATGGTGGTACACTCTGCAGATGTCAAGTAATATGTTTTCAGTTATGAAGACACATTCCAAACATTCCGTCCTGTGATAGGGCACTTGGTTTTAGAGTCTCCTGAACCCTATTTCAACATTATTGTCTAAGGTATCACGGTACATCTTGTATTTTACTTTTCCTTGTATCCTATAATGATAAAAATAACTAGATGATAAAAATATCATTTATACATGAAGGTAGCTTATTGGCTAAACACACATCAAAACAAAGAATTAACAAGTTCCAATGAGATTTACCTCAGTATGGTTTAGTGGTATATTTCTTATGGCAACAAACACTAACCACAATGTTGGTCAATACAAATGATATCACATCTGGTATGGTTGCTAGGGATTTTACAAAGTATTGCTGAGATAGCAAGGCATATCTTCACATACGTTGTGTTTATTTAATTTTTGAAATAAAGTCATTGGTGAAAGGGTTAAGTGCTAAAACACAAGTACGTGGTTATGCACGTTATAGTTGAAGATCGATTTTAGGAAATGTTCGTGTTTTAGCGCTAATGTAAACACATTCTATTGAGTAGAGCCTCTTCTAGTTGATGGTCCTGATTTCAACTTTCTAGGACTTTCCAATTAGGAGCTAGAGCTGTTGAAGATTTGGGTGCGAGTTTTGAGTCCATAATTTTGACTTTCTGTAACTGGGGCAAGGTTGTATAGAGCACAACGGGAGTGTTATCTTTAGTGGTACATGTCAAGTGCATAGTGTGCAGAATCTATGGAGCTGCAAAGATGGAACCACAATGTTTTAATTAATAAATGTTATCATCTCTCAACTTTAGGGCAGAGTTTCCTGGTCTGGGTTTGTGTTAGGTGTGTTGTTTGTGCTTAAGGTTCAAATAATGGACTCGATGCATAATACTTGTGGAGGTTAAAATTACTTTGCAGATCTCATAATCACATCAGCTCCAAATGTTTGTCAAACTCATGACCATAATAATAACAAAACACACACCATGCGCTCCCACGAATTGACTTTGAAGCAAGTTCTAGAAAAAAGGAATAGATAGGCCTTGCAAGGAAACACTACATGCCTGGTAATATATTAATAAGTGAAAGTGCATGTAGTAAATACAGTAAGTCAGTGGTAAAAGTAAATGATGTAGCTCGTGTAGTAAATACAGTAAGTCAAGGAAGGAGCTATTGCTTGTATAATAGCAAGTGCTGTAGTGCATGTGAAATATAGCAACAGCACGACAGCTGAGCACATGAGTGGACCAAGTTGATATCACATGCTTCATCACCTGCAATGTCTTCTCATCAGATCCACTTCCACCTGGAGCTGAACACATCCTCTCACCACACGGTCCAAACTTCCGACCTCCACTGAGAGAGGCTACAGTGGAAAAGTCACTCAGTTTGAAGGAGTAACAGAACTGGCTGTATACTGACAGTGCAAGTATTCTCATCATATTCATATGTATCTATAATTGATGATGTCATATGGATCATACACAGATAATCAGAGTTTGATTTGCCAAAATGGAGTAAGTATCTTACAGACTATAATTTATTTGTAGTAGTAACACTTGTTAAAATCTAGTTCATGCAAACAAGGGACAATGCATCTTTGTTTTAAGTAATTTTAAAACATCTTTGAAGGCCCACTTAGTTACCAGACAATCAACAGCTCCATAGAACAGCCATCACATCAGGATATGAAAAAGAAGGTACTTGTCTTCATGTATCTATGGTAATGTTGCCATATGAATGCAGTTTTGTTTGTGTGTCGTTTGTGGTTGTATGTGGTGTTAAACTTAAGAGCTAATTCCATAATTATGCTGACAGTGATGGCACAACAACTAGTTTTCACTTAAAAATATAAAGAATAATGCAATACCGCCTACATCCTACATCCATATCATATAATAAGCCCAACTCTGTCCATAGAAGTATAGCAGATCCTTCACAGTGGAGTAGTTGTAAGCTGGCATTAATCAGCGTATGCAGTAGGAGACAAAATGACACCAGCAGGCATGCAGAAATTACAAAACCAAACCCCAAAAATTGTGCTTTAATTATTCCATTGTCCAAACAGAAGTTGAGATTTTAAAATTAATAATTGTCAATACTGAATGCATGTTCTGCATTTCGATACTATTAAGTTTTCATCTAAATGTGAGTTAAGCAAATATTTCAAGTGACTATACTACACTAGAAGAAGATTGCCATTACACTGTATTATACTACTAGACACTTACATTTTCAAATTTAGTTTTCCCAAAGTTACCTTCATTCTTTTATATCTCTGTCTTCATCCTTTCTTGCAAGAATCTTGCAATTTATGTAACAAGATTTTTAGCAAGATTTTTTTAGCTGGGGACAGCTACTATCTTTAATTTTTTTGTTACCCAGCTAATATAGTTGATTGGAAATTGTCTTCCACATCCAGGAGGTCTTCCACAATGTTCATAAGTGAGTGTCTATGATATTACTGATAGAACTGATCTCTATTCTTAGAATTGATGTTGTGGAAAGGCATAGCATCATAATAGTACTGCAGCCAGCATTAGAGTGGGACAGTTGTGATTGAAAGGGGGTTTCTGGAGAATGCTCCTGTGCTAGTGGTTTGTGGCCATTTTTAAAACACTTGACTGTTTCTCCCTTTCTATGCTGTTGTCAAAAGGTAATTGACATTATATTGAATATGCATGCAGCTCTACCATGTAGGAGGGTTTGTGCCTTGCTAGTATATCTCTAGTAGTTGATAATGTAATTCATGCAGTGTTAAAGTGGAAGTGAAATTCAGAATCCTCTTTTTTAATCCTCTTTTTAAGCACAGTCATTTTTCTACTCTAATTCTGATGGTGCTCTTCAGGCTCAAGCTTTACTCTTGTACTCAATGCAGTATCCAACCAAAGTTGACTTACCTGAGCTTTGTATTCAGGCCCATATCCAATGAGAGCAACTAACCTAATAGAGGTGATGATAGGAAGTGACTACTCTCGCAGGTTACATTAGCCATAATTAAGACACACTCAGTGGCAACTTCTATCACTTGATAACTCTCACTATTCATGTTGTGTAGGAATTTATTTCCACACTTTATCTATCTGTTTTTTTATTTTCAAGATTAATGGGGTGGGCGTGGCTGCAGCAGCAAAGGCCTAGTTTTCCAAAATCATAATTATAGTTATAATCTAGTTATAGTTATAGTTACAATCTAGTTATAATTATAGTAGTTATAGTTTTCTACAAAAATACATAAAGAACCAAGCTGAAAAAGGAGGACAATATACTGTTCAACACATCATCATTCTCCTTAGTTTGCTATGCACATCAATAAGTTATTAACACCGTACATTTAAATGCTGTAGAAGTTAAAAGCCCTGCATTCAAACCAGGATGCAGAAATGACCACTAAATAGGTGAATTACGATGGAACCAACAACGCAGAAATAATTCAAGAAGATGTGGTGAAGTAAAAAACAGCGCCCAATAGTTTGCTATATAAATTCTATGACTGCTCAGTCCAGTTCTCAGAAAGTCTACAGGAATTGTATCTCATTATGAAGTACAGGTGTATTAATGTTCAAGGACACTTCTCATATATTATATATTTTGACAAAATTTGTCACGTGCCAAAAATTTGTCCCAGGTCTAAATAATCTCAGCATATTTAATTTACTAGCAGAGATACCCATACTCCATTTCCGGAGGGCTTTCAAGCTAGTTTGGCATCCAGCAACCTGACATAGCTGTCAATTGTTAGACATTTGCATCGCCCTGAACAATGACACTTCTCTCTGTAAAGTATCTCCATGTCAGCAATGGCAGTCATTTTCCAGGGCTAGAAGCAGTTCCTCTAGCAAGCTACTAGCATAACGTAAGCTCTAACATTGTAGCCAGGGCCGTATTATCCATAAGGCTGACTAGGCTGAAGCCACCAAGAGTAGGGGCCCACCAAAAACAGGGGGCCATGCGCAACCTTTTTTTCCCGTACCGAAAAGTAAACGTGAGATTGGTGCGCGCAT
Source organism: Cladorhizidae sp. MBARI D1340-BT2 (assembly GCA_028752905.1). Taxonomy (NCBI): domain Eukaryota; kingdom Metazoa; phylum Porifera; class Demospongiae; order Poecilosclerida; family Cladorhizidae; species Cladorhizidae sp. MBARI D1340-BT2. The sequence continues at coordinate 9,502,491 of JAQNBH010000011.1, forward strand.
CTATTCCCAGATACCTAGGGTGTGTTTATCGGTGGGTAATATTTAGTTTCTCCTCGTGTCCGAAGAACTGGAGGCTTGATAGAGGAGTTCTAGGTGCTATTCCTCTCTAGGATTACTTACTGGTACTTCATTACTCAAATCTCAAAAGGTTTTCAGCTGATAATAATAATAAAAAGTAAAGCGAAGAACTCTTGTTACTTAAGGTGAGGAACTAACTTTACTTCAGCTAACCTAGTAGTTTCTTTTATGACTGTTAGATCAAGCTAAATAGTGTATAGTAAATAGTTTAGGTAGCGCATCTAAATAGTGTAGAATAGTAAATAATTTAGCTAGCGTAGCTAAATAGCTAGCTAACTAGCTAGCGCTTCATGAATCTAGCTAGCTAACGGACCCAAGTAGCTAACCAGCTAGCGCACCCATATAGCTAGCTGGCTAAAGTACCCAAGTAGCTAGCAAGCTAGCGCACCCATATTCCTAGTTAGCAGTTAATAGCTATCTAGCTTAGCTAAATAGCCTTTTCTTTCCTGAGAACACTGTGCTGGTTTTGTTATATAGTCCTTGGTCACATTCAGTTGTTCACTTATCAATATATTTTACATATAGGATTGCAGCAACATCTGTGATGAAGCAACATCTGTCATGTAACATAACCATGAGACTAGGGTGAAGGTATACTTAAATAGATTCAGTTTTATACGTCCTCTGTGAGTGGTAGGTCTGAAAGCTGACGGCTAGCCACGGTACATCTATACAGGGTGAGGTGTCTGGTGCCATCCTGCCGTTGCAGAAAGCACAGTCACACCTCTGACTTCCTCACACTTGGTAATGGTCTCCCTTGCCATTCAGCCTGTTGGGGTACTTCTCAGCCAGGTTTGGCCCACTTCGGCAACCTATGCTCAGCATGTGCATTGGTCCTGCCAATGGTAAACTTTAGCGTGGTGTGTCCAAAGAATAGCGGAAAACAATCTTCTGCATTTGGCAGGATGGAGGAACATTAGGTCCTGGTTGAAGGATGAATGGGGTGCTCTGTGGAGCAATGTCGTCATCTAGAATTTGAAATGAAATAATAATGGTTTATATGTAAAGTTTGCTTGATATAAAAACATTTGTCTGTGTAGTAGCTAATAATATTAGTGTTATTATTCTTATTGCAGGAATATCATACCTTCCCCAGCAGTTGTCCAGATATATTGGCGGGCATCCACACGGCTGGTTCCACTTCATATGATCTTCCTCTCCTCTGCTATCCTCTTCCTGCAGCTCTTCCCTTCCTCTGCTGTCCTCTACCGGCAGCTCTTCCCCTATTACCACTACCTCCCATTGACATCTGCTGACTTAGACCTCTCACTGTATCTCTCCCCCTATTTCCACTTGCTCCAACATCCATACTTGCACTCTCATTCTTGATCTCTTCAAAATTGCTACTCATATCTATTTCTCATCACTACAACTATTTGAGTCACAGTATATACAATCACCAATGCTATTATCATCTAGTAGAGTCTTGGTATCATAACCACAGGCCATTCACATAGTAACAACCACGAACAGCGTAACTGAACAGGGTAGCTAACCACATTAAAATAAAATATCCGGAGAGGTCAAGTTAAAGTGGCTGTCACGATGACAATGGTCTAAAAGGGTGACAATACTACTGTCCCGAATACGTGACAATTTTTTTATTAAAAAAAAAGAAGAAAAAAAAGAAATGTCCGCTAAGTGTTGCACTATATTAATTAAAAAAAGAAATTGTGGTTCAATTTATGTGAAGCACAGTCAGGCGGGTGGGCCCTTGGGTCACCCCGTCCTATCTTAATTTTTCAGTTGGTCAAAAATGATCTAAACAATGGAATGTACTGAGTCCCAACTCTTGTGAAACTGGCGCCAGACTCTCAGCCTGCGGCCGCGGTATGAACACGCGAAGATCGCGGTGGGTGAGGGGAGGGGCCCAAATGAAGCTCGAAGCCTAGGGGCCCTGCCTTGGGTTAATACGGCACCAATGTTCTTTATCAGTAAAAATCCTCTACACTTTACTCACACCTGTTGTGAAGTTCCCTTCCTGTAACAAGCTCTGACCACAGCTCTAACATTTTCTCCCCATCTCTCACACTGACTCTGTCTCCCTCATCACCTCATCAAGTCTGTTATATAAAAGAGCTGACTTCTCTTAAAATAATTAAATTGGAAAAAATGCCTTAATATTATCCGAGGCAATCACTGAGTGTACCTCCACGTGCCTATTTCCAGTTTACTAACACCACCTAGGCACCATGCATGACAATCATTAGGAGTGGTGATGCTCTGGCTATTGTGTGAAACTTACTTTATCCATGCAGCTTGGAACAAGTTGGTACCATAAGTCAAATATCATCCGATCACTTAGAAATTAACGCTACTCTCCCACAGCTCAAAGTGGCTAGCCAAATGTTCACTACATTTACACATGCAACATTTGTGGAGGGGCCACCATCTGGCACCAGTAGCCAATACCACTATAACCAGTGACTGGCACTGTGAAATGGATAACTGTACACTTAAACCTGAATATCATCTTACCAAAATATCACACTGACTGTCTTGTTCTTCCGTGTCAAGAGCAGTCACAACAAGCCATACTAATTCTAATGAATAAGAACTCCATCACATGGAGTGATAGATCCAATGCTAGATCGTGTAAATTTCTCTCAGATGTTTCAGATCACATGTTAGGGACTCGGTACTTGGCTATCTATGTAGACCTAGGACCAGGACAAGCTCATTTGTGCATGGATTACATTGTCTGCATGGTCATGTTTCTCAAAAGCTAAATGCTAGCTGAGGAGTTGCTAGAAATGTAGTGCCAGCTCGTGCTTGTGGATTATGACCAAGCATCACCAGCCGCACAAGCAACCAACTCCTCCTAAACAGAAATACAACACTCTCGGTAGAGTCAAGTTTGGTGCGGTTACAGTTCACAGTTAACAAAACAAAAGCAAAGTGGTTTCTGTTGGTGGCCAACACCAAATCCATAGCCCTGCAGTGCTAGTCCGTGAATACCATTGGAGCACTGCCATTATCGTTGTTTTCGGGGGGAGGGTGGGAGAAATTTAATATGGTCCTTAGCCATGTGGTGCCGTAATCTATTTTGTTAACACATTGGAGTATATGCATTATGGATGTTTAGAGAAGGGAGATTGAATAAGGTGAATATCGGCTAATTACTAGAAATGTGCATAGAATTCTTTGGGAAACAAATGGAGGAGTAGGAAATTACAAGCAGAGGCTACAGCCTACATATTAGTTTCCTCAGGAATTTTACGGACACTTCTATGTGATCTCGGTATTAAGCCAGTATTCAATCTCCCCTGCCAAAACATCATAATGCCAACAAAGATAATTGACTCTGAGTGGATTAATGTACGACAGTTAATTAAACATATTTTCTATTTCAGTCCAGATTGATCCTGATGGGGAATTACTGATTATTACACAATAAAACATTTACACAATCAAATGCTGCAAAAAATGGAAAAAAATACATAATTTTTTTATACTATATTTTATTTATAACTGCTGCCCACATGTGTTGAGTTGTTAATACACATATATGACTCGAACGATTTACCAAATCAAATAAATTGTATATTCATGAATTATTCAAGTCAACTAGGTCCAGTTTATCTTGCACCACAAATTTTTATCAATTAAAGTTTTGTCTTCAGCCTGGGGACCACCTGGAGAAGAGGACAGCAGATGAGCTCATGTTCAAATCCTGATGGTGCCAAAAGTTTTCCAGTCGTCTTCAGTTCTCAGATTATAAATAAAGGAGCTTCATGATTAATTTGTTAAATTAATGATTAATTTGTGAAGATCTTGTGAAACCACACCCATGCAGCAAATTATCATGTGCCTTCCATGGACAATTAGTGAGGGTTCATAACGAAGATTACCTGCTCTACACCAAAACACATACAAGCTTACTTTAACACCAAACACACAAACATATGCATACATACACACGTGCACAAACACACACATATTATTCAAACACATATAGACACACAAACAAAACTGTGTTCACATGGCTGCATTACCATAGATAAATGAAGATAAGCACCTTCTTTTCCATACCCCGATAAGTAGGTGGGCCCTCAAAGATGTTTTAAAATTCCACTTCAATATAAACCAAAGATGCATTGTACCTAGTTTGCATTATATGGATTTAAACAAGTATTACTACTGCCATAAATTGTAATATATAACTTAGTTACTCTGTTTTGTTAAGTCAAACTCTGATTGTCCATGTTGATCCATGTCATCAATTATTAAACATATATATGAATATGATTAGAATACTTCCACTGTTCAGTATAAAACCAGTTCTGCTCAGGCATCTTGCTCAGTTATTCTATCATTAGCTGTTGCTACTTTGACAAACCTAACCTAAGATGGCATCCAGGGCCTTTTGGTTTGTTCCATAGAAGTAATACATGAAATGTTGGGTCAAGGCCTCACTCTGTTCTGATGCACTTTTACAGTTTTCTTCCAGTAATGTTGACATCATCTGATGGCCTATAGGGCCCATGCCAAGGTCTCAACTGATTCTTCTGCTTTTGGGTCTCTTAACATGGAAAGCAAGGCAGCACCCAGCTACAATATGATATTTTAGCTGTACTGTTTCCTTGTCGTCTGGTGCATGCTCGGTTAAGGCATTCCAGTGCAGCTCATTTTACTGTCTATAAGGCCATCATGAGATCTTCATGGTAGACTTCAACTGTGACTGGTTGTGCTGGCAGGAGATTAGTCTCCAGTTACAACTTGCAATCCCATCCAAAGAGGAGAAACAAGGGCTTCTCACCAGTACAATTATTTGGATTATGCTTATACTCCCATAGCAGGTCTGGTAGATATCTATCCTACTGGGCCCTGTACTTAGCAACTGTTTTATGTAGCATGGTCATATTAAATCGATTGACCATGCCATCACATTCTGGATAATATGCTATGGCATTAAGGTTTGTGTTTCCGAGTTAAGTAAATATGTTTAGCATGAGTTGGAAGAGAAGGTTTGTGTCGGTCAGACAACAGCATACTCTCTTCAAATAGCTTTCTCACAATCACGTCTTACCTCTGGTTTGGAACTGAAAATGCCATCGGTCACTTTCTAAACAAATCATGGAAAACAGTGACATGCTTGTTTCCATTGTCCATGGCAGGGACCTCAACTTTCTTCCATTTGTCTTGACAATGATCAATGTAGTAGAGTATGCCATCAAAGTGAATAGCAAGTCTAAAACAGCCAACTTCTTTGCTTAAATGCTGTCTTTTACCATCTTCTCATTGCTGAGAAATACAATAACTTTGTGTAATTAAGGATCATTGATCTGTTCGGCAGTAGAAACTGTTGTCTTCTCCTGCAAAGTAGTGACTACATCTGAAGAACATTTTTTCCACCTCCCCACACAACAGCAAACTGCACCTCTCCTTTGGTTAGAACACACACGAGTGCAGTTGAGGAAGGAAAAAAGAATGTACTCTAATTGGATTCATAATGTACAAACTCTACACACAAATAATATAATCTCAAAGTTTGTAGTTTGGCTATTGCTTTTGGCATGCTGATGAGAATGGAGTGCAGCTTTCCGTTTCTTTTGGTGAAAAGATGGTTTGTATGATCAGTTGCAATGAAGTTAGCCTGGAGGGAGAATTTGCTGGTTGTATTAACATCTAGCTGGTGCCTCTGCTTGAGCTATTGCTGTGCTTCAGGTTCTTTCAGACTTCCAAATCATCGACTTTGCTCTAACAAAGTCTGCCAATGTTTCATCACTGCACCCCTTCTCACCACCTTCACGTGAGGTTTCAACAAAATCTATAACCTGGGTACTTGCTACTTGTACCCTGCCTAATCCTAGATCACTTAAAATGTGCATGGGTGCTTTCTACGTGGAGGACACTTCCTCCATAATCTATAGTAACTGTTGACATTTAACTTGCTTAATATGAGTCGGCGCAAGAGGGTCAATTACTAATACATATAGTAGATGGCACAATGGCATAGCCATTTCTCAACAACAACGACCCAAAACTGAAACAGGCCTTGTTCCTTGTTTTAATTTTCCTTCAAGTGCTCTGAGTTCAACGCTAAATCTAAATATGGCTCTTTGTTGACGCACTTGTCTTCTAGTAGCTAGTATATCCGATTCAACTATTAGCAGCTTCAGGGTGTCCCAGTGCTGCCATGTACAATCCAAGGATGTTCAAGGTTGTTGCTCATCTAATTCTAGCCCTAGCACCTGGCCATTAGCTTAACCCTAGCCAAACCCATAGCCTGGCATAATTGCCCCTAGCCATAACACTAGCCCTAGCCACATTTCTAGCCCTGGCATAACCCTAGCCCTAACTATAGTCCTAGCCTTGGTATAACTCTAGCACAAGTCATAGCCTTTGTCCTGGTATATTCCTAGCCCTAACCATAACCGTAGACCTGGCATCATATTAGTCCTAGCTCTAGCCAGCCCTCAACCAGTCCTAACATGCAGGACACGTGTTCTGAAGTGTAGCCACTCTAACTTTACATATGAATGTACATTTATAGGTAAGGTAGATGGTGTAGTCTTCAGCTGTAAGTCTCAAAAGCTCTGTTAACTTACTGGGTACACTTTCAACATCCACCAGAATAGGGAGGCGTATTTTGGCCCCCGAAACCCCCCCCCCCCAAACACACAGACACACACATACACACCAACCACCGTTTTCTAATTTGTTTTCTTTCCTGTCAGCCATATTTTATCTAGAATCTTCCTGTATAAGGAACTGCACCACTACTTGATAACACACCATTCAGTATCATCCTGCTATAGGTGCTCAACACCTAGAGATTACAGACCAGCAGACAGTGTCCTCCTGCTTGAGGTTATGCACACACTTTTGTTCGATTCAGATGAAGTAGCAACACAAAATGTGAAGTTCAAGATATGTAAAAAGGTCAAAGTCAAGATACACATAAAAAGTTCAAGGTCAAACAAGGTACATATATAAAGGTCAAGGTATTATAAAAAGGCCAAAGTAGATACAAAAGGTCAAGTAATAATAAGCCATCCCATAAAAAGTAAAGGAGTGAAAAATTGAAGGTTTCAACTATAGTACAGGTACAGTATGCACATGCACAAACTTTTTACTAAACATTCATGGGGTTAGCCACGATAAAAGAAACCCTACAGTTATTTAATTAGTAGGTAAGCAGCCCTATTTTATGGGACTGTCATCATATCGAGTAGTACCAACATATAAGTACAATATTCGTTATCTCTCAGGTCAAAGTGTATTATGAGATCAAGCTCTTCACAAGTATAATAGTAAATTGCACAACAGGAAGAGTCAGGGTTGATGTATAGATGATAATTAACCCCTTCATTAACTTGAAGATTAATGTTAACTTTTTAGTTAGTGACACGTAGAACTCCAAAAAAAGAGAGAAAACAAACAAACAAACAGACAAACAAAAAAGTACAAACAAGAAATAAGTAAAAAAATATTTATATTGGCTTGACTGATGAAAAAAGAAAGGAAACGAGTGTACCCATGTATAGTCCAATCCGTTAGAGGACCCTTTCTACTCTAAATCATATCCACCCTGTTTTTATATTCTAATCATATGAAGATTCAGTGAATGGATGGCACTTGAGGCATACATTGACAGGCTAGGTAAAGCTTGACACAGACTTGGGGGAAGTGGAGCAGCTTGGCACAGACTTGTGGGACTAAAGCAGCTTGACACTAATTCAGTGGAGCTAGAGAGCAGCTGGACACAGACTTTGAGAACCACAAGCACCACCTAATTACATTATCCTAGCCAACATCACTGTAGCAATGATCCCACTCTTGAAACATCCAAGAACGATGTACTTGAAGTAAAACCCAAGAATAATATTTCTTGATAGTATTTTATGACGTTGTTTTGGGAAAGGAATATAAACAAATGATGATATCACAGCAGCGTGTAAGAGATCCCAAACCCAAGCAGCAAGTATCATCTAACAGGGGAAAACCCCTATACCATAATATGTGTATTACCATTACTCAAAGATTACTAGTGCCGGATGACATTTTTGAAGCTCAGACAATACACATAATATGACACCAAGTCACATTACACACTAAATAACCATTTGGGAATGCTCCCTATAAGTATTACCCAACATGCTATCAATGTGAAGTCAGTGTGGATGGTTATGTGCACAAACGTTTCCAGTATGAAGTTTGATTAACAGAAAAATAATTAAAGGTTAACTAGATTAGAAGCAAAGATTTTCTTACACAATTATATTAAGGAGCATTTTATCCGCAAATTACTCAAATAAATGGGAACGAGAGCATTCTGAAAACAATGAGGAAATCACAAATGTAATTTCATTTTTCCTCCGCTCAGGCACCATACTTCCCCCCCCCCCCCCCACACACACAAATTACAATGATTACTTATAATGTTCCAAAGTATCTCTTTCTACATTTAGTGTTATAAAATCTTGGGCAGTTTCTTGTAAGTTATAAGTCTATCTGTGAGATCCTTGTGTTTACAAGCAGCTAATGCATGCATTGACAGGCCACAAGATCAATGGGGGGCAATGCCCCCCTAATGTTCTACTTAGGGGGGGGGGGTGGTCGCCCCTGTGCCTCCCCTATGGACCCTCCCCTGGTGATGGCTATTATGGGAAACTTAGTTTCTCCAGGCAGCTTGGAACCAGTTGGTACAATAACTCAAATATCATCCCGTCATTTAGAAATTAACAACGCTACTCAAGTGTTTGTAGCCAAATGCTCTAGAACAACTGAGAGCTCCTGGGATCTATTTGAGTAAGGGTGGTCTCCAAATCGATAATATCCTAGTTACTTTGCCTCTCCCTTTCTTTCCACTTCCGCTTTCCTACTAACTCCTCCTCCCTCCTGCCACTCCCTCCTCTTCCAGCTCCCTCCTCCTCATCCTCCTTCTTCTTCCTACTCCCTCCTACCACTTACTTGTTCTTCCTCACCCCTCCACCTCCCCTCCCTCCTCTTCCTCACCCCTCTTCATCCCAACTACCACCAACTCATCCTCAGTCAGCTTTCCTCCCAACTTCATTACCTCTCCTATATCTCAGATGTGCTAGTTCCAGCATTAGTTTCTCCAGAGCTTGGTGGCCATGCTATTCTGATGTTCCAGCATTAGTTTGCCCAGTGCAAGGTGGCCAAGCCACGAGATAAGCTTTAATGTAGACTCTCAGTCAGCACTCAGCTCTTGGCTCATGTGGACTAACTCATGAAGTTAAAGGGTTAATATAATATGTTAACAATACACTTTTCAGATCGCTAAATGGTTTATATCAGAGTTATAACATGACTCACTTAGACAGGAAAAGTATTACTATCTGTATTCCTGAAGGTAACACTTTGTTTACATTAATCCTCAATGGGGTATTATCCATGTATATATTAACCATGACAATACCTGTTGTCTTGTGTGTTGGTACTTGTCAATATCACCCCAGTACCATAAAAATGAATTCTCCTTAACTACGACTTAAAACCAGAAAGGTTTATTTTATCGTGGCTAGTTCCGTCAACTATTAGATTGTCATGTGCACTCAGGACCTCTAATTTTTTTTAAATTATACCCTATCTTTCTAAGGGTGTGATGAGTATTACTTGACCTTTTTCTATCAACCATGACCTTTTTATATTATCCTGACCTTTATATATTTACATATGTATCTGTCTGCATAGAGCTATTGTCAACCTACTTTAACCTGCCTCAACCCAGAGTGATGTTGGTCAAGTTTGTCTCCACACAGCAACTTGCTTCAATTTGCCTCAATCCAGTATGATTCATAGAGCTATGGTCAACCTACTTCAACCTGCCTCTAATAAATCATAAAGCAAGTGTTTATGCACTATTGCTCTGTTGTGCATGTTACAACACCCAATCATTTGTTATGTTAGATTTGCCAGAATATAGGAAGATATAACTCAACCTACTTCACACTCATGCTGACTCTGCAATGTGCTGAAACCTTATCTCACTTCTGGACTTGAAGAGTATCTAAGGTATTATGCATTGGGAGACTTCCCAGACCAAAACGGGTAATTCCTGAAGCTGTCAAATTTTCTAGGGCAATTGATATTAGAACTATGTCATTAATTTACAATCACTTTGAACTGTGTGAGAGTAGCGGATATTAATTTCTAATTTATATGAGTTATGGCATCAACCTGCTCCATGTGAGAACTTTCACACTATAGCCGACCATTACCAATGATTTGTCATGCTTGGAAGGGAAGGAGATAACACCTGCAATTTCCTTGCTATTTTGCAATAGGTCTCATTTCATTTCACTTTCACTTTCGTGAGTAATTTGCACAGGAACTACTCCCTTAATACAACCGTGTGAAGAAGATCTTTTCCTGCTAACCTATAATTGTTGCTCATTCTGATGACCATTTTCAGGCAGAAGAAGTTCATCACACGGTACACATTCATGCACATACCAACATGGAATGAACTCATACTGACCTTAGTGAGCTTTAGCTCAATCTTATTTCTATTGCTCTCAGCTTTAAAGATATCATTTGACACTTGTAATCTTTGAGAAATGCTAATATGCAGATGGTGTAGGGTTGTTCCCACTGTGACATGATCCTTGCTACATGGCTTAGATCTCTTACATGCCACTGTAATACCTTTGTTTGCTTTCCTAACAAAATGTCATACAAGACCACCTTTCAAACTCTCTTCAAGTTTGTTATTACTAGTGCACACAGTTCTTTTGTTAAGTTATCCAGTGTATGTGTGTGTGTCTGTGTGTGAGAGAGTGTGAGGGCGAGAGTGTTTGTGTGTGTTTGTGTTGTATGGGTTTGTTCTTGCTTCTATGCATGTGTGGGTATGAGTTGTTTGTATGAGTTGTGTGAGTGAGTGCATATGTGTGAAAATTTAGTTAAGTTATCCTATATATGGGTGTGTGTGTGCATGTTGGTGCATGTGAGTGGTGTGTCTGTAAGTGTGTTTGTGTTTGATTGGTGTGTGTGTGTGTATGTGTCTGTGGTATGTTTTTTGTTTGCGGGTACAAGTGAGGGTATGAGTTATTTGTAGGAGTTATGTGAGTGTGTGTGCATATGTGTGTAAGTTATATGTGTGTAACTGGATGTGCATGTGTGTGAGAGTTATATATGTGTGGTGCATAGTATATATTTGTCACATCTTACATAAATAGATGTACCCAACATAAATTATATTATATATGCACTATATATACACACAGACAGTGTGTATTATAGTTTTATATAATGGTGTATTTGACAATGCTTATGTGGCCTATTTATTTATTTGAGCTCTCTTCCCATCAGCCCAGCCACCATCTAGCTGGAGGTGATGATTGGTGATGTCTTGAAGACAGCTTTCCATTTCTATGGCATGTGTGGCTAACTTTCCATACCAAATCTCTTGTCCATCTATCTTCAAGGTTGTTTGCACCAACCTTTCTTTAAGTACTTACTCTCAAACATGTGCAGTGATAATGGGTGATGAGGGTAGGCACATCCATTCGCAGTGTGTGTGACAGATAGGAAGGTAAGCACATGCAATGATTGTGTGTGTGGTAGGGAGGGTTGTGAGCATGTGCAGGGGACATTGGTCAAGTTTATGTCCCCACAGGGCTCCTTGCAAGCTACTTCAATGTGCCTCAATCTGGTATGATTTTGGTTCAGTGCGTGTTCTCAAAGAGCTAATGTCAACCTACTTCAACTTGCCTCTTTACGTCGCTGCAGAGAATATGTGTCAAATCATGGTGACTTTTTTGGTCATGCTTCTTGATAATCTGCCATGCAGAGTAATCAATTAGTTAACATTTGTATAAAGTAATAACTCATTAAGCAAATGTTTACACTATTTTTATTTTGTGCATGTGACAACAACCATTCATTTGTTATGCTTGATTTGCAAAGAGCATTAACCTGGATTGCAGACAGTTGAAGATAGAACACTGAGACAGGCATGCTATTCACAATCCAAGGATGTTTAAGGTTTAAAAAAATCTAATTCTAGTCATAATGTCTGGCCATTAGCTTAGTCCTAGCCAACACCCTAGCCTGGCATAATCTTAGCCCTTGCTCCTAGCCATAACCCTAGCCCTAGCCACATCCCTCTGTCATAACCTTAGCCCTAGCCATAAACCTAGCTCTGGCATAACCCTAGATCATGCCATAAACTTTGCCCTTATATATTCCTAGCCCTAGCCTCCTACAATCATATAGACCTGGCTTAGACCTGGCATCTTCTTAGTCTTAGCTCTAGCACTGTGAGCATGTGCAGGGTATGAGCCTTCACACAGCCCTAACATGCAGGACAAAATATGTGTTCTGAACTGTAGCCGCTCTAACTTCACATATGCATGTACATAACAGATAAATGTTGTATTCTTGAGCTGTAAATCAAAAATCTCTCTTAACTGGCTACACTGTCAAACATCCACCAGAATCTGGTGGGGCATTCCTCCCCAGCCTCTACCCTTTTCTAATATACTTCCTTTCTTGTCAGCCATAACTTTATCTAGTGTTGTACTGCAACAGCCACCACATATACACATGTAACATTCGTGAGGGGCCACCATCTGGCACCAGTAGCCAGTACCACTATAACCAGTGACTGGCACTGTGAAATGGATAACTGTACACTTAAACCTGAATATCATCTTACCAAAATATCACACTGACTGTCTTGTTCTTCCGTGTCAAGAGCAGTCGCAACAAGCCATACTAATTCTAACGACTAACAACTAAAATGGGCTTAAATTACCAACATCACATGGAGTGATAGATCCAATTCTAGATCGTGTAAATTTCTCTCAGATGTTTCAGATCACATGTTGTTAGGTACTGGGTACTTGGCTATCTATGTAGACCTAGGACCAAGACAAGCTCATTTGTGCATGGATTACATTGTTTGCATGGTCATGTTTCTCAAAAGCTAATGCTGGCTGAGGAGTTGCTAGAATTGTAGTGCCAGCTTGTGCATGTGAACTATGACCAAGTATCACCAACCAGTGCACAAGCAACTAACTCCTCCTAAACAGAAATGTAACACCCTCAGTATAGTCTAGTTTGGTGGGGTTACAGTTCACAGTTAACAAAAGTGGTTTCTGTTGGTGGCCTACACCAAACCCATAGCCTTGCAGTGATATAATCTAGTCCATGAATACCATTGGAGCACTGCCATTATCGTTGTTTTCGGAGGGAGGGTGGGAGAAATTTAATATAGTCCTTAGCCAAGTGGTGGTGGAATCTATTTTGTTAATGCAATTGGCATTATGGATATTTAGAGAGGGGAGATTCAATAAGGTAAATACCGGCTCAATACCAAAAGTATTTAGAAATGTGCATAGAATTATTTGGGAAAGAATTAAAGGTAGGAAATAGGAAATTACAAGCAGAGGCTACAGCACACATATTAGTTTCCTCAGGAATAGTACGGACACTTCTATGTGATCTCGGTATTAAGCCAGTATTCAATCTCCCCTCCCAAAACATCATAATGCCAACAAAGATAATTGACTCTGAGTGGATTAAAGTAGGACTGCTAAATGAACATATTTTCTATTACAGTCCATATTAATCCTGATGGGGAATTACTGATCATTACACAATACACAAGCGCAAAAAAATTAATCATAATTTTTTTACTTTATTTTATTTTTAACTGTTGCCCACATCTGTTGAGTTGTTAATACACATATATGACTTGAACCATTTACCAAATAATATATTCAAGAATTATTCAAGTCAACTAGGTCCAGTTTATCTTGCACCACAAATATTTTTATCAATTCTTCAGCCTGTGATAGCTGGTGACCACCTGGAACCATAGCTTGGAAGCAAAGTTAAAGTTCACATAGTCTGCCTACTCTTTATATAGTAGAGCTCTTCCTAAGAGGGCTATATTTATAATGAGGAGAAACATATCCAGGCCCTGCTTGTCAGCATTAAACAGCTTATGCTATGCTCTTCAAACTTTGAAGACACAAAAAGTCCTATCTAGGAATTTCTTTGACTAAAAGGTAGAGAAGTTAGCTACAGCCAAAGTCAGGGAACCTCGTGTTGTGTTAGTATGTGTGATATATTAGTGTATGAGGTGGTATGTGTGGTGCTTTACTGAGCCTTGTGTGTTAATGTTTGTGGTATATTGGAGTGTGTACGGTGATGTTTGTTGTGTTAGTTTATGTGGCGTGTTAGTGTATATGTGTGGTGTGTAAGTGAATATGTGTGGTGTGTCAGAGTTTGGTGTGATAGGATATGCAGTGGTGTGTTTGCTATATGTGTGTGTGTGTATGTGTGGGGTTGTGTGAGTGTGTGTGTGTAGTGTGTTAGTTTATATGTGAGAAAATATGTGTGTTTGTAGTTTATTTGTTATTTATCTTTGTGCATTTATATATATGGGTGTGTGTGTGTGTTGTGGTGTATTAGTGTGTGAAGTAGTGTGTCAGTGAGTGGTGTTGTGTCGCATATTAATGTTTATCTGGTGGTCCATATGTTGATGTGTGTGTGGTGTCTTATGTGCATGTATGTGTGTGGATGCGCTTTTGTTTATGAGGGTGTTGTACATTAGAGTGTGGGGTAGTGTGTTAGTGGTGATAGTGTGTATATGTGTGTTAGTGTTTGTGTACTATGTTAATATGTGGTATGTTGATATACGTGTGGTGATGTGTGTCTATGGTGTGTTAGGTTTGTGTAGTTTGTTAATATGTGGTATGTTAATATATATGTGTGGTGATGTGTTTGTGTGCTTGTGTGCTTGTTTGTGGTTGTGAGGGCCATGTCTGCCCATGTGGTTTGTGTGTGTGGTGGTGCATGTGTGCACGTGTATGTGCATGCCATGTGTTTACCAGTTATATGGTAGTGTGTGTCTACATCTGTGGTGTGTTTGTGCGTGTCAAAGAGGAGAAGGGGGAGGGAGTTACACATAATATAGTACATAGATTTTTTGGTATAGGAGCCGCTAATGGTAAGATTAGATGAAGCTCTTGAGAGCTGGATTCATATTGTTGTTGATCTCTGCTCCTATTACACTATTCCAGGCAACAGATCTCAATAGGCATAATGCAATCTTATGTAGATGTACCATGGAATGACGACCATCAGCCTGCTATAAACTAAATTTGGCTTTTAATGAGCTCAAAACAGACAGCTAATGAGGCGATCACTCGCTGACATGTTTTGGCCTATCTCTGTATACACATCCAAGGCATGCTGACCAATACATCAGTCCAATCTAAGTATCTGGCTGCTGTAAAATTCAGTGCAGAATGTCACTATTCCATATGTGTCATAGTTAGTTCTGGTGGATGAACTTTGTTAGCACACACACGAATTACTACTAGTTATGTATATTTGTACATATGCATGTATGTGTATTTATGTCAATGTGTATATATGTATCTCTATCTGTATACCTGTGTGTATGTATGTCTGTGTATGACAAGTATAAGTTCAGGAAAAACCAATTGCACCAACTTGCTCCCAAACTTGCAAAGATAAAGGTTGTGCAAGATGAAACTCTAGGAACAAATCTATACAATAGCAAGTAAACTATAGTTAGCACTATTATGAGCAACACCGCATGAAACTCAGTGTTTAGCAGTTCTGGGTCTAACTAGTTAGTCTACACAGCCCTTAGCATGTAGCTATTGTAGCATCTGGCGTTAGCATCCCTACACCTTGCTAGCTAACCAAGGATTTAGAGTGGAGCAGCCCTGCGCCTTACTAGCAGGGGAAGTAGTGTTTGGCAGACCAGCCTCGAGCATCTAGCAAGTGTAGGACTTGGTGTGTAGCAACCCAGTGTCTTTCTAGTGTATGATTTGATGTTTACGAACGCTGCAACTGGCTAATGTTGGACTATATGTGGAGCAGGCATGCACTTAGCTAACATAGGAATTAGTGTGGAACAGCCATGCATCTAGCTAGCATGGGCCTTGATGTGGAACAGTCGTACATCTAGCTAATGTAGGGCATAATTATTTTGTGGCAGTTCTGCATCTCTCTAGCATTGGTCTTACTGTGGTCAAGCCTTGCGTCTAGCAGTTCAGGGACTAGAGGAATAAATGCTCTAGTGCGATGCTTAGTGTCCAAACTCTAGCCCAAAGTAGCTATTATCACAAAATTTGAAGGTCAAGATATATAAAAAAAGATCAAGATTAGTACAATAATGTCAAGGACGTATAAAAAAGGTCTAAATATAAAAAGGTCAAGAGAAAAGGAGGAAAAAATTGAACATTTGAACAGCAGTACAGGTACAGTATGTACATGCACAAACTAACTAAAGGCTCACTGGTTTAGCCACGATAAAAGAAACCCTACAGATTGAGTCCATTTTTAAGCATAATGAAAAGCACCAACAGACAATTACAATATTCATTATCTCACAGGTCGAAGTATGTTAATGGACCTAGTAAAACAGTAAGTTCCACAACAGGAAGAGTTAGGGTGACTATATACATGGTAATTAACACTTTACTTAAGTTGAGGATTGATGTTAACTGTTTTGTATGTCACATGTAGAACTATTAAAAAAAGAAATCACGAACTACCTAACAGACAAACCAAAAACGTACAAACAGTTTAGTTTAGTCAGAAAACAAGAGGATCCTCATATATACCCCAATCAGTGGGAAGACCTTTTCTACTTGAAATCATATACATCCTGTTTTTATAAATAGGTAGTGTCCTCCAAATGCTTGTGCATACACGCCGCTAATGGACATGCTCACAACCCTACCCACCACACACCACCACTGCCCATGCTTACCAACCATTCCCACCAACAGCGCATGTGCTTTAGACTATACCTAAAGCAACGTTGATGCAAAATATTTTAAGCTATATAATTAAATAGAGAAGGGATTTGGCTAACCACAGACACATCAAAGTGAGGGAGAGCAGTCATCAAGACAGCGCCAAACATTACCTCAGACTTGTCGGCAGCCAGGGTGGTGGGAAAAGAGCTCATATAAATAAATAGGTCACATAAGCATTGTCAAAGATATAATAGACACTGTGAGTGTATATATATATATAGCTATGGTGCATATATATTTTGCTTCTATTCAGTGTACTCCTATGTACTTTGACAAATATCTACATACACACACTTACACCATGACACATATCACTCAACACAAAACTAACACACATACTCACACAAACACACACATAAAACACACAAAACACACATCTTTGCGCACACACACAATTACACACACATAGTCACACAAACACACACAAACAAACCATTCCACACACACACACTCACATGCACACACACAAACACACACACAGTAGTGCACACACACACAGACTAACTGCACACTCCCACCCACGTGTTTCCACGACTAATTATGCATAAGAACTGTGTGCATTAATAGAGAGCTGCACACACACACTCACATGCACACAAACACACACACACAGTACCGCACACATACAAAGACTAACTGCACACTCCCACCCACATGTTTCCATGACTAATTATGCACAAGGACTGTGTGCATTAATAGTCTTGAAGATAGAGTGAATGTTTGGTTCTGCTGCCACAGGCATATTAAAGCATGCTCAAGCTGGGGGAACTAGAGCAGCTTGAAACAGATTTGTGGAGAGAACCAGACTTGGTTGTACTAGAGATACTGGTTGAGAGTTGTAGCAAACACCAGCCAGAACTTGACAAGAACCACCTATTAAACTATTCTAGCCAACATAACCATAGCAACAATCCCACTGCTGAAACATCCAAGAACCATACAAATTCCTTGTAGCTACATGAGGTAATTCCCAAGAATAAGATTTCCAGATGGTCTTGTATGACGTTGTGTTGGGAAAGCAATACAAACAAACGATGATAGCAGTGGGCATGAAAGGGATCCCAAACCAGCAGCAAGCATCACCTTACACGGAAAAAACCCAATATCATTATGCGTATTACCATTACTCAATGTTTACAAGTACCAGGTGACATTTTTGAAGCCCAGAGGAATAAGCGATAATATGTGATCAATTCATATTACGCAAGAAAAAACATTTGGGAATGCTCTCTATGGGTATCACCCAACATGCTATTAATCTTAGGTCAATATGTGTGGTAGTGTACATGAATATATCCAGTATGAAGTTTTGCTACTGTAAAAATAATTAATGCACAAATTACTCACTGAAATGGTAACGAGAGCATTCAAAAAAACAATCTGGAAATCACAGATGTATTTCACTCAGGCACCATTCATGACAATCCATTAGTAATGGTTATGCTGGCTATTGTGTGAAGCTTACTTTATATGGCAGCTTGGAACCAGTTGGTGCTTAACTCAAATATCTCCCCATCACTTAGACAAATGCTCTAGAACAGCTGAAATTTGGGTAAGGAAAGTCTCCTAATCTATAATATCCGAGTTACTATTCAAGTCCAGAATTCAGCATTTTGCAGAGTCAGAACGAGCACAAACCTTGTGAAGTAGGAATAGCTATAACTGGAAATCTAGGGTTCATGTGTGCCCCTTACTTAATAATGTCAACATGGTTTGAGTGCACTAGCATTCTTTGTATTGGCTTGGCACCTACATTAAAATTGTGCATACCATAAAACAGCAATATTTCTCTCAACCTTTCTGTGTGTCATTGTCATAATTAAGCACTCACAGAGAAGAATAAGGAAAGAAGGGTTCTGGGGGCAGTATAAAGACAAGGAGAAAAAAGGCAGGATTTTGGGCACATGGCCATGCCCTCTAGCCATACTATAGCTACCCATGAAGGTAACATGGGAGAATAACTGTTAGATTAGCATCGGACTTACCCCCAAAACATAGGGTCATGATGGATCCTTATGTTTCTGGAACTGATAGGTTCCACTGTTCAAATTTTTCTATGATGCTAGAGTTGATGAGAGAGTGGTCCGCTACAGAGTCTAGAAGGAATCGGACAAGTTTGCCGAAGTTGCTGCCTACCAGGAACAGCTTGGGCATGAAGGTAGGTGCTGGGGAGGTGTTGTCTTCGTCGTCTTGGAGATGGTAAGCACATTCCTGTAAGCACACACAGCTCTGAGGTGGCCCCATTTTTTACAGTTAAAGCACAATGGCCCTTTGTCATTGTCAAAGTACTTCGCAAGCATATGCTGCGGCTTGAATTGGTTCCTATCTGAACCACCATGCTGAGCTGAAGTGTTAGTGAGAGATCCCCCCCCCCCCCCTGCTGCTGGAAGGGAGGAGGTGGCTTGAGACTGGGTGTATTGATCTGGAGTTTGGTCTGAGCTTAAGGTTGTTGTTGCTGAGATTTGTGAACGTTGAATGGCCTGTATGGCTTCTGGTAAGTGGGTTGAGGGTTCACTGTGTGGCAGATTCCCTTCCTCTGCCATTGTCAATAACATATTAATCAGGGATGCTCAACAAGTCCTGCAAGGGTGAAGATTTCTGGGCCCTCACATGAGTGGTTATTCTCGGGTTCAATTATTTATAAATGATTTCCCTGGTAATGAGATCAATATCTTCTTTGATGGAGGTGCAGTCTTTGGTGCATGTTCTTGCTGCTTCAGCTATTCTGTAACCCTTCTGTGTGATGGTCTCTCTTGGGTTGATCTTGGTGTTGAACCAGTTATTGAACCGTGTTGATTAATAGACACCCATTACATATGGGCATACAATTGTCGCTTGAGGGCATCATAATTGTCTAGCTCTTCTGTAGGCATTGACATAGCCAAGTCAGTCAAGTCTCCTCTGAGTAGAGCTCTTAATTCAGTGGTCCAGGTACTTTTGTACACTCCATATGTTTTCATGTGTGCCTTAAAGCGGGCAATGTCTTGTTGGCTTTGAGATCTACTGGAGATAGGTGAGAGTAGGTGGTATGGTTTGCTGAGCCACTATGATAGCCCTGCCTATAGCCTTTGCTAATGTGTCATTGGTCTGTTGTTGAACAAAGCCATATTTTGTATTTTGATCTGCTATGGGACAACAGCAGGATTTGCTGCTTGGGAGGCTGCCACTGGCTCTGTCCATAAGATATGGCATGTTTCAGTTGGCTGATGCTGAGGAGGGTCTTGTTCCATCTCTAATATTGTCGGCTATTCCAGTTTCGAGGTTGTTGTCGTAGGAGCTGGATTGGGTATGGGCTTGTGACCGTTTCACCATTCCAGAGTCAAATTTTCGTTCATATTTTTGTTAATTGTATCCAGGTACAGATCCCGTTCTCTAGTGGATCATTGATACTTTCTGAGAGGGCTGAGAAAAACAAAGTTAGACATAGCAAGATGGCTTACTGTCCCAGTTGAGGGGGTTCAAGATCGAGAATCTGCTGATAAGTCCTTGCGCCGTTCGCAAGTGAGTAGGCATTGGGTCCGAAGTCTGTTCGGTGAAGAAGTACTCTTATCTGAGGTGTGGCTAAGTCTGCTTCGAAGGCTGAATTCATCTTAGTCGCTGTCACCAGATATTAGGCACTCATCATTAGGCAAGCATCAACACTTCTATCCTGGACTGGTTCTGATACAGCCTTGTTGTAAAGCTGTGTTCTCAATAGGAATATAGGTTATTATATTTCAAAGGACTTACTGACTGAGAGTGTTTGATGTCTCAGAGCAGTCTAACTAATCTGGCTATTTCAGAGCATACATACATACATATATTGAAATGCCTGTGAAAATGATGTAACCTCAGACCAATCAGGTCTTTTACACACATAGAGTCAGGAGGTTTGCCACCATGTTGCATCATACATAACATGAGAGCAAAGACAATCATCAACCATTTCTGTCCTTGTCTCTACATAGCAGAGGTTATGTTTTATGCCTATTTTGTAACATTAATGCAGTCTAATGGAAATATTCAGCTAAAATATTCTGGGGTTATATCATATTCAAAAAGTGTAGGGTATTTAAGCTCCCAGTTCTATCCTGGTTCATTTAGTTGACAAGAGCTCTTGCAATGTCTGACAGACTGATAATGAAGTAACCACACCTGTCTAAACTACACTAAAATGGCCCGAGCATAGCATGGCCAGAGGGCATGGACAATGAGCTGCCAATGTTCTCACTCTCCCTATCCCTCCTGAACACACCCTGCCTTGTTTCTCTGGGTGTGTGCCAATGAGGACAAAGAAGTAAAGAGGGCGAGAGAAATTAGTTATGAGTTGTTTTTTGTCTTGCACCATTTCTAAAAAGATGCCAAGCCAATAGAGTGAGTGGTAGTATGTACTCCCTGATGTTTTGGTCCATGAACCATGTTGAAATATAAGGGACATGCCTTCATCTCCCACTAGATTTCCAGTCATATGAAGTTATAGCGCCACCTACTAAATGGTTTGTGCTCGTGCTGACTCTACAATATTCTGAACCCTCACCTAACTTCTGGACTTGAAGAGTAACTAATATATTAAATATCGGGGAGAGCATTTTGTATAAGAATTAAGGTTCTAAATTCATTCTCTTTGAGCTGTGGGAGGGTAGCAGGTGTTAATTTATAAGTTACAGCAAAATAGTTCTGAGTTACGGCGGCAACTGGCTTCAATCTGCCTGGTTAAGGAAGTTTCACACTATAGCCGCATCACCTGACCATTACCAATGAATTGTCATACATGGTGCTAAAGATCACATCTTTGATTTCCTTGTTGTTTTGAACTGCTCTCATTTCATTTCCCTTTCACTTTTGTGTGTAATTGTAATTTGAATGGGAATTTCTCTGTAACACAATTTTGTGAAGAAAATCTTGTCCTGCTAATGCTTTAAAGATATCATTTGACACTAGACATATTTGAGAAAGGCTAATATGCAGATGGTGTGGGGGTGTTCCACTGTGATGTGATCCTTGCTACATGGCTTGGATCTCTTACATGCCACTGTAATATCTTTGTTTGCTTTCCTAACAAAATGTCTTACAAGACCACCATTCAAACTCTCTTCAAGTTTGTTATTACTAGTGCACACAGTTCTTGTGCAGAGTCAATTAAGTTATCCTATGTGTGTGGGTGTGTGTATGTGTGTGTGTGTGTGTTTGTTATATGGGTTTGTTTTTGTTTGTTTGTGCATGTGTGGGTATGAGTTGTTAGTATGAGTTGTGTGAGTGAGTGAGAATGTGTACAAATTTGATTCAATTATCCTATGTGTCTGTGCTTATGTGTGAGTGGTGTGTGTGTATGTGTGTTTGCGTGTGTTTCTGTGTGATTAGTGTGTGTGTGTGTGTGCATGGTAAGTTATTTTTTTGTTTTTAGGTGCACGTGAGGTTATGAGTTGTATGTATGAGTTATGTGAGTGTGTGTGCATATGTGTGTGAGTTAACTGGATGTGCATGTGTGTGACAGTTATATATGTGTGGTGCGTGTGTGAGTAGGTATAATTTGTCACATCATACATATATAGATGTACACTGTATAGAAACATAAGTTATAGTATATATGAACTAAATACACACAGACACACACTATTATAGTTGTATGTAATGTTGCATTTGACAATGCTTATTGGTTTATTTATTTATTTGAGTTCTCTTCCTATTAGTCTGGCTTCCCTCTAGCTGGAAGTGATTGTTGGCGATGTCTTGAAGACATACTCTCAAACATGTGCAGTGATAGTGGGTGTTGTGGGCAGGCATATCCATTGGCAGGCATTGTGAGCACATGCAATGGTTGTGTGTGTGGTAGGGAAGGTTGTGAGCATGTGCAGGGGACATTGGTCAAGTTTATGTCCCCACAGGGCTCTTTGCAACCTACTTCAATGTGCCTCAATCCAGTATGATTTTGGTTCAGTGTGTGTTCTCAAAAAGCTAATGTCAACCTACTTCAACTTGCCTCTTTACATCGCTGCAGAGAACATGTGTCAAGTCATGGTGACTTTTGTGGTCATGTTTCTTGATAATCTGCCATACATAGTAATCAATTAGTTAACGTTGGTATAAAAGTAATAACTCATAAAGCAAATGCTTATACACTATTTTTATGTTGTGCATGTGACAACAAACATTCACTTGATATGATCTATTTGCGATGAGCATTAACCTCGGATTGCAGACAGTTGAAGATAGAACACTGACACAGGCATTGTTCCTTGTTTTAACTTTCCTTCAAGTGTTCTGCTAAATATGGCTCTTTGCTGACTCACTTGGCTTCTAGCAATTCAACTGCTTGTATCAAATATTAGCAGCTTCAGGGTGGACCAGAAATGCTGTGCACAATCCAGGATGATTAAGGTTGTTTCTCTTCTAATTATAGCCGTAGTATCTGGCCACTAGATTAGTCTTAGCCGACCACCTAGCCTGGCATAATCATAGACCTTGCCCCTAGCTGCAACCTCAGCCCTAGCCATATCCCTCGGGCATAACCCTAGCCCTAGCCATAACCCTAGCCCTGGCATAACCCTAAATCAAGTCATAAACTTTGCCCTGATATATTCCTAGCCCTAGCGAGATCATTTTAGTCCTAGCTCTAGCACTGTTTCCTAGCCCTCAACCAGTTCTAACATGCAGGACAAAAGACGTATTCTGATGTGTAGCCACTCTAACTTCACATATGATTGATATAGATCAGATAAATGTTGTATTCTTGAGCTGTAAAGTCTCAAAATCTCTGTTAACTGGCTACACTGTCAAATATCCACCAGAATAGATTGGGGTATTTCCCCCCAGCCCCCACCTTTTTCTCCTTTCTTTTCAGCCATATCTTTATTTAGCATCCTCCTGCATGAGGCACTGCACCAGCACCTAGAGATAACACACAGCAATCAGTATCATCTAGCTTGAGGTGCTGCACCAGCAAATAGATACAACATGCCATGTGTATTACCATTACTCAAAGATTACAAGTGCCAGATGATATTTTTGAAGCCAAGAGCAATAAGCAATGTCCAACATAATATCTCACCTAGTCACATTACACACTAAATAACATTTTGGGAATGCTCTCTGTGGGTATCACCCGACATGCTATCAATGTGAGATCAATGTGGATAGTTGTGTGCATGAACGTATCCAGTATGAAGTTCTGCTAAATAAAAAATATTTAAAGGTCAATACAATCAATTAGAAGCAATGATTTTCTTACATATTATATTAAGTGGCATTTCATCTGCAAATTACTCAAAGAAATGGGAACAAGAACATTCAGAAAACAAAAGGAAATTACATTTTTTCCCCACTCAGGCACATAGTAATGGTGATTCTTGCTAATGTGTGAAACTTACTTTATCCATGCAGCATGGAACCAGTTGGTGCCATAACTCAAATATTACCCCATCACTTAGGAATTAATGCTACTCTCCCACAGCTCAAATTGGTTCTAGCCAAATGTTCTCGAACAAATGAGAGCTCCAGAGATCTATTTGAGTAAAGGAAGTTTCCCAATCTATAATACCCTAATTATTATTTAATCCAGAAGTTAGGTCAGAGGTCAACATGTTGCAGAGTCAGTATGAGTACTATCCATGTGAAGTAGGGGTAGCTATAACTGCCTATAACTGGAAATCTGGAAACAGCCACTACATATACACATGTAGCATTCATGGAGGGGCCACCATCTGGTGCCAGTAGCCCATTACCACTATAAACAGTGACTGGCACTGTAAAAGGAATAACTGTACCCTTGCAACAAGCATTACTAATTCTAGCGAATAACAACGAAAATGGGCTTAAATTACCAACATCACATATAATTATAGATCCAATTCTAGATCGAGTAAATTTCTCTCAGATGTTTCAGATCACATGTTGTTAGGTACTGGGTACTTGGCTATCTATGTAGACCTAGGACCAGGACAAGCTCATTTGTGCATGGATTACATTGTTTGCATGGTCATGTTTCTCAAAAGCTAATGCTAGCTGAGGAGTTGCTAGAATTGTAGTGCCAGTTTGTGCATGTGGACTATGACCAAGCATCACCAACCAGGGCATAAGCAACTAAGTCCTCTTAAACAAAATGCAACATCCTCAGTAGAGTCAAGTTTGGTGGCCTCACAGCTCACAGTTAACAAAACAAAAACAAAGTAGTTTCTGTTGGTAGCCTTCACCAAACCCATAGCCTTGCAGTGCTAGAATCTAGTGTGTGAATACCATTAAATCACTAGCACTATCGTTGTTGTTGTATTTTTAGGGGTGGGGGGGGGGGGGGGTGGGGGGGGTGGCGGGGAGGAGATTTCATATAGTCCTTGGCCAAGTGGCGCTGGAATCTATTTTGTTAATACTATTGGAGTATATGCATTATGGATGTTTAGAGAGGGGAGATTCAATAATATGGTGAATACTGGCTCAGAAGAGTGCATAGAATTCCTTTGGAAACTAATACGGTATATGTGATGTAACCATATTGAAGGTGGGAGTAGGAAATTACAAGCAGAGGCTATAGCCCACATATTAGTTTCCTCGGGAATTGTATGGACACTTCTATATCATCTCAATATTGAACCGGTATTCAATCTTCCTCTCCCAAAACATCATATAATGCCAACAAAGATAACTGGCTCTGAGTGGATTAAAATAAGACTGCTTATTGAACATATTCTCTATTTCAGTCCAGATTGATCCTAATGGGGAATTACTGATCATTACACAATAAAACATTTACACAAAAAATGCTCAACATAAGCAAAAAATGATAACTTTTTAAATTTATTTAATTTTTAACTGTTGCCCACATCTGTTGAGTTGTGAATACACATATATGACTTAAGGGGGGACTAAACCTGAAACCACCAAAATTTTAATGCATTTTTGTAGCCATCATAACTTTCCCTCCCTTTCTTCTGTGAAGATATTTTTGATATCAACTTGTTGCTCATTCTGTGTGCTTTAAGATGATATGTGAAATGTCTCTATAGGCACATTTTCTTAGAAGATACATCCAAAAAGGCAAGGGTCACTTCAAAAATTGTACCCCCCAAACTGCGGCGAGGATATTTCCCAAGTGCCTGGTCTACAGATGCCCAAATTTGGTTTGTAGCTTACCAAGACATTTAGTTGTGATATAACGGAGGCATATTTTTCAACACATCTCTTGTTCATTAGTTCTAAGGCATTTCATTTCCAACCACACAAAATAAACGCAAAATCTGTGACAGTCACCTCTTCTAATCACCATAACTCGGCAATGCTTCAAGGTAAAAAAAAAATCAAACCGTTATATCACAGATCACTAAAAGAGCTCTCAAATGAATCCTCAAATATTGAAATTGAGTCAAGTGTGGCAAAGGTATGTTTGCCGCAAAATCAGAACAAAATAGATTTTCAAAATTCCTGGCAATAATGTGTTGAAGGAGGGACAGTTGCATTTTTGGGGGAGAGTGACCCACATGTATTCCCCCCCCCCTTTTTCTTCTTGTGGTTACCACTTTATAACTCCATAGATTCCGTAAACTTCATGGTATGGACTTGATATATAGCTCAAAAGATAGGTCTCTCTTTGTGCTCTCTGTTGATACTAAAATATATTTCATAGGTATAACTATAGCCAAGTTACAGGAGCTACAAGTGGAGGGAACCTCAAAAACCTGAATGCCCAGTATAAATATCTCAAGTGCTAGAGAGTTGAAATTAGCACCAGTGGCTAGAGGAGGCCCTCTCTATTCAATGAGTGTTTTTATTAGGCATTAAATCTAAGTACGTGGTCAAGCGCGTGGGTGGAAAATGAATTTCGTTAATAATCCATAAAACTCATTTTCCACCCGCGCGCTTGACCACCTACTTACATTTTAGCGCTTTATGACGCAATCAAGAGATATTTATACTGCCAGTTCAGGCATTCAGGTTTTTGAGGTTCCCTCCACTTTAGGTCCAGTAACTAGGCTATAGTTATACCCATGAAAAATATTTTAGTATCAACAGAGAGCACAAAGAGAGACCTATCTTTTGAGCTATATATCAAGTCCATATCATGAAGTTTACAGAATCTACAGAGCTATAAAGTGGTAACCACAAGTTTATTTGTTTTAATTTAAAAAATGGTGCTGTCCCCCCCTTTAGTGTTCCTTGTTGGTTTCTCTTCAAATCAATAAGAAATGCATGGACAAAAACCATCATAACTTTGAAATGGAGCATCCAATAGCTCTAAAACTTTAGAATTGGCTAGTAGATATGTACAGCAACAGTTTGAACTGATTAAAAAAATCAAAAAACCTCCAAAGTTTTTCAGGTGTAGTCCCCCCTTAACAAATCACATAAATTGTATATTCATGAATTATTCAAGTCAACTAGGTGGTACAGTTTATCTTGCACCACAAATATTTTATCAATGCAGGTTTTGTCTTCAGCCTGGGATTGCTGGGGACCACCTGGAAACCTTGCTTGGAAGCAAAGTTAAAGTTCACTTAGTCTGCCTCCTCTTGATGTAGTAGAGCTCTTTCTAAGAGGGCTAAATTTATAATGAGGAGAAACATATCCAGCCACCTCTCATCAGCATTATACAGCTTATGATATGCTCTTGAAATATATGAAGACACTGAAAGTTCTATCAGCTACCCAGATAGAGTCACAGACATAATGGTAGGGAAGTTGGCTACAATCAAAGTCAGCGGACCTCGTGTTGTGTTAGTATGTGTGGTATATTAGTGTATGAGGTGTTATGTGAGGTGCTTTAGTGTGCCTGATGTTTTAGTATTTGTGGTATGTTGGTGTGTGTGCGGTGATGTTTGTTGTGTTAATTTGTGTAGTGTGTTAGTGTATATGTGTGGTGATGTGTGTGAGGTGTGTAAGTGAATATGTGTGGTGTGTGTTGGAGTCTGGTGTGATAGGGTATGCGGTGGTGTGTCTGCTAAGTTTGCATGTGTGTATGTGTGCAAATGTGTGAGTTTGTGTAGTGTGTTAGTTTATGTGTGGAAATATCTGGTTTTTATAGTGTATGTGTTATTTGTTACTGTGCATGTATATATGGAATGTGTGTGTAAGGTTATGTGTGTTGTGTATTAGTGTGTGAAGTATTTGGATGTGTGGTGTATGTATTAATGTTTATCTGTTAGTCTATATGGTGATGTGTGATTGGTGTCTTAATGTGCATGTATATGTGTGGATGCACATGTGTTTATGAGGGTATGATATATTAGTGTGTGAGGTAGTGTGTTAGTTGGTCAGCATGTGCATGGTGTGTTAGTGTTTGTGTAGTATGTTAACGTGTGGTATGTTGATATATATGCGTGGTGGTGTGTGTGTTGGTGTGTTAGTGTGTGTATGGTGTGTTAGGTTTGTGTAGTGTGTTAATGTGTGGTATGTTAATATATATATGTGGTGACGTGTTTGTGTACTTGTTTGTGATTGTGAGTGCCTTGTCTGCCCATGTGGTTTGTGTATGTGGTGTGCATGTGTGCACGTGTATATGTACAGCGTGTATTTACCAGTGATATGGTAGTGTGTTTGTGTACATCTGTGGTGTGTTTCTGTGTGTCAAAGAAGAGAAGTGGGAGGGAGTTACACATACTTGGTACAGGAGCCACTAATGGTGAGATTAGAAGAAACTCTCGAGAGCTGGATTCGTATTATCGTTGAACCCTGCTTCTGAATATGAAGGGTTACTAGGCAACAGATCTCAATGGGCATAATGCAATGTTATGTAGATGTAACACTGAATGGTGACCATCAGCCTGCTATATACTAAAGTTAGCTGTTAGTGAGCTCACAATAGACCGCTAATGAGGTGATCACTCGCTGACATGCTTTGGCCTTATCTCCGTGTAGAGGGCCAATACATCAGTCCAATCTAAGTATCTCTCTGCTGTAAACTACAGTGCAGAATATCACTATTCTACACGTGTCATGGTTAGTTCTGGGTGGATGGACTTTGTTAGTGCTTGTGTCAGCTACCACAAGTTATGTATATTTGTACATATGCATGTAGTGTATTTATGTCAATGTGTATGTATGTATAATGTGTAGGTATGTGTATGTATTTGTATGACAAGTAGGTTCAGGAAAAACCAATCGCACTAACTTGCCCCTAAACTCGCAAAGATAAAACTTGTGCAAGATGAAACTCTAGGAACAAGTATACAATAGCAAGTAACCTATAGTGTAGCACTATCAAAGCAACACAGCATGGAAATCGGTATTTAGCAGTTCTGGGTCTAATTAGTTGGTGTAGAGCAGTCATGCATACAGCTAGCTGGTATAGGACTTGGTGTAGAGCGATACTGCATCTAGCTATTGAAGGACTTGATGTTTGCAGGCTTACATCTTGCTAGCTATCCAAGGATTTAGAGTGGAGCAGCCCTGCATCTTGCTAGCAGGGGAAATAGTGTGTTGCAGACATGTCTCGAGAACCTAGCTAGTGTAGGACTCCATGTGAGCAACCCTGTGTCTTTATAGTGTAGGACTTGATGTTTACCAGTGCTGCACCTAGCTAATGTTGGACACTATGTGGACAAGGCATGCATCTAACAACATAGGACTTAGTGTGGAACAGCGATGCATCTAGCTAGCATAGGCCTTGATGTGGAACAGCCCTACATCTAGCTAATGTAGGGCATATTGTGTAGCAGTTCTGTATCCATCTAGCATCGGACTTACTGTGGTCAAGCCCTGCGCCTAGCATACAGACAGTTCAGGGACTACAGGAAGAAAAACAGGCTGTGCTCTAATGCTATGCTTAGTGTACAAACTCTAGACCGAAGTAGCTATCATCACAAAATTTGAAGGTCAAGATATATAAAAAAAGGTCAAGATTAGGGTGCATAATGCCAAGGACGTATAAAAAAGATCTAAATAGATATAAAAAGGTCAAGTAATATAGAAAGAAAAGTAGGAAAAAATTGAACGTTTGAACAGCAGTGTACAGGTACAGTATGTACATGCACAAAGTAACTAAAGGTTCACAGGATTAGCCACGATGAAAGAAGCCCTACAGATTGGGTAAGCAAGAGTCCATTTTTAAGATACTGTAATGATATTGACAAGCAACAACAGACAAGATCAATATTTATAATCCCACAGGTCAAAGTGTGTTATGAGACCTAGTTCTTCTCAGGTACAGTAAGTTCCACAAAATGTAGAGTCAGGGTTACTATATACATTGTAATTAACCCTAAACTTAAGTTGACTCTGTTTTTATAAATAGGTAGTGTCCTCCAAATGCTTGTGATCTCCACATATTTTTTCCTCTCTTTTTGACAAGTCATATATTTATATATACACATCATGATCTATGGAAAGGGACCGCTTGTACAAATTTGAGCAAATGATGCATACCTATCAGCTGAAATATACCAATTTTCCTACAGTACAAAATAGAACTTGAACGAGTTCATGGATTTATCCAAAGACTAATAGATGTGAACGTCTTAAAGTAAAGCCTAAGCATATTTTTTACAAATTGATCTTTGACTCCTTTACTCAAATCTCATCACTTTTAATGACTACTCACACCAACCACACTGACCTAGACTCCATCACAACTCCAGCAACCCACAAATCATCACTGCATGTGCCCACAACCATATCCACTGACCACTGCAATATATGCTAAGAATTCGATGCACTCTCACTGCACATGCTCATAACCTCCTCCACCACATGTAAGCATTGCACATGCTCACAACCCTACCCACCTTAACCATCACTGCTGCACACTCTCAACCCTTCCTCTACCATACACGCTGCTTACGGATGTGCTCACAACCCTACCCACCACACACCACCACTGCCCATGCTTATCAACCATTCCCACCAACACTGCATGTGTTTAAGAGTATGTACCTAAAGCAAGGTTGATGCAAAACATAATAATTATTAAGAATGCTAAATGGAGAAGAGATTTGGCTAGCCAGAGACACATCAAAGTGTGGGAGAGCAGTCATCAAGACAGCGCCAAACATCCCTTCCACCTTGACGGCAACCAGGGTGATGGGAACAGAGCTCAAATAAATAAATAGGCCACATAAGCATTGTCAAAGATAGAATTATAATAGAGACTGTCAATGTATATATATATATATATATAGCTACAGTGCATATATATTTTACTTCTAAACAGTGTAACTCTATGTACTTTGACAAATATCCACACTTACGCCATCACACACACACTTTGGCTAAGAATTTCAGTTTTTCTCTGCTTATTTTTCTTGTTTCAGAAGCCTGTACTTGTAGGACCACAAGATTTATGCCCGAATAAATCGACCTGTTCTGCATTATTATGGTGTATAGAGCTCTGCTCATGACAAATAAGATTGCCACCTTTTCCTTGGGATTTGGTGTTCAGTTTTGTGTATGCTGGAATGCACTATCAAAATAGGGTTTGCCCCTTGGCAACCTCCTCTAGTTGGTTGCTCTGGAAAAAGGAGACAATACCGACAAATCCGCCCTTCAAGCACCCTAGTGTAAAACAACCATGGAAATATTTTGAAGTGTTGCTGGAAAGCCACTTTCCAGGATTTTACATGCATATTGACTTAATGGGAGTGAAGTGTATTGGGGAAAAAATGATGCAGTGTGCAAAGTGAGGTATTGGAATCTATGGGCATCAACAATACTTTACCCGGCATTTCTCAAATTATTTAAAGACTACATGCTGCTGCCATAATTGCTCCCAAGTCAATAACTTTACTGCTTCAAGTGATTGGGGATTGATCTCTGGATAGATTACTGCTAAGAGCTCACCTTGAAGCGATTGGGGTGTCTGGATCTCGATAGATCATTGCTAATAGCATGACTAACAGTTAGACTACTACGTGATGAAACAGAGTACATAGTGGTAACCACTCCGTGCCATTTTTTCTTTGGTGGTGGATTTTAAACAGAGTTGGATTGAGCAGACCATGTTTAAAATATTTTATCAAATTATATTGCACTATCCTCGTAGCTAATTTGTAAATTTTAAAATCTCTTGATTGATTGATTGAGAATTTTTTTAAACATGTCTTTGTTGTTGATTTATGTGTGTTGATTAACTAAGAAAATGTTTCCTTTGATAACCAAAACAGCATTTGTAAACACCACAACAGTCTCGCGCCTCAGAAACTCGATGTAAAACTAACAAACCTCACTGAAACAGAGAGACTGCTGATATCGTTTGATCACTCAATTCAAACCTAGGAAGGTAACTTACTTCTGCCACAGATAGTCCTCAGCCATTAAGATAACATAGCTTCTACGTCGTCCATATAGAGGCAGTAATTAAAAGTCTATGCTCCCCCACCAATATGGGTAAGAGTTATGTGTAGCATAGCCAGAATGATCATTTTTAATACATACATGCAATAATGACATTCAATGCCAACTTGAAAGGTATTGTGCTCGCTTATGATTTACAATAGTACAGTTGGTAAAGATAGAATTTTCATATTGCTGTTTCCACTTCCTTTATTCCATACACTTAAATGAAACCATGGCAATACAATCTGGAGATAATATTAGTGGTCAGGTTACAATATTTATCTTGGATTTAGATGGTATTGCAACATCAACCTACATTTTTAAGGCACATTGCTAGTTATATAAGATCAAGTAGATTTGAATAAACATCAACAAAGTCACTGGATTAAAAAAACTACACTACCTCCAGATCATTCTTCTTAGTTTGAGGCACCACATCAAACATGAACCAATTCTACTTTTCCTTGATGCTGTTAATGATACTTTCTTCAGTCTATTCAGCACATACATGCCCTGCTGCAGGAACAACACCTAGTTTTCCACAGGGATCCTGCAACTGCTCATCCACCTGCAGTTTCCAGGCCAGAGCTATAGATTCACTCCGGAAGGGATTGTATCTCATTAACAGAAGCTTGCTGGTAAGTAAAAGATCAAAGGACTCACCAAGACTGTTGCAGTCGTATAGTATATTATTATATTTTATTATGTTTGGCAGGATTTAACTCACGTTCCATTAAATTGTGAAACAAGGAAGACTATCATTGCACTCAATCGTGATGAACATCCTACTATCAACACTACGGGTCTTCAAGCTGTAGCCAACTCTATCGGCATAATCAACGCTTATCATAGGCTGATCCATCAGAGCCAGAGACAGAATTACAATAATGAAATGCAGGCTCTTCAGGATCTGCTCTTTGGGACAGTAGTTGACCTCTACAAAGTGGTAAGAAATACAAATCAATGCCTAGCTGGTTAGTTGTTGCATCATTTCATAACTGTAATTTCCACAGCTCTCACTCACCTACTGTAACTGCACAGAAATGACGAATTCCATCAACCATTTCACTATCCCTCAACTCAGTACCAGTGATATCTCAGATAGTTGCAACCTTGCTGCCTACATCGCAAATCTCATGAAGTTTGATGTGACAACGATTAGTTCCCTAACCGACACCTGGCTTGTCAGTCAATATGTGGGTCCACCTTCAAATATCACGGACGAATGCTGGCTGTCATCTCATGTCAGCGGATGTTCTCTGGCAAATATATAACTACCATGAAGACATATCTATTAGTAATGAAATGAGCAATTTAATGACTGACTAGTGTTAATAACTGTTATAAATTCATCCAGGTTTTGGATTTTCAAAAGATTTGTTGTTTTAAAAATATTTTTAAAGAGAATTGTATATTTATTTATTTTAACCACTTTCTTTGGCAAAGCTAGGCAAAGTTGGTCATTTTGTGACAAATAGTCAAATTGGTCCTCAAAACCATGCCTAAATCCCAACATTTTTAGAACCTGTTTGGAAAGTGCTAGACTGGTAGCAGTAGCTAGAGGGAGCTTTACTACAATATTTTTAATGGGTGCACCAAAATCCAATGTAGGGTTCAAAAATATCCAATATAGTCTAAAAATAGCTACATTCTTTCTTACTTGCCTACAGACTCTGGAAATTTGGTAACTAAAGCAATAATATTAAAAATTGCATCCCATAAACAATTCGAGCAGCTTTTGGATGCAAACAAGATATCCGGTCATCTAACGTTGTGGGATTGTGCTTTATCGGGTTCTGGACGATGATTTTGGACTTTCTGAGGGGGAAAGCAGTGATGAAGATGGTGATGGTATCTCGTCTTACCTTGGCCAGACCAATGTCGACCTTGAAGCTCTGCTGTCACTCGGCAAAGTAGACGGGCCTCACTTAGCTATCTTCAAGCAAGCCTAGCATTCTCATTCGAACTGACGATTTGGATGAAGATGAGAGTGCTTAGCGATGAAGAAGGCATTGATTGTGAGTTTAGGTATGGTTAGCTGTGCAGCGAATAAGCAGCATGAAATGCAAAGGCTGTTTTAGCTTCCTTGTTGTGGGTACGAATAAATGTTAATTTAAGCAATTTTTTAAAATCAGTACCAAGGTGTCACAAAGAACGACTTTTTAACCAGACATCAAACCATGGTAGACTTCACCTAGTGGTTTCCTTGTGTTTTACTTCAATCTGTTTTTGTTTGTTGCATTTATTGGTATCTGCATGGTATTTTCTCTCTGTGCTATAATTGTGTTCATATCATTCATTGTGATTGTATTTACATGCACATAATTATGTATTTACACTTCTGAAATGTTATAATTCAGATCAAAATATCAAATGGTGGTACACTCTGCAGATGTCAAGTAATATGTTTTCAGTTATGAAGACACATTCCAAACATTCCGTCCTGTGATAGGGCACTTGGTTTTAGAGTCTCCTGAACCCTATTTCTACATTATTGTCTAAGGTATTAGAGTATTCACGGTACATCTTGTATTCTTTTCCTTGTATCCTATAATGATAAAAATAACTAGATGATAAAAATATCATTTATACATGAAGGTAGCTTATTGGCTAAACACACATCAAAACAAGAATTAACAAGTTCCAATGAGATTTCCTCAATATGGTTTAGTGGTATATTTCTTATGGCAACAAACACTAACCACAATGTTGGTCAATACAAATGATATCACATCTGGTATGGTTGCTAGGGATTTTACAAAGTATTGCAAGGCATATCTTCACATATGTTGTGTTTATTTAATTTTTGAAATAAAGTCATCGGTGAAAGGGTTAAGTGTTAAAACACAAGTACGTAGTCATGCACGTTATAGTTGAAGATCGATTTTAGGAAATGTTCGTGTTTTAGCGCTAATGTAAACACATTCTATTGAGTAGAGCCTCTTCTAGTTGATGGTACTGATTTCAACTTTCTAGGACTTTCCAATTAGGAGCTAGAGCTGTTGAAGATTTGGGTGCAAGTTTTGAGTCCGTAATTTTGACTTTCTGTAACTGGGGCAAGGTTGTATAGAGCACAACGAGAGTGTTATCTTTAGTGGTACATGTCAAGTGCATAGTGTGCAGAATCTATGGAGCTGCAAAGACGGAACCACAATGTTTTAATTAATAAATGTTATCATCTCTCAACTTTAGGGCAGAGTTTCCTGGTCTGGGTTTGTGTTAGGTGTGTTGTTTGTGCTTAAGGTTCAAATAATGGACTCGATGCATAATACTTGTGGAAGTTAAAATTACTTTGCAGATCTCATAATCACATCAGCTCCAAATGTTTGTCAAACTCATGACCATAATAATAACAAAACACACATCATGCGCTCCTATGAATTGACTTTGAAGCAAGTTCTAGATAAAAGGAATAGATAGGCCTTGCAAGGAAACACTACATGCCTGGTAATATATTAATAAGTGAAAGTTCATGTAGTAAATACAGTAAGTCAGTGGTAAAAGTAAATGATGTAGCTCATGTAGTAAATACAGTAAGTCAAGGAAGGAGCTATTGCTTGTATAATAGTAAGTGCTGTAGTGCATGTGAAATATAGCAACAGCACGACAGCTGAGCACATGAGTGGACCAAGTTGATATCACATGCTTCATCACCTGCAATGTCTTCTCATCAGATCCACTTCCACCTGGAGCTGAACACATCCTCTCACCACACGGTCCAAACTTCCGACCTCCACTGAGAGAGGCTATAGTGGAAAAGTCACTCAATTTGAAGGAGGGGGTGTTGTAACAGAACTGGCTGTATACTGACAGTGCAAGTATTCTCATCGTATTCATATGTATCTATAATTGATGATGTCATATGGATCATACACAGATAATCAGAGTTTGATTTGCCAAAATGGAGTAAGTATCTTACAGACTATAATCTATTTGTAGTGAATGCAGTTTTGTTTGTGTGTCGTGTGTGGTTGTGTGTGGTGTTAAACTTAAGAGCGAATTCCAAAGTTATGCTGACAGTGATGGCACAACAACTAGTTTTCACTTAAAAATATATCCTACATCCTACATCCATATCATATAATAAGCCCAACTATGTCCATAGAAGTATAGCAGATCCTTCACAGTGGAGTAGTTGTAAGCTGGCATGAATCAGAGTATGCGGTAGGAGACAAAATGACACCAGCAGGATAAATTACATGCAGAAATTAAAAATAAAAAAACTGCAAAAATTGTGCTTTAATTATTCCATTGTCCAAACAGAAGTTGAGATTTTAAAATTAATAATTATCAATACTGAATGCATGTTCTGCATTTCGATACTATTAAGTTTTCATCTAAATGTGAGTTAAGCAAATATTTCAAGTGACTATGCTACACTAGAAGAAGATTGCCATTACACTGTATTATACTACTAGACACTTACATTTTCAAATTTAGTTTCCCCAAAGGTACCTTCATTCTTTTATATCTCTGTTTTCATCCTTTCCTGCAAGAATCTTGCAATTTATGTAACAAGATTTTTAGCAAGATTTTTTTTAGCTGGGGATAGCTACTACCTTTAATTTTGTTGTTACCCAGCTAATATAGTTGATTGGAAATTGTCTTCCACATCCAGGAGGTCTTCCACAATGTTCATAAGTGAGTGTCTATGATATTACTGATAGAACTGATCTCTATTCTTAGAATTGATCTTGTGGAAAGGCATAGCATCATAATACTACTGCAGCCAGCATTAGAGTGGGACAGTCGTGATTGAAAGGGGGTTTCTGGAGAATGCTCCTGTGCTAGTGGTTTGTGGCCATTTTTAAAACACTTGACTGTTTCTCCCTTTCTATGCTGTTGTCAAAAGGTATTTGACATTATATTGAATATGCATGCAGCTCTACCATGCAGGAGGGTTTCTGCCTTGCTAGTATATCTCTAGTAGTTGATAATGTAATTCATGCAGTGTTAAAGTGGAAGTGAAATTCAGAATCCTCTTTTTTAATCCTCTTTTTAAGCACAGTCATTTTTCTACTGATGGTGCTCTTCAGGATCAAGCTTTACTCTTGTACTCATTGCAGTATCCAACCCAAGTTGACTTACCTGAGCTTTGTATTCAGGCCCATATCCAATGAGAGCAACTAACCTAATAGAGGTGATGATAGGAAGTGACTATTCTCGCAGGTTCGTTAGCCATAATTAAGACACACTCAGTGGCAACTTCTATCACTTGATAACTCTCACTATTCATGTTGTGTAGGAATTTATTTCCACACTTTATCCATCTGTTTTTTCTCTCTCAAGATTAATGGGGTGGGTGTGGCTGCAGCAGCAAAGGCCTATAATTTTATAGTTTTCCAAAATCATAATTATAGTTATAATCTAGTTATAGTTATAGTTACAATCTAGTTATAATTATAGTAGTTATAGTTTTCTACACAAATACATAAAGAACCAAGCTGAAAAAGGAGGACAATATACTGTTCAACACATCATCATTCTCCTTAGTTTGCTATGCACATCAATAAGTTATTAACACCATACATTTAAATACTGTAGAAGTTAAAAGCCCTGCATTCAAACCAGGATGCAGAAATGACCACTAAATAGGTGAATCTCGATGGAACCTACAACGCAGAAATAATTCAAGAATGTGAAGTAAAAAGCAGCACCCATGAGTTTGCTATATTAATTCTATGACTGCTCAGTCCAGTTCTCAGAAAGTATACAGGAATTGTATCTCATTATGAAGTATAGGGGTGTTGCAGGTGTATTAATGTTCAAGGATACTTCTCATATATTATATATTTTGACAAAATTTGTCACATGTGCCAAATATTTGTCCCAGGACTAAATAATCTCAGCATATTTAATTTACTAGCAGAGATACCCATACTCCTTTTCAGGGGGGCTTTCAAGCTGGTTTGGCATCCAGCAACCGGACATAGCTGTCAATATTATTGTTAGATATTTGCATCCTCTTTTTGTGCCCTGAACAATGACACTTCTCTCTGTAAAGTATCTCCATGTCAACAATGGCAGTCATTTTCCAGGGCTAGAAGCAGTTCCTCTAGCAAGCTACTAGCATAACGTAAGCTCTAACATTGTAGCAAATGTTCTTTATCAGTAAAAATCCTCTACACTTTACTCACACCTGTTGTGAAGATCCCTTCCTGTAACTAGCTCTGACCACAGCTCTAACATTTTCTCCCCATCTCTCACACTGACTCTCTGTCTCCCTCATCACCTCATCGAGTCTGTTATAATTATAAAAGAGCTGACTTCTCTTAAAATAATTAAATTGGAAAAAATGCCTTAATATTATCCGAGGCAATCACTGAGTGTACCTCCACATGCCTATTTCCAGTTTACTAACACCACCTAGGCACCATGCATGACAATCATTAGTAATGGTGATGCTCTGGCTATTGTGTGAAACTTGCTTTATCCATGCAGCTTGGAACAAGTTGGTACCATAGGTCAAATATCATCCGATCACTTAGAAATTAACGCTACTATCCCACAGCTCAAAGTGGCTAGCCAAATGTTCACGAAGAAATGACAGCTCCAGATATCTAAATGAGTAAGAGAAGTTTCCAAATCTATAATAGCCATATTCCTTCCAGAGGTTAGATAAGAGGTCAGCGTGTTCCAGAGTCAGTATGATTACATTCCATGTGAAGTAGGCATAGCTATAACCTGGAAATCTAGAGGGAGTGGAAACAGCCACTACACTTACACATGCAACATTCGTGGAGGGGCCACCATCTGGCACCAGTAGCTATAACCAGTGACTGGCACTGTGAAATGGATAACTGTACACTTAACCTGAATATCATCTTACCAAAATATCACACTGACTCTCATGTTCTTCCGTGTCAAGAGCAGTCGCAACAAGCCATACTAATTCTAATGAATAACAACTAAAATGAGCTTATACCAACATCACATGGAGTGATAGATCCAATGCTAGATCGTGTAAATTTCTCTCAGATTTTCAGATCACATGTTGTTTGGGACTCGGTACTTGGCTATCTATGTAGACCTAGGACCAGGACAAGCTCATTTGTGCATGGATTACATTGTCTGCATTGTCATGTTTCTCAAAAGCTAATGCTAGCTGAGGAGTTACTAGAATTGTAGTGCCAGCTCGTGGTTGTGGATTATGACCAAGCATCACCAGCCGCACAAGCAACCAACTCCTCCTAAACAGAAATGCAACACTCTCGGTAGAGTCAAGTTTGGTGCGGTTACAGTTCACAGTTAACAAAACAAAAGCAAAGTGGTTTCTGTTGGTGGCCAACACCAAATCCATAGCCCTGCAGTGCTAGAATCTAGTCCATGAATACCATTGGAGCACTGCCATTATCGTTGTTTTCGGGGGGAGGGTGGGAGAAATTTAATATGGTCCTTAGCCATGTGGTGCCGTAATCTATTTTTGTTAATACATTGGAGTATATGCATTATGGATGTTTAGAGAAGGGAGATTCAATAAGGTGAATACCGGCTCATTACCAAAAGTATTTAGAAATGTGCAATAGAATTCTTTGGGAAACATAATATTGAAGGTAGGGAGTAGGAAATTACAAGCAGAGGCTACAGCCTACATATTAGTTTCCTCAGGAATTTTACGGACACTTCTATGTGATCTCGGTATTAAGCCAGTATTCAATCTCCCCTGCCAAAACATCATAATGCCAACAAAGATAATTGACTCTGAGTGGATTAATGTAGGACAGTTAATTAAACATATTTTCTATTTCAGTCCAGATTGATCCTGATGGGGAATTACTGATTATTACACAATAAAACATTTACACAATCAAATGCTGCAAAAAATGGAAAAAAATACATAATTTTCTTTACTATATTTTATTTATAACTGCTGCCCACATGTGTTGAGTTGTTAATACACATATATGACTCAAACGATTTACCAAATCAAATAAATTGTATATTCATGAATTATTCAAGTCAACTAGGTCCAGTTTATCTTGCACCACAAATTTTTATCAATGAAAGTTTTGTCTTCAGCCTGTGATAGCTGGGGACCACCTGGAGAAGAGGACAGCAGATGAGCTCATGTTCAAATCCTGATGGTGCCAAAAGTTTTCCAGTTGTCTTCAGTTCTCAGATTATAAAAAAAGGAGCTTCATGATTAATTTGTGAAGGTTTTGTGAACCTACATCCAAGTAGCAAGTACTCATGCACATGCATATACAAGTCTAATGAATTAGTGTGTACCCCCATGAGCACACTTTATCCACATATCACAACACACATGCCTAGATCCTGGTTTCCTGAAAATGAGCCCCATCACCTTTTCCTGGGAGGAGCCACACAAAAGTCACATGACAACACACCACACCCCAGGCCCTAACCCTACCCTAACCACAGCAATTACAATTAGTTAATTAGCAAGAAGGTTCATAACTAAGACTGATTGCAAGTGTTGGGAGATGATCAAGCCTGTTGGGTGCCAGTGGTCCTTCAATCAGTTTTGTGCTGAACAAAATGTAAAAGAGAGCTAGTAAGAAGAACTGGCAGGGCTCAAGTTCAAATCCTGATGGTGCACCCAAAAAATTCCAGTTTTCCACGTTAAAATTAATGATTAATTTTTAAGGTCTTGTGAAATCATACCCAAGCAGGAAACCATCATGTGCTGTACATACATGCACATATAAGCCTAATGGACGATTAGTAAGACTCCTCCCAAGAGCATACTTGATCCATACACCCTAAGCTATACACACAACACAGAGGCGAGTTGAGTGGAGCAATCCACCCACAGTGACACCACAAGGCTTGGCTCTATTGACTTCCTGAAAATGAGCCCACACCACCTCCCTGGGTGGAGCCACACAAAAGGCACATCACAACACGCTGCAATTTAGTTAATTAGCATGAACAAAGTGTAAGAGAGAGCTAGTATATAGGAAGAACTGGCAGAGCTCAAATTCAAATCCTCATGGTGCGCCAACAATTTTCTGAGTTTTTCTCCTTAAATTAATGATTAATTTGTGAAGATCTTGTGAAACCATATCCATGCAGCAAATTATCATGTGCCTTCCATGGACAATTAGTGAGGGTTCATAACGAAGATTATGTACTCTACACAAAAAATACATACAAGCTTACCTTAACACCAAACACACAAACACATGCATACATATACACGTGCACTAACACACACATATTATTCAAACACATATAGACACACAAACAAAACTGTGTTCACTTGGCTGCATTACCATAGATAAATGAAGATAAGCACCTTCTTTTCTATACCCCGATAAGTAGGTGGGCCCTCAAAGATGTTTTAAAATTCCACTTCAATATAAACCAAAGATGCATTGTACCTAGTTTGCATTAAATGGATTTAAACAAGTATTACTACTGCAAATAAATTGTAATATATAACTTAGTTACTCTGTTTTGTTAAGTCAAACTATGATTGTCCATGTTGATCCATGTCATCAATTATTAAACATAGATATGAATATGATTAGAATACTTCCACTGTTCAGTATAAAACCAGTTCTGGTACATTATCCCCCCTTTTTAAAAAGAACTCATTCAGAGTGACTTATCCACTGTAGCCTCTCTTGGTGGGAGGGGTGGGAGGAAGGGTGATCCAGACTGTGGAAGTGGATCTGATGGAGCAGACATTGCAGATGATCAAGCATGTGATATAGACTTGGTTCACTTATCTGCTCAGGCATCTTGCTCAGTTATTCTATCATTAGCTGTTGCTACTTTGACAAACCTAACCTAAGATGGCATCCAGGGCCTTTTGGTTTGTTCCATAGAAGTAATACATGAAATGTTGGGTCAAGGCCTCACTCTGTTCTGATGCACTTTTACAGTTTTCTTCCAGTAATGTTGACATCATCTGATGGCCTATAGGGGCCATGCCAAGGTCTCAACTGATTCTTCTCCTTTTGGGTCTCTTAACATGGAAAGCAAGGCAGCACCCAGCAACAATATGATTTTTTAGCTGTACTGTTTCCTTGTCATCTGGTGCGTGCTCGGTTAAGGCATTCCAGTGCAGCTCATTTTACTGTCGATAAGGCCATCATGAGGTCTTCATGGTAGACTTCAACTGTGACTGGTTGTGCTGGCAGGAGATTAGTCTCCAGTTACAACTTGCAATCCCATCCAAAGAGGAGAAACAAGGGCTTCTCACCAGTAAAATTATTTGGATTATTCTTATACTCCCATAGCAGGTCTGGTAGATATCTATCCTACTGGGCCCTGTACTTAGCAACTGTTTTATGTAGCATGGTCATATTAAATCGATTGACCATGCCATCACATTATATGCTATGGCATTAAGGTTTGTGTTTCCGAGTTAAGTAAATATGTTTAGCATGAGTTGGAAGAGAAGGTTTGTGTCGGTCAGACAACAGCATACTCTCTTCAAATAGCTTTCTCACAATCACGTCTTACCTCTGGTTTGGAACTGAAAATGCCATCGGTCACTTTCTAAACAAATCATGGAAAACAGTGACATGCTTGTTTCCATTGTCCATGGCAGGGACCTCAACTTTCTTCCATTTGTCTTGACAATGATCAATGTAGTAGAGTATGCCATCAAAGTGAATAGCAAGTCCAACTACTTCTTTGCTTAAATGCTGTCTTTTACCATCTTCTCATTGCTGAGAAATACAATAACTTTGTGTAATTAAGGATCATTGATCTGTTAGGCAGTAGAAACTGTTGTCTTCTCCTGCAAAGATTTAGTGACTACATCTGAAGAACATTTTTTCCACTTCCCCGCACAACAGCAAACTGCATCTCTCCTTTGGTTAGAACACACACGAGTGCAGTTGAGGAAGGAAAAAAAGGATGTACTCTAATTGGATTCATAATGTACAAACTCTACACACAAATAATATAATCTCAAAGTTTGTAGTTTGGCTATTGCTTTTGGCATGCTGATGAGAATGGAGTGTAGCTTTCCGTTTCTTTTGGTGAAAAGATGGTTTGTATGATCAGTTGCAATGAAGTTAGCCTGGAGGGAGAATTTGCTGGTTGTATTAACATCTAGCTGGTGCCTCTGCTTGAGCTATTGCTGTGCTTCAGGTTCTTTCAAACTTCCAAATCATCGACTTTGCTCTAACAAAGTCTACCAATGTTTCATCACTGCACCCCTTCTCACCAGCTTCACGTGAGGTTTCAACAAAATCATTAATTGCCCCTAGCCATAAACCTAGCCCTAGCCCTGGCATAACCCTAGCCCTAGCTATAATCCTAGCCCTGGTATAACTCTAGCACAAGTCATAGCCTTTGTCCTGGCCCTAACCATAACCGTAGACCTGGCATCATATTAGTCCTAGCTCTAGCACTGTTCCCCAGCCCTCAACCAGTCCTAACATGCAGGACACGTATTCTGAAGTGTAGCCACTCTAACTTTATACATATTATAGGTAAGGTAGTTGGTGTAGTCTTCAGCTATAAGTCCCAAAAGCTCTGTTAACTGGGTACACTTTCAACATCCACCAGAATAGGGAGGCGCATTTTGGCCCCCGAACCCCCCCCCCCCCTCAACCCCCCCCCACCACCCACACACAGACACACACAAATACACACACCACCCTTTTCTAATTTGTTTTCTTTCCTGTCAGCCATATTTTATCTAGCATCTTCCTGTATAAGGAACTGCACCACCACTTGATAACACACCATTCAGTATCATCCTGCTATAGGTGCTCAACATCTAGAGAATACAGACCAGCAGACAGTGTCCTCCTGCTTGAGGTTATGCACACACTTTTGTTCGATTCAGATGAAAGTAGCAACACAAAATGTGAAGATCAAGATATGTAAAAAGGTCAAAGTCAAGATACACATAAAAAGTTCAAGGTCAAACAAGGTACATATATAAAGGTCAAGTTAATAAAAAAAATGCCAAATTAGATACAAAAGGTCAAGTAATACTAAGCCATCCCATAAAAAGTAAAGGAGTGGAAAATTGACGGTTTGAACTATAGTACAGGTATAGTATGCACATGCACAACTTTTTACTAAATATTCATGGGGTTAGCCACGATAAAAGAAGCCCTACAGTTATTTAATTAGTAGGTAAGCAGCCCTATTTTATGGGACTGTCATGATATCGAGTAGTACCAACAGATATGTACAATATTCACAAGTAAAACAGTAAACTGCACAACAGGAAGAATCAGGGTTGATGTATAGATGATAATTAACCCCTTCATTAATTGAAGATTAATGTTAACTATTTAGTTTGTGACGCGTAGAACTCTAAAAAAAGAGAGAAAACAAACAAACAAACAGAAGTACAAACAAGAAATAAGTAAAAAAAAATTTATATTGGCTTGACTGATGAAAAAAGAAAGGAAACGAGAGTGCACCCATGTATAGTCCAATCCGTTAGAGAACCCTTTCTACTCGAAATCATATCCACCCTGTTTTTATATGCCTATCATATGAAGATTCAGTGAATGGATGGCACTTGAGGCATACATTGACAGGCTAAGTAAAGCATGTACACGCTTGACACAGACTTGGGGGAAGTGGAGCAGCTTGGTACAGACTTGTGGGACTAAAGCAGCTTGACACTAATTCAGTGGAGCTAGAGAGCAGCTTGACACAGACTTTGAGAACCACAAGCACCACCTAATTACATTATCCTAGTCAACATCACTGTAGCAATGATCCCACTCTTGAAACATCCAAGAACGATGTACTTGAAGTAAAACCCAAGAATAATATTTCTTGATAGTATTTTATGACGT
This sequence comes from Cladorhizidae sp. MBARI D1340-BT2, assembly GCA_028752905.1. NCBI lineage: Eukaryota > Metazoa > Porifera > Demospongiae > Poecilosclerida > Cladorhizidae > Cladorhizidae sp. MBARI D1340-BT2. The sequence continues at coordinate 9,547,321 of JAQNBH010000011.1, forward strand.
TGTTTTGGGAAAGGAATATAAACAAATGATGATATCACAGCAGCGTGTAAGAGATCCCAAACCCAAGCAGCAAGTATCATCTTACAGGGGAAAAACCCTATACCATAATATGTGTATTACCAAGATTACTAGTGCCAGATGACATTTTTGAAGCCCAGACAATAAGCAATATCGCACATAATATGACACCAAAAACTAAATAACCATTTGGGAATGCTTCCTATAAGTATTACCTGACATGCTCAACGTGAAGTCAGTGTAGGTGGTTATGTTCACAAATGTTTCCAGTATGAAGTTCGACTAACGTAAAGGTTAACTCGATTAGAAGCTTACACAATTATATTAAGGAGCATTTCATCCGCAAATTACTGGGAACGAGAGCATTCTGAAAACAACGAGGAAATCACAATTATAATTTCATTTTCCCCCGCTCAAGCACCATACATGACAATCCATTATGATGGTGATCAAGGGTGGCTCCAGTAGTTGCTGGTTGGTGCAAGGGGATGGCGCATGTAAGCTTGCTAAAAAAATTTAAGACTACCCCAACTTTTTAAAGCTACAACCTTTATCACACACACATACACAAATTACAATTATTACTTATAATATTTTTCCAAACTACAGTACCTCTTTCTACATTTAGTGTTATAAAATATTGGGCAATTTCTTGTAAGTTAAGTCTATCTGTGAGATCCTTGTGTTTACAAGCACCTAATACAGTATATAGCATGCATTGACAGGCCACAAGATCATTGGGGGGCAATGCCACCCTAATGTTCTGCTTCGGGGGCGGCGATCGCCACTGTACCACCTTTATGGAGCCTCCCCTGGTGATGGCTATTATGGGAAATTAGTTTATCGAGGCAGCTTGGAACTAGTTGGTAAAATAACTCAAATATCACCCAGTCATTTAGAAATTAACAACGCTACTCAAGTGTTTGTAGCCAAATGCTCTAGAACAACTGAGAGCTCCTGGGATCTATTTGGGTAAGGGAGATCTCCAAATCTATAATATCCTAGTTACTTTGCGTCTCCCTTTCTTTCCACTTACGCTTTCCTACTAACTCCTCCTCCCTCCTGCCACTCCCTCCTCTTCCAGCTCCTTCCTCCTCATCCTCCTTCTTCTTCCTCCTCCTTCCTAGAACTTCCTTGTTCTTCCTCACCCCTCCACCTCCACACCATCCTCTTCCTCATCCCTGTTCATCCCAACTACCACCAACTCATCCTCAGTCAGCTTTACTCCCATCTTCAGTACCTCTACTATATATCGGATGTGCTAGTTCCAGCATTAGTTTCCCCATGCTATTCTGATGTTCCAGCATTAGTTTGCCCAGTGCATGGTGGCCAAGCCACGAGATAAGCTTTAATGTAGACTCTCAGTCAGCACCCAGCTCTTGGCTCATGTGGACTAACTCATGAAGTTAAAGGGTTAATATAATATGTTAACAATACACTTTTCAGATCGATAAATGGTTTATATCAGAGTTGACATGACTCATCACTCAGACAGGAAAAGTATTACTATCTGTATTCCTGAAGATAACACTTTGTTTACATTAATCCTAAATGGGTATTTTCCATGTATATATTAACCATGACAATACTTGTTGTCTTGTACTTGTCAATATCACCCAAGTACCATAAAAATGAATTCTACGACTTAAATATCAGAAAGGTTTATTTTATCGTGGCTAATTCTGTCTTAGATTGTCATGTGCACTCAGGACCTCCACATTTTTTTAAAATTATACCCTATATTTCTAAGGGTGTGCTGAGTATTACTTGACCTAACCATGACCTTTTTATATTATCCTGACCTTTATATATTTACATATGTATCTGTCTATTGTCAAACTTTAACCTGCCTCAACCCAGAGTGATGTTGGTCAAGTTTATGTCTACACAGACCTCTTTGCAACTTACTTTAATCTGCCTCAATCCAGTATGATTCGTAGAGCTATTGTCAACCTACTTTAACCTGCCTCTAATAAATAATAAAGTGCACTATTGCTCTGTTGTGCATGTTACAACACCCAATGATTTGTTATGTTGGTTTTGCCAGAATATAGGAAGATATAACTCAACCTACTTCACACTATTTGTGCTCATGCTGACTCTGCAATATGCTGAAACCTTACCTCACTTCTGGACTTGAAGAGTATCTAAGGTATTATGCATTGTGAGACTTCCCAGACCAAAACGCGTAATTCCTGAAGCTGTCAAATTTTCTAGAGTAGAACCGTGTCATTAATTTACAATCACTTTGAACTGTGGGAGAGTTACGGATGTTAATTTCTAATTTAGAGATATATATATGAGTTATGGCATCAACATGCTCCAAGCGAGAACTTTCACACTATAGCTGAATTACCAGACCATTACCAATGAATTATTGGTAATGCTTGGAAGGGAAGGAGATAACACCTGCAATTTCCTTGCTATTTTGCAATAGGTCACATTTCATTTCACTTTCACTTTCGTGCACAGGAAGTACTCCCTTAACACAACCGCGTGAAGAAGATCTTTTCCTGGCTAACCTATAATTGTTGCTCATTCTGATGACCATTTTCAGGCAGAAGAAGTTCATCACACGTTACACATTCATGCACATACACACATGGTTTGAATTTCTATTGCTCTCATCTTTAAAGATATCATTTGACACTAGACATATTTCAGAAAGGGGGTGTTCCACTGTGACATGATCCTTGCTACATGGCTTGGATCTCTCACATGCCACTGTAATACCTTTGTTTGTTTTCTTAACAAAATGTCATACAGGACCACCATTCAAACTCTCTTCAAGTTTGTTTTTACTAGTGCACACAGTTCTTGTGCAGAGTTAGTTAAGTTATTCTGTAAAAATATGTGTGTGTGTGTGTGTGTGTGTGTGAGGGCGAGAGTGTTTGTATGTGTTTGTGTTGTATGAGTTTGTTCTTGCCTCTATGTGCATGTGTGTGTTTGAGTTGTTTGTATGAGTTGTGTGAGTGAGTGCATATGTGTGAAAATTTAGTTAAGTTATGGTGTGTGTGGAAATATTGGTGCATGTGAGTGGTGCGTCTGTAAGTGTGTTTGTGTTTGATTGGTGTGTGTGTGTGTGTGTGTGGTATGTTTTTTTTGCGGGCACAAGTGAGGGTATGAGTTATTTGTAGGAGTTATGTGAGTGTGTGTGCATATGTGTGTAAATTATATGTGTGTAACTGGATGTGCATGTGTGTGAGAGTTATATATGTGTGGTGCATGTGTGATTGGGTATATATTTGTCACATCTTACATAAATATAGGTACCCTGTAAAGCAACATAATATATTATATGCACTATATATACACACAGATAGTGTGTATTATAGTTCTATGTAATGGTGTATTTGACAATGCTTATGTGGCCTATTTATTTATTTGAGCTCTCTTCCCATCAGCCTAGCCACCATCTAGCTGGAGGTGATGGTTGGTGATGTCTTGAAGACAGCTTTCCATTTCTATGGCATGTGTGGCTAACTTTCCATACCAAATCTCTTGTCCATCTATCTTCAAGGTTGTTTGCATCAACCTTTCTTTAAGTACTCTCAAACACGTGCAATGATAATGGGTGATGAGTGTAGGCACATCCATTGGCAGTGTGTGTTACAGATAGGATTGTAAGCCCATGCAATAGTGGTATGTGTGGTAAGAAAGGTTGCATGCATGTGCAGGGGATATTGGTCAAGTTTATGTCCCCACAGGGCTCTTTGCAACCTATTTCAATGTGCTCAATCCAGTTTGATTTTGGTTCAGTGTGTCTTCTCAAAGAGCTAATGTCAACCTACTACTTCAACTTGCCTCTTTACATCGCTGCAGAGAATATGTGGTGACTTTTGTGGTTAGCTTCTTGATAATCTGCCATACAGAGTAATCAATTAGTTAACATTGGTATAAAGTAATATTAACTCATTAAGCAAATGTTTATACACTATATTTTTTATGTTGTGCATGTGACAACAACCATTCATTTGTTATGATTGATTTGCAAAGAGCTTAAACCTGGGTTGCAGACAGTTGAAGATAGAACACTGACACAGGCATGCTATTCACAATCCAAGGATGTTTAAGGTTGTTTCTTCTCTAATTCTAGTCATAATATCTGGCCATTAGCTTAGCCTGGCATAATATTAGCCCTTGCAACCCTAGCCCTAGCCACATCCCTATGTCATAACCTTAGCCCTAGCCATAAACCTAGCCGTGGCATAACCCTAGATCATGCCATAAACTTTGCCGTGATATATTCCTAGCCCTAGCCACCCACAATCATATGTGATAGGATCTGAGAAAAGGGGTCTTATGTAGAGAAAAATGTTTTTGTGGGGTACGACCAAAATGAGCTCAAAGTTATAGTTTGACTATTTTTCTTTTTTTGTACAGGCATCTACTACCTTTTCCTTTACATTTATGTGAAGTCTGAAGGCACCTGCTTGCTTCTTTGTAGGCAAGAGTGATGTTAGAAGATTGGTGGTCAAGAAGCTTCCTACGCGTGTACATTGCGGAGAAAATACTGCCCGTGTATGCTACTAGCTGCTATAGTGGCCGCATGGTTAACAAACTAACAAAGGAATGGCTTCATCAAGTGCACAGGAAGCTGCAAAAGCCATTAATTTAAAACTGGTTTTTCTCAAAATGAATGCTTCAAGCATCTAGCATTCAGGCTTTCATAACTTTTCTTCTGAATAGAAATAAGTGATGATTTGAGTTCCAAAATATAGGCATTGCTTTGTTCTTTCACCTCGTATCAATAACTCAGTTTTTTAATTTTGTTAAGACTCCTTTTCTCAGATCCTCCTTCCTCCTATCACATATAGAACTGGCTTAGACCTGGCATCTTCTTAGTCTTAGCTATAGCACTGTTCCCCTAGTCTTCACACAGCCCTAACATGCAGGACAAAAGATGTGTTCTGAACTGTAGCCGCTCTAACTTCACAAATGATATGCATGTAGATCAGATAAATGTTGTATTCTTGAGCTGTAAATCAAAAATCTCTCTTAACTGGCTACACTGTCAAACATCCACCAGAATATGGTGGGGCATTCCTCCCCAGCCTCTACCCTTTTCTAATATACTTCCTTTCTTGTCAGCCATATCTTTATCTAGTGTCGTACTGCAACAGCCACTACATATACACAAGTAACATTCGTGAGGGGCCACCATCTGGCACCAGTAGCCTGTACCACTATAAACATGACTGGCACTGTGAAATGGATAACTGTACCCTTAAACTTGAATATCATCTTACCAAAATATCACACTGACTGTCTTGTTCTTCCATGTCAAGAGCAGTCGCAACAAGCCATACTAATTCTAACGACTAACAACTAAAATGGGCTTAAATTACCAACATCACATGGAGTGATAGATCCATTCTAGATCGTGTAAATTTCTCTCAGATGTTTCAGATCAAATGTGGTTAGGTACTGGGTTCTTGGCTATCTATGTAGACTTAGGACCAGGACAAGCTCATTTGTGCATGGATTACAGTGTTTGCATGGTCATGTTTCTCAAAAGCTAATGCTGGCTGAGAAGTAGCTAGAATTGTAGTGCCAGCTTGTGCATGTGAACTATGACCAACCAGTGCACAAGCAACTAACTCCCTCTAAAAAAATTTAACACTCTCAGTAGAGTCTAGATTGGTGGGGTTACAGTTCACAGTTAACCAAAGTGGTTTCTGTTGGTGGCCTACACCAAATCCATAGCCTTGCAGTGATAGAATCTAGTCCGTAAATACCATTGGAGCACTGGCATTATCGTTGTTTTCGGAGGGAGGGTGGGAGAAATTTAATATGGTCCTTAGCCAAATGGTGGTGGAATCTATTTTTTTAATGCAATTGGCATTATGGATATTTAGAGAGGGGAGATTCAATAAGGTCAATACCGGCTAAATACCAAAAGTATTTAGAAATGTGCATAGAATTATTTGGGAAAGAATTGAAGGTAGGAAATAGGAAATTACAAGCAGAGGCTACAGCACACATATTAGTTTCCTCAGGAATTTTACGGACACTTCTATGTGATCTCGGTATTAAGCCAGTATTCAATCTCCCCCTCCCAAAACATCATAATGCCAACAAAGATAATTGACTCTGAGTGGATTAATGTAGGACTGCTAATTAAACTATTTCAGTCCAGATTAATCCTGATGGGGAATTACTGATCATTACACAATACACAATAAAACATTTACCCTCAATTTAATCATATTTTTTTTACTTTATTTTATGTTTAACTGTTGCCCACATCTGCTGAGTTGTTAATACACATAAATTATATGACTTGAACCATTTACCAAATTATATATTCATGAATTTTTCAAGTCAACTAGGTCCAGTTTATCTTGCACCACAAATATTTTATCAATGCAAGTTTTGTCTTCAGCCTCTGATAGCTGTTGACCACCTGGAACCATAGCTTGGAAGCAAAGTTAAAGTTCACATAGTCTTCCTACTCTTTATATAGTAGAGCTCTTCCTAAGAGGGCTATATTTATAATGAGGAGAAACATATCCAGCCACTGCTTGTCAGCATTAAACAGCTTTTTTGTGTCTTCAAACTTTGAAGACACAAAAAGTACTATCTAGGAATTTCTTTGACTAAAAGGTAGAGAAGTTAGCTACATACAAAGTCAGGGAACCTTGTGTTGTGTTAGTATGTGTGATATATTAGTGTACGAGTTGGTATGTGTAGTGCTTTAGTGTGCCTTGTGTGTTAATGTTTGTGGTATGTTGGAGTGTGTATGGTGATGTTTGTTGTGTTAATTTATGCGGTGTGTTAGTGTATATGTGTGGTGTGTAAGTGAATATGTGTGGTGTGTCAGAGTTTGGTGTGATAGGATATGCAGTGGTGTGTATTGTGTATGTATGTGTGGGTTTGTGTGAGTGTGTGTGTAGTGTGTTAGTTTATATGTGAGAAAATATGTGTGTTTGTAGTTTATCTGTTATTTTGTGTGCATGTATATTATATGGGGATGTGTCTGTGTCTGTGGTGTATTAATGTGTGAAGTAGTGTGTCAGTGTGTGGTAATGTGTCGCATATTAATGTTTATCTTGTGGTCCATATGTTGATGTGTGTGTGGTGTACTAGTGTGCATGTATGTGTGTGGATGCGCTTGTGTTTATGAAGGTGTTGTACATTAGTGTGTGTGGAGTAGTGTTTTAGTGTGTGTATGGTGTGTTAGTGTTTGTGTATTATGTCAATATGTGGAATGTTGATATATGTGCGTTGATGTGTGTGTATGTTGTGTTAGGTTTGTGTAGCGTGTTAATATGTGGTATGTTAATATATATGTGTGGTAATATGTTTGTGTGCTTGTTTGTGGTTATGAGTGCCATGTCTGTCCATGTGGTTTGTGTATGTGGTGGTGCATGTGTGCACGTGTATATGCATGCCATTTGTTTAGCAGTGATATTTGTCTACGTCTGTGGTGTGTTTGTGCGTGTCAAAGAGGAGTAGGGGAGGGAGTTACACATAGTGTACATAGTATGTTTGCTGATTAGATAGTACAGGAGCCACTAATGGTAAGATTAGATGAAGCTCTTGAGAGCTGGATTCATATTGTTGTTGATCTCTGCTCCTAAATATGAAGGGTTTCCAGGCAACAGATCTTTGGCATAATGCAATGTTATGTAGATGTACCATGGAATGACGATCATCAGCCTGCTATATATATACTAAATGAGCTCAAAACAGACAGCTAATGAGGCGATCACTTGCTGACATGTTTTGGCCTATCTCTGTATACAGGTCCAAGGCATGCTGACCAATACATCAGTCCAATCTGAGCAGCTGTCTGCTGTAAAATTCAGTGCAGAATGTCACTATTACATATGTGTCATAGTTAGTTCTCTGTTGGATGAACTTTGTTAGCACACACACGAGTTACTACTAGTTATGTATATTTGTACGTATGCATGAATGTGTATTTATGTCAATGTGTATATATGTATCTCTGTATGTCCTGTGAGTATGTATGTCAAGTAAGTTCAGGAAAAACCAATTGCACCAACTTACCCCCAAACTTGCAAAGATAAAGCTTGTGCAAGATGAAACTCTAGGATCAAATCTATACAATAGCAAGTAAACTATAGTTTAGCACTATTATGAGCAACACAGCATGAAACTCAGTGTTTAGCAGTTCTGGGTCTAACTAGTTGGTGTACATAGCCCTTAGCATCTAGCTATTCTAGCATCTGGCATTAGCATCCCTGCACCTTGCTGGCTAACCAAGGATTTAGAGTGGAGCAGCCCTGCACCTTACTTAGCAGGGGAAGTAGTGTGTGGCAGACCAGCCTCGAACATGTAGCAAGTGTAGGACTTGTTGTGTAGCAACCCAGTGTCTTTCTAGTATAGGATTTGATGTTTATGAACACTGCAACTAGCTAATGTTGGACTATTACGTGAAGCAGGCATGCATCTAGCGCATCTAGTTAGCATGGGCCTTGATGTGGAACAGTCATACATCTAGCTAATGTAGAGCATATTTTGTAGCAGTTATGCAAATCTCTAGCATTTGTCTTACTACTGTGGTCAAGCCGACGTCTACAGACAGTTCAGGGACTACAGGAATAAATTCTCTAGTACGATGCTTAGTGTCCATACTCTAGACAGAAGTAGCTATCATCACAAAATTTGACGATAAAAAAAAATCAAGATTGGTACATCATGTCAAGAATGTATAAAAAAAGATCTAAGTAGATATAAAAAGGTCAATAGAAAGGAGGAAAAAATTGAACATTTGAACAGCAGTACAGGAACAGTATGCACATGCACAAACTAACTAAAGGCTCACGGGATTAGCCACGATAAAAGAAGCCCTACAGATTGCTTAAGCAAGAGTCCATTTTTAAGCATATTGAAAAGCACCAACAGACAATTACAATATTCATTATCTCACAGGTCAAAGTATGTTAATGGACCTAGTTTTCTCAGGTAAAACAGTAAGTTCCACAACAGGAAGAGTTAGGGTGACTATATACATGGTAATAAACACTTTACTTAAGTTGACGATTAATGTTAACTGTTTTCTATGTCACATGTAGAACTATAAAAAAAAGAAATCACGAACTACCTTACAGACAAACCCAAAGGTAATATGCACATGCACAAACTAACTAAAGGCTCACTGGATTAGCCACGATAAAAGAAGCCATACAGATTGCATAAGCAAGAGTCCATTTTTAAGCTACTTTAATCATATTGAAAAGCACCAACAGACAATTACAATATTCATTATCTCACAGGTCGAAGTACGTTAATGGACCTAGTTTTCTCAGTAAGTTCCACAACAGGAAGAGTTAAGGTGAATATATACATGGTAATTAACACTTTACTTAAGTTGACGATTAATGTTAACTGTTTTCTATGTCACATGTAGAACTATTAAAAAAAAATCACGAACTACCTTACAGACAAACCAAAAACGTAGAAACAGTTAAAAAAAAAATTTGTTTAGTCAGAAAACAAGCCAATCAGTGGGAAGACGTTTTCTACTTGAAACCATATACATCCTGTTTTTATAAATAGGTAGTGTCCTCCAAATGCTTTTGCATACACGCCGGTAATGGACATGCTCACAACCCTACCCACCACACACCACCACTGCCCATGCTTACCAACCATTTCCAACCAATATTGCATGTGTTTTAGACTATGCACCTAAAGCCACGTTGATGCAAAATATTTTAAGCTATATAATTAAATGGATAAGGGATTTGACTAACCACAGACACATTAAAGTGAGGGAGAGCAGTCATCAAGACAGCGCCAAACATCATCTCAGCCTTGTCGGCAGCCAGGGCGATGGGAAAAGAGCTCATATAAATAAAATTAATAGGTCACATAAGCATTGTCAAAGATATAATAGACATTGTGAGTGTATATATATATATATATATATAATTATATATATATAGCTATGTTGCATATATATTTTGCTTCTAATCAATGTACTCCTATGTACTTTGACAAATATCTACATACACACAAACTTACACCATCACACACATAACTCAAATACACAAAACTAACACACATACTCACACAAACACACAGAAACAAACCATTCCACACACACGCACACTCACATGCACACACATAAACACACACACTGTAGTGCACACACAAAGACTAACTGCACACTCTCACACACATGTTTCCATGACTAATTATGCACAAGAACTGTGTGCATTAATAGTCTTGAAGATAAAGTGAATGGTTGGTTCTCAAAGCCTGCTGCCACAGTCTTATTAAAGCATGCACAAGCTTGACACAGACTTGGGGGAACTAGAGTAGCTTGAAACAGATTTGTGGGGAGAACCATAGCAGCTTGGCACAGACTTGGTTGTACTAGAGCAACTTGGGTTGAGAGCTGGAGCAGACACCAGCCAGAACTTAACAAGCACCACCTATTACACCAACATAACCATAGCAACAATCCCACTGCTGAAACATCCAAGAACCATACAAATTCCTTGTAGCAACATGAAGTAAAACCCAAGAATAAGATTTCTAGATGGTCTTGTATGACGTTGTGTTGGGAAAGCAATACAAACAAATGATGATAGCAGTGGGCATGAAAGGGATCCCAAACTAGCAGCAAGCATCACCTTACACGGAAACCTCCCAATATCATATGTGTATTACCATTACTCAAAGATTACAAGTGCCAGGTGACATTTTTGAAGCCCAGAGGAATAAGCGATCACTGATCAAGTCATATTACGCAAGACACAACATTTGGGAATGCTCTCTATGGGTATCACCCAACATGCTATCAATCTTAGGTCAATATGTGTGGTAGTGTACATGAGTATGAAGTTTTGATACTGGAAAAATAATTAATGCACAAATTACTCACTGAAATGGGAACGAGAGCATTCAGAAAACAATCAGGAAATCACAGATGTATTTCACTCGGGCACCATTCATGACAATCCATTAGTAATGGTGATGCTGGCTATTGTGTGAAGCTTACTTTATATGGCAGCTTGGAACCAGTTGGTGCTTAACTCAAATATCTCCCCATTACTTAGACAAATGCTCTAGAACAGGTAAAATTTGGGTAAGGAAAGTCTCCTAATCTATAATATCCGAGTTACTATTCAAGTCCAGAATTCAGCATATTGCAGAGTCAGAACGAGCACAAACCTTGTGAAGTATGCATAGCTATAACTGGAAATCTAGGATTTATGTGTGTATCTTACTTAATAATGTCAACATAGTTTGAGTGCACTAGCATTCTTTGCATTGGCTTGGCACCTACATTAAAATAATGCATACCATATTTCTCTCAACCTTTCTGTGTGTCATTGTCATAATTAAGCACTCACAGAGAAGAAGAATGGAAGAAAGGATCTGGGGGCAGTGTAAAGACAAGGAGAAAAAAGGCATGCTTTTGGGCACTTGGCCATGCCTTCTAGCCATGCTATAGCTACCCATGAAGGTAACATGGGAGAATAACTGTTAGATTAGCATCAGACTTACCCCCAAAACATAGGGTCATGATGGATCCTGATTTTTCAGGAACTGATAGGTTCTACTGTTTAAATTGTTCTATGATGCTAGAGTTGATGAGAGAGTGGTCCGCTACAGAGTCTGGAAGGAATCGGACAAGTTTGCCGAAGTTGCTGCTTACCAGGAACAGCTTGGGCATGAAGGTATGTGATAGGGAGGTGTTTTCCTCGTCTTCTGGGAGACGGCAAGCACATTCCTGTCACCACACACAGCTCTGAGGTGGCCCCATTTCTTACAGTTAAAGCACATTGGCCCTTTGTCATTGTCAACGTACTTCGCAAGCTTATGAATTGGTTCCTATCTGAACCACCATGCTGAGCTGAAGTGTTCGTGGGTGGGTCATCCCAAACCAGAACCTTCCCATTCTTCCAGGCATAATATTATTATTGGGTGGTTGAAGCAGGTTGAAGTGAATTGATTAATAAGAATATTGTCATTTTGGCTAATATTTACATTGATTCCCAAGGTGCCTCAAAAACAACTTAGATGGTCTATAGTTGAACTTTACCACAAAAAAGTCACACAACCCTGCTGCTGGAAGGGAGGAGGTGACTTGGTTGATCTGAGACTGGGTCTGGATCTGGAGTTGGGTCTGAACTTGAGGTTGTTGTTGCTGAGATTTGTAACCATTGAATGGCCTGGATTAAGTTCACTATGTTCCTATTCCAGGCAGATTCCCTTCCTCTGCCATTGTCATTAACATATTCATCAGCGATGCTCAACAAGGCCTGCAAGGGTGAAGGTTTCTGGCCCCTCACATGAGTGGTTATTCTCGGGTTCAATAATTTATTCCTTGGTAATGATCTTCTTTGATGGAGGTGCAGTCTTTGGTGCAGGTTCTTGCTGTTTCAGCTATTCTGTAACCCTTCTGTGTGATGGTCTCTCTTGGATTGATCTTGGTGTTGAACCAGTTATTGAACTGTGTTGATTTCTAGACACCCATATGGGCATACAATTGTCGCTTGAGGGCATCATAATTGCCTAGCTCTTCTGTAGGCATTGACATAGCCAAGTCAGTCAAGTCTCCTCTGAGTAGAGCTCTTAATTCAGTGGTCCTGTTCACTCCATATATTTTCATGTGTGCCTTAAAGCGGGCAATGTCTTATTGGCTTAGAGATCTAAAGGAGATTGGTGGGAGAGTAGGTGGTATGGTTTGCTGAGCCACTGTGATAGCCCTGCCTATAGCCTTTGCTAATGTGTCGTTGGCCTGTTGTGTTTGAACAAGGCCGTATTTTGTATTTTGGTTCAACAGCAGGAATTGCTGCTTGGGAGGCTGTTTCAGCTGCCGCTGGCTCTGTCCATAAGATATGGCATGTTTCAGTTGGCTGAAGCTGAGGAGGGTCTTGTTCCATCTCTAATATTGTCGGCCATTCCAGTTTCGAGGTAGTTGTCGTAGAAGCTGGATTGTGTATGGGCTTGTGACCATGTCACCATTGCGGAGTCAAATTTGTCGTCCACCTTTGTGTTAATTGTATCCAGGTACAGATCCCATTCTCTAGTGGATCACTGAGAGGGCTGAGAAAAACAAAGTTAGACAGAGCAAGATGGCTGACTGTCCCAGTTTAGGGGATTCAAGATCGAGAATCTGCTGATAAGTCTGTAGGTCTTAGGGTAGTAAATGCTTGTCCTTGTGCCATTCGCAAGGGAGTAGGCGTTGGGTCTGAAGTCTGTTCGGTGAAGAAGTAGTCTTATCTGAGGTGTGGGGAAGTCTGCTTCAAAGGCTGAATTCGTCTTGGTCGCTCTCACCAGATATTAGGCACTCAAGCATCAACACGTCTATCCTGGAAAGGTTCTGTTACAGCCTTGTTGTAAGGCTGTGTTATAGTTTAAAGATTTATTATATTTTAAAGGACTTACAGACTGAGAGTGTTTGATGTCTCAGAGCAGTCTAACTAGTCTGGCTATTTCGAAGCATACATACATAAATGTCTGTAACAATGATGAAACCTCAGACCAATCAGGTGTTTTACACACAGAGAGTCAGGAGGTTTGCCACCATGTTGCATCATACATAACATGAGAGCAAATACAATCATCAACTATTTTTGTCCTGTCATTTTTCTCTATATAGTAGAGGTTAAATTTTATGCCTATTTTGTAACATTAAAGCAGTCTAATGACTAAAATATTCTGGGGTTATATCATGTTCAAAAAGTGTAGGTTTGTTATGGTATTTAAGCTACCAGTTCTACCCTAGTTTAGTTAGTTGACAAAAGCTCTTGTAATGTCTGACAGACTGATAATGAAGTAACCACACCTGTCTAAACTACACGAAAATGGCCCGAGCATAGCATGGCCAGAGGGCATGGACAATGAGCTGCCAATGTTCTCACTCTCCCTATCCCTCCTGAACACAACACCCTGCCTTGTTTCTCTCGGTGTGTGCCAATGAGGACAAAGAAGTAAATAGGGTGAGAGAAATTAGTTATGATTTTTTTTGTGTCTTGCACCATTTCTAAAAAGATGCCAAGCCAGTGGTAGTGTATGTACTCCCTGATGTTTTGGTCCATGAACCATGTGGAAATATAAGGGACATGCCTTCATCTCCCACTAGATTTCCAGTCATATGAAGTTATAGCACAACCTTCAAAACAATTTGTGCTCGTGCTGACTTTACAATATTCTGAACCCTCACCAACTTCTGGACTTGAAGAGTAACTAAATATTGGGGGAGAGCATTTTGCTAAATTCATTCTCTTTGAGCTGTGGGAGGGTAGCAGGTGTTAATTTATAAGTTACAGAAAAATATTTCTGAGTTACGGCAGCAACTGGCTTCAATCTGCCTGGTTAAGGAAGTTTCATACTATAGCCGCATCACCTGACCATTACCAATGAATTGTCATACATGGTGCTGAAGATCACATCTTTGATTTCCTTGTTGTTTTGAACTGCTCTCATTTCATTTCCCTTTTCACTTTTGTGAGTAATTTGAATGGGAATTTCTCCGTAACACAATTGTGTGAAGAAAATCTTGTCCTGCTCATTGATTGTAATTAGCTAATCTCTCAATTGTTGCTCATTCTGGTGACCTTCTTCAGGTAGCTTCATCATACGGTACACATACACACAGTGTAACACACATTGATCGCATATTACAAGTATGTCAGGAGACCTTTGAGATTTCCCCCAATGTTGTTTTATTGATCTGAGCTTGAAAGATATCATTTGGAACATGCAATCTGTTACTATGCAGATAGAAGTAATCTTGTATGTGTGTGTGCATGTGTATGTGTGTATGTGTGGTGGGGTTGGGGGGTAGGGAGGTGTGTGTTTGTGGTACAGTGTGTGTGTGGAGTGTTTGTGAGTGATATTTTATGTGAGTGTTTGTGTGTGTGATATGAATTTGTTTTTGCATGAGAGGTTTGTACGAGTTGTTTGAGTCTGTTAGTATATGTGTATGTGTGTGTGTTCGGTGCATGTGTGTGTGTGTGTGTGACTAATGTGTGTGTAGCTGCATGCGTCTGTGTGATAGCTGTGTGTGTATGTGTGTATGTGAGTAGGTGGATATAATAATGTCACATCATACATACATAGATGTACACAGTATAAATTATATGCACTGTACATATATGTCTATTATAATTGTATGTATGGTTTGTTTGACAATACTTGTGTTGCCTATTTATTTATTTGAGCTTCCTTCACTTCATACCTAGCAGCACTCAAACTGTACTAGGTGAT
Organism: Cladorhizidae sp. MBARI D1340-BT2; assembly: GCA_028752905.1. Lineage (NCBI taxonomy): Eukaryota > Metazoa > Porifera > Demospongiae > Poecilosclerida > Cladorhizidae > Cladorhizidae sp. MBARI D1340-BT2. The sequence continues at coordinate 9,562,537 of JAQNBH010000011.1, forward strand.
GGTTGGCAATGTCTTGAAGACTTCTCTCGCTTTCTGTGACATGTGTGGTTAATTTTCCATATCAAATCTCTTGTCCATTAATTTTAAAGCTTCTTTTCCATCGACCTTTCCTTAGGTACACACAGTCAAAGACATGCAGTTGTAGTTGGTGTGGTGAGTAGGTTTGCCAGCACATGCAGTGGTGGTGTGAGTGTCTTGTGGGATTGTACTGTGGATGTCGATAATTATGTGCATGTGCAATAGAGATTTGTGTATGAAAAACTGTTGTATGCAAGTTGTGGGAGACAGAATAATGATATGATTTTTTTTTAACAAGCTCTATTCTACGGAACAGAACCTCTTTTACTGATTCCCCTCCTTCCCCCTCCCCCACCTCCTCCTCCTCCACTTTGCCTCTCCCTTTCTTTCCCCTTCCACTTTCCTACTACTTCCTCCTCCCTCCTGCTACTCCCTCCTCCTTATCCTCCCTCCTCCGTCCTACACTTCCTTGCTCTTCCTCGCACCTCCTTCCCCAATCTCCTCTCCCTCCTCACTCCTCCTTCTTCATCCGACTTACCAACCACCTCATCCTCACTCAGCCTTCCTTGCCTCTCCTCCCATCTGCATTACCTCTTCTATATATCAGATGTGCTACTCTGATGCTTCAGCATTAGTTTGTCGAGTGCCTGGTGGCCAAGCCACGAGATAAGATTTACTGCAGAGTGCTTAGTCAATACTCAGCTCTTTGCTCATGTGGACTAACTCATTAAGGTAGAGGATTAATATATGTCACTTCTCAGATAGATAAATGTTTAACATCAGAGTTAACATGACTCAATCAGAGAGGAAAAGTATTACTATCCGTATTTCTGAATGTTTACTTTAATCCTCCAATGAAAATAAATGCATATATTAACCATGACAATACCTGTTGTCCTGTGTGTTGGTGCTTGTCAATATCACCCCAGTACCATAAAAATTAATTCTCCTTAACTACTACTTAAATACCAGAAGGGTTTATTTTATCCTGGCTAATTCCGTCAACTTTTAGATTGTGCATGTATACACAGTACCTCTACATTTTTGAAAATTACACCTTATCTTTCTAATTGGGCTGAGTATTACTTGACCTTTTGTATCTCTACCATGACCTTCCTAACCTTTATATATTTACATATGTATCTGTCTGCATAGAGCTATTGTCAACCTGTATTAAACTGCCTCAACCTAGAGTGATGTTGGTCAAGTGTATCTGTACACATACCTCTTTGCAACCTACATCAATCTGCCTCAATCCAGTATGATTCATAGAGCTATTGTCAACCTCTTCAACCTGCCTCTATGCACTATTGCTATGTTGTGCATGTTACAACACCCAATCATTTGTGATGTTGGATTTGCTAGAATATAGGAAGATATAGCTCAACTTACTTCACCACACAGTTTGTGCTCATGCTGACTCTGCAATATGCTGAAACCTTACCTCACTTCTGGACTTGAAGTGTATCTAAGGCATTGCATTAGGAGACTTCCCAGAAACTAACAGGTAATTCCTGAAGCCATAACATTTTCTAGAGCAGTTTATATTAGAACTATGTCATTAATTTACAATTACTTTGAACAGTGGGAGAGTAGCAGGTGTTAATTTCTAATTTACAGATATATATGAGTTATTTAATCAACCTGCTCCAAGCTTCCTGGATGAGAACTTTCACACTATAGCTGAATTAACTGACCATTAACAATGAATTGTCATGCATGGAAGGGAAGGAGATAACACCTGCAATTTCCTTGTTATTTTGCAATAGGTCACATTTCATTTTACTTTTACTTTCGTGAGTAAACTGTACAGGAACTACTCCCTTGACAGAACCGTGTGAAGAAGATCTTTTCCTGTTAACTATAATTGTTGCTCATTCTGATGACCTTTTTGGGGCAGCAGAACTTCATCACACGGTACACATTCATGCACACACCCACACGGATTGAACTCATACTGACAGCATGTCAGTTGACCTTAGTGAGCTTTTGCTCAATCTTATTTCTATTGCTCTCAGCTTTAAAGATATCATTTGACACTAGACATATTTGATAAAGGCTACTATGCAGATGGTGTGGGGGTGTTCCACTGTGATGTGATCCTTGCTACATGGCTTGGATCTCTTACATGCCACTGTAATACCTTTGTTTGCTTTCCTAACAAAATGTCATACAAGACCACCATTCAAACTCTCTTCAAGTTTGTTATTACTAGTGCACACAGTTCTTGTGCAGAGTCAATTAAGTTATCCTATGTGTGTGGGTGTGTGTATGTGTGTATGTTTTTTGGTTATATTGGTTTGTTTTTGTTTGTTTGTGCATGTGTGGGTATGAGTGTTGTATGAGTTGTGTGAGTGAGTGAGAATGTGTACAAATTTAGTTCAATTATCCTATGTGTCTGTGCTTATGTGTGAGTGGTGTGTGATTGGTGTGTGTGTGTCTGTGTACATGGTAAGTTATTTTTTGTTTGTAGGTGCATGTGAGGTTATGAGTTGTTTGTATGAGTTATGTGAGTGTGTGTGCATATGTGTGAGAGTTATATATGTGTGGTGCGTGTGTGAGTGGGTATAATTTGTCATCATACATACATAGATGTACACTGTATAGAAACATAAGTTATAGTATATATACACACAGACACACACTATTATAGTTGTATGTAATGTTGCATTTGACAATGCTTATTGGTTTTATTTGAGTTCTCTTCCTATTAGTCTGGCTTCCCTCTAGCTGGAGGTGATTGTTGGCGATGTCTTGAAGACCGCACTCTCTTTATGTGGCATGTGTACCACAGCAAATCTCTTTCCCAAATATCTTCGAGGTTCCTTTGCACCGACCTTTAAGTACATACTCTCAAACATGTGCAGTGATAGTGGGTGTTGTGGGCAGGCATATCCATTGGCAGGCATTGTGAGCACATGCAATGGTTGTGTGTGGTAGGGAAGGTTGTGAGCATGTGCAGGGGACATTGGTCAAGTTTATGTCCCCACAGAGCTCTTTGCAACCGTCTTCAATGTGCCTCAATCCAGTATGATTTTGGGAATGCTCTCTGTGGGTATCACACGACATGCTATCAATGTGAGGTCAATGTGGACAGTTGTGTGCATGAACGTATCCAGTATGAGGTTCTGCTAACTGAAAAATATTTAAAGGTTAATAGAATCAATTAGAAGCAATGATTTTCTTACATATATATTAAGTGACATTTCATCTGCAAATTACTCAAAGAAATGGGAACAAGAACACTCAGAAAACAAAAGGAAATTACATTATTTTTTCCATTCAGGCACATAGTAATGGTGATTCTGGCTATTGTGTGAAACTGACTTTATCCATGCAGCATGGAACCAGTTGGTGCCATAACTCAAATATTACCCCATCACTTAGAAATTATCGCTACTCTCCCACAGCTCAAATTTGTTTTAGCCAAATGTTCTCGAACAAATGAGAGCTCCAGAGATCTATTTGAGTAAAGGAAGTTTCCCAATCTATAATACCCTAATTATTATTTAATCCAGAAGTTAGGTCAGAGGTCAACATGTTGCAGAGTCAGTATGAGTACTATCCATGTGAAGTAGGGGTAGCTATAACTGTCTATAACTGGAAATCTTGAAACAGCCACTACATATACACATGTAGCATTCATGGAGGGGCCACCATCTGGTACCAGTAGCCCATTACCACTATAAACAGTGACTGGCACTGTAAAATGAATAACTGTACCCTTGCAACAAGCATTACTAATTCTAGCGAATAACAACGAAAATGGGCTTAAATTACCAACATCACATATAATTATAGATCCAATTCTAGATCGAGTAAATTTCTCTCAGATGTTTCAGATCACATGTTGTTAGGTACTGGGTACTTGGCTATCTATGTAGACCTAGGACCAGGACAAGCTCATTTGTGCATGGATTACATTGTTTGCATGGTCATGTTTCTCAAAGCTAATGCTAGCTGAGGAGTTGCTAGAATTGTAGTGCCAGTTTGTGCATGTGGACTATGACCAAGCATCACCAACCAGGGCATAAGCAACTAAGTCCTCTTAAACAAAATGCAACATCCTCAGTAGAGTCAAGTTTGGTGGCCTCACAGCTCACAGTTAACAAAACAAAAACAAAGTAGTTTCTGTTGGTAGCCTTCACCAAACCCATAGCCTTGCAGTGCTAGAATCTAGTGTGTGAATACCATTAAATCACTAGCACTATCGTTGTTGTTGTATTTTTAGGGGGGGGGGGGGGGGTGGGGGGTGGCGGGGAGGAGATTTAATATAGTCCTTGGCCAAGTGGCGCTGGAATCTATTTTGTTAATACTATTGGAGTATATGCATTATGGATGTTTAGAGAGGGGAGATTCAATAATATGGTGAATACTGGCTCAGAAGAGTGCATAGAATTCCTTTGGAAACTAATACGGTATATGTGATGTAACCATATTGAAGGTGGGAGTAGGAAATTACAAGCAGAGGCTATAGCCCACATATTAGTTTCCTCGGGAATTGTATGGACACTTCTATATCATCTCAATATTGAACCGGTATTCAATCTTCCTCTCCCAAAACATCATAATTATAATGCCAACAAAGATAACTGGCTCTGAGTGGATTAAAATAAGACTGCTTATTGAACATATTCTCTATTTCAGTCCAGATTGATCCTAATGGGGAATTACTGATCATTACACAATAAAACATTTACACAAAAAATGCTCAACATAAGCAAAAAATGATAACTTTTTAAATTTATTTAATTTTTAACTGTTGCCCACATCTGTTGAGTTGTGAATACACATATATGACTTAACAAATCACATAAATTGTATATTCATGAATTATTCAAGTCAACTAGGTACAGTTTATCTTGCACCACAAATATTTTATCAATGCAGGTTTTGTCTTCAGCCTGGGATTGCTGGGGACCACCTGGAAACCTTGCTTGGAAGCAAAGTTAAAGTTCACTTAGTCTGCCTCCTCTTGATATAGTAGAGCTCTTTCTAAGAGGGCTAAATTTATAATGAGGAGAAACATATCCAGCCACCTCTCATCAGCATTATACAGCTTATGATATGCTCTTGAAATATATGAAGACACTGAAAGTTCTATCAGCTACCCAGATAGAGTCACAGACATAATGGTAGGGAAGTTGGCTACAATCAAAGTCAGCGGACCTCGTGTTGTGTTAGTATGTGTGGTATATTAGTGTATGAGGTGTTATGTGAGGTGCTTTAGTGTGCCTGATGTTTTAGTATTTGTGGTATGTTGGTGTGTGTGCGGTGATGTTTGTTGTGTTAATTTGTGTAGTGTGTTAGTGTATATGTGTGGTGATGTGTGTGAGGTGTGTAAGTGAATATGTGTGGTGTGTGTTGGAGTCTGGTGTGATAGGGTATGCGGTGGTGTGTCTGCTAAGTTTGCATGTGTGTATGTGTGCAAATGTGTGAGTTTGTGTAGTGTGTTAGTTTATGTGTGGAAATATCTGGTTTTTATAGTGTATGTGTTATTTGTTACTGTGCATGTATATATGGAATGTGTGTGTAAGGTTATGTGTGTTGTGTATTAGTGTGTGAAGTATTTGGATGTGTGGTGTATGTATTAATGTTTATCTGTTAGTCTATATGGTGATGTGTGATTGGTGTCTTAATGTGCATGTATATGTGTGGATGCACATGTGTTTATGAGGGTATGATATATTAGTGTGTGAGGTAGTGTGTTAGTTGGTCAGCATGTGCATGGTGTGTTAGTGTTTGTGTAGTATGTTAATGTGTGGTATGTTGATATATATGCGTGGTGGTGTGTGTGTTGGTGTGTTAGTGTGTGTATGGTGTGTTAGGTTTGTGTAGTGTGTTAATGTGTGGTATGTTAATATATATATGTGGTGACGTGTTTGTGTACTTGTTTGTGATTGTGAGTGCCTTGTCTGCCCATGTGGTTTGTGTATGTGGTGTGCATGTGTGCACGTGTATATGTACAGCGTGTATTTACCAGTGATATGGTAGTGTGTTTGTGTACATCTGTGGTGTGTTTCTGTGTGTCAAAGAAGAGAAGTGGGAGGGAGTTACACATACTTGGTACAGGAGCCACTAATGGTGAGATTAGAAGAAACTCTCGAGAGCTGGATTCGTATTATCGTTGAACCCTGCTTCTGAATATGAAGGGTTACTAGGCAACAGATCTCAATGGGCATAATGCAATGTTATGTAGATGTAACACTGAATGGTGACCATCAGCCTGCTATATACTAAAGTTAGCTGTTAGTGAGCTCACAATAGACCGCTAATGAGGTGATCACTCGCTGACATGCTTTGGCCTTATCTCCGTGTAGAGGGCCAATACATCAGTCCAATCTAAGTATCTCTCTGCTGTAAACTACAGTGCAGAATATCACTATTCTACACGTGTCATGGTTAGTTCTGGGTGGATGGACTTTGTTAGTGCTTGTGTCAGCTACCACAAGTTATGTATATTTGTACATATGCATGTAGTGTATTTATGTCAATGTGTATGTATGTATAATGTGTAGGTATGTGTATGTATTTGTATGACAAGTAGGTTCAGGAAAAACCAATCGCACTAACTTGCCCCTAAACTCGCAAAGATAAAACTTGTGCAAGATGAAACTCTAGGAACAAGTATACAATAGCAAGTAACCTATAGTGTAGCACTATCAAAGCAACACAGCATGGAAATCGGTATTTAGCAGTTCTGGGTCTAATTAGTTGGTGTAGAGCAGTCATGCATACAGCTAGCTGGTATAGGACTTGGTGTAGAGCGATACTGCATCTAGCTATTGAAGGACTTGATGTTTGCAGGCTTACATCTTGCTAGCTATCCAAGGATTTAGAGTGGAGCAGCCCTGCATCTTGCTAGCAGGGGAAATAGTGTGTTGCAGACATGTCTCGAGAACCTAGCTAGTGTAGGACTCCGTGTGAGCAACCCTGTGTCTTTATAGTGTAGGACTTGATGTTTACCAGTGCTGCACCTAGCTAATGTTGGACACTATGTGGAGAAGGCATGCATCTAACAACATAGGACTTAGTGTGGAACAGCGATGCATCTAGCTAGCATAGGCCTTGATGTGGAACAGCCCTACATCTAGCTAATGTAGGGCATATTGTGTAGCAGTTCTGTATCCATCTAGCATCGGACTTACTGTGGTCAAGCCCTGCGCCTAGCATACAGACAGTTCAGGGACTACAGGAAGACAAACAGGCTGTGCTCTAATGCTATGCTTAGTGTACAAACTCTAGACCGAAGTAGCTATCATCACAAAATTTGAAGGTCAAGATATATAAAAAAAGGTCAAGATTAGGGTGCATAATGCCAAGGACGTATAAAAAAGATCTAAATAGATATAAAAAGGTCAAGTAATATAGAAAGAAAAGTAGGAAAAAATTGAACGTTTGAACAGCAGTGTACAGGTACAGTATGTACATGCACAAAGTAACTAAAGGTTCACAGGATTAGCCACGATGAAAGAAGCCCTACAGATTGGGTAAGCAAGAGTCCATTTTTAAGATACTGTAATGATATTGACAAGCAACAACAGACAAGATTAATATTTATAATCCCACAGGTCAAAGTGTGTTATGAGACCTAGTTCTTCTCAGGTAAAACAGTAAGTTCCACAAAATGTAGTCAGGGTTACTATATACATGGTAATTAACCCTAAACTTAAGTTGAGGAATAATATTAACTGTTGTGTTTATCACACGAAAAAAAAAAAAAAAAATATAACACACAAACCAAAAATGTACAATCAGGGAAAAATTTTTTTTTTAAGCTTTAGTCAAGAAACAAGAGGATTCCCATGTATACTCTAATCTGTGGGAAGAACCTTTCTACTTGAAATCATATCCACTCTGTTTTTATAAATAGGTAGTGTCCTCCAAATGCTTGTGATCTCCACATATTTTTTCCTCTCTTTTTGACAAGTCATATATTTATATATACACATCATGATCTATGGAAAGGGACCGCTTGTACAAATTTGAGCAAATGATGCATACCTATCAGCTGAAATATACCAATTTTCCTACAGTACAAAATAGAACTTGAACGAGTTCATGGATTTATCCAAAGACTAATAGATGTGAACGTCTTAAAGTAAAGCCTAAGCATATTTTTTACAAATTGATCTTTGACTCCTTTACTCAAATCTCATCACTTTTAATGACTACTCACACCAACCACACTGACCTAGACTCCATCACAACTCCAGCAACCCACAAATCATCACTGCATGTGCCCACAACCATATCCACTGACCACTGCAATATATGCTAAGAATTCGATGCACTCTCACTGCACATGCTCATAACCTCCTCCACCACATGTAAGCATTGCACATGCTCACAACCCTACCCACCTTAACCATCACCGCTGCACACTCTCAACCCTTCCTCTACCATACACGCTGCTTACGGATGTGCTCACAACCCTACCCACCACACACCACCACTGCCCATGCTTATCAACCATTCCCACCAACACTGCATGTGTTTAAGAGTATGTACCTAAAGCAAGGTTGATGCAAAACATAATAATTATTAAGAATGCTAAATGGAGAAGAGATTTGGCTAGCCAGAGACACATCAAAGTGTGGGAGAGCAGTCATCAAGACAGCGCCAAACATCCCTTCCACCTTGACGGCAACCAGGGTGATGGGAACAGAGCTCAAATAAATAAATAGGCCACATAAGCATTGTCAAAGATAGAATTATAATAGAGACTGTCAATGTATATATATATATATATATAGCTACAGTGCATATATATTTTACTTCTAAACAGTGTAACTCTATGTACTTTGACAAATATCCACACTTACGCCATCACACACACACTTTGGCTAAGAATTTCAGTTTTTCTCTGCTTATTTTTCTTGTTTCAGAAGCCTGTACTTGTAGGACCACAAGATTTATGCCCGAATAAATCGACCTGTTCTGCATTATTATGGTGTATAGAGCTCTGCTCATGACAAATAAGATTGCCACCTTTTCCTTGGGATTTGGTGTTCAGTTTTGTGTATGCTGGAATGCACTATCAAAATAGGGTTTGCCCCTTGGCAACCTCCTCTAGTTGGTTGCTCTGGAAAAAGGAGACAATACCGACAAATCCGCCCTTCAAGCACCCTAGTGTAAAACAACCATGGAAATATTTTGAAGTGTTGCTGGAAAGCCACTTTCCAGGATTTTACATGCATATTGACTTAATGGGAGTGAAGTGTATTGGGGAAAAAATGATGCAGTGTGCAAAGTGAGGTATTGGAATCTATGGGCATCAACAATACTTTACCCGGCATTTCTCAAATTATTTAAAGACTACATGCTGCTGCCATAATTGCTCCCAAGTCAATAACTTTACTGCTTCAAGTGATTGGGGATTGATCTCTGGATAGATTACTGCTAAGAGCTCACCTTGAAGCGATTGGGGTGTCTGGATCTCGATAGATCATTGCTAATAGCATGACTAACAGTTAGACTACTACGTGATGAAACAGAGTACATAGTGGTAACCACTCCGTGCCATTTTTTCTTTGGTGGTGGATTTTAAACAGAGTTGGATTGAGCAGACCATGTTTAAAATATTTTATCAAATTATATTGCACTATCCTCGTAGCTAATTTGTAAATTTTAAAATCTCTTGATTGATTGATTGAGAATTTTTTTAAACATGTCTTTGTTGTTGATTTATGTGTGTTGATTAACTAAGAAAATGTTTCCTTTGATAACCAAAACAGCATTTGTAAACACCACAACAGTCTCGCGCCTCAGAAACTCGATGTAAAACTAACAAACCTCACTGAAACAGAGAGACTGCTGATATCGTTTGATCACTCAATTCAAACCTAGGAAGGTAACTTACTTCTGCCACAGATAGTCCTCAGCCATTAAGATAACATAGCTTCTACGTCGTCCATATAGAGGCAGTAATTAAAAGTCTATGCTCCCCCACCAATATGGGTAAGAGTTATGTGTAGCATAGCCAGAATGATCATTTTTAATACATACATGCAATAATGACATTCAATGCCAACTTGAAAGGTATTGTGCTCGCTTATGATTTACAATAGTACAGTTGGTAAAGATAGAATTTTCATATTGCTGTTTCCACTTCCTTTATTCCATACACTTAAATGAAACCATGGCAATACAATCTGGAGATAATATTAGTGGTCAGGTTACAATATTTATCTTGGATTTAGATGGTATTGCAACATCAACCTACATTTTTAAGGCACATTGCTAGTTATATAAGATCAAGTAGATTTGAATAAACATCAACAAAGTCACTGGATTAAAAAAACTACACTACCTCCAGATCATTCTTCTTAGTTTGAGGCACCACATCAAACATGAACCAATTCTACTTTTCCTTGATGCTGTTAATGATACTTTCTTCAGTCTATTCAGCACATACATGCCCTGCTGCAGGAACAACACCTAGTTTTCCACAGGGATCCTGCAACTGCTCATCCACCTGCAGTTTCCAGGCCAGAGCTATAGATTCACTCCGGAAGGGATTGTATCTCATTAACAGAAGCTTGCTGGTAAGTAAAAGATCAAAGGACTCACCAAGACTGTTGCAGTCGTATAGTATATTATTATATTTTATTATGTTTGGCAGGATTTAACTCACGTTCCATTAAATTGTGAAACAAGGAAGACTATCATTGCACTCAATCGTGATGAACATCCTACTATCAACACTACGGGTCTTCAAGCTGTAGCCAACTCTATCGGCATAATCAACGCTTATCATAGGCTGATCCATCAGAGCCAGAGACAGAATTACAATAATGAAATGCAGGCTCTTCAGGATCTGCTCTTTGGGACAGTAGTTGACCTCTACAAAGTGGTAAGAAATACAAATCAATGCCTAGCTGGTTAGTTGTTGCATCATTTCATAACTGTAATTTCCACAGCTCTCACTCACCTACTGTAACTGCACAGAAATGACGAATTCCATCAACCATTTCACTATCCCTCAACTCAGTACCAGTGATATCTCAGATAGTTGCAACCTTGCCGCCTACATCGCAAATCTCATGAAGTTTGATGTGACAACGATTAGTTCCCTAACCGACACCTGGCTTGTCAGTCAATATGTGGGTCCACCTTCAAATATCACGGACGAATGCTGGCTGTCATCTCATGTCAGCGGATGTTCTCTGGCAAATATATAACTACCATGAAGACATATCTATTAGTAATGAAATGAGCAATTTAATGACTGACTAGTGTTAATAACTGTTATAAATTCATCCAGGTTTTGGATTTTCAAAAGATTTGTTGTTTTAAAAATATTTTTAAAGAGAATTGTATATTTATTTATTTTAACCACTTTCTTTGGCAAAGCTAGGCAAAGTTGGTCATTTTGTGACAAATAGTCAAATTGGTCCTCAAAACCATGCCTAAATCCCAACATTTTTAGAACCTGTTTGGAAAGTGCTAGACTGGTAGCAGTAGCTAGAGGGAGCTTTACTACAATATTTTTAATGGGTGCACCAAAATCCAATGTAGGGTTCAAAAATATCCAATATAGTCTAAAAATAGCTACATTCTTTCTTACTTGCCTACAGACTCTGGAAATTTGGTAACTAAAGCAATAATATTAAAAATTGCATCCCATAAACAATTCGAGCAGCTTTTGGATGCAAACAAGATGTCCGGTCATCTAACGTTGTGGGATTGTGCTTTATCGGGTTCTGGACGATGATTTTGGACTTTCTGAGGGGGAAAGCAGTGATGAAGATGGTGATGGTATCTCGTCTTACCTTGGCCAGACCAATGTCGACCTTGAAGCTCTGCTGTCACTCGGCAAAGTAGACGGGCCTCACTTAGCTATCTTCAAGCAAGCCTAGCATTCTCATTCGAACTGACGATTTGGATGAAGATGAGAGTGCTTAGCGATGAAGAAGGCATTGATTGTGAGTTTAGGTATGGTTAGCTGTGCAGCGAATAAGCAGCATGAAATGCAAAGGCTGTTTTAGCTTCCTTGTTGTGGGTACGAATAAATGTTAATTTAAGCAATTTTTTTAAATCAGTACCAAGGTGTCACAAAGAACGACTTTTTAACCAGACATCAAACCATGGTAGACTTCACCTAGTGGTTTCCTTGTGTTTTACTTCAATCTGTTTTTGTTTGTTGCATTTATTGGTATCTGCATGGTATTTTCTCTCTGTGCTATAATTGTGTTCATATCATTCATTGTGATTGTATTTACATGCACATAATTATGTATTTACACTTCTGAAATGTTATAATTCAGATCAAAATATCAAATGGTGGTACACTCTGCAGATGTCAAGTAATATGTTTTCAGTTATGAAGACACATTCCAAACATTCCGTCCTGTGATAGGGCACTTGGTTTTAGAGTCTCCTGAACCCTATTTCTACATTATTGTCTAAGGTATTAGAGTATTCACGGTACATCTTGTATTCTTTTCCTTGTATCCTATAATGATAAAAATAACTAGATGATAAAAATATCATTTATACATGAAGGTAGCTTATTGGCTAAACACACATCAAAACAAGAATTAACAAGTTCCAATGAGATTTCCTCAATATGGTTTAGTGGTATATTTCTTATGGCAACAAACACTAACCACAATGTTGGTCAATACAAATGATATCACATCTGGTATGGTTGCTAGGGATTTTACAAAGTATTGCAAGGCATATCTTCACATATGTTGTGTTTATTTAATTTTTGAAATAAAGTCATCGGTGAAAGGGTTAAGTGTTAAAACACAAGTACGTAGTCATGCACGTTATAGTTGAAGATCGATTTTAGGAAATGTTCGTGTTTTAGCGCTAATGTAAACACATTCTATTGAGTAGAGCCTCTTCTAGTTGATGGTACTGATTTCAACTTTCTAGGACTTTCCAATTAGGAGCTAGAGCTGTTGAAGATTTGGGTGCAAGTTTTGAGTCCGTAATTTTGACTTTCTGTAACTGGGGCAAGGTTGTATAGAGCACAACGAGAGTGTTATCTTTAGTGGTACATGTCAAGTGCATAGTGTGCAGAATCTATGGAGCTGCAAAGACGGAACCACAATGTTTTAATTAATAAATGTTATCATCTCTCAACTTTAGGGCAGAGTTTCCTGGTCTGGGTTTGTGTTAGGTGTGTTGTTTGTGCTTAAGGTTCAAATAATGGACTCGATGCATAATACTTGTGGAGGTTAAAATTACTTTGCAGATCTCATAATCACATCAGCTCCAAATGTTTGTCAAACTCATGACCATAATAATAACAAAACACACATCATGCGCTCCTATGAATTGACTTTGAAGCAAGTTCTAGATAAAAGGAATAGATAGGCCTTGCAAGGAAACACTACATGCCTGGTAATATATTAATAAGTGAAAGTTCATGTAGTAAATACAGTAAGTCAGTGGTAAAAGTAAATGATGTAGCTCATGTAGTAAATACAGTAAGTCAAGGAAGGAGCTATTGCTTGTATAATAGTAAGTGCTGTAGTGCATGTGAAATATAGCAACAGCACGACAGCTGAGCACATGAGTGGACCAAGTTGATATCACATGCTTCATCACCTGCAATGTCTTCTCATCAGATCCACTTCCACCTGGAGCTGAACACATCCTCTCACCACACGGTCCAAACTTCCGACCTCCACTGAGAGAGGCTATAGTGGAAAAGTCACTCAATTTGAAGGAGGGGGTGTTGTAACAGAACTGGCTGTATACTGACAGTGCAAGTATTCTCATCGTATTCATATGTATCTATAATTGATGATGTCATATGGATCATACACAGATAATCAGAGTTTGATTTGCCAAAATGGAGTAAGTATCTTACAGACTATAATCTATTTGTAGTGAATGCAGTTTTGTTTGTGTGTCGTGTGTGGTTGTGTGTGGTGTTAAACTTAAGAGCGAATTCCAAAGTTATGCTGACAGTGATGGCACAACAACTAGTTTTCACTTAAAAATATATCCTACATCCTACATCCATATCATATAATAAGCCCAACTATGTCCATAGAAGTATAGCAGATCCTTCACAGTGGAGTAGTTGTAAGCTGGCATGAATCAGAGTATGCGGTAGGAGACAAAATGACACCAGCAGGATAAATTACATGCAGAAATTAAAAATAAAAAAACTGCAAAAATTGTGCTTTAATTATTCCATTGTCCAAACAGAAGTTGAGATTTTAAAATTAATAATTATCAATACTGAATGCATGTTCTGCATTTCGATACTATTAAGTTTTCATCTAAATGTGAGTTAAGCAAATATTTCAAGTGACTATGCTACACTAGAAGAAGATTGCCATTACACTGTATTATACTACTAGACACTTACATTTTCAAATTTAGTTTCCCCAAAGGTACCTTCATTCTTTTATATCTCTGTTTTCATCCTTTCCTGCAAGAATCTTGCAATTTATGTAACAAGATTTTTAGCAAGATTTTTAGCAAGATTTTTTTTAGCTGGGGATAGCTACTACCTTTAATTTTGTTGTTACCCAGCTAATATAGTTGATTGGAAATTGTCTTCCACATCCAGGAGGTCTTCCACAATGTTCATAAGTGAGTGTCTATGATATTACTGATAGAACTGATCTCTATTCTTAGAATTGATCTTGTGGAAAGGCATAGCATCATAATACTACTGCAGCCAGCATTAGAGTGGGACAGTCGTGATTGAAAGGGGGTTTCTGGAGAATGCTCCTGTGCTAGTGGTTTGTGGCCATTTTTAAAACACTTGACTGTTTCTCCCTTTCTATGCTGTTGTCAAAAGGTATTTGACATTATATTGAATATGCATGCAGCTCTACCATGCAGGAGGGTTTCTGCCTTGCTAGTATATCTCTAGTAGTTGATAATGTAATTCATGCAGTGTTAAAGTGGAAGTGAAATTCAGAATCCTCTTTTTTAATCCTCTTTTTAAGCACAGTCATTTTTCTACTGATGGTGCTCTTCAGGATCAAGCTTTACTCTTGTACTCATTGCAGTATCCAACCCAAGTTGACTTACCTGAGCTTTGTATTCAGGCCCATATCCAATGAGAGCAACTAACCTAATAGAGGTGATGATAGGAAGTGACTATTCTCGCAGGTTCGTTAGCCATAATTAAGACACACTCAGTGGCAACTTCTATCACTTGATAACTCTCACTATTCATGTTGTGTAGGAATTTATTTCCACACTTTATCCATCTGTTTTTTTTCTCTCAAGATTAATGGGGTGGGTGTGGCTGCAGCAGCAAAGGCCTATAATTTTATAGTTTTCCAAAATCATAATTATAGTTATAATCTAGTTATAGTTATAGTTACAATCTAGTTATAATTATAGTATTTATAGTTTTCTACACAAATACATAAAGAACCAAGCTGAAAAAGGAGGACAATATACTGTTCAACACATCATCATTCTCCTTAGTTTGCTATGCACATCAATAAGTTATTAACACCATACATTTAAATACTGTAGAAGTTAAAAGCCCTGCATTCAAACCAGGATGCAGAAATGACCACTAAATAGGTGAATCACGATGGAACCTACAACGCAGAAATAATTCAAGAATGTGAAGTAAAAAGCAGCACCCATGAGTTTGCTATATTAATTCTATGACTGCTCAGTCCAGTTCTCAGAAAGTATACAGGAATTGTATCTCATTATGAAGTATAGGGGTGTTGCAGGTGTATTAATGTTCAAGGATACTTCTCATATATTATATATTTTGACAAAATTTGTCACATGTGCCAAATATTTGTCCCAGGACTAAATAATCTCAGCATATTTAATTTACTAGCAGAGATACCCATACTCCTTTTCAGGGGGGCTTTCAAGCTGGTTTGGCATCCAGCAACCGGACATAGCTGTCAATATTATTGTTAGATATTTGCATCCTCTTTTTGTGCCCTGAACAATGACACTTCTCTCTGTAAAGTATCTCCATGTCAACAATGGCAGTCATTTTCCAGGGCTAGAAGCAGTTCCTCTAGCAAGCTACTAGCATAACGTAAGCTCTAACATTGTAGCAAATGTTCTTTATCAGTAAAAATCCTCTACACTTTACTCACACCTGTTGTGAAGATCCCTTCCTGTAACTAGCTCTGACCACAGCTCTAACATTTTCTCCCCATCTCTCACACTGACTCTCTGTCTCCCTCATCACCTCATCGAGTCTGTTATAATTATAAAAGAGCTGACTTCTCTTAAAATAATTAAATTGGAAAAAATGCCTTAATATTATCCGAGGCAATCACTGAGTGTACCTCCACATGCCTATTTCCAGTTTACTAACACCACCTAGGCACCATGCATGACAATCATTAGTAATGGTGATGCTCTGGCTATTGTGTGAAACTTGCTTTATCCATGCAGTTTGGAACAAGTTGGTACCATAAGTCAAATATCATCCGATCACTTAGAAATTAACGCTACTCTCCCACAGCTCAAAGTGGCTAGCCAAATGTTCACGAAGAAATGACAGCTCCAGATATCTAAATGAGTAAGAGAAGTTTCCAAATCTATAATAACCATATTCCTTCCAGAAGTTAGATAAGAGGTCAGCATGTTCCAGAGTCAGTATGATTACATTCCATGTGAAGTAGGCATAGCTATAACCTGGAAATCTAGAGAGAGTGGAAACAGCCACTACATTTACACATGCAACATTCGTGGAGGGGCCACCATCTGGCACCAGTAGCCAATACCACTATAACCAGTGAGACTGGCACTGTGAAATGGATAAAACTGTACACTTAAATCTGAATATCATCTTACCAAAATATCACACTGACTCTCATGTTCTTCCATGTCAAGAGCAGTCGCAACAAGCCATACTAAGTCTAATGAATAACAACTAAAATGAGCTTATACCAACATCACATGGAGTGATAGATCCAATGCTAGATCGTGTAAATTTCTCTCAGATGTTTTAGATCACATGTTGTTAGGGACTCGGTACTTGGCTATCTATGTAGACCTAGGACCAGGACAAGCTCATTTGTGCATGGATTACATTGTCTGCATGGTCATGTTTCTCAAAAGCTAATGCTAGCTGAGGAGTTGCTAGAATTGTAGTGCCAGCTCGTGCTTGTGGATTATGACCAAACATGACCAGCCGCACAAGCAACCAACTCCTCCTAAACAGAAATGCAACACTCTCGGTAGAGTCAAGTTTGGTGCGGTTACAGTTCACAGTTAACAAAACAAAAGCAAAGTGGTTTCTGTTGGTGGCCAACACGAAATCCATAGCCCTGTAGTGCTAGAATCTAGTCTGTGAATACCATTGGAGCACTGCAATTATCGTTGTTTTCGGGGGGAGGGTGGGAGAAATTTAATATGATCTTTAGCCATGTGGTGCCGTAATCTATTTTTGTTAACACATTGGAGTATATGCATTATGGATGTTTAGAGAAGGGAGATTCAATAAAGTGAATACCGGCTCATTACCAAAAGTATTTAGAAATGTGCAATAGAATTCTTTGGGAAACATAATATTGAAGGTAGGGAGTAGGAAATTACAAGCAGAGGCTACAGCCTACATATTAGTTTCCTCAGGAATTTTACGGACACTTCTATGTGATCTCGGTATTAAGCCAGTATTCAATCTCCCCTGCCAAAACATCATAATGCCAACAAAGATAATTGACTCTGAGTGGATTAATGTAGGACAGTTAATTAAACATATTTTCTATTTCAGTCCAGATTGATCCTGATGGGGAATTACTGATTATTACACAATAAAACATTTACACAATCAAATGCTGCAAAAAATGGAAAAAAATACATATTTTTTTATACTATATTTTATTTATAACTGCTGCCCACATGTGTTGAGTTGTTAATACACATATATGACTCAAACGATTTACCAAATCAAATAAATTGTATATTCATGAATTATTCAAGTCAACTAGGTCCAGTTTATCTTGCACCACAAATTTTTATCAATGAAAGTTTTGTCTTCAGCCTGGAGAAGAGGACAGCAGATGAGCTCATGTTCAAATCCTGATGGTGCCAAAAAATTTCCAGTTGTCTTCAGTTCTCAGATTATAAAAAAAGGAGCTTCATGATTAATTTGTGAAGGTTTTGTGAAGCTACATCCAAGTAGCAAGTACTCATGCACATGCATATACAAGTCTAATGAATTAGTGTGTACCCCCATGAGCACACTTTATCCACATATCACAACACACATGCCTAGATCCTGGTTTCCTGAAAATGAGCCCCATCACCTTTTCCTGGGAGGAGCCACACAAAAGTCACATGACAACACACCACACCCCAGGCCCTAACCCTACCCTAACCACAGCAATTACAATTAGTTAATTAGCAAGAAGGTTCATAACTAAGACTGATTGCAAGTGTTGGGAGATGATCAAACCTGTTGGGTGCCAGTGGTCGTTCAATCAGTTTTGTGCTGAACAAAATGTAAAAGAGAGCTAGTAAGAAGAACTGGCAGGGCTCAAGTTCAAATCCTGATGGTGCACCCAAAAAATTCCAGTTTTCCACGTTAAAATTAATGATTAATTTTTAAGGTCTTGTGAAATCATACCCAAGCAGGAAAGCATCATGTGCTGTACATACATGCACATATAAGCCTAATGGACGATTAGTAAGACTCCTCCCAAGAGCATACTTGATCCATACACACCCTAAGCTATACACACAACACAGAGGCGAGTTGAGTGGAGCAATCCACCCACAGTGACACCACAAGTCTTGGCTCTATTGACTTCCTGAAAATGAGCCCACACCACCTCCCTGGGTGGAGCCACACAAAAGGTATATCACAACAAGCTGCAATTTAGTTAATTAGAATGAACAAAGTGTAAGAGAGAGCTAGTATATAGGAAGAACTGGCAGGGCTCAAATTCAAATCCTGATGGTGCGCCAAAAATTTTCCAGTTCTCTTGAGTTTTTCTCCTTAAATTAATGATTAATTTGTGAAGATCTTGTGAAACCACACCCATGTAGCAAATTATCATGTGCCTTCCATGGACAATTAGTGAGGGTTCATAATGAAGATTGTGTGCTCTACACAAAAACACATACAAGCTTACTTTAAAACCAAACACACAAACACATTCATACATACACGCGTGCACAAACACACACATATTATTCAAACACATATCGACACACAAACAAAACTGTGTTCACATGGCTGCATTACCATAGATAAATGAAGATTAGCACCTTCTTTTCCATACCCCGATGTGATGGTTTTCAATGGAGCTGTTGATTGATAAGTAGGTGGGCCCTCAAAGGTGTTTTAAAATTCCACTTTAATTTATAACCAAAGATGCATTGTACCTAGTTTGCATTAAATAGATTAAAACAAGTATTACTACTGCAAATAAATTGTAATATATAACTTTGTTACTCTGTTTTGTTAAATCAAACTCTGATTGTCCATGTTGATCCATGTCATCAATTATTAAACATAGATATGAATATGATTAGAATACTTCCACTGTTCAGTATAAAACCAGTTCTGGTACATTACCCCCTCCTTAAAAAAGAACTCATTCAGAGTGACTTATCCACTGTAGCCTCTCGTGGTGGGAGGGGTGGGAGGAAGGGTGATCCAGACTGTGGAAGTGGATCTGATGGAGCAGACATTGCAGATGATCAAGCATTTGATATAGACTTGGTTCACTTATCTGTTCACATCATCTGATGGCGTATAGGGGCCATGCCAAGGTCTCAACTGATTCTTCTGCTTTTGGGTCTCTTAACATGGAAAGCAAGGCAGCACCCAGCTACAATATGATATTTTAGCTGTACTGTTTCCTTGTCGTCTGGTGCGTGCTCGGTTAAGGCATTCCAGTGCAGCTCATTTTACTATCGATAAGGCCATCATGAGGTCTTCATGGTAGACTTCAACTGTGACTGGTTGTGCTGGCAGGAGATTAGTCTCCAGTTACAACTTGCAATCCCATCCAAAGAGGAGAAACAAGGGCTTCTCACCAGTAAAATTATTTGGATTATTCTTATACTCCCATAGCAGGTCTGGTAGATATCTATCCTACTGGGCCCTGTACTTAGCAACTGTTTTATGTAGCATGGTCATATTAAATCGATTGACCATGCCATCACATTATATGCTATGGCATTAAGGTTTGTGTTTCCGAGTTAAGTAAATATGTTTAGCATGAGTTGGAAGAGAAGGTTTGTGTCGGTCAGACAACAGCATACTCTCTTCAAATAGCTTTCTCACAATCACGTCTTACCTCTGGTTTGGAACTGAAAATGCCATCGGTCACTTTCTAAACAAATCATGGAAAACAGTGACATGCTTGTTTCCATTGTCCATGGCAGGGACCTCAACTTTCTTCCATTTGTCTTGACAATGATCAATGTAGTAGAGTATGCCATCAAAGTGAATAGCAAGTCTAAAACAGCCAACTTCTTTGCTTAAATGCTGTCTTTTACCATCTTCTCATTGCTGAGAAATACAATAACTTTGTGTAATTAAGGATCATTGATCTGTTCGGCAGTAGAAACTGTTGTCTTCTCCTGCAAAGATTTAGTGACTACATCTGAAGAACATTTTTTCCACTTCCCCACACAACAGCAAACTGCATCTCTCCTTTGGTTAGAACACACACGAATGCAGTTGAGGAAGGAAAAAAGAATGTACTCTAATTGGATTCATAATGTACAAACTCTACACACAAATAATATAATCTCAAAGTTTGTAGTTTGGCTATTGCTTTTGGCATGCTGATGAGAATGGAGTGCAGCTTTCCGTTTCTTTTGGTGAAAAGATGGTTTGTATGATCAGTTGCAATGAAGTTAGCCTGGAGGGAGAATTTGCTGGTTGTATTAACATCTAGCTGGTGCCTCTGCTTGAGCTATTGCTGTGCTTCAGGTTCTTTCAGACTTCCAAATCATCGACTTTGCTCTAACAAAGTCTGCCAATGTTTCATCACTGCACCCCTTCTCACCACCTTCACGTGAGGTTTCAACAAAATCTATAACCTGGGTACTTGCTACTTATACCCTGCCTAATCCTAGATCACTTAAAATGTGCATGGGTGCTTTCTACGTGGAGGACACTTCCTCCATAATCTATAGTAACTGTTGACATTTAACTTGCTTAATATGAGTCGGCGCAAGAGGGTCAATTACTAATACATATAGTAGATGGCACAATGGCATAGCCATTTCTCAACAACGACGACCCAAAACTGAAACAGGCCTTGTTCCTTGTTTTAATTTTCCTTCAAGTGCTCTGAGTTCAACGCTAAATCTAAATATGGCTCTTTGTTGATGCACTTGTCTTCTAGTAGCTAGTATATCGGATTCAACTATTAGCAGCTTCAGGGTGTCCCAGTGCTGCCATGTACAATCCAAGGATGTTCAAGGTTGTTGCTCATCTAATTCTAGCCCTAGCACCTGGCCATTAGCTTAACCCTAGCCAAACCCATAGCCTGGCATAATTGCCCCTAGCCATAACACTAGCCCTAGCCACATTTCTAGCCCTGGCATAACCCTAGCCCTAACTATAGTCCTAGCCTTGGTATAACTCTAGCACAAGTCATAGCCTTTGTCCTGGTATATTCCTAGCCCTAACCATAACCGTAGACCTGGCATCATAATTATTAGTCCTAGCTCTAGCCAGCCCTCAACCAGTCCTAACATGCAGGACACGTGTTCTGAAGTGTAGCCACTCTAACTTTACATATGCATGTACATTTATAGGTAAGGTAGATGGTGTAGTCTTCAGCTGTAAGTCTCAAAAGCTCTGTTAACTGGGTACACTTTCAACATCCACCAGAATAGGGAGGCGTATTTTGGCCCCCGAAACCCCCCCCCCCAAACACACAGACACACACATAAACACCAACCACCGTTTTCTAATTTGTTTTCTTTCCTGTCAGCCATATTTTATCTAGAATCTTCCTGTATAAGGAACTGCACCACTACTTGATAACACACCATTCAGTATCACCTGCTATAGGTGCTCAACACCTAGAGATTACAGACCAGCAGACAGTGTCCTCCTGCTTGAGGTTATGCACACACTTTTGTTCGATTCAGATGAAGTAGCAACACAAAATGTGAAGTTCAAGATATGTAAAAAGGTCAAAGTCAAGATACACATAAAAAGTTCAAGGTCAAACAAGGTACATATATAAAGGTCAAGGTATTATAAAAAGGCCAAAGTAGATACAAAAGGTCAAGTAATAATAAGCCATCCCATAAAAAGTAAAGGAGTGGAAAATTGAAGGTTTCAACTATAGTACAGGTACAGTATGCACATGCACAAACTTTTTACTAAACATTCATGGGGTTAGCCACGATAAAAGAAGCCCTACAGTTATTTAATTAGTAGGTAAGCAGCCCTATTTTATGGGACTGTCATCATATCGAGTAGTACCAACATAATAAGTACAATATTCGTTATCTCTCAGGTCAAAGTGTATTATGAGATCAAGCTCTTCACAAGTATAATAGTAAATTGCACAACAGGAAGAGTCAGGGTTGATGTATAGATGATAATTAACCCCTTCATTAACTTGAAGATTAATGTTAACTTTTTAGTTAGTGACACGTAGAACTCTAAAAAAAGAGAGAAAACAAACAAACAAACAGACAAACAAAAAAGTACAAACAAGAAATAAGTATAAAAAAATTTATATTGGCTTGACTGATGAAAAAAGAAAGGAAACGAGTGTACCCATGTATAGTCCAATCCGTTAGAGGACCCTTTCTACTCTAAATCATATCCACCCTGTTTTTATATTCTAATCATATGAAGATTCAGTGAATGGATGGCACTTGAGGCATACATTGACAGGCTAGGTAAAGCTTGACACAGACTTGGGGGAAGTGGAGCAGCTTGGCACAGACTTGTGGGACTAAAGCAGCTTGACACTAATTCAGTGGAGCTGGAGAGCAGCTGGACACAGACTTTGAGAACCACAAGCACCACCTAATTACATTATCCTAGCCAACATCACTGTAGCAATGATCCCACTCTTGAAACATCCAAGAACGATGTACTTGAAGTAAAACCCAAGAATAATATTTCTTGATAGTATTTTATGACGTTGTTTTGGGAAAGGAATATAAACAAATGATGATATCACAGCAGCGTGTAAGAGATCCCAAACCCAAGCAGCAAGTATCATCTAACAGGGGAAAACCCCTATACCATAATATGTGTATTACCATTACTCAAAGATTACTATAGTGCCGGATGACATTTTTGAAGCTCAGACAATACACATAATATGACACCAAGTCACATTACACACTAAATAACCATTTGGGAATGCTCCCTATAAGTATTGCTATCAATGTGAAGTCAGTGTGGATGGTTATGTGCACAAACGTTTCCAGTATGAAGTTTGATTAACAGAAAAATAATTAAAGGTTAACTAGATTAGAAGCAAAGATTTTCTTACACAATTATATTAAGGAGCATTTTATCCGCAAATTACTCAAATAAATGGGAACGAGAGCATTCTGAAAACAATGAGGAAATCACAAATGTAATTTTATTTTTCCTCCGCTCAGGCACCATACTTCCCCCCCCCCCCCCCCCCCACACACACAAATTACAATGATTACTTATAATGTTCCAAAGTATCTCTTTCTACATTTAGTGTTATAAAATCTTGGGAAATTTCTTGTAAGTTAAGTCTATCTGTGAGATCCTTGTGTTTACAAGCAGCTAATGCATGCATTGACAGGCCACAAGATCAATGGGGGGCAATGCCCCCCTAATGTTCTACTTAGGGGGGGGGGGGGGGGGGGTGGTCGCCCCTGTGCCTCCCCTATGGACCCTCCCCTGGTGATGGCTATTATGGGAAACTTAGTTTCTCCAGGCAGCTTGGAACCAGTTGGTACAATAACTCAAATATCATCCCGTCATTTAGAAATTAACAACGCTACTCAAGTGTTTGTAGCCAAATGCTCTAGAACAACTGAGAGCTCCTGGGATCTATTTGAGTAAGGGTGGTCTCCAAATCGATAATATCCTAGTTACTTTGCCTCTCCCTTTCTTTCCACTTCCGCTTTCCTACTAACTCCTCCTCCCTCCTGCCACTCCCTCCTCTTCCAGCTCCCTCCTCCTCATCCTCCTTCTTCTTCCTCCTCCTTCCTAGAACTTCCTTGTTCTTCCTCACCCCTCCACCTCCACACCATCCTCTTCCTCATCCCTGTTCATCCCAACTACCACCAACTCATCCTCAGTCAGCTTTACTCCCATCTTCAGTACCTCTACTATATATCGGATGTGCTAGTTCCAGCATTAGTTTCCCCATGCTATTCTGATGTTCCAGCATTAGTTTGCCCAGTGCATGGTGGCCAAGCCACGAGATAAGCTTTAATGTAGACTCTCAGTCAGCACCCAGCTCTTGGCTCATGTGGACTAACTCATGAAGTTAAAGGGTTAATATAATATGTTAACAATACACTTTTCAGATCGCTAAATGGTTTATATCAGAGTTATAACATGACTCACTCAGACAGGAAAAGTATTACTATCTGTATTCCTGAAGGTAACACTTTGTTTACATTAATCCTCAATGAAAATAAAGGGGTATTATCCATGTATATATTAACCATGACAATACCTGTTGTCTTGTGTGTTGGTACTTGTCAATATCACCCCAGTACCATAAAAATGAATTCTCCTTAACTACGACTTAAAACCAGAAAGGTTTATTTTATCGTGGCTAGTTCCGTCAACTATTAGATTGTCATGTGCACTCAGGACCTCTAATTTTTTTTAAATTATACCCTATCTTTCTAAGGGTGTGATGAGTATTACTTGACCTTTTTCTATCAACCATGACCTTTTTATATTATCCTGACCTTTATATATTTACATATGTATCTGTCTGCATAGAGCTATTGTCAACCTACTTTAACCTGCCTCAACCCAGAGTGATGTTGGTCAAGTTTGTCTCCACACAGCAACTTGCTTCAATTTGCCTCAATCCAGTATGATTCATAGAGCTATGGTCAACCTACTTCAACCTGCCTCTAATAAATCATAAAGCAAGTGTTTATGCACTATTGCTCTGTTGTGCATGTTACAACACCCAATCATTTGTTATGTTAGATTTGCCAGAATATAGGAAGATATAACTCAACCTACTTCACACTCATGCTGACTCTGCAATGTGCTGAAACCTTATCTCACTTCTGGACTTGAAGAGTATCTAAGGTATTATGCATTGGGAGACTTCCCAGACCAAAACGGGTAATTCCTGAAGCTGTCAAATTTTCTAGGGCAATTGATATTAGAACTATGTCATTAATTTACAATCACTTTGAACTGTGTGAGAGTAGCGGATATTAATTTCTAATTTATATGAGTTATGGCATCAACCTGCTCCATGTGAGAACTTTCACACTATAGCCGACCATTACCAATGATTTGTCATGCTTGGAAGGGAAGGAGATAACACCTGCAATTTCCTTGCTATTTTGCAATAGGTCTCATTTCATTTCACTTTCACTTTCGTGAGTAATTTGCACAGGAACTACTCCCTTAATACAACCGTGTGAAGAAGATCTTTTCCTGCTAACCTATAATTGTTGCTCATTCTGATGACCATTTTCAGGCAGAAGAAGTTCATCACACGGTACACATTCATGCACATACCAACATGGAATGAACTCATACTGACCTTAGTGAGCTTTAGCTCAATCTTATTTCTATTGCTCTCAGCTTTAAAGATATCATTTGACACTTGTAATCTTTGAGAAATGCTAATATGCAGATGGTGTAGGGTTGTTCCCACTGTGACATGATCCTTGCTACATGGCTTAGATCTCTTACATGCCACTGTAATACCTTTGTTTGCTTTCCTAACAAAATGTCATACAAGACCACCTTTCAAACTCTCTTCAAGTTTGTTATTACTAGTGCACACAGTTCTTTTGTTAAGTTATCCAGTGTATGTGTGTGTGTCTGTGTGTGAGAGAGTGTGAGGGCGAGAGTGTTTGTGTGTGTTTGTGTTGTATGGGTTTGTTCTTGCTTCTATGCATGTGTGGGTATGAGTTGTTTGTATGAGTTGTGTGAGTGAGTGCATATGTGTGAAAATTTAGTTAAGTTATCCTATATATGGGTGTGTGTGTGCATGTTGGTGCATGTGAGTGGTGTGTCTGTAAGTGTGTTTGTGTTTGATTGGTGTGTGTGTGTGTATGTGTCTGTGGTATGTTTTTTGTTTGCGGGTACAAGTGAGGGTATGAGTTATTTGTAGGAGTTATGTGAGTGTGTGTGCATATGTGTGTAAGTTATATGTGTGTAACTGGATGTGCATGTGTGTGAGAGTTATATATGTGTGGTGCATGGTATATATTTGTCACATCTTACATAAATAGACGTACCCAACATAAATTATATTATATATGCACTATATATACACACAGACAGTGTGTATTATAGTTTTATATAATGGTGTATTTGACAATGCTTATGTGGCCTATTTATTTATTTGTGCTCTCTTCCCATCAGCCCAGCCACCATCTAGCTGGAGGTGATGATTGGTGATGTCTTGAAGACAGCTTTCCATTTCTATGGCATGTGTGGCTAACTTTCCATACCAAATCTCTTGTCCATCTATCTTCAAGGTTGTTTGCACCAACCTTTCTTTAAGTACTTACTCTCAAACATGTGCAGTGATAATGGGTGATGAGGGTAGGCACATCCATTGGCAGTGTGTGTGACAGATAGGAAGGTAAGCACATGCAATGGTTGTGTGTGTGGTAGGGAAGGTTGTGAGCATGTGCAGGGGACATTGGTCAAGTTTATGTCCCCACAGGGCTCCTTGCAAGCTACTTCAATGTGCCTCAATCTGGTATGATTTTGGTTCAGTGCGTGTTCTCAAAGAGCTAATGTCAACCTACTTCAACTTGCCTCTTTACGTCGCTGCAGAGAATATGTGTCAAATCATGGTGACTTTTTTGGTCATGCTTCTTGATAATCTGCCATGCAGAGTAATCAATTAGTTAACATTTGTATAAAGTAATAACTCATTAAGCAAATGTTTACACTATTTTTATGTTGTGCATGTGACAACAACCATTCATTTGTTATGCTTGATTTGCAAAGAGCATTAACCTTGGATTGAAACAGTTCAAGATAGAACACTGAGACAGGCATGCTATTCACAATCCAAGGATGTTTAAGGTTTAAAAAAATCTAATTCTAGCCATAATGTCTGGCCATTAGCTTAGTCCTAGCCAACACCCTAGCCTGGCATAATCTTAGCCCTTGCCCCTAGCCATAACCCTAGCCCTAGCCACATCCCTCTATCATAACCTTAGCCCTAGCCATAAACCTAGCTCTGGCATAACCCTAGATCATGCCATAAACTTTGCCCTTATATATTCCTAGCCCTAGCCTCCTACAATCATATAGACCTGGCTTAGACCTGGCATCTTCTTAGTCTTAGCTCTAGCACTGTGAGCATGTGCAGGGTATGAGCCTTCACACAGCCCTAACATGCAGGACAAAATATGTGTTCTGAACTGTAGCCGCTCTAACTTCACATATGCATGTACATAACAGATAAATGTTGTATTCTTGAGCTGTAAATCAAAAATCTCTCTTAACTGGCTACACTGTCAAACATCCACCAGAATCTGGTGGGGCATTCCTCCCCAGCCTCTACCCTTTTCTAATATACTTCCTTTCTTGTCAGCCATAACTTTATCTAGTGTTGTACTGCAACAGCCACCACATATACACATGTAACATTCGTGAGGGGCCACCATCTGGCACCAGTAGCCAGTACCACTATAACCAGTGACTGGCACTGTGAAATGGATAACTGTACACTTAAACCTGAATATCATCTTACCAAAATATCACACTGACTGTCTTGTTCTTCCGTGTCAAGAGCAGTCGCAACAAGCCATACTAATTCTAACGACTAACAACTAAAATGGGCTTAAATTACCAACATCACATGGAGTGATAGATCCAATTCTAGATCGTGTAAATTTCTCTCAGATGTTTCAGATCACATGTTGTTAGGTACTGGGTACTTGGCTATCTATGTAGACCTAGGACCAAGACAAGCTCATTTGTGCATGGATTACATTGTTTGCATGGTCATGTTTCTCAAAAGCTAATGCTGGCTGAGGAGTTGCTAGAATTGTAGTGCCAGCTTGTGCATGTGAACTATGACCAAGTATCACCAACCAGTGCACAAGCAACTAACTCCTCCTAAACAGAAATGTAACACCCTCAGTATAGTCTAGTTTGGTGGGGTTACAGTTCACAGTTAACAAAAGTGGTTTCTGTTGGTGGCCTACACCAAACCCATAGCCTTGCAGTGATATAATCTAGTCCATGAATACCATTGGAGCACTGCCATTATCGTTGTTTTCGGAGGGAGGGTGGGAGAAATTTAATATAGTCCTTAGCCAAGTGGTGGTGGAATCTATTTTGTTAATGCAATTGGCATTATGGATATTTAGAGAGGGGAGATTCAATAAGGTCAATACCGGCTCAATACCAAAAGTATTTAGAAATGTGCATAGAATTATTTGGGAAAGAATTAAAGGTAGGAAATAGGAAATTACAAGCAGAGGCTACAGCACACATATTAGTTTCCTCAGGAATAGTACGGACACTTCTATGTGATCTCGGTATTAAGCCAGTATTCAATCTCCCCTCCCAAAACATCATAATGCCAACAAAGATAATTGACTCTGAGTGGATTAAAGTAGGACTGCTAAATGAACATATTTTCTATTACAGTCCATATTAATCCTGATGGGGAATTACTGATCATTACACAATACACAAGCGCAAAAAAATTAATCATAATTTTTTTACTTTATTTTATTTTTAACTGTTGCCCACATCTGTTGAGTTGTTAATACACATATATGACTTGAACCATTTACCAAATAATATATTCAAGAATTATTCAAGTCAACTAGGTCCAGTTTATCTTGCACCACAAATATTTTTATCAATTCTTCAGCCTGTGATAGCTGGTGACCACCTGGAACCATAGCTTGGAAGCAAAGTTAAAGTTCACATAGTCTGCCTACTCTTTATATAGTAGAGCTCTTCCTAAGAGGGCTATATTTATAATGAGGAGAAACATATCCAGCCCCTGCTTGTCAGCATTAAACAGCTTATGCTATGCTCTTCAAACTTTGAAGACACAAAAAGTCCTATCTAGGAATTTCTTTGACTAAAAGGTAGAGAAGTTAGCTACAGCTAAAGTCAGGGAACCTCGTGTTGTGTTAGTATGTGTGATATATTAGTGTATGAGGTGGTATGTGTGGTGCTTTAGTGAGCCTTGTGTGTTAATGTTTGTGGTATATTGGAGTGTGTACGGTGATGTTTGTTGTGTTAGTTTATGTGGCGTGTTAGTGTATATGTGTGGTGTGTAAGTGAATATATATGGTGTGTCAGAGTTTGGTGTGATAGGATATGCAGTGGTGTGTTTGCTATATGTGTGTGTGTGTATGTGTGGGGTTGTGTGAGTGTGTGTGTGTAGTGTGTTAGTTTATATGTGAGAAAATATGTGTGTTTGTAGTTTATTTGTTATTTATCTTTGTGCATGTATATATATGGGTGTGTGTGTGTGTTGTGGTGTATTAGTGTGTGAAGTAGTGTGTCAGTGTGTGGTGTTGTGTCGCATATTAATGTTTATCTGGTGGTCCATATGTTGATGTGTGTGTGGTGTCTTAATGTGCATGTATGTGTGTGGATGCGCTTTTGTTTATGAGGGTGTTGTACATTAGAGTGTGGGGTAGTGTGTTAGTGATGATAGTGTGTATATGTGTGTTAGTGTTTGTGTACTATGTTAATATGTGGTATGTTGATATACGTGTGGTGATGTGTGTCTATGGTGTGTTAGGTTTGTGTAGTTTGTTAATATGTGGTATGTTAATATCAGTGGGGTTCAATTAAATTTGATGTGACAAGTTAACTAATTAATTCAAATAAATTTGCAATGACAGTTTAACTAAACAATTCAACTAAAATTGACATGACAAGTCAACTAAAATGAACTAATTTTGAATTAAATAAAGACACCATAAGATTGGCTTTTTTAAGGTAAGTCTGTTCATTTCATTTTCTTGTTCGTTTTTCCCACTTCCTTGGAAGTGGGCTTTGAAAACTCTATTTGAGGGCTTTGAAAACTCTATTTGAGGACTTTTTCAGTTTCTCCGAACCTTATGTTCGGGTTTTGTGGTCACTGGTTTGACAAACACCAACACACACACATTGTTACTGCTATTTACTTGTTAGCATTATTAATACTATTAAAGTCCATTCTGCGTTCACTTTTCACTTAGAAATATCTTATATCTTTCTAATTATCCAATATTTCGATGACCAGTGTGACGCTCATGTGTTGACCATAAATAGAAAGTGCTTCAACAAAAAGTTGGTTGCACGTGCCATTAGCACAGTAGATGTATTATATCGCAGCGATCGACTTCCGGGTGACAAGTGAACGCGAATGGACTTTAGTCATTAGATTTTACATAAGATTTTTTAAATCATTATTGTTGCCTTTTCATTGAAGGAAGAAGGAAGGAGGCATTGACTTCACTTATGTTTTACATAATTATAATATATACACACACATAATGATATATTTTTAATATTGTGACTCAATTCATTTACCGTATTTTAACCCACTAACACAAAGAATGTGATATCAATGAGATGGTATATACAGAACCACAGAGTGAAAATGATCGTCATATTATTTTCTGAAAGCCCCATTTATCTTCAATAACACAAGCAGTTCGAACAAGTCGTCGGTCAACCCAGACCTTCTAGCTGTCAAAACAAGGATTGCTTTAGAAAAAAGCCTCTCGGAGGGCGCCGAAGATGCGGGAGCACATTTATAGGCACGAAAAAGTGTGAGAATGGATGGATACTCAAACAGGATGTCTTTGCTTGTCCGTGGGTCCAGCAAAAAACATTGCAGCTCTGAGCCCTTGGAGTTGCGCTTAGTGTCAAAAAAATCGTCGGAGTCCGAACTTTCTGCCGATTCCTTCATGCTGCAGCTCCCGTTCCAACCGCTGGATGATACGCAACCTCTCGTCATCTTTGCACCAAGTCATGGACTTGAATTGCGGATACAATGCAGCTGCCACCAGAAAACCTCCAGTATCTTCCCATTTCCTGAAGCAGTCTTTAACTCGAGAAACTATAAAGTCTCTCAAGCAGTCGCCCGTCACGGTATTTATGTTCCTCAGCTTTTTCTGCAGCATGCGAAAAGTGGGTAGTACACATCCTGCTCCAACCGAATCCCCTTGCAAAACATCTAATGCACCTGCAACGGGTGACATCACGCAGATGTAGTCTTGTAGAAACCACCACTGACCAAGCGTGAACACGGGCAACTCCAGCTCTGTCATCAGCTTGTTGATCTTGTTTGTCCACTTTTCAAAATTGACTTCAAGGCATCATAAGACGAGTTCCACCTAGTGATGTTACACATAACCAACCGATATCCTAAAGTTTTGTGCATGCGGTCACATGCATTGGGGCTATGGCTGAGCAAATTCCAGAGCACGGTAGTCCTGGAATCCATTTCCCTGTTGAACATTGCCTGCTCCTTGTTGTTGGCGCCTCGCTCGGCATTTCGAAGATCCCGAATCTACTTCTCCATATCCGCTGCTGCAATCAAGTTCAGAGTGTGCGAGGCACATCTGTGATGAGATGGAAGCATGTCGATTTTATCGGCTATGATGGAGTCTTCCAGTATCTCTCCGACGTCAATCGCCATAAGATCGTCAGCTCTCTGTTCTTCAAACTTCTTTTGACCCGCCTCAACGATGCCTTCCTCAGCGCTCTTCACAACATTCGTGCCGTTATCCATCACGACATATGACACGGAAGTTTCAATCCCAAAGAGTGCATGGATGTCCAGCACCATCGCAGCTATTGTATCGTAGGTATGAGGAGCCGGAAATCGCTTGCATGCCAAAGCATGGGATTCGAAGTGCAGTGTTTCAGGGTTGATCCAATGAATAGTCATGCCCAAATAGCTTCTGTTTCTGGTGCTCCAGATGTCAAAAGTAGTGGGAAATGGCTGGGACGTACCATTGTTGTTGTGCATAACCACAGTGCTAAACTCTTCCTTCATATGAATGTTCACCTTTTCAATTCAGCCAATTTTCCATGAGATACAGTCCATTCTGTGGGTTCACTTTTCCTGCTAAATGAATAAGGGGGGACTTTTATTAGAAACTGACTGACAGCGACTGACAGCAATATAAATGGCAAGTCTTGATGAAGGCTGAACATTTGTAAAAATAAAACCTCTGTACTATTGCCAGTGTCAGGCTGTCAGCCAGCTGTTGATGGCAACACTGCTTTGCCTATAGGCTATAAATACCATTGGAAAGCACAGAGAACGAGCTACATTTTGAGATCAAAACCATTCAAAATGGATGAAGCATTAAATTGGTGACCACAAATATGGTCTATGCCGACCCTTAATTCAATTTTAATTCAACTTTGAATTAATGGACCTCAAAAACCAGTATAAATAAATAAAATAACTGTGACAAACTAACTAAACCAGTTGAATTAAATATACCCAAATGACAGTCTAACTAATTCAACTTTGAATTAATTGAACCCCACTGGAACTTAATATATATGTGTGGTGATGTGTTTGTGTGCTTGTGTGCTTGTTTGCGGTTGTGAGGGCCATGTCTGCCCATGTGGTTTGTGTATGTGGTGGTGCATGTGTGCACGTGTATGTGCATGCCATGTGTTTACCAGTTATATGGTAGTGTGTGTCTACATCTGTGGTGTTTTTGTGCGTGTCAAAGAGGAGAAGGGGGAGGGAGTTACACATAATATAGTACATAGATTTTTTGGTATAGGAGCCGCTAATGGTAAGATTAGATGAAGCTCTTGAGAGCTGGATTCATATTGTTGTTGATCTCTGCTCCTATTACACTATTCCAGGCAACAGATCTCAATAGGCATAATGCAATCTTATGTAGATGTACCATGGAATGACGACCATCAGCCTGCTATAAACTAAATTTGGCTTTTAATGAGCTCGAAACAGACAGCTAATGAGGCGATCACTCGCTGACATGTTTTGGCCTATCTCTGTATACACATCCAAGGCATGCTGACCAATACATCAGTCCAATCTAAGTATCTGGCTGCTGTAAAATTCAGTGCAGAATGTCACTATTCCATATGTGTCATAGTTAGTTCTGGTGGATGAACTTTGTTAGCACACACACGAATTACTACTAGTTATGTATATTTGTACATATGCATGTATGTGTATTTATGTCAATGTGTATATATGTATCTCTATCTGTATACCTGTGTGTATGTATGTCTGTGTATGACAAGTATAAGTTCAGGAAAAACCAATTGCACCAACTTGCCCCCAAACTTGCAAAGATAAAGGTTGTGCAAGATGAAACTCTAGGAACAAATCTATACAATAGCAAGTAAACTATAGTTAGCACTATTATGAGCAACACCGCATGAAACTCAGTGTTTAGCAGTTCTGGGTCTAACTAGTTGGTCTACACAGCCCTTAGCATGTAGGTATTGTAGCATCTGGCGTTAGCATCCCTACACCTTGCTAGCTAACCAAGGATTTAAAGTGGAGCAGCCCTGCACCTTACTAGCAGGGGAAGTAGTGTTTGGCAGACCAGCCTCGAGCATCTAGCAAGTGTAGGACTTGGTGTGTAGCAACCCAGTGTCTTTCTAGTGTATGATTTGATGTTTACGAACGCTGCAACTGGCTAATGTTGGACTATATGTGGAGCAGGCATGCACTTAGCTAACATAGGAATTAGTGTGGAACAGCCATGCATCTAGCTAGCATGGGCCTTGATGTGGAACAGTCGTACATCTAGCTAATGTAGGGCATAATTATTTTGTGGCAGTTCTGCATCTCTCTAGCATTGGTCTTACTGTGGTCAAGCCTTGCGTCTAGCAGTTCAGGGACTAGAGGAATAAATGCTCTAGTGCGATGCTTAGTGTCCAAACTCTAGCCCAAAGTAGCTATTATCACAAAATTTGAAGGTCAAGATATATAAAAAAAGATCAAGATTAGTACAATAATGTCAAGGACGTATAAAAAAGGTCTAAATATAAAAAGGTCAAGAGAAAAGGAGGAAAAAATTGAACATTTGAACAGCAGTACAGGTACAGTATGTACATGCACAAACTAACTAAAGGCTCACTGGTTTAGCCACGATAAAAGAAACCCTACAGATTGAGTCCATTTTGAAGCATATTGAAAAGCACCAACAGACAATTACAATATTCATTATCTCACAGGTCAAAGTATGTTAATGGACCTAGTAAAACAGTAAGTTCCACAACAGGAAGAGTTAGGGTGACTATATACATGGTAATTAACACTTTACTTAAGTTGAGGATTGATGTTAACTGTTTTGTATGTCACATGTAGAACTATTAAAAAAAGAAATCACGAACTACCTAACAGACAAACCAAAAATGTACAAACAGTTTAGTTTAGTCAGAAAACAAGAGGATCCTCATATATACCCCAATCAGTGGGAAGACCTTTTCTACTTGAAATCATATACATCCTGTTTTTATAAATAGGTAGTGTCCTCCAAATGCTTGTGCATACACGCCGCTAATGGACATGCTCACAATCCTACCCACCACACACCA
Organism: Cladorhizidae sp. MBARI D1340-BT2; assembly: GCA_028752905.1. Lineage (NCBI taxonomy): Eukaryota > Metazoa > Porifera > Demospongiae > Poecilosclerida > Cladorhizidae > Cladorhizidae sp. MBARI D1340-BT2. Next base: position 9,597,188 of record JAQNBH010000011.1, read on the forward strand.
CCACTGCCCATGCTTACCAACCATTCCCACCAACAGCGCATGTGTTTTAGACTATACCTAAAGCAACGTTGATGCAAAATATTTTAAGCTATATAATTAAATAGAGAAGGGATTTGGCTAACCACAGACACATCAAAGTGAGGGAGAGCAGTCATCAAGACAGCGCCAAACATTACCTCAGACTTGTCGGCAGCCAGGGTGGTGGGAAAAGAGCTCATATAAATAAATAGGTCACATAAGCATTGTCAAAGATATAATAGACACTGTGAGTGTATATATATATATAGCTATGGTGCATATATATTTTGCTTCTATTCAGTGTACTCCTATGTACTTTGACAAATATCTACATACACACACTTACACCATGACACATATCACTCAACACAAAACTAACACACATACTCACACAAACACACACATAAAACACACAAAACACACATCTTTGCGCACACACACAATTACACACACATAGTCACACAAACACACACAAACAAACCATTCCACACACACACACTCACATGCACACACACAAACACACACACAGTAGTGCACACACACACAGACTAACTGCACACTCCCACCCACGTGTTTCCACGACTAATTATGCATAAGAACTGTGTGCATTAATAGAGAGCTGCACACACACACTCACATGCACACAAACACACACACACAGTACCGCACACATACAAAGACTAACTGCACACTCCCACCCACATGTTTCCATGACTAATTATGCACAAGGACTGTGTGCATTAATAGTCTTGAAGATAGAGTGAATGTTTGGTTCTGCTGCCACAGGCATATTAAAGCATGCTCAAGCTGGGGGAACTAGAGCAGCTTGAAACAGATTTGTGGAGAGAACCAGACTTGGTTGTACTAGAGATACTGGTTGAGAGTTGTAGCAAACACCAGCCAGAACTTGACAAGAACCACCTATTAAACTATTCTAGCCAACATAACCATAGCAACAATCCCACTGCTGAAACATCCAAGAACCATACAAATTCCTTGTAGCTACATGAGGTAATTCCCAAGAATAAGATTTCCAGATGGTCTTGTATGACGTTGTGTTGGGAAAGCAATACAAACAAACGATGATAGCAGTGGGCATGAAAGGGATCCCAAACCAGCAGCAAGCATCACCTTACACGGAAAAAACCCAATATCATTATGCGTATTACCATTACTCAATGTTTACAAGTACCAGGTGACATTTTTGAAGCCCAGAGGAATAAGCGATAATATGTGATCAATTCATATTATGCAAGAAAAAACATTTGGGAATGCTCTCTATGGGTATCACCCAACATGCTATTAATCTTAGGTCAATATGTGTGGTAGTGTACATGAATATATCCAGTATGAAGTTTTGCTACTGTAAAAATAATTAATGCACAAATTACTCACTGAAATGGTAACGAGAGCATTAAAAAAAACAATCTGAAAATCACAGATGTATTTCACTCAGGCACCATTCATGACAATCCATTAGTAATGGTTATGCTGGCTATTGTGTGAAGCTTACTTTATATGGCAGCTTGGAACCATTTGGTGCTTAACTCAAATATCTCCCCATCACTTAGACAAATGCTCTAGAACAGCTGAAATTTGGGTAAGGAAAGTCTCCTAATCTATAATATCCGAGTTACTATTCAAGTCCAGAATTCAGCATTTTGCAGAGTCAGAACGAGCACAAACCTTGTGAAGTAGGAATAGCTATAACTGGAAATCTAGGGTTCATGTGTGCCCCTTACTTAATAATGTCAACATGGTTTGAGTGGACTAGCATTCTTTGTATTGGCTTGGCACCTACATTAAAATTGTGCATACCATAAAACAGCAATATTTCTCTCAACCTTTCTGTGTGTCATTGTCATAATTAAGCACTCACAGAGAAGAATAAGGAAAGAATGGTTCTGGGGGCAGTGTAAAGACAAGGAGAAAAAAGGCAGGATTTTGGGCACATGGCCATGCCCTCTAGCCATACTATAGCTACCCATGAAGGTAACATGAGAGAATAACTGTTAGATTAGCATCGGACTTACCCCAAAAACATAGGGTCATGATGGATCCTGATGTTTCTGGAACTGATAGGTTCCACTGTTTAAATTGTTCTATGATGCTGGAGTTGATGAGAGAGTGGTCTACTACAGAGTCTAGAAGGAATCGGACAAGTTTGCCGAAGATGCTGCCTACCAGGAACAGCTTGGGCATGAAGGTAGGTGCTGGGGAGGTGTTTTCCGGAGATGGCAAGCACATTCCTGTCAGCACACACAGCTCTGAGGTGGCCCCATTTCTGACAGTTATAGCCCTGCCTATAGCCTTTGTTGTTGAACAAGGCCGTATTTTGTATTTTTATCTGCTATGGGACAACAGCAGGATTTGCTGCTTCAGCTGCCACTGGCTCTGTCCATAAGATATGGCATGTTTCAGTTGGCTGATGCTGAGGAGGGTCTTGTTCCATCTCTAATATTGTCGGCCATTCCAGTTCGAGGTGATTGTCATAGAAGCTGGATTGGGTATGGGCTTGTGACCGTGTCACCATTCCGGAGTCAAATTTCTTGTCCATCTTTGTGTTAATTGTATCCAGGTACAGAACCCATTCTCTAGTGGATCATTGATACTTTCTGAGAGGGCTGAGAAAAACAAAGTTAGACATAGCAAGATGCCAGTTGAGGGTGTTCAAGATCGAGAATCTGCTGCTAAGTCTGTAGGTCTTAAGGTAGTAAGTGCTTGTCCTTGCGCCGTTCGCAAGGGAGAAGGCATTGTGTACAAAGTCTGTTTGGTGAAGAAGTAGTCTTATCTGAGGTGTGGGCAAGTCTGCTTCGAAGGCTGAATTTGTCTTGGTCGCTGTCACCAGATATTAGGCACTCGTCATTAGGCAAGCATCAACACGTCTATCCTGGACTGGTTGATACAGCCTTGTTGTAAGGCTGTCTTCTCAATAGGAATATAGGTTATTATATTTCAAAGGACTTACAGATTGAGAGTGTTTGATGTCTCAGAGCAGTCTAACTAGTCTGGCTATTTCAGAGCATACATACATTGAAATGTCTGTGACAATGATGTAACCTCAGACCAATCAGGTGTTTTACACACAGAGAGTCAGGAGGTTTGCCACCATGTTGCATCATACATAACATGAGAGCAAATACAATCATCAACCATTTCTGTCCTTGTCATTTTTCTCTATATAGCAGAGGTTATGTTTTATGCCTATTTTGTAACATTAATGCAGTCTAATGGAAATATTCAGCTAAAATATTCTGGGGTTATATCATGTTCAAAAAGTGTAGGGTATTTAAGCTCCCAGTTCTATCCTGGTTCAGTTAGTTGACAAGAGCTCTTGCAATGTCTGACAGACTGATAATGAAGTAACCACACCTGTCTAAACTACACGAAAATGGCCCGAGCATAGCATGGCAAGAGGGCATGGACTATGAGCTGCCAATATTCTCACTCTCCCTATCCCTCCTGAACACACCCTGCCTTGTTTCTCTGGGTGTCTGCCAATGACGACAAAGAAGTAAATAGGGTGAGAGAAATTAGTTATGATTTTTTTTTGTCTTGCACCATTTCTAAAAAGATGCCAAGCCAATACAGTGAGTGGTAATGTACTCCCTGATGTTTTGGTCCATGAACCATGTGGAAATATAAGGGACATGCCTTCATCTCCCACTAGATTTCCAGTCATATGAAGTTCTAGCGCCACCCACTAAATGGTTTGTGCTCGTGCTGACTTTACAATGTTTTGAACCCTCACCTAACTTCTGGACTTGAAGAGTATCTAATATATTAAATATCGGGGAAGAGCATTTTGTATAAGAATTAAGGTTCTAAATTCATTCTCTTTGAGCTGTGGGTGTTAATTTATAAGTTACAGCAAAATATTTCTGAGTTACGGCAGCAACTGGCTTCAATCTGCCTGGTTAAGGAAGTTTCACATTATAGCCGCATCACCTGACCATTACCAATGAATTGTCATACATGGTGATTAAGATCACATCTTTGATTTCCTTGTTGTTTTGAACTGCTCTCATTTCATTTCCCTTTCACTTTTGTGAGTAATTTGAAAGGGAATTTCTCCGTAACACAATTGTGTGAAGAAAATCTTGTCCTGCTAATTGATTGTAATTAGCTAATCTCTCAATTGTTGCTCATTCTGGTGACCTTCTTCAGGTAGCTTCGTCATATGGTACACATACACACAGTGTAACACACATTGATTGCATATTACAAGTATGTCAGGACACCTTTGAGCTTTCCCCCAATGTTGTTTTATTGATCTGAGCTTGAAAGATATCATTTGGGACATGCAATCTGTGACTATGCAGATGGAAGTAATCTTGTATGTGTGTGTGCATGTGTATGTGTGTATGTGTGGTGGTGTTTGGGGGGTTGGGAGGTGTGTGTTTGTGGTACAGTGTGTGTGAAGCATGTGTGGAGTGTTTGTGAGTGATATTTTATGTGAGTGTTTGTGTGTGTGATATGAATTTGTTTTTGCATGAGAGGTTTGTACGAGTTGTTTGAGTCTGTTAGTATATGTGTATGTGTGTGTGTTCGGTGCATGTGTGTGTGTGTGTGACTAATGTGTGTGTAGCTGCATGCGTCTGTGTGAGAGCTGTGTGTGTATGTCTGTATGTGAGTAGGTGGATATAATAATGTCACATCATACATACATAGATGTACACAGTATAAATTATATGCACTGTACATAATATATGTCTATTATAATTGTATGTATGGTTTGTTTGACAATACTTGTGTGGCCTATTTATTTATTTGAGCTTCCTTCACTTCATACCTAGCAGCACTCAAACTGTACTAGGTGATGGTTGGCAATGTCTTGAAGACTTCTCTCGCTTTCTGTGACATGTGTGGTTAATTTTCCATATCAAATCTCTTGTCCATTAATTTTAAAGCTTCTTTTCCATCGACCTTTCCTTAGGTACACACAGTCAAAGACATGCAGTTGTAGTTGGTGTGGTGAGTAGGTTTGCCAGCACATGCAGTGGTGGTGTGAGTGTCTTGTGGGATTGTACTGTGGATGTCGATAATTATGTGCATGTGCAATAGAGATTTGTGTATGAAAAACTGTTGTACGCAAGTTGTGGGAGACAGAATAATGATATGATTTTTTTTAACAAGCTCTATTCTACGGAACAGAACCTCTTTTACTGATTCCCCTCCTTCCCCCTCCCCCACCTCCTCCTCCTCCACTTTGCCTCTCCCTTTCTTTCCCCTTCCACTTTCCTACTACTTCCTCCTCCCTCCTGCCACTCCCTCCTCCTTATCCTCCCTCCTCCGTCCTACACTTCCTTGCTCTTCCTCGCACCTCCTCCCCCAATCTCCTCTCCCTCCTCACTCCTCCTTCTTCATCCGACTTACCAACCACCTCATCCTCACTCAGCCTTCCTTGCCTCTCCTCCCATCTGCATTACCTCTTCTATATATCAGATGTGCTACTCTGATGCTTCAGCATTAGTTTGCCGAGTGCCTGGTGGCCAAGCCACGAGATAAGATTTACTGCAGAGTGCTTAGTCAATACTCAGCTCTTTGCTCATGTGGACTAACTCATTAAGGTAGAGGATTAATATATGTCACTTCTCAGATGGATAAATGTTTAACATCAGAGTTAACATGACTCAATCAGAGAGGAAAAGTATTACTATCCGTATTTCTGAATGTTTACTTTAATCCTCCAATGAAAATAAATGCATATATTAACCATGACAATACCTGTTGTCCTGTGTGTTGGTGCTTGTCAATATATCACCCCAGTACCATAAAAATTAATTCTCCTTAACTACTACTTAAATACCAGAAGGGTATATTTTATCCTGGCTAATTCCGTCAACTTTTAGATTGTGCATGTATACACAGTACCTCTACATTTTTGAAAATTACACCTTATCTTTCTAATTGGGCTGAGTATTACTTGACCTTTTTGTATCTCTACCATGACCTTCCTAACCTTTATATATTTACATATGTATCTGTCTGCATAGAGCTATTGTCAACCTGTATTAAACTGCCTCAACCTAGAGTGATGTTGGTCAAGTGTATCTGTACACATACCTCTTTGCAACCTACATCAATCTGCCTCAATCCAGTATGATTCATAGAGCTATTGTCAACCTCTTCAACCTGCCTCTATGCACTATTGCTATGTTGTGCATGTTACAACATCCAATCATTTGTGATGTTGGATTTGCTAGAATATAGGAAGATATAGCTCAACTTACTTCACCACACAGTTTGTGCTCATGCTGACTCTGCAATATGCTGAAACCTTACCTCACTTCTGGACTTGAAGTGTATCTAAGGCATTGCATTAGGAGACTTCCCAGAAACAAACAGGTAATTCCTGAAGCCATAACATTTTCTAGAGCAGTTTATATTAGAACTATGTCATTAATTTACAATTACTTTGAACAGTGGGAGAGTAGCAGGTGTTAATTTCTAATTTACAGATATATATGAGTTATTTAATCAACCTGCTCCAAGCTTCCTGGATGAGAACTTTCACACTATAGCTGAATTAACTGACCATTAACAATGAATTGTCATGCATGGAAGGGAAGGAGATAACACCTGCAATTTCCTTGTTATTTTGCAATAGGTCACATTTCATTTTACTTTCACTTTCATGAGTAAACTGTACAGGAACTACTCCCTTGACAGAACCGTGTGAAGAAGATCTTTTCCTGTTAACTATAATTGTTGCTCATTCTGATGACCTTTTTGGGGCAGCAGAACTTCATCACACGGTACACATTCATGCACACACCCACACGGATTGAACTCATACTGACAGCATGTCAGTTGACCTTAGTGAGCTTTTGCTCAATCTTATTTCTATTGCTCTCAGCTTTAAAGATATCATTTGACACTAGACATATTTGATAAAGGCTAATATGCAGATGGTGTGGGGGTGTTCCACTGTGATGTGATCCTTGCTACATGGCTTGGATCTCTTACATGCCACTGTAATACCTTTGTTTGCTTTCCTAACAAAATGTCATACAAGACCACCATTCAAACTCTCTTCAAGTTTGTTATTACTAGTGCACACAGTTCTTGTGCAGAGTCAATTAAGTTATCCTATGTGTGTGGGTGTGTGTATGTGTGTATGTTTTTTGGTTATATTGGTTTGTTTTTGTTTGTTTGTGCATGTGTGGGTATGAGTGTTGTATGAGTTGTGTGAGTGAGTGAGAATGTGTACAAATTTAGTTCAATTATCCTATGTGTCTGTGCTTATGTGTGAGTGGTGTGTGATTGGTGTGTGTGTGTCTGTGTACATGGTAAGTTATTTTTTGTTTGTAGGTGCATGTGAGGTTATGAGTTGTTTGTATGAGTTATGTGAGTGTGTGTGCATATGTGTGAGAGTTATATATGTGTGGTGCGTGTGTGAGTGGGTATAATTTGTCATCATACATACATAGATGTACACTGTATAGAAACATAAGTTATAGTATATATACACACAGACACACACTATTATAGTTGTATGTAATGTTGCATTTGACAATGCTTATTGGTTTTATTTGAGTTCTCTTCCTATTAGTCTGGCTTCCCTCTAGCTGGAGGTGATTGTTGGCGATGTCTTGAAGACCGCACTCTCTTTATGTGGCATGTGTACCACAGCAAATCTCTTTCCCAAATATCTTCGAGGTTCCTTTGCACCGACCTTTAAGTACATACTCTCAAACATGTGCAGTGATAGTGGGTGTTGTGGGCAGGCATATCCATTGGCAGGCATTGTGAGCACATGCAATGGTTGTGTGTGGTAGGGAAGGTTGTGAGCATGTGCAGGGGACATTGGTCAAGTTTATGTCCCCACAGAGCTCTTTGCAACCGTCTTCAATGTGCCTCAATCCAGTATGATTTTGGGAATGCTCTCTGTGGGTATCACACGACATGCTATCAATGTGAGGTCAATGTGGACAGTTGTGTGCATGAACGTATCCAGTATGAGGTTCTGCTAACTGAAAAATATTTAAAGGTTAATAGAATCAATTAGAAGCAATGATTTTCTTACATATATATTAAGTGACATTTCATCTGCAAATTACTCAAAGAAATGGGAACAAGAACACTCAGAAAACAAAAGGAAATTACATTATTTTTTCCATTCAGGCACATAGTAATGGTGATTCTGGCTATTGTGTGAAACTGACTTTATCCATGCAGCATGGAACCAGTTGGTGCCATAACTCAAATATTACCCCATCACTTAGAAATTAACGCTACTCTCCCACAGCTCAAATTTGTTTTAGCCAAATGTTCTCGAACAAATGAGAGCTCCAGAGATCTATTTGAGTAAAGGAAGTTTCCCAATCTATAATACCCTAATTATTATTTAATCCAGAAGTTAGGTCAGAGGTCAACATGTTCCAGAGTCAGTATGAGTACTATCCATGTGAAGTAGGGGTAGCTATAACTGCCTATAACTGGAAATCTGGAAACAGCCACTACATATACACATGTAGCATTCATGGAGGGGCCACCATCTGGTATCAGTAGCCCATTACCACTATAAACAGTGACTGGCACTGTAAAATGAATAACTGTATCCTTGCAACAAGCATTACTAATTCTAGCGAATAACAACGAAAATGGGCTTAAATTACCAACATCACATATAATTATAGATCCAATTCTAGATCGAGTAAATTTCTCTCAGATGTTTCAGATCACATGTTGTTAGGTACTGGGTACTTGGCTATCTATGTAGACCTAGGACCAGGACAAGCTCATTTGTGCATGGATTACATTGTTTGCATGGTCATGTTTCTCAAAAGCTAATGCTAGCTGAGGAGTTGCTAGAATTGTAGTGCCAGTTTGTGCATGTGGACTATGACCAAGCATCACCAACCAGGGCATAAGCAACTAAGTCCTCTTAAACAAAATGCAACATCCTCAGTAGAGTCAAGTTTGGTGGCCTCACAGCTCACAGTTAACAAAACAAAAACAAAGTAGTTTCTGTTGGTAGCCTTCACCAAACCCATAGCCTTGCAGTTAGTGTGTGAATACCATTAAATCACTAGAACTATCGTTGTTGTTGTATTTTTAGGGGGGGGGGGAGGGGTGGGGGGGGTGGCGGGGAGGAGATTTAATATAGTCCTTGGCCAAGTGGCGCTGGAATCTATTTTGTTAATACTATTGGAGTATATGCATTATGGATGTTTAGAGAGGGGAGATTCAATAATATGGTGAATACTGGCTCAGAAGAGTGCATAGAATTCCTTTGGAAACTAATACGGTATATGTGATGTAACCATATTGAAGGTGGGAGTAGGAAATTACAAGCAGAGGCTATAGCCCACATATTAGTTTCCTCGGGAATTGTATGGACACTTCTATATCATCTCAATATTGAACTGGTATTCAATCTCCCTCTCCCAAAACATCATATAATGCCAACAAAGATAACTGGCTCTGAGTGGATTAAAGTAAGACTGCTTATTGAACATATTCTCTATTTCAGTCCAGATTGATCCTGATGGGGAATTACTGATCATTACACAATAAAACATTTACACAAAAAATGCTCAACATAAGCCAAAAATGATAACTTTTTAAATTTATTTAATTTTTAACAGTTGCCCACATCTGTTGAGTTGTGAATACACATATATGACTTAACAAATCACATAAATTGTATATTCATGAATTATTCAAGTCAACTAGGTACAGTTTATCTTGCACCACAAATATTTTATCAATGCAGGTTTTGTCTTCAGCCTGGGATTGCTGGGGACCACCTGGAAACCTTGCTTGGAAGCAAAGTTAAAGTTCACTTAGTCTGCCTCCTCTTGATGTAGTAGAGCTCTTTCTAAGAGGGCTAAATTTATAATGAGGAGAAACATATCCAGCCACCTCTCATCAGCATTATACAGCTTATGATATGCTCTTGAAATATATAAAGACACTGAAAGTTCTATCAGCTACCCAGATAGAGTCACAGACATAATGGTAGGGAAGTTGGCTACAGTCAAAGTCAGCGGACCTCGTGTTGTGTTAGTATGTGTGGTATATTAGTGTATGAGGTGTTATGTGAGGTGCTTTAGTGTGCCTGATGTTTTAGTATTTGAGGTATGTTGGTGTGTGTGCGGTGATGTTTGTTGTGTTAATTTGTGTAGTGTGTTAGTGTATATGTGTGGTGATGTGTGTGAGGTGTGTAAGTGAATATGTGTGGTGTGTGTTGGAGTCTGGTGTGATAGGGTATGCGGTGGTGTGTCTGCTAAGTTTGCATGTGTGTATGTGTGCAAATGTGTGAGTTTGTGTAGAGTGTGTAGTGTGTTAGTTTATGTGTGGAAATATCTGGTTTTTATAGTGTATGTGTTATTTGTTACTGTGCATGTATATATGGGATGTGTGTGTAAGGTTATGTGTGTTGTGTATTAGTGTGTGAAGTATTTGGATGTGTGGTGTATGTATTAATGTTTATCTGTTAGTCTATATGGTGATGTGTGATTGGTGTCTTAATGTGCATGTATATGTGTGGATGCACATGTGTTTATGAGGGTATGATATATTAGTGGTGTGAGGTAGTGTGTTAGTTGGTCAGCATGTGCATGGTGTGTTAGTGTTTGTGTAGTATGTTAACGTGTGGTATGTTGAATATATGCGTGGTGGTGTGTGTGTTGGTGTGTTAATGTGTGTATGGTGTGTTAGGTTTGTGTAGTATGTTAATGTGTGGTATGTATATGCATGGTGGTGTGTGTTGGTGTGTTAGTGTGTGTATGGTGTGTTAGTGTGTGTATGGTGTGTTAGGTTTGTGTAGTGTGTTAATGTGTGGTTATGTTAATATATATATGTGGTGATGTTTTTGTGTATACTTGTTTGTGGTTGCGAGTGCCATGTCTGCCCATGTGGTTTGTGTATGTGGTGGTGCATGTGTGCACGTGTATATGTGCAGCGTTTATTTACCAGTGATATGGTAGTGTGTTTGTGTACATCTGTGGTGTGTTTCTGTATGTCAAAGAAGAGAAGTGGGAGGGAGTTACACATACTTGGTACAGGAGCCACTAATGGTGAGATTAGAAGAAACTCTCGAGAGCTGGATTCGTATTATCGTTGAACTCTGCTCCTGAATATGAAGGGTTTCTAGGCAACAGATCTCAATGGGCATAATGCAATGTTATGTAGATGTAACACGGAATGGTGACCTTCAGCCTGCTATAAACTAAAGTTAGCTTTTAGTGAGCTCACAACAGACAGCTAATGAGGTGATCACTCACTGACATGCTTTGGCCTTATCTCCGTGTAGAGGTCCAAGGCATGCTGGCCAATACATCAGTCCAATTTGAGTATCTGTCTGCTGTAAACTACAGTGCAGAATATCACTATTCTACACATTTCATGGTTAGTTCTGGGTGGATGGACTTTGTTAGTGCTTGTGTCAGCTAGCACAAGATATGTATATTTGTACATATGTATTTATGTCAATGTGTATGTGTATAATGTGTAGGTATGTGATTATATGCCTATGTATATGTATGTCTTTGTATGACAAGTAAGTTCAGGAAAAACAAATCGCACTAACTTGCCCCTAAATTTGCAAAGATAAAACTTGTGCAAGATGAAACTCTAGGAACAAATCTATACAATAGCAAGTAACCTATAGTGTAGCACTATATAGTAGAGCAACACAGCATCGAACTCGGTATTTAGCAGTTCTGGGTCTAATTAGTTGGTGTAGAGCAGCCATGCATACAGCTAGCTGGCATAGGAGTTGGTTTAGAGCAATACTGCATCTAGCTATTGAAGTCCTTGATGTTTGCAGCCCTACATCTTGCTAGCTAACCAAGGACTTAGAGTGGAGCAGCCATGCATCTTGCTAGAGGGGTAAATAGTGTGTGGCAGACCAGCCTCGAGCAGTGTAGGACTTGGTGTGTAGCAAACCTGTGTCTTTCTAGTGTAGAAATTTATGTTTACCAGCCCGGCACCTAGGACTTGGTGTTAACAGCCCTAGATCTTGCTACCTATCCTAGGAATTGGAGTGGAGCAAACCTGCATCTTGCTAGAAGGGGAAATAGTCTGTGGCAGACCAGCCTCGAGCAACTAGCTAGTGTAGGACTTGGTGTGTAGCAACTCTGTGTCGTTCTAGTGTAGGACTTGATGTTTATCAGTCCTCTACCTAACTAATGTTGGACTGTATGTGGAGCAGGCATACATCTAGGAATTAGTGTGGAATGGCCATGCATCTAGCTAGCATGGGCCTTGATGTGGAACATTCCTACATCTAGCTAATGTAGGGCATATTATGAAGCAGTTCTGTATCAGACTTATGTGGACAAAACCTGCATCTATAATATAGACAGTTTTGGCACTACAGGAAGAAAAACAGGAGGTGCTCTAATGCGATGCCTAGTGTACAAACTCTAGACTGAAGTAGCTATCATCACTAAATTTGAAGGTCAAGATATGTTAAAAAAGGTCAAGATTAAGGTACATGATTTCAAGGAAATATAAAATAGGTCAAAGTAGATATAAAAAGGTCAAGATATATTCAGCCCTCCCATAGAAAGAAAAGGAGGAAAAATTGAACATTTGAACAGCAGTACAGGCACATGCACAAACTAACTAAAGGTTCACGGGATTAGCCACGATGAAAGAAGCCCTACAGATTCGGTAAGCAAGAGTCCATTTTTAAGGTATTGTAATGATATTGTCAAGCACCAAAAGACAAGTACAATATCATGATCTCACAGGTCAAAGTGCTTTATGAGACCTAGTTCTTCTCAGGTAAAACAGTAAGTTCCGCAACAGGAAGAGTCAGGGTTAATATATGCATGGTAATTAACTCTTTACTTGGATTAATGTTAACTGTTTTGTTTGTCGTATGTAGAAATATAATAAAAAGAAAAAACAAACTAACGAACAGACAAACCAAAAACGTACAAACAGGAAAAAAGTTTAACAAAATATTTGTATTAGATCGACTGGTCGGGAAATAAGAGGATCTCATGTATACCCCCAATCATTTGAAAGGCTATTTCTACTTGAAATCATATCCACCCTGTTTTTATAAATAGGTAGTGTCCTCCAAATGCTTGATCTCCACTTATTTTCCTCTCTTTTTGACAAGTCATATATTTATATATGCACATCATGCACATACACATACATGATCTATGGAAAGGGACCACTTGTACAGAGTAATCAAATTTGAGTTAATGAGATGCATGCCTATCAGCTGAAAAGTATCAAATTTCCTTCAGTACAAAATGGAACTTGAATGAGAGACTAAGATATGAAGGTCTTAAAGGAAAGCCTAAGCGTTTTTCTTTACAAATTGATCTTTGACCCCTGTACTTAAACCTCATCACAGCAAAGGGAGGGAGAGCAATCAGCACATTTCTTTTTCTTCAATACAGTCTACTTCTATGTACTTAAACAAATATCTACATACACATACATTTACACCATCACACACACCCTCAAATACACAAAACTAACACACATACTCACACAAACACACACACACACAGAAAATGAAGAAGAAAAAACATTTACAGACATGCACACACACACACAATAACAGATACACTCACACAAAAACACCATTCAACACACAGACACTCATATGCACACACAAACAGTAATACACACACACACCGACTAACATGCACACACAAACAGGTTTCCTTAACTAATTATGCACAGCAAACATGTGCATTAATAGTCTTGAAGATTGGTTAGCCCTCAAGGCTTGCTGCAGCAGGCTAGTTAAAGCATGCACAAGCTTGACACAGACTTGGGAGAACTAGAGCAGCTTAACACTGACTGGTAGAAACTAGAGCAGCTTGACTCAGAATTGGAGGGAACTAGAGCAGTTAGACATAGACTATGGGGAGAACTTGGGAAGAACTAGAGCAGCCTGATAAAGTCTTGGGGAAAATAGAGCAGCTTGGCACAGACTAGAGCAACTTGACAGATACTTGTGAAGAGCTGGAGAAAACACCAACCATAACTTGACAAGCACCACCCATTACATTATTCTAAAAAACATAACCATAGCAACAATCCCAGAACCATAGAAATTCCTTGTAGCTACATGAGGTAATTCCCAAGAATGAAATTTCCAGATGGTCTTGTATGACGTTGTGTTGGGAAAGCAATACAAACAAACGATGATAGCAGTGGGCATGAAAGGGATCCCAAACCAGCAGCAAGCATCACCTTACATGGGAAACCCCCTATACTATCTGCATATTACCATTACTCAAAGATTAAGGGTGCCAGATGATATCTTTGAAGCATAGAGCAATGGGAAATATCACAAAGAATATGTTATTACACATTAAACAACATTTTAGGAATGATCTCTATGGATATCACCCAACATGCTATCAACATGAGTTCAATGTGTGTGGTTGTGTATGCTTGAACATATCCAGTATGAAGTCCTGCTACCAGAAAAATAATTCAAGACTGAATTAATTTTTTTACTTAATTAGATTAAGGAGCTTTTGTTCTACAAATCACCATTCAGAAAACTATACACAGATTTGATTTCATTTTTTCCCCTCAGGCACCATACATAACAATCCATTAGCAATGGTGATGCTGGCTATTGTGTGAAACTTACTTTATATGGCAGCTTGGAACCAGTTGGTGCTGTAACTCAAATATCTCCCCATCACTTAGAAGCTACTCTCCCACAGCACAATGGTTGTAAGAGCTGATATTTGGGTAAGGGTGGTCTCATAATCTCTAATATCTGAGTTACTATTCATGTCAATAATTTAGGTCAGAGTTCTGCATATTGAATAGTCAGAACGAGCACAAACCATGTGAAATAGGCATAGCTATAATTGGAAATCTAAGAGGGGATTGTGTGTGTCCCTTACTCCATAATATCCACGTGGTTCGAGTGCAGCACTCTCTGTATTGGCTTGGCTCTTACATTAAAATTGTGCATACCATAAAGTAGCTACTTAACCAATATTTCTCTCAGCCTTTCTGTGCTTCATTGTCATAATTAAGCATACACAAGTAAAAGCGAAGGTGGGGTCCGTGGGGAGTAAGGACAAGGAGAAGAGAGGCAGGATTTGGGCTCATGGGGCCATGCCCTCTAGCCATGCTATATCTACCCATGCCATTTTTGATAGCATACATAACACATGTAGCTGTATTGAGATATTTAGAGCTCATTAGCTAGCTGCGGATTAACCTTCATTATCACTCTGTGAGCAATAGATTGATATTATAATAGTAAAGATGGCAACTTACTTGTGAGAAAGATGGTGGCATGTTAAAATCCCCCTATTCAAGTGCTAGAAGGAGTCCTCCTACGCTAGTGATTAACCTATGCATTGACGGCAGAGGTCAACTTCTGTAGAAACTAAGAGCAGAGGTCAAGTACGAGTAGGATGAGAAGAGATTAATTCAAAAGATCGTAGATTCCATGCACCCATTTATTACATCTAGAGGACAGCCAATGTCAATGATGGTTTCGTTTGTCTAAGTCTACAGTAATGATATTTTGATCTTCTCATCAATGCTGGAAAAGCACCTGAACGATCTGAGCCAAGTTCTCGGTGATCTGAGAGAAGCCAACCTGAAGTTGAAATGGTTTGAAGTGTATATTCATCAAAGAGAAAGAGGAGCATTTTCATGTTTGATCACTAAACAAGGACTGAAGACAAATTGCAAACTTATAAATGAGTTCCCCAAGCCAAAGAATCTTCATGATGTTCCAAGATTCTTGGGTCAGTCTATATGCAATATGCAAAGATAGCCTATCACTGCATTGACTGATAGAAAAATATGTACCTTTATTGTTGTCAATAGAGAGTGAAGAAGCTTGTATGACAGACTAAAGGACAGTTATATGGGTACTTCACATTTGCTTGCTTATCCTGCATTTGACCGAAATCTCACCCTGAAAACAGATGCCTCAATCCAAAGATGAGAAGCTGTCGTATCTTTGGAACAACAGATTAAATATGCATGCAGTAGCTTATACAAGTAGAGTCCCCAACCACTCTGAGAAGAATTACAGCATGACATAGCTAAGAAACCTTGGCTGTGTTGTTGGCCATTACTCATTTATACTCTTTATATCTTTGGCAATAGCCTACACACACCACATGTGCATACACCTACACACACCACATGTGCATACACCTACACACACCACATGTGCATACACCTACACACACCACATGTGCATACACCTGTACACACACACCACATGTGCATACACCTACACACCTACCACATGTGCATGCACCACATGTACATAGTGGCCATGACCCGACTTATCACTCTGCAGTAAAGGCTGTCCTAGAGACTTCTAATACCTCAGGCAAGCATGCCAGCTGGTGGACTAGAGTGTACAGCAGGTGAAGGATGTGAGGATTATTTAATGAACTGATGTCAGAATGATGGCTGCTGATTCTCTAGGAGACCCAGAGAATCTGCACTGTTGTTCTCCAACAGTCTGTATCTGCAGGTATTGTCCAGATTAGGTCCTATGCTAGCAAGAAGCAGAACTGCTCCACAATATGCCATACAGTAGGAGGAATCTTCCACACAAAGACCCACTCTAGCTTGATGCATGCTTGCTCCACACAAAGTCCAACATTAACTAGAAGCAGGGCTGCACAGCAAATCCTACACTAGCTAGACATAGGTTTGCTCCACACTAAGTCCTATGCTAGCTAGGCACCAGATTTTTAGACATCAAATCCTATGCTAGATGAGGCAGGGATGGCCAACAACAAATCCGATGGTAGTTATATACATGGTGGTCCACAACATGTTCTACACTATCAAGATGCACAGCTGCTTCACAGCAAGAGCTATTATGCACGGTTGGTTCACACCAAATCCTATGCTAGCTAGATGCACGGCTTCTCCAAAGAAAGTCCTATGTTAGCTAGATGTAGGGCTGTTCCACACTGATTCCTACACTAGCTAGCTAGATGCAGTGCTGCTACTCAACCCAGACTTGCTCCTTTGCCAAGTTCTGTGCTGGCTCATAATAGAGCTAAACTATATGGTGCTATACATGTATTCCTCAAGTTTAATCTTGCATACTTTTTGGGGTGAGTTTACAGTCAAGTTAGTGAGATTGGCTTTTCCTGAAGTTGGCAGATACGAATCAATACCGGACCAAAGAGAACAGTATATTTACTACTCTTCATGGTCTGTATGAGTTTCATTTCAAGACATTTGGCCTGATGAATGCTCCTGACATTTTTCAGAGACACATCCAAGTGCCAGAAGGATTGAACTCAGAAGATGGCAAGCTATTTGTCTCCATGTACACTAATGACAGTTTGATCTTTCATCGAGTGTATATGTGTGGAAATGTGTGTGTTTGTAGTGCAAGTGTTATGTGTTCGTGTGAATCTATATCTGAGGATATGTGTGTTTGTGTGTGGTGTATTAGTGTGTGAAGTAGAGTTTCAGTGTGTGCTAATGTGTCTGGTGTATTACTGTTTATCCGGTGGTGTATATGGTGAAGTGTGTGTGATGTCTTAATATGTGTGAACATATGTGTATGTATGTGTATGCACAGGTTTGTATGAAGGTGTGGTGTATTAGTGTATGAGGTAAGTGTGCTAGAGTGTTAGTCTGTGTGTGTGTGCTTGTATGTGTGTGTGTTGGTGCATGTGTCTATGTGGGTATGTGCACCTTGTATTTACTAGTGATATGGTAGTGTGTTTGTGTACATCTGTGGTGTGTTTGTTTGTGTCCAAGAGGATGAAGGGGGCATGATTTATGCATACAGTACATGCATGTGTGTTTGTTGACTGATAACTGTTTTGGTACAGGAGACACAATTGGTGAGATTAGACTCTCTAGGCATGGGTTCTTTATTAGTATTGTTGTTGAGACCTGCTTCTAAGGGTTTCAGGCAACATAATTATCTCAATGGTCATAATGCAATGTTATGTAGAGTAACACAAAATGATAGCCATCAGCTTGCGATATAATAAACAATTAAATTTCACCCTTTTTATGAGCTCAAAACAGATGCGCTGATGTTTCTAGGTTGATCACATCAGTCTCCCCCCACTTGCATTCTTCCAAACTGAAGAAATCATGATATTCAGTAGGGTAGTCCTTCAGAAGTTCCAGTTGAACAGGATGCAGGTCTGGTAATTTGGCAATAACTGCTTCCTCTCACCTCAGTCCACTGAGAGATTCTTCTAAGCAGTGCTCATTGAAATCCTGTACTAACAGTCTGTGGTGACTGATTTATGATCTGGGACCTCAGTAATCTCTTCATACCCAATACTTGTTCCCTCTGGAAGTGACTGTGTTAATCCTTTGGTGTTTGTGACTACCTTCTGAGCACTGCCATTCTCCTCTCCAATGATCATGGCAGATTCCCCATCCTTCTGGATTCTGGAGTGTGTGTCTAAATTCAACCCTCGCAAGGCGCGCGCCCCTTGGGGTAACCTACAAGCTGCATTAGAAGTTCATCTTTTGACCAAGAATTCCAGATACTTGCCTATTCCAGTGATGGCAGCCAGTCATCAAGATGTATCTCAACATCTTCTGCGGTGAATTCACCAAGTGGTAGAACTTTCCCTTGATTGTTAATGTTCTTTACTATGATGTGATGGACTCCACTGCTACTATAGGTTGTGCAGGAGGCAGAATCCTTCAAGGCACAGTTGCTTGTGTTAACACATGGACATAACTGGTCATACTAATGGGGGTGTAGCTGGTGATGGAATATAGGGTGTGGTCATTGATGGATGGGCTGTGTTTATGGGAGATATGAAAGGATTGACTGCCTTTTCTGGTAGTGTGACTACAAACTATGTTTCAGTGACTTTACCTTTGCAGTGATTGCCTCATCATAGTTGGCTAATTGGGTAGGGCTCATTCCCCACAATTTCCTCACTCGCCCTTTCTCTCTCTCCAATTCTCCATTCAACTTGTGTACGCAACTTTTCACTCTTTCTAACTCAGCAGTCAAGCCAGTTGTTATTGCTACTAGCTCACAATTAAAAGTAGTATAACTTCCTCCCGCTTGTTAGGTAGTTAACTTTTGAGAGTTTCAGCTTCACTTGATTCTCACACCCTTGGCTATATGCACAACACACATGCCTGGATCCTCCCAGGCAGTTGATTCATAGTCCTCTGACTGACATAGCAGTCCAACCACACAAAAAGACTTTACTCATTGGACCGAGCCCCAGCACCCAGACCCTCCCTGGGAGGAGCTGCACAACACAACACACCATACTAGCAGGGCCCTGATCCTAGTGCTACCCATAATTAGCCAGGGGGTTCATAACCGATATTGATTTTAACTGGAAAGAGTTTAAGTATCTGTTGGGAGACGATCAAACATATTGGTGATTCCTCTGCTTCCCTTTCTCTTAACATGTAAAGCAAAGCAGCACCCAGCTACCAATAAGATATTTTAGCTGTACTGTTTTCTTGCTGTGCCTGGTGTAGTGTGGCTCGTCTTATTGTCGAAAAGGAATCATGAGCTCTTGATAGTAGCTCAACTGTGACTGGTTCTGCTGGCAGGAGAGTAGTCTACAGTTACAACTTGAAATCTGATTCAAAGAGGAGAAAAAGGGCTTCTCAACAGTTTAGAGGTTATGTTATTGCTAATGATCTTGGCAAGACCACCACATGCATAGCATAATTATACCAAAAACTAACCATCAAAAATTTAATAACAGGTTAAAATTAATAAGTCCAAATGTTCAATGGAGGAGGGAAGTGTACAGAGGTACATCCATCCATACCTCAAACTTACAACAATTCTTTCCTTCTTAGCCCCAATTAATACACACATTCACCCACCATCTCTATTAACCCTTTACTTACTCCACCCACACCCTTTCCAACAGCAATGCTACCTTTTCCTCTGTACCAACTCTTCCAAATTCATCCAGTCACTCTCCAGCTTCAACAACTCTAAGTTTACTTTGTAAAACTTGGTGGCTATAAGACAACAAATAAGAGCATAGTTAACCGAATTTGCCATTAGAGAGCTGTTCGGATAGACTAAGTGTGACACTCTCAAGGAAAGCATTTCCGACATTTGGTGGCAGCGGTGGGATCCAATTCCTTTGGATCCCAGATCAAGGCATCAGCTACAACAGAGTAACTGGTTGGTTTAATTAATTATTTTTTTTGCTAACGGGAGAATGGTTGGGCATCAGCTAAGCAACTTGAAAACCCTCTCCTAACTAGTTAGGAAATTCACTTTATAATTTTTGTGTGGAGGGATTGAGTTGAGAGATGTCGGAGGACCGACAACGAGATCGCCGAGAACGTCGCCTCCGCAGTGATATACCGGAGCTGGAGGCAGGGGCTCAACCACACGATCCAATGGCCCAATTCCTGCGATATATGCAGCAGACAGAGAAGGCTAGAGATGCCAGAGAGCTGAGGCAAGCACAGGCATGAGGAGAGACTAACCCGGATGGCAAATAACGTCCATCCACCACAACCGGCAATTCCAGCAGCTCTCCCACCCCATCTACCCCGGCTCGCCCTCCAAAAGTACCAAGAAGGCGTGGATGACATGGGGGCATTTATGGAGACTTTTGAGGCAACTACTGCAGTGGCTGGCTGGCCCAGAGCACAGTGGAGTGTGTATCACCGGGCCTCTCTCTCTGGACAGGGACTGACTGTGGTGTCAACACTCAGCGCTCAGGTCCAGAACGATTATGGAGAAGTGAGGAGGGTGTTGTTAAGTACCTATAGTATATCCATAGAGACCTATCGTAGGCAAATGTTTGAGACACCTTTTGACAGTGATAAACCGGATAAATGGTTCCGATCACACCGGCAAATATTGAGGAAGTAGGTGGAGGCATCCGGGATGCCTGTGTTTGACCTCATAGACCAAGAGTTGGCATTACAACGGTTGCCAAGGTGGTTGCAGCAGCCGATGCGCAACCTAGATATACCCACATATAAGGGAATTGAACACAGCTGTGGTTAGGCATTTGGCTAATCAGCCTAAACGGGAGGTGGAATTCCAAAAACGACCCTTACCCAATAGAGAGAGAGAATGTACAACGACCCTTACCCATGCACACCACACCCAACCGTCAGAGGGACCCTGACCCTAGATGTTTACCACTGGGGGATAAGTGGACCACCCCCACAACCACGACAACCACGACAACCACACCACCCAGAGACTCAAGGAGAATTGAGTGCTTCCGGTGTGGGCAGATGGGGCACTTCCATCGAGACTGTAGAGTCAAGATCGAGGGGGATGCCCGGTGTTGTTCGACCTTCCCGCAAGAAGGAAAGCGAGGGAACAACTGGACCAAGGAGGTCACAGTGAATGGACGGGAGAGGATAGCCCTACTGGATACGGGCTGTACCAAGTCCATGGTGCACCGGCGTTGTGTGCAAGAAAAGGATAAGCTGGGGTGGACGATCTCGTACGCCACCGCCAGTCACACCAAGCAGGACTTCCCGGCGGCTAGGATAGAGCTGACCGTGGACATGAGAAAGACAGAAATGGCTGTCGGAGTTTCTCTGGGCTTGAATGTGGACATGTTGTTGGGACAGGACGTCCCCCATTTTCGAAGACTGTTGAAGGAGGTCCTTATGGAAGAAATGACCGGAGGCGAGCCAACTGAAACAGCTCTGGCCATGATGCGAGCGAGCCAGAAGAAAGAGGAGACAGAACAAAGAAGCCTGTCAGCACTTCAGGAGGAGGAAGGGGCTGAAGTCACGGGTCTCCAATCAGACCAAACATTGGGTTAATTATATGCATTTGAAGATGACATGTTTGTAACCCCTATCCAGGAACCGACAGTGACCGTTGTTCCTGATGACGATGAGAAAATTCAGGAGCAAATTTCTCCATCCCAGTTGCGTACTCTCCAGTTGGTGGACCAGACTCGGCGCCACCAGGCTGACGTGGACGGGGGAGACTTCTGCTGGACCAAAGGACTTTTACACCAAAAACCGGAAAAGGGTGAGAAGAAACTTCTGTTGGTTGTACCGCAGACATGCAGGAGTGAGGTACTATGGACAGCACACTGTTCACCAAGAGCGGGTCACTTTGGTGAGGCACGAACTCTGGACCTTTTGAGGAGGAGGGTCACGTGGCCGAGAATGGCGAATGATGTAAAGGAGGCCTGCCGATCGTGTCCGGTTTGTCAGCTGGCGGCACCAGCATCTCTACCCACAGCACCGTTAAGACCATTACCTCTCATCCAGACGCCGTTCAGACGAATAGCCATGGACATATTCGGACCCCTCAAGAGGACAAGGTCAGGGAATAGGTGGGTACTTGTTATTGCCGACTATGCGATAAAGTGGCCTGAAGCCTTTCCCTTGAAAAATGTTACATCTACGGAAGTTGTACAATGTTTAATCGAGGTGACGTCACGACTATGTGTCCCTGAGGAAGTATTGATGGACAATGGGACTAATTTTGTCTCCAAGATGATGAAGAAGTTCTGCACGAAGACCAGAATCAAACAGATACGGACCTCCCCGTACCATCCCCAGACCGACGGGATGGTCGAACGCTTCAATGCTACAATGAAGTGCCTCTTGCAGAAACTCATGCAAAAAGGCTGAAGTGAGTGGGACGAGTGCCTCCCCTTTGTGCTGTGGGTGTATCGAGGCACCGTGCACAAGTCGACCGGGTACTCACCCTACGAGCTTTTGTTCGGACGCAAGATGGGGGAAGTTTGAGTTCTTGACCATGCCTTTTGGGTTGGTGGCTACCCCTTCCACGTTCCAACAGTTGATGGACCGAGTACTGGAAGGAGGGCACGACTTTTCCATCCAGAACACAAATATGGAGCAAGTAGCCATTATAAGCAGGAATTTACCGCTTCTGAATTCATGTAGAAGCTAGCCAATCCTAGTGGCTATAGACGGTACATGGCTCAAGTAAGTTACTTTGCTAGATTGCAATTGCATGATCAGAGAATGATATCAGCACTCTCCCTGTTATACTGCTTTTGTCAGCTTTCCACCAAGTTTTATGTAATAAGAGTAAGGTGGTTGGGTAAAACTGCAACATTTTGCTCACAGAATACAATTATTGTTATTAAATTATCATAAAAAATGTGAAACTAAGTCATGTATGTACAAGTCAGCTCAACCACAAGCTACAACTGAAATATTATGGAACCTCCAGAAAACCCAAAAACCCGTAAAATATGAACTCATATAATTTCAAGTGAGTCAATAATATCGACTTCCTCATTCTCCTCTTTGGATGAAAGAAGTCAGCAAGGTGATTATGTTGTTCACAGAACATTAGCAATCAAAAGAAATTCCATTAATTTGTAACTGATGGAAACTTTATAATCATGTATACAAAATTCTAATAATTTTTTACCTGATGACACTTGTCCATAATAATCGAATCTGCATTGATTTTTATTCATGACATATATACTCCATCAATTAACACAAAATAAAACACACTTACAAGGTGTTTCTCATTTTATAAAATTGGCACTTCTAAAGATAGTACTTGGCATGCAGTAGCTACAAGAACTTCTAATGATCGTACCTGGTATCCAGCACAAGAAAGAAATACAGACAGAAAGAAAAGAAGGAAGGACAGTGGAGGAAGGAAGAGAGATAGGAAGGAGGGATGGAAGAGAGGAAAGAAAGAAAAAGAGAGAGAGAAGAAATGCATAATCATCGGTCGGTGGTTAATTACAAAAGTGCTGATTGAAAAAAATTTCACATCTCTTATTAAAATATGGATACCATCCCACATCCCGCAATTGTGAACTGTCCCATTCTTTGATATTCCTAGTGATCACACACAGAAAGAGCTATGATCATAGTCTATTGCATTGCTGATTGTTTTCCTGAGTGGTAACTATGTACTCTAAGATCGATTATTATAGCATCAAGTTGATTTTTGTCTCCATGTTGAGACGACAACTAGCTAGTTTTTGTTCACTGTAAGTCAGTATTGCAACAAATTATGTCATCAACAATAATGGGTGCCTATAGTTAGAACCCTTTTCCCCTATTTTCACTCAAAGAAGTTTCTTTGCAAACCTTTATTTTAAATTTTTAATTCAATTATTAAGTGGATAAATGTAGCTATATATATATAATAGAGAGTATGACATGATAAATACAATGTTCAAAAGATGATAGTCCAAGAATTTTTTTTCTCCAGTGAGAGTAAGAAATAGAAACTCCTTCACGTTAGCTTGGCAATTGCAGGGGAGCTTATATTGACATGAGAAGAGAGCCACTCCAAGTTTGTAATCTTTGGCAGTGGACCCACCTCTTGACTTTTCAGCCAGGACGTGGAGAGTGTATATAGGAAGTTCAGCTCTTGGAAGATTGTCCCTGAGATATAGCTGATAAGGTTGCAATTTTTTTGAAAATACCTGATACTAAGTTGAGGGACATTGAAACAGATGCTTGAGTTCATCTCTTCTGTTGCTGGAATTGTGCAGTTACAATAAGTGGGCGACAACTGTAGAAATTGCAGTGATGAACCAAGTGAAATGAGGTACACAACACCATTTATGCATTCATTTTTATTTCTTACCACTTTGTAGAGGTCAAATACTGTCCCAGAGAGCACATCATGTAGAGCCTGCATGTTCTCACTGTAGCTCTCTATCTGGCTCTGCTGGATCAGCCTCAGATAAGCGTCCATTTTGCCGATGGAGTTGGCTACACCTTGTAGCCCTCGCACTAGGTTTATAGTAGGATGTTCAGCAATATTGAGTGCGCTGAGAATAGCTCGTGGACATATTGTTGGCACTTGAGCCAAATTCTGCCAAAGATAATAATGTCGTTACACACTTAGTGTGACCTTTGAACTTTTACCTACCCGCAAGACTCGGTCGTTCAGTTCCCTCACAATGAGAGACCGTCCCTTCTGGAATGAAGCTATGTCTGTAGCTTTCTGTAATCTGGAGGTGAGTGTGCAGTTGTAGGGCGCATATCGCAAGCTTGGGAGAGCTGTTGTTGCAGCAGCAGATGCTGTAGGTGCCGAATGGACTGAAGAAAGTATCGTTAACAACGTGAAGGAAAAGTAGAATTGGTTCATGATTGATGTGGTGTTGCAAACTCCGATCTGGTGGTAGTGCAGTTTTTTTAATCCTGCTTTTTCTATATTTCTTAAAATTTAGTTTCTTTATATAACTAGCAATTGTCCTTAAAAGTGTTTGTTGATGTTTACAATACCATCTAAATCAAAGATCAATATTGTAACTTTATCCCTAATCTTTTCTCCAGATCATATTGCCGTGAATTCATATAAGTATATGGAATAAAGGATATGAAAAAAACAACAACAAGGTTCTGTGTGTTTTCCAAACTGTACCTTCTAACTTTTAGGCGAGCAAATTCCTGTCAGGTTGGCATTGGAAGTGCTTAGTGCATGTGTGAATTTTCCCCCTTAATATCATTTAATCTGGCTAAGCTAGACCAAAGTGCATGGGGAATCATAGATTTAAGCAGGATTTTGTATCCATGTAGAATAGCAAATGTTAGTGGCTATGGATAGTACGTGGCAAAAGCAAGTTATCTTCTTGGGTTGGTAAGAAAACAATATCGGCAGTCTCTGTTCGGAACTCTTCATTAGGTTTTCACTAAGTTTGATGTAATAACAGTCACACACTTGAGGTCCTTGCCCACAAGAAATTGATTGTGTCCACATGTGGCCATTGCTTGTTGAGCGGCCACTCAGTAGAAGCGACCATTTTCTTGCTGTCTGATGCTCCAAAGTGCCCATTCATGACAATTCAATGTTTTTCACAGAAGACAATTGTTATCAATATAGCATGATAATAAATCATAAAAGGGAGTAACTATAAATCAGCTCAACCTCAAGCCACACAAGCAACCTTCACAAAACCCTATACAATAAGTTGACTGTTATTACATAAAAGTTACTGAAATTCACCACCCTTTTAAGTAACAAGTCAACAATATGCGTCCTATTTCCCACTTCAATCAATATCACCACACTTTTCCTCATCAAGCTGTACATCCTCGCATCCCTCCTCATATATCTCACCTCTTTTTCACCCTCACTCTCTTTCTCATCCTCTTTGAATTTAAGTAGCCAGGAAAGAGTTAATCATACAAACTCTATCTATAGATATTATTTGATGTCTCTAAAAAGCATATGTTGAAATTCCATGAATTTGTCACCGATGAGAATTTTCTAACTACCATCTCTAAAAAGCATAGAATGCTAATAATTTTTTTGACTGGTCAAACATGTACATAATAATTGATTCTTCACTAATTTGTATTCATGACATACAACCATGCATAATCACACAATAAAACAAGCAACACACTGGCAAGTGTAGTTCTCATTATATAAAAATGGTACTTCAAAAAATTGTACTTGTTATTAAATACAAGCAAGTAATGTAGAAGGGAAAGAAAGAAGGAAGGGAAGGTAGGAAGAAAAGAAGGAGGGAGGGTTGGAGGGAGGAAGTAAGGAAGGAAGAAAGGAAGGAAAGAAGGGAGGAGCATTGGAGGGAGGGAGAGAGGGAGGAAATGAGGAAGGAAGGAAGGAAGGAAGGATGTAAGTAAGGGAGGGAGGGAGAGAGGGAGGAAGGAAGGAAGGAAGGGAGGGAGGGAGGAAGGAAGGAAGGAAGGAAGGAAGGAAGGAAGGAAGGAAGGAAGGAAGGAAGGAAGGAAGGAAGGGTAGGGAGGGAGTGAGTGAGTGAGAGAGGAAGGAAGGAAGGAAGGAAGGATGGAAAGGAGGGAGGGAGGGAGGGAAGAAGGAAGGAAGGAAGGATTGAAGGAAGGAAGGAAGGAAGGAGGGAGGGAGGGAAGGAAGGAAGGAAGGAAGGAAGGAAGGAAGGAGAGAGAGAGAGAAAGAATGAAAGAAAGAGAGAACGAATGAAAGAAAGAAAGAATGAAAGAAAGAAAGAAAAGAGAGAAAGAAAGAAAGAAAGAAAGAAAGAAAGAAAGAAAGAAAGAAAGAAAGAAAGAAAGAAAGAAAGAAAGAAAGAAAGAAAGAAAGAAAGAAAGAAAGGAAGGAAGGAAGGAAGGAAGGAAGGAAGGAAGGAAGGAATGAAGGAAGGAAGGAAGGAAGGAAGGAAGGAAAGAAAGAAATATAGATTTATCAGTAAGGATATTCACATAAGAAAAATCTTGCAAACTTTTATTAAATGTGGTATACCATCCCACATCCCTACTAAACTGGAAGCAATTGAGAATTTCCTTCCTGCCATAGATGAAAAAGTTGTGGTTACCAGTCTTTGAGATTCCTTGTGTCACAGACACAGAAAGAGAGGATACCAAGGTTCCAAAGAAACCTACTTTCTGCAGGGGAATTATTCATTGTCAAAAAAATAATTACAATAATTTTTTCAATATGTTTATATAGAGTCATCCTTTCTGGTAAATTATCTATTGATATTTCATGGAAGCCTGAGAAATGCAAGTTACTATTGACTAACGTTACATTATTCCACAAACCATTTTCACCTGGTATACATGGATTATTTATTGTTAACATGGTCATATCATAACTATGTTACTGTATTTACAAAAGACAATCCTACCTCTGACATAGCAACTATTACCAAGCAGCCTCAGGATAGTGATTCAGTAAAGGATGTTACTCACACTTAATTTTTACAAAATGATGTGCCTGGCATTGGTATTCGCATGACTTTATGGGACGGATGGGGAAAGAGAAAGTACATGTGCATGTGTGTAATAATAATCAATAACTCCGTTTTACCAACTTAATTGTGAGTAAACCATAATGATTATAATATACTATTATTAATATTATTATTATTGTTGTTGTTGTTATTATTGTTGTTATTATTGTTGTTGTTGTTATTGTTGTTATAATAATAATAATATTATTATTATTATTATTATTATTATTATTATTATTATTATTATTATTATTATTATTATTATTATTATTATTATTATTATTATTATTATTATTATTATTATTATTATTATTATTATTATTATTATTATTATTATTATTATTATTATTATTATTATTATTATTATTATTATTATTATTATTATTCACAATAATATAGACATGTAGTGTGTATCAACAATGTTTCCGTATTTTTCCTTTTTCATTATTATTATTATTATTATTATTATTATTATTATTATTATTATTATTATTATTATTATTATTATTATTATTATTATTATTATTATTATTATTATTATTATTATTATTATTATTATTATTATTATTATTATTATTATTATTATTATTATTATTATTATTATTATTATTATTATTATTATTATTATTATTATTATTATTATTATTATTATTATTATTATTATTATTATTATTATTATTATTATTATTATTATTATTATTATTATTATTATTATTATTATTATTATTATTATTATTATTATTATTATTATTATTATTATTATTATTATTATTATTATTATTATTATTATTATTATTATTATTATTATTATTATTATTATTATTATTATTATTATTATTATTATTATTATTATTATTATTATTATTATTATTATTATTATTATTATTATTATTATTATTATTATTATTATTATTATTATTATTATTATTATTATTATTATTATTATTATTATTATTATTATTATTATTATTATTATTATTATTATTATTATTATTATTATTATTATTATTATTATTATTATTATTATTATTATTATTATTATTAATCATTATTATTCACAATATAGACAAGTACGTAGCTACTCTGAGTACATGGTGATCAGGTTTAAATTATGCTAAACTCCTAATTATTTATGGTCTAATAATGGGTGTGGCCACTCTTGATCAGTAGTGAAGAGCTATCGATCTCCAAAATTGTTTTGAAAAATTAAGTGCTTTTTGTTGTGTTATTGATCTAATGTGTATTTCAACTTATCTGCTACTCAGGTTAATGTTCTGGAAAATCTAACATGAATGGGTGTTGTCACATGCACAAAATAACAATAGTGACAATAACAATTCCGGCTAGAGTATCTAGTCGAAACGTCGAGAGAGTAAAATTTCAAGTTGATTATTGAGAAGGTATTGTAATCTTATTATGTCGACTGAAAGTTCATTGCGAGTGAATAAACACTGAGTTAATAGAGGCAGGTTGAAGTAGGTTGACAATAGCTCTGTGAGAACACATATTTAACCAATATCACATCAGATTGAAGTAGGTCGAAAATAGCTCTATGGATACACACACTGGACCTACATCACACTTGATTGAGGCATGGTAAAGTCGGTTGAGAGTAGCTCTATTACACAGCTCATTACTAACATAGCAATTGAATTGAAAGCCTACAAGAAACCATGTAACTGCAGAAAGAGCCATACAACTAGCAGTGGCTCAAGCATGGGATCAACAACTAGAAGGATGCATTTGTTGAATTTTCTAAAGAATTAGTAAATCAGCTCAATTTGATTACTACTCAGCTACACCATATAAGTTGGGCGAGATTTTCCCAATTAAGATGTACAAACGTTAAAAATTAAATTAAATGTTTATAAATGGATACAGGTATTGCATTGACTATTCAATTATTCTTAATAAACCTAATACCTCACCAATTAAGGTAAGCAATTACCAAGTCAACTTCCCCCCCCCCCCCACCCACCGATCTTTGACCATGAACCTCAAGAGTTTGGTGAGTCATTCCTTTCAACATAAGTTGCCTAACAACTTTGGTAATGATCTGTCAAGCCATCTTCATAAAACTCAACTTGATCAGAACTTATCAAAATTTAGTCAAATGTTTCTGGTTACATATTTGAGCTGCCTACTAAGGTTGCTAAAGATTGGTGTAGAGAGCAGTTCTGTGTAATGCTAATTAATTTGTGAGCTTCACTTTTGAGCTTTGATGGCAACCTTTCATAGTTGTTCTTGGAAAATACTTAATCTTCCAACTGAGTTTGGTAAAGATCTGTTTCTGAGATATTTTGCAAAAACACACACACATACCGACGACACCAAACAGAGTAGAGTATACTATCTCACATTGTTGTGGTCTATGTAATCAGTAGCACATATTATACCTCTACATGAAGATAGCCCAAAAGTAGTGAACTCTGCCCAGCTAGACTAAAATTAACAAAAACAAGAATCTGTTCAATAATATATATATATGACATATAATTATGTTATATCTACCGATGGACAATTTGGTTGCTACACCCTCTATGATTCGTGCATGTTGTGCAGGAATAAGAAAAATTCATAGTGCATCCTTAGTTGGGAGCATAATAAGAAAGTTGGAAGAAAGGTGATATCTTGATAGTACATCCACCTGTATTACACCTTTCAAGCTACATATCATGTTGAGATTCAGAAGAGTGTCCTGCTTTAAAGTTGAAATTGTTCACTTTCTATACCATATAAGTATAATGTCAATTAATATCTGGTAATCTGATTGTAATCCAAAACAGCTACAAAGCTGTAATCAATACCAAGCTTGAAGCCATTTTAATAGAGATGCTGGCATCTTATTACCAGTTTGGGGAAAACAAATACAACAAAAAGCTAAAATATTAAATTTCACAATTCCTATGACTACATTTGTATTTGGTATGATTCTAGGTCACACACATAGTCATGTTCTTGTTTAAAATTTATTTAATGCCAAAGAGGCTAATGATGCACTGTATGTTGCTATAATGATATTAAGCCTGCAGTATTTAATGCTAAAATTTTTTTTCCATTAAACAAAAAATTACTCGTGCATATTATGCATTCAATAATTAAAGTATTAAAATCATTTTTAATTTTCAAACTATGTATAGAAGGTTTCCCTGTAGTTCTTTCAATTTGCCATTAGTTTTATCTTCCAGGCCCAGTTAATTCCACTACAGGAATTACTTAGTGCTGTGTATTTGCATTAAACATAGTTGGTATTAAGATAGACTGATGCTAGGTATTTGACTAAGAATACAGTAAATTTTTGCATGCAACTGCACCATGACCTAGAGCTAATTACCATAGAGAGAAAAGTCAAGAAGTGGTCATATTTCATAGATATATAAATGATGTGTGCTGGAGCTAGATACTGCCTGGCCTTCTTAAAAAATAATTCAATTGAGATCATGAGGCACCTGATTTGGTCTTCAAGCAATATTGGCTGAGTTATATCTGAGTGGTTGCCAATTTAAAAACATTCGTACGAATATTTAAAAAAGTCCGATTAGGGAACTCGGCTCCCTATCCAGGATATCTGACTTTATTATTTTCATCTATCATAAGACGGACGAGGTTACGCATGGACTTTGTAGTGGGTGCCATAGGGGATTCTCTCTGACAGCTGCTGGGCTGGTACAAATGCACAGACCTGTGGATAAGCGCTGCTCTGGTTTTCGTAAACAGCCAGTGGCTGTATAGGCCAGCGAAGACTCCAGAAGCAAGTGAATCAGTACCATGTTACACAAGGACCTTGGCCCTGGTTCTGCCTCTCCTCTGGTTACTCCAGCAGGCCAACACCCCCTCAGCCTCCTCCAAGGTCATACCTCCAGTGAATGTTTTGAAGAGGATTCCTAGAGCTTGCAGGGATCAAGCAGGTATGAAATTGGCTACTATTTTGGAGGGTGTAGTTAGTATGAACTTGCTTGGGAGAGGTTATTACTTCAGTACACAGTGCTTGAGGGTACCTACATGCTGTGGCCGGAAATGATCCTTGGCTGCCAGGGTCAATGGGAAGCTGAGAGAGGAGGAGGATCTCTTTATCACTACCCATTCCACCAAGAAGGGTAGGGGTAAACTGAAGGATTCCATGGAGTCCTTAGGTTACAAAGTGTCAGAGGAGTTGAAAGAAGGTGATTTCAAAGCCATTTGCCTTGCTTATTCTGAGGATTCTGTGGCAGACAGGAGTGCTGAAACTTTCATGGCCTTGAAAGAGAAGCACCCTCCTCCTCCTCGTCCAGACTTTTATATCCCCACCATCCCCAAATATAAATGTGCCTCCACTGTCCGTATCTGTAGAGGATGTGGCCCGGGCTATTAGGACATTTCCATATGGGTCTGCTGGTGGCCCAGATAGGTTGAGACCACAGCATTTGAAGGATATGATCAACTTACCCAGTGCTGAGGTCTCCTCCTTCCTCAATGCTCTGGCTGCCTTTGCTTCTCTGGTTGTGGAAGGGAAAACACCATTAAATATCTGTTCCGGAACTACCCTTGTTGCCTCTTTTGCCTGTCTATCCACCACCACTGCACCCTCCTGTCTTCTGAGTTTTGTGTGATGTACACGGATGATATCACACTAGGGGACCTTATGGAGGAGATTCTGCAAGAATTGGAAATCGAGTCATTATCAGACATTGGTTTGAGCTTGAACAATCAGAAGTCTGAGATTATCTGTAATGACCCAGGAATGAGAGGAACCATCATCATGGCTCTGCCTGGAGCTAGAGTTATTGACCTGTCATGTGCTACCTTACTGGGCTCTTCTCTCTGGAATGTTGACTGCATTTCAAGTGCTCTCAAGGAAAAGCTTATAGCCTTGAAGTTATTATCAGCAACACCATGGAAGATTGAGGTTGAGCTATTGACCACTTTAACAAGGGAGTCAGAGGATTATAATCCCAGTTATGATGGACCTTGGTGTATTGAACACAACAAAATGGGACTCCACATTGTGATAAAGGCATTGTCAAGATAGGCATTACGATTGTTATCGCAACACAATGTTGGCTGTGACCAATCTCCTGGATCGGAACACGACCAAGCTCCTGCTCTTCACAATCTCTACCCACTATATACCAATATTATTATCAAGTAATCATGATCCAAACATTACAAAGTCACTACGCTGTTACTGTAAAGTTTTCACTTCTCTTTAAATCCAGAGCACTGTTGATGATGACTATATTCTCTTTGTGGATTATCAGCAACATGCACTTTTTATTTTCACAAATGCTGATAAAAATAAACACACTGATAATATAAGCTTCACCGCATATACAAATGAGTTAGCAATGAACCAGC
This sequence comes from Cladorhizidae sp. MBARI D1340-BT2, assembly GCA_028752905.1. Taxonomy (NCBI): domain Eukaryota; kingdom Metazoa; phylum Porifera; class Demospongiae; order Poecilosclerida; family Cladorhizidae; species Cladorhizidae sp. MBARI D1340-BT2. Next base: position 9,630,127 of record JAQNBH010000011.1, read on the forward strand.
TATCTATTACATGATAATTATAACTTCTCTCTTTTATTCACTACAAAGTCTGTACATTGAATATGGGAACCACTCACAACATTTACCATCACATGCAACCATTTGTGAGTGTACTTGAGGGTAATGACAATAATTGCTTTGATAACTTCCATTCCACTTGGTGTTCTGTCTTTAAAATTTGGGAAAAGTTGCATTTCACCAAGACCAATACATTCTGGAAAATATTTTGTCGTACAACTTGGATCAAAGACACTTGATTTTTTTTAAAACTATGACAACCCTTCCCAGTTTAGCTCAACCTACTATATTGGCAAGCAAAGTCATCTGTCATTGCGGAGCTGGACAGGAAACTTGATCTTATGCAAATGAGAACAGTTTGCATGGTAAATAAGGATAGGATGCTTGAGTATTATTCTGACATAGCTACTCAATTGATCAGCATGCTCCAGCTGTGGAGGTGTGACAGTGCCTTAAATAAATGCTAAACTTGAAAATACATTCACAGAGAATCAGTATGTGTGAGTGGGCTCTCACTTCAATCTTGGATAAGTTGGAATCTGGAGGGAAAATATATTTATACAATTTTTAGCTATTTCCCTCTCTCAATCCAACATTACAATAATTATATGACATCAACATTGCACAATACTGTATTTGGGATTCTGCTATGCTAGGGTTAGGGAAATGTTTTATAATTTCGTGTTTTGTCCACTAAAACATCTGGCTAAATATATACTTTTTGTTTGTTTTCCCCTTCACCATCGCATCTTCACTCTCCATTTAATGCCTTGCATATGTAAATGAGAGAAGTCAGCCTTCAGTTTAGAGTCGAGTGGAAAACTTGGTATTGCCATACAAGGTAAATGTGTATATCTATGTATTCGGTGTACTTTCACCAGTAAAAAATTAGAAAAGTTGCATGCCTTAGACTTATGCAAAACTATATTCCTTACAATTTCATACTGGTGCAAGGTTAAGACATGAAACTTACCATCCCTGCCTCGTGCATCCTGCTCCCATTTTTCTGTGCAGGCCAGTTTTCTTATCGATTCTCGATCTTTCTCTTAAAAATGACGACCATTCCCAATTTATATTTATGCCGGTTTACATGTGCCTGCTTTATTTAACTGATGAGGTTGAGGAGCTTTGATTATTAACCTATACCCAATTATGAAAACAAGCATTTGCCACATTTTAGTGTCCGTTTGGAGTTCTAGCTTCTTGATATCAAAGGTAGTCAATGTTTAGCTAAAGTTTAACTTTTGTGTCACTCCTCTTATAGAGGGGGACCGGTACCATAAACTAGTTGGGCACTAAAAGAAGTTGACACGTTAACACTTTATAGCTCCGTAGATTCCGCACACCTCGTGGTATGGACTTGATATATAGCTGAAAAGATAGGTCTCTCTGTGTGCTCTCTTTTGATATTTAAACATTTTTGATAGGTATAACTATCCCAAGTGAACTAAAGTGGTGGTACTCAAAACCTGAGTGCCTGATTTCTCTGATAAATATCTCCAGCTTGCCAAGTGCTAGAGAGCTGAAATTAGCACCAGTGGCAAGAGGAATCCCTATTGCATATGCAACAACTTTTTCATTAGGCGCCAAAACTTAGTATTAAAGTACGTGGTCAAGCACCCGTTTAGCAAATAAATTTTATGGAATTTTAAGGATTAACTTCTAACATTGTGTAGTTGTTTATGTGTGAGTATAATGAGTGTAACTTGTGGTTAGTATAGCTGTAGTTTGTGGTTGGGCTTAATCAGCAGCCTGCAGGATCATTTGCACAAGCCCAGCTTCTGGAAGATTACCCTGCACCCTATGATGTGGGTTTGTGGTTGTGCTGGATTCTGCAAGAACATTGCTGTGTGTTAGCTGTGTCTATAAAAAGGCAGTACTCACATCTGTTATCTGCCAGCTACTGTCTGTTCTCTACATATCCTTAGTCAGATCTTAGTGGTCTGAGTGTAGCTGAGTCTGTCCAACTGAGTTTTATTCTGTCTTCATTGCTAATGTATATAATATAAATTTGACTACATTATTTGACATTCATTGTGCTACCTTTAAAACCCTGACGATCCAGCACAATTGGTGGCAGTGGTGGGATTATTTCACCTACAGATTTAACTACGCCACATCCTGTAATTAATGAGTGATAGCAGATTGACAGCTAGATCAGGATCTCTCTTTAAGCAGGTTCAAGCATTTGAGAAAATGTGTGCGAGACCAAGGACAATGGAACAACAGAGCAAGGATCCGAGCAGTGATCCGAGGGCCACATGCACCAGCAGTTGCAGACTCAGAGATTTTGCTAATGATAGAGGAGATGATGTGGGAGAGTCAGCAGGGTGGTACTGAAGCTGCGGCTCAATTGGAATACGATAGGGAGCAGCTGCAGTGACAAATGGACATACATCAGTGCTTGGTGCATGATTCCTGAAACAAGGTGACATATCATCCACAAGAGCTTAGAGGGACAGAGATATGAAGGTTTCAAAATTATGAACAGGACGATATTGAGGCATACCTCACAATGTTTTAGTGGCTTATGGTAGCCTATGAGATTGCACAGGAGAGGTGGGGCCTAATAATTGGCTCCACAGTCTGTGGAGATGGCGGCTCAGCAGGTGTACATCGGTCACCAGAAGGGCCACTACTCTGCAAATCATAATGCACCCGTCTGTAGGGAAAGGAATGTCGATTCCCATGGAATATCGGTTAAAAGATAGAGTCAATCCCAAACCAGGATCACCAAAACCAGGTTCGGTAGAAGGTCATGATATTTTGTTGGATACATGATGCTCCAAAAGACGGTAAATAGTGAGCTGGTGCGATAGGAGAATTTTCTCAAGGGAGAGGTGGTTGCCATTCGATGTTCACATGGAGTGAACGTGTCTTAATAATTAGCACCAATTCAGGTTCAGTTGGAGGAACACACCTTTGATGTGGTGGCTGCTGTATCGAGCACTCTGCCAATGTCAATGCCGCTAGGGACCAATGTGCCAGAGTTGATGACACTTCTTGGGAGTGAACCCACAAAGGCTACAGATGATGTGATGGTCGTCACCATGAGGGCACAGGCCAAGCAACAGAAAAAAGAAAGAGATGGAACTTGTGAAATGATAGAAGAGGTCAGCCAAACCCAGTCGAGGAACCAGCTGACCAGGGCAGACATGAGAATCCAGATGAACCTTCATGGCTCACCTCCCTGATGATTTATTTCCAGCAGTGTTAGGTGCTTCCCACTCTCAATGGGACAGACTCTAACCTATCTGACCCAGTCCTTAACTTCAAGCGACAGTTTACTTAGTCTAGTCCCTCTAGCTAGACTAAATATGTTTAATGATTATTAGGATTGGAGTATGTACAAGTCACGAAAACTCATATCAAGAACCTCTTGAACCTCTGACAAATTCCTTATAATAAGTTAACTTATAGAGGTTTTACAATAACAAAATAGCAAGTGGATCATTCCCAATCAGAATATTAGAATATGTGCATGTGTGTGTGTGTTTGTCAGCAGCGTGTGTATGTGTGTGTGTGTGTGTGCAGGTTCTGGTTTGTCACCTTAGGATTTGGTAATGTTCTCCCACAACTTGAGGTGTTGGAATTCTCATTTGCTGGTACTTCAGCTAGCTGGGCTGGATAGCTAGTCGTTAGGCCTGCCATGGCTGAGGTGCCTAACAAGTGGGTTGGGTAAAGAATCATCTGACAAGGAGTAAGAAGCATGCAGAGCATAGGATATATCAGGAGTAGAGGGACACTGACAGGGAGGAGGGAGTGGAGTCATCATCCTCAGGTGCGTGCAATATTTCTCAGGCTAAGCTGCAGGAGTTGCAAGAAATGGATATTATTTTGGAAGCCATCCGGAAGTCAGCAGATGATCTCAATCTTCAGCCTTCAGGGTAGCTTTCTTCAGGAAACATGGACTGTGACCGGCACTGGAGCCCTCTCGACCCAGAGACAATGGGTTGTGAACAGCGCGTCCTTCCAACATAGCATTGAGGTAATGTACTCTCTCATTCAATTCCTCTTGTAGGTCACCTCAGCAAAGGGAAGACAGCCAGCAGTATCCTTCAGTGATTCTACTGGCCTACACTGTACAAAGACATGCCAGATTACTGCAGGAGTTGTAGGACTTGTCAGATGGCTGCAACTCAGGGAAGTCATCAAAAAACTCTGATTTCCTGCCAGTAGGTGAAGCATTTCAGAATTACAATGGACATTATGGAGCCATTTCCCAGAAGTTAATCGGGAAGGAGATACATCTTGGTGGTGTATGCAATTATGTCTCCCATTACCTTGAGGCCTTTCCCCTTAGATCTATTGATGCAGAGTATTTAACAACTGGTCCACCTCTTCTCCATAGTGAGTGTGCCAAGAAAAATCCTCACAAATAAGTGCAGCGACATCACATCACAGTTGCCCACAGAGATCCGCTGGGTGCTCCATGTATGACACCTATCATCCCCAGACTGATGGGCTAGTTGAACGCTTCAACCAGATCCTGAAGTCTATGCTACAGAACATCATTTGAATATGGTCTTTATAGAGAATGGCCATCCGCAAGCCTTCATCAACCTTTATCCTGCAGATAAATCGAAATGCAGAAAGGAAGGTAAGTACACAGATACAGGCAATCAAGGCCCTAAATAGAAAGATCCGTATGGTAGTGATTTCTTATGCAGCAGGGATGAGTGAAGACATCAGGAGGGTCTGCAGGATGTTCTACATCAAAATTGTTTTCAGATTGGGAAGAACTCTGATGACACAACTGAGCAGAGTGAGAATGTTTTACTAGCTAGTGTGTACTCATGTTGTGTAACACATTCCTTGTAGATATGGGAAATACTACATAGGGGTGACCATCAGAAGACTGGAGACCAGAGTGTAAGAACATCAAGATGCTGAAGAGAAGTCTGCAATTGCTGAACATGCTTGGGATAATGGACATCCTATTTATTGGGGGGGAAGCCACCATCTTGGCAGAAGACAGAAGGAACTGCTAGTGAAGGATGTTTTGCACATCAACCTCGCACTCGAGTGTGAGTGGTTTAATTGAGACAGTGGAATTGACTTGCCTGGCTGCTGGGGAGCCTAATCAAGATCCTGAAGAAGCCATGATCACCATAATTCTTTTTTGATTATTATAATTTTATTTATTTTAATTAATTTATTCATTTTGATTTTATATATGTTTATTATTTTTTGTTGTTATTTTTATTTTGTTTATAGATAAATATTTTCTTAACTTTATTGATTTTTTTATATTTTTATTGATTTTTCTATATTTTTAATTTTTTATTTTTTTAAATTATTTATTTGTATATAATATTATATAAATATTGAGAGTCATTACTATTATTATTATATGTGTATCTCTCAAGCAGAGATACACATACAGACATATAGTTATTACTAATATTTTTTAGAACTCTCGTCAACAGAAAACACCAGGCTTGGTCTATCACTTCTAGTGAAATTTGGTGGTCTGGGAATCAGAAGTTGTGTATTGCTTGCACCTTCTGCATTTTTTTAGTTGGCTTTCAGTGCTTTTGATCTCATTCCCCAGATTTTTCCTGACTACCTAGGTGATTTGAGCTATTCTGCATTTGATAGTAGTTTGAAAATTTGGAGTCAAGGTCACAACTGTGAGCCACCATCTGTTTCCAGGTCTTCCCAACAGAAATCCAGCCTCTTTTGATTCCCTCCTGAACTCGGCTGTGGATTCTACTATTCAGGTACGTATTCAAACTTCTGCAGCTAGAAAGGAGTCAGGGGCTTGGTCCATAGCCTCCCCATGTCATTTTTAGGCCTCTGAATGGATGATGATGTCATCAGGGTGGCTACTGGTTTGCATTTGGGTTCCTTGCTGCTATCTACACAGCCTGATAGAAACAGAGAAAGGCCCTGGGAAAACTGAGGAAGATGGAAGACATAATGATCTTATCAGCAGACAAAGTGAAGACAAAAGTTCTGATGACAAAGGTCAGTTACATTTCAAAGCTGAGAGGAATGCTGGAAACACAAAAGATATGGAATACTGAAGAAGGATCCTACCAAAGCACAGGAATGCAAGGTGAATCAGGTACTAAAGAATATGGAGAAAACAGGAGAATTAATAACCGTATTATTGAATAGAATTAGGCCCACTGAAGGTAGACCACCACTGATTTGTGGGCTGCCTAAGATACATAAATCTGAGGTTCCCCTTAGGCCAATTGTGTTTTGTAACGTACACCATCGTATAATCTTTCCAAGTTCGTAGCACATTTGATATCGCCTCTAGCTGGAAATACAAGTACATATGTAAAGGATTCTTGGCGAGGATTCTGGGCAATTTATCAAGAGTATTCAAGGTGAATGTTTGGCACAGAATGAGTGTCTTGTCAGTTTTTATGTTTCCTCTCTTTTTACCGATGTTCCCACTGAAGAACACATAGTCAGCATAAAACTAGTTAGCAGGCTTCCAAAATAATAATGTGGTTGTGTGATTCTATAGCGTTGCTCCAATATTTTGACAGAGCAAATTGATTTTTGTTCAGCGAAATACATGAGAAGTTCCAAAATTGTCTGATATCTGTATGTAATTAGTATGAAGAAGGCTAATTAATTGTGTTCTCCATTTGTATCTTGTATAAAAAAATATTCCCCCTTTTATGCCATTACATATAATATGTCAGGAAATGACATTTAGCTGCCATCATAATAGCTGAATATTTATTCATCTCCCTCAAAGCATTCATAAACATGTAAAGAGGAAGAAATACCTCAGCCTTCTTCAAGCTACAGTCAACAGGTTATTACAGAGCTTATATAAAACTGACTGACAGACAAACAGATGGCAGGAAAGATAAGTTCACAGCGAGTGGTGCTATGTGGTTTTTTTGTCTTTGGTTTTTCTTCAATTACTTGAACACGATGTTTTGGTCCTGCAAACAATGTTGTTTGTGACAGAATGTGAACCAATGAGCTATTGGTTGGACTCCAATTATAATGTTTTGTCAACATGATCTCTTTTGCAAAAACTTTGCAAATTCTTCAATGAAAGAAGATAAGGCAACGCCAATAACTCGAATTTGATTATTTTTGACAAGGATCTTTTCCCCCAAATCTATCACACACATTTTGATAACCACTTCTTTTTGCACTTCATGAAAATCAATGTTAGAAAATACATTATCAAATTTTTGTTGATGTAGTCATTCTCTATGATAACACTCTTCTATGGTAACTCTATGTCTGGCCCTAGATAAAGAGATATCATCTCTAAAACAAGGTTGGACATAGCAGTCCTATCACCCTTATAATTATGTTGATGGTTTTAGTTCTAAGTAGAGGTGTTTCTAGATCAAGAGACGAAACACTTGTGGTTGACTGCAACATATAACAAAAATTAAGTCGGTGTATTCAACATCCCTTGCATTAGTAAACTTTCAATGAACTCTCAGTTGGCATTACAATAACCTCTCAATAATCAACTTGAAATTATCTCGATGACTCGAGCCTTCATCAGGTATAATGAGATGCTAAGACTTGCATGATCCTGACCAGTACTTAGCTATTCACTACCTCCACACCCGAGCACATGCATCCAGCACATGTGTCCAGCATGTGAACTGCACATAAACTGGATGTGGAGGGGGAAAAAGGGGGGGGAAGAAAAAATAATATAATAGTAACAAAAAAAACAAAAAAATAAAAATGTAAATAAATATTAAATAAATAAATAAACACAAAAAAAAAAAAAAATTAAACCAAAAATATATATATTTAATATAATAAATAAATAAACAAACAAATAAACAAACAAATATATATATATATATATATATATATTGTAGCGGATCTCACAATCACCGCTCTGTATCGACCCTCATTCCTGTTGCTCAAAGAACGCAGGACCAGAATCCAGACCCAGGGACCCCTCCCATAAGCTGCTCAGGATCTAACAGGATTTCTCGCTGGTCGCTCATCGTGGTGGGCGCGGATAAGGAAAAAGACCGAGAAACTAATGCACCTTGACCTCTGGTGTTTATGTCCAATATATGAGAGTTGTGTTTTGCTTGTGAGAAACTAAGACTATTTCATTTCCTTCTTTCGCTCTCGGGTCTTATTACTTATCGACCCCCTAACTCGCTACAGTGGTGACCCCGACGCCCAAGGCCGAATGTTTTGGGATCTCGAACACAACATTGTGGTCTGTTTCATCACAACGCCTACTCGATAATCAACGATATCATGACTGAGGAAAACGCTGTCTCTCTGAAGCTTCCTTCCTTCTGGACTTCCCAACCAAACGTGTGGTTCGCCCAGGCAGAGGCCCAGTTTAACATTAAGAAGATCACTGCAGACGACACCAAGTACTATTACGTGGTGGCAGAACTCGATCAGGCCACTGCAGAAAGGTTACTGGATCTCTTGAGCAACCCGCCTACAGAGGACAAGTACGGAGTGCTCAAGGCCAGGCTCATAGAAACCTTTGGACTTAGCAAGAGGGAACAGGCAGCTAAGTTGCTACACATCCGTCCCCTGGGAGATTCCAAACCATCTTGCCTCATGGATGAGATGCTGGCCCTCCTCGGTGATCACAACCCCTGTTTCCTTTTTGAGCAGCTTTTCCTGGAGAGACTTCCAGGGGATATCCGAGTTCAACTGGTGGACATAGACAGTAAAGGCAATAGGGAGCTTGCCAAATGCGCCGATGCTTTGTGGTCAGCTCGAGAGGTACGAGCGGGTGCTAGCGTGGTACATCGCCATCCTCAACTCGCATCAAAGCCCCAATCCTCCGGATTATGTTTTTTCCATGATAAGTTTGGAGATACAGCCCACAAGTGCCGTTCCCCCTGTAACTGGTCGGGAAATGCTCAGGCCAGTCGCCAGTAGTGGCCTTGGCGGCCGGCCGGAAAACAGCCTACTTTTCGCTTGGAACCGTAACTCTGGCAAACGTTTCCTCATAGACACCGGGGCAGAGGTGAGTGTCCACCACACTATCGGCATAGACACATGCAACACTCATCCATGTCCCACCCTCGTGGCTGCCAATGGCAGCACCATTGAAACGTAAGGCGTGCACACCTTTCCACTACTGTTTGGCAATCGTATCTTCGAGTGGGAGTTCATCCTTGCAAACGTATCTCAGCCCCTGCTGGTGCAGATTTTATACGTGCCAACAATCTGCTAGTGGATGTCAAGGGCAAATGCCTGGTTGACGCAGAGACCTATCTCTCCATTCCTCTAGGCATGACAGACGCTTCAGCCCCCCATCTTTGTGCCATCACCTCCACATGCAGGTATGAGTCATTGCTCGCTCAGTTTCCAGACCTCACCATACCAACCTTCACCAACCCCACTGTGCAACAAGGAGTGGAGCATTTCATCCCCATGGAGGGTCCTCCGGTGTGTACGCTCGGGCCCGTCGTCTACCTCCGGACAAACTCAAGCTGGCTAAAGCCGAATTCGACAGCATGGAAGCTATGGGTATCATTAGGCGCTCCTCCAGCCCTTGGTCCTCGCCGTTGCACATGGTCCCGAAGTCTTCTGGTGGTTGGCGCCCGTGTGGCGACTACCGCCGCCTCAATAAGGCCACAGTTCCTGATCGTTACCCCGTTCCACATATTCAAGACTTCTCAGCCCACCTTGCCGGAACTCGAGTTTTCTCCAGTTAAAGGCTACCACCAGATCCCTGTGGCAGTCCAGGACATTCCCAAGACAGCCATCATAAACCCATTCGGCCTGTTTGAGTTCATGCGCATGCCTTTTGGACTGAAGAATGCCACGCAAGCCTTCCAGAGATTAATGGATACCGTCTGTCAAGGGTTCGAATTTGTTTTCGCTTACTTGGATGACATCCTAGTGGCGAGCAGCAGTGAGGCAGAATACCAGCAGCATCTCCGGGTCCTGTTCCAGCGCCTCAGGGAGCATGGGTTTGTGGTAAATGTGGCCAAGTGTAAATTCGGTCTGTCCAGCATTGACTTTCTGGGCCATCGCATCACACAACACGGGGCGCTCCCACTTCAAGAAAAGGTGGAGGCTATCCGCAAATTCCCTCAACCGACCTCCATCAGGGGCCAGCAGGAGTTAGTGGGCATGGTGAATTTTTATCACCGGTTCATTCCAGCTGCCGCAAAAATGATGAACCCACTCTTCACCGCCCTGTCAGGCAAGCCAAAGACCATCGAGTGGTCAGACGTCATGATCAGAGCTTTCGAGGACACCAAGCTGGCGCTCGCGGGAGCTGCGATGCTCACCCATCCACGGCCCAATGCACCCACGTCATTAACAGTAGACGCCTCTGATGTGGCCCTTGGTGCAGTACTCCAGCAGCTGGTTAATGGCTCCTGGTCTCCACTGGCATTCTTCAGCAGGCAGCTCCGGCCCCCAGAGAAAAAGTACAGTGCATTCGACAGAGAACTCCTGGCAATTTACCTAGGCATACGACACTTCCGCTATTTCTTAGAGGGCAGACAGTTCGTCGTGTGTACACAGACCACAAGCCTCTCACATTCGCCATGGCAAAGGTTTCGGAACCCTGGTTCAGCCGACAGCAGTGCCATCTGGCTTACATATCGGAATTTACCACCGACATCCGACACATCCAAGGGAAGGATAATCACGTGGCCGATGCATTGTCCCGCGCTGTGGTGGGCGCCATTCAGACAGGGGTGGACTTCATGGCCATGGCCGATAGCCAACGACAGGATCCCGCCATCCAAGCCTACCGCATAGCCATCACCAGACTCTGCCTGGAGGATGTGGCTTTTGGACCCAACGGCGCCACACTCCTCTGTGACATTTAAACTGGTCAGCCGCGACCGGTGGTTCCCCAGGGGTGGAGGCGCAGCGTCTTTGACGGCTAGCTGGATTGCTCGCTTAGGTGTTCCGATGGACATGTCTTCAGACCGGGGAACACAGTTCACCTCTCAGCTATGGGCTGCAGTCAGTCAGTTGCTGGGCTCCAAACTCAATCATAGCACCTCCTACCATCCCCAGTCCAATGGTTTGGTGGAGAGGTTCCACCGTCACATGAAGTCTGCTCTGCATGCCAGGCTCACAGGACCTAACTGGCTAGATGAGCTACCATGGGTTATGCTCGGCATCCGCACGGCCCCTAAGGAAGATTTGGGCACTTCTTCAGCAGAACTGGTGTACGGCGCACCTCTCACAGTCCCTGGCGACTTCGTGGGCTCTCCTGGTCCTGTTCCAGATCCTGCCTCTTTCCTGCAGGGCCTCCGAAACCAGGTGGGGGCACTCTGGCACCCGTCCCTACATCCCAGCATGGTCCATTACATACATCAGGGCCCCCGGACCTTCAGGCATCCAAGTACGTGTTTATCCGTCGTGACAACCATCGCACTCCCTTGGAAAGACCCTATGAAGGCCCTTTCCACGTCATTCAGGCCGGAACTAAAATGTTCAAGATTCAGGTAGGCAATCGCATGGAGACCATATCTGTTGACCGACTCAAACCTGCTCACCTGGACATCGACGCACCAGTCAGAGTAGCACAGCCAAGGCCGCGGGGCCGCCCTCCAGGCAAGAAGACAAAGAAAAGGGGACCACTTTTTCTGGGTTTCCCCCACCACAAGTGGCTCGTCCACCTCCCGCCTCTCCGGCACAACGTACCAGGTCGGGTCGCCAGATCGTGCCTCCAGTGCGCTACATCTCGGGTCTGGGGGGGTGCTGTAGCGGATCTCACAATCACCGCTCTGTATCGACCCTCATTCCTGTTGCCCAAAGAATGCAGGACCAGACTCCAGACCCAGGGACCCCTCCCATAAGCTGCTCAGGATCCCAACAGGATTTCTCGCTGGTCGCTCGTCGTGGTGGGCGCGGGTAAGGAAAAAGACCGAGAAACTAATGCACCTTGACCTCTGGTGTTTATGTGCAATATATGAGAGTTGTGTTTTGCTTGTGAGAAACTAAGACTATTTCATTTCCTTCTTTCGCTCTCGGGTCTTATTACTTATCGCCCCCCTAACTCGCTACAATATTAAATAAACAAACAAAAACAAACAAACAAACAAACAAATTAAACAATCAATAAATAAACAAATAACAACCAAACAAATAAACAAATAAACAAATAAAAATAAACCAAAAAAAACAATTAAAAAAAAGTAAATAAATATTAAATAAATAAACACTAACTAACAAAAAAAATAAACCAAAAAATTTTTTTTTTAATATATATAATAAACAAATAATATATATATATATATTAAATAAACAAACAAAAACAAACAAACAAATTAATCAATCAATAAATAAACAAATAACAACCAAACAAATAAACAAATAAACAAATAAAAATAAACAAATACAAAATATTTAAAAAATAAACAAACAAGCAAACAAAACAAACAAGCAAACAAACAAAGCCCCCAAAATATACAAACATAAAATAAATAAATAAACATACAAGTAAACAAAAAAATAAACAACAACCAAAAATTTAACCAAACAAATACAAAAAATTAAAATAAAAATCCAACAAAAAATAACTAATAAAAAATAAAATAATAGTAGTAATAATAAATATATAATAAAAATAAAGATAATAATAATAATAATAGTAGTAGTAGTAGTAATATTAATAATAACAATAATAAGAAGAAGAAGAAGAGGAGGAGGAGGAGGAGGAAGGGGGGTGAGGAGGAGGAGGAGGAGGAGGAGGAGTAGGAGGAGGAGGTGGAGGAGGAGGAGGAGGAGGAGGCGGAGGGGGAGGAGGAGGAGGAGGTTTCACAAGTTTTATAACAGGAGACATTATTTACCTAAGAACTCTACTAGCTATGTTATAGCTTGTATGATGCAAGCAGTTTTCTGTTAATGTTTGACCTCCCGGAGCCACTTGCTTGGTCTTTCAATATAGTTTTATTTAGAATAACTATGGGAAAAAAATCATTGGAATGGACGAAGTTTACAGCCTCTGATGCTTTTGTTAATGATATTATTATATTTATTAGAACAATTATTAAAAAAATTGAGTGCATAGACAGTTGACCCTCGCTAATCAGGACCCCGTTAGTCCAAAACCTTGCTAATCCGAATGGCATTAGGTAGCAGGAAAAAAGAAGGGGAAAAAGAAAGAAAGAAAAAAGACAAACTTCGTGCCATTATTGAACTTTGAACCCACCACGAGCCTGTCATACGATGCAGCTGCAGTTATATGGAGAAGAAAAGGGCAGACAATAGCCTTACCATTGAGGAGAAGGTCGAGATCCTGGCCCAGCTCGGGAAGAAAAGGTACATGTTACTAGCTGAACAGTATGAAGTTGGAGTCTCCACTATCTCAGACATAAAGACGAAGGGCAGCGAGTTGCGAGGATGCAAAAGGAAGATGACTGAGATGGGATTCCGGAGATCTGCTAAAAGAATGAGGATTGGAAGGGATTAAAAATTACTTGTACTCCCAGTATTCAACCCTGACCTGCAAAAAATAAACAAATTTAGAGTTCAATATAATGATATTCATACATTTCACTAGTCCGAAAATTTAACTAATCCGAACTACTCGGATTCCCAGGCTATGGATAAGTGAAGGTCTACTGAGAATGAAATTGAGTGTTTAAATAATTGTACGTATGATTAAACAGCAAATCTACTGATATCCATTTACTAAATTACAAAACATTTATTTGTTCTAGTTTGGCTGCTTGTTCTGTATGCCAATATGCCGCCCCTGCGACCCTGCCCAGAGCTCACCTCTAATCCTTACCAGTGATGAAAGTGCCATTCAAGAGGTTTGCCATGGACATTTTTGGGCCACTGTCTAGGACATTGGCTGGGAACAAATACGTACTTGTTTGCATGGATTACGTGATGAAATGGCCAGAGGCATTTCCCCTCAAGAATGTCACCACTAAGTCTGTCATCAATTGTTTGGTAGAGGTAACATCATGGTTGGGGGTACCTGAAGAGATCCTTACGGATAACGAATCCAACTCTATCTCCAAAACGATGCAACAATTTTGTTCCGTTACAGGAATCAAGCAGATCAGAACCTCTCCATACCATCCCCAAACAGACAGCATGGTCGAACAGTTCAACTCCACCATGAAGCGGCTCCTCAGGAAGCTCACCCAGAAGAACGTCAAGGAGTGGGACCAGTGTCTTCCGTTCATTTTGTGGGTGTATCGTGGAACAACCCACAAGTCCACCAGTTTCTCTCCATACGAACTGTTATTTGGGAGACAGATGCGGATGCCTCTCGACGTACTGCTGGATCACTGGCTGGACAAGGAAGAAATGGATGACATTGACGTCATTGAGTACCTACGGCTGTTAAGGAACAAGATGGCAGTCATACGCGAGATTGCTCAGACTACAGAAGAGGAGGCCAAACGTCAATACAAGAAGTACTATGACCATCGATCGACCGATCGCAACTTCGAAGAAGGAGACCATGTCATTGTGTTCAGGCCTCAGAAACAAAATAAGCTACTGTGCGAGTGGAAGGGACCAGCACAGGTCACCCGGAAGCTATCAGACACAACCTATGAAGTTGACATTGGTGAAGACACGAGGAAGATACGAACCTTCCACATCAATGCCCTGAAGTGATGGAATGCCCCCGACGTGGCCACATTTTTTGCGATCAACGAAGAATCAGATGACCATCTTCAGGAAGACGGAGATCAAAAAGAAGTCAACCTAAGTACACAACAGATGGAGGAATTACACCACTTGAAAGCCGACTTTCAAGATGTAATTAGTGACATACCAGGCCGAACTCACCTGGTACAGCACAAGATCTCTACAGCGGATGCAAGCCCGATCAGACCGCCTCCGTACCGCCTTCCTCACACTTCTCACGAATTTCTACGCAAAGAAATTAAAACCTTGCTCGAAAGAGGTATCATCAAACCTTCCAGAAGTCCTTGGGCAGCACCCGTTGTGTTGGTCCCAAAGAAGGACGGAACGAAACGCTTATGCATAGATTATCGCAAGCTGAACCTCGTAAACTGGCCGGATCCCTACCCCATCCATCACATTGAGGATCTGATTGACAGGATTGGAAGAGCTAGTTTTATTACAGCTCTTGATCTCACGAAAGGGTATTGGCAGGTGCCAGTTGCCAAAGACAGTCAACCCAAGACGGCTTTCATTACACCGTGGGGGAAATACGAGTTCCAGACTACTATGCCTTTTGGTTTAGTGTCAGCCCCGACAATGTTGCAACGTCTCATGGACCGGATACTCAATGACACCCATCCGTTTGCGGCGGTATATCTCGATGACATTGTTATACACAGCGACACTTGGGAACAACATCTCGACCATCTGAGAGAGATTTTCGCAAGACTACGAGAGGCAGGACTAACCATAAAAAATGACAAGTGCAAGTTTGCAGGCAACAGTTGTGTGTAATTGGGTCATGTAGTGGGGAAGGGACAAGTACAACCCATGGCTAATAAGATTAAAGCAGTGAGAGATTTTGCCTTGTCTCGTACAAAGAAAGATGTCAGAGCCTTCCTGGGGTTGGTAGGGTACTATAGGCATCGATTTATACCAAATTTCTCTACAATTGCCACCCCCTTGACCGATTTGACAATGAAAGTCAAGCCGGTTAAAATTTAATGGAGTAAAACTGTAGAGGAAGCGTTTAACCAATTGAAGGAAGCCTTAACAAACTACCCGATCCTAAGTACACCCAACTGGGAGAGACCTTTCATTTTGCAAACCGATGCCTCGAATAAGGGAATTGCCTATATTTTGAGCCAGAATGTTGATTTGGGGGAAGAATATCCGATAGCATTTGGATCTAGGAAGCTACTGCCAAGAGAGCAAAACTACTCTACAGTAGAGAGAGAGGCCTTATCGGGTTTATATAGAAGGTGTACCATTTCAGATACAAACTGACCACAACCCATTAGTCAGCTAAACCACATGAAAGACATGCATGGAAGATTAGCAAGGTGGGCCCTAAAGCTTCAACCATTTAAATTTGATATCACTCACAAACCAGGATCAAAGAATGGGAATGCTGATGGATTATCTCGAGAGTTTGACTCTCGGCTAGAGGAAGGGGGAGAGTCAGAGAAAGCCCTGAGAGATGTTAGAGAGGAAGCTGTTAGAGGGGAAACACATCAGAGGGAGGTTGGTGTGTCAGAGAAATCCCTGACAGCTGTTAGAGAGGAAGCTGTTAGAGAGGAAACACGGCAGTGGGAGGTAAACACTACTACACAACCACGTTTTTACAAACTACACACCCACAAGTGGCAGGAGACACCTACTAACTCAGAACCAAAACCGCAACTATGGATCATCCCACTTCAACAGCAGAGACCCCTGATTGGTTACAAAAAGCAACTCCTGATTGGTCAGATCAGTCTCTGAGGAGAATGTGATCCTAGGCACAAAACAAGAGAAACCGGCTGCCTATAAAAGAACAAGAGACTTCGAAAGAAAAGAGAGAAGGAGAAGGAGTAATCAACAAGCCGGGAGAAAGAAGGATTGCCCCTCAACAAACTAACTCCTCAACAAACTGAAGAGAGACTCAGAACTGAGCTGACCTGGCTCTGTGTAATATATATATAAATTCGGTAGAAAACAATAGGAGTAATGATGTAGTGATAGACGTTGTGGTCGTGTACATCATTTTGTTATTGTTGATTATAATCAACTTACCTTATACAGAATAGGAGGGTAGAGGTCTAGAGAGAGAGAGAAGACTCTGGTTTATTGTATACTTGGTCTAGATAAGGCAATTGTGAGAGAGAAGCAATAGTAAGGTCTGGGCGTCAAAGAAAGCGAACCTGGAAAGAGAAGTTGTGCTGAGACTTCTTCTGAAGAATTATATTGTTAGGAAGTAATATTCCTAGAGTGGGAAGAGGGTTCGCCTTTCTCACATGCAGCAGACAGCCCTTTCTGAAGATATTATTGCCACAACTTGATGAATGCCTATTAACTACAAGTAAAAGAAACACGGGTTGATGCACATGAACATTTAAGTTCACAACAATCTACGTGTAGCCAATGCCCTAATTTTGGCTGCCTACTGCTAGTCAGTTACCATGAAAAAAGTAGCGGTGAGAGCATAAGGTTATTCCAGCATTCTTCACTATACAACATCTCTATAAACCTCCTTTATCTAGCCAAAAATAGTAAGTTACAGTAGTCAAAAAAGTAAATTAGAGTTACAACATTTTGCCACCAACTTTTAAACAAAGGCAAAGGTTCACTTATCTGTGCCACAACTTACTCCCTGCTATGCATTATGTACATATCCCTTACTCAGAATATCTATAGAGTGGTTTAGTGTTTCATGGGCATGCAAAGGTGAATGATCACCAAAACGTCCATCTTTTTCTGGCATATAAGTGCCTTAGCATGTGGCAGGGCAACTCCCAAGAGCAATATATTTCCTGTAAATATGGGTGACACTATTCACTGGATGAACACATGCACAAGTGAATGGTTTCCTGGAGGGACATGTGTCAGTCATGGTGTGGATGCTGGTCACCGCAAAAGACACTCATGGATATTTCTATAGTTTAGCACCAAGACTGCCAGCAGACTTGTTAGATCTGGCTAATTTGATCTGTCTAACCTTATCCTTCTGTCTATAATCGCTTCAGTTTCTTAGGCATTTTTTGTATGAATATCATTACAACCATCCATAAATGATAATTGAGGAAGTTAGGCAGAAAGATAACAAATGTTTACTCCTATATTGTATTCTTATGTCACAATGCCCAGGCTTCCATGTTCCTATACCTTACACAATCTGCACAAATAAACAATCATCGCAAGAGGAAGTATTCAGTATAATTGTCTACTCGAGCGTAGCAAACAGCGCTCGAGATCTACTTCCGCGCTCTAGTTCTATCTACTTCCTCGCGGAAGGTACGGTGGGAAAGGGCGTCACGACATCCATCTGGAGCAACAGTATAGGTTTCATTTCCGTGTCTGCTTTTTACTACCTAAGGAAAATATTGCTCCTTCCCCGACTATAAAAGAGCAGTAGCGCTAGAAAAGCAACATCCCATTCTTCAAGTGCTTCAAAGAATCCTTAAGAAGTTACAGAACCCACCTTCAACAATGCAGACTCTCAGAGTTATATCCTATGCTACTATTGTAGCTACTTCCATACTACTACTAGCATCAGCTGCACCTATGCATCAGAGAGAAAGTCGCAATGCTGATAGAGGCATGCATGACCAGTTGTTGGAACAGGTCTACTGTCGTAGAAACCCAGCCTTCTGCCTCTCTTGGAAGTTTTAACCAATTAGGACCCAGATCCCTGCGCTCTATGATGCCGTAAGGGCGTGCTCGGTCCTCTGACGTCCTGCACCACCCAAACCAAACTCAACACTCTCCCTCCTGGAGATGCTGGATAACCACTCAGCAACCCTTTAAGTTACCGGACTGTAAGAACTAATAATATAGGTATTATTAGTAATGAGATACGAGACGGTATAAGCAAACAAGATTAATTACAACACTTCACCCTCGGTGAGTAAGTACATTAATGGAGTCTCTTGTTCTTTGTAGTTTGAAGGTTATCTGTTCAGATCTAAGACATATCTAAATCTCTAGCTAGTATTCAATTCCTTTTATACTCTAGCTACTATCCAATGTTCATAAAATACACTATGTCCCAACGGGACTATATAAGGTAATGTTTCAGTGATGCTCTGACGTGGCAGTTGTGGTTGTGGTCACAGACTCTCGACTGCTGCGGTGTCAGGTTCAGGGCTGCTCTCACGCTTTGGCTGTACACAACATCTGTTGTTGTTATTGGTCGTTGGGTTCAAAGGAGCTTGTTCAGGGCTGCTCTCACGCTTTGGCTGTACACAACATCTGTTGTTGTTATTGGTCGTTGGGTTCAAAGGAGCTTGTGGTTCCTTTGATGTGGCGGTGGTATTGGGGTTTGGAGATGTCTTCTCTGTCAGAGTGGGTGGCTTCTCTGACACTCCCCCTTCCTCGGTTGAAGACTTGTCTTCCTCGCGACTAAGTCCGTCCGCGTTTCCGTTAGCCGTCCCTGGTCGGTGTTGTACTTCAAAGTTATAGTCCTGTAGTGCTAACGCCCATCTCGTTAAGCGTCCGTGAGAGTCTTTTAAGTTGGCCATGTGGGCGAGAGGGTTGTGGTCTGTCTGTACGATGAATCGCCGCCCTTCCAGGTACACCCGGAAGTGACGGATCCCGTCCACAATTGCTAGTGCTTCTCTCTCGATCGTAGAATAGTTCCTTTCACGTTGTAGTAACTTTCGCGAGCCATAGCCCACCGGATGTTCTTCTTCGTCTTTGTCTTTCTGGCTGAGTACGTATCCAAGACCAACATCTGATGCGTCAGTCTGTAGATAAAATATACTTGCCCAATTGGGCGAAGAGAGCACTGGTTGGTCACACAACAATGTTTTTAAACTGGTAAATGCTGTCTGACACTCTGCATTCCAAACAACATTATTACTTTTGGACTTTCTAGTCAAGTTGGATAGTGGTGTAGCTATCTCAGCAAATCTTGCTATAAATCTACGGTAATAGCCCGCAAGACCTAAGAATGCACGTAGCTGTTTCTTTGTGGTAGGCTGTTTGTATGCTTTCACTGCCTCTACCTTGCATGTTACTGGTTTAACCTGGCCTCCTCCCACTTCATGGCCTAGGTAAGTGCAGTGGCTCTTCCCAAATTGACACTTTTTAAATTTAATCTTTAGGCCTGCTTCTCTTAGCCTTTCTAGTACACAAGCAATGTGTTGTACATGCTGTTCCCATGTGTCACTAAAAATCACGATGTCATCCAGGTAGGCCGCAGTAAACTGGGCCAAACCTGCTAGTATGTGGTCCATCAACCTCTGAAAGGTGGAGGGGGCTGAGACCAGACCAAAGGGCATGGTCGTAAATTCGTATTTCCCATAGGGAGTGATGAAGGCGGTCTTTTCCCTATCACTCCCCTTCACTGGTACTTGGTAATACCCCTTGGTCAGGTCTAGCGTTGTTATATACTCAGCACCCCCCAGATTATCAATTAGCTCCTCAATGTTTGGTAATGGGTACGGGTCGCCTGTGGTCACGCTGTTAAGTTTCCTGAAATCCACACACATTCGCCTCGTCCCATCCTTCTTAGGAACTAATACTATTGGGGCCGCCCAAGGACTTTTGCTAGCGGTGATGATTCCCAATTCGAGTAAAGATTTTATTTCTTCTTCTAGAAATACTTTGGAGGCTTCTGCTAATCTGTACGAGGGTAGTCTAATGGGCAGTGCATCCCCTGTCGGGATCACGTGCTCCACTAGCTGTGTCCGTCCTGGCACATCACATATAACGTCTGAAAATTTGCTCTTGACTTGGTTTAGTTGTGTAAGTTGTGAACTAGTGAGACTAGTTTCTGCGTCTCCTGCTAGTGATGATTCGCTTTCATCTTCCTGGCTAAAGAAGGCTGCAGCCGTGGGCGTGTGCCATTTCTTTAGCGCATTGATGTGGTAGATCTTAATTGGCTTACCCACCTTGCCCACATTCAACTGATAGGTCACATCACTTACTTTGCCTACAACCTCAAATGGACCCTGCCATTCGTTCAAGAGCTTGTCCTGCTTCCTTGGGCGGAAGGCCAGGACAAACTCTCCAACATCAAATGATCTCTCAATTGCCTTTTTGTCATAGTAAATCTTGTCTTTTCTTTTATTCTCCCGCTCATTTTCCTGAGCTAATTTACTAGTCACTTCCATGTTAGCTCTGAGAGTCTGGACGTATTCAGGGGTGTCTACAGAACTCTCACTGTCTTTCTTTCTCCAATATCTTACCAACTGGTCTAGGGGCATCCTCATTTCCCTCCCATACATCAGTTCGTACGGGGAAAACCCAGTTGTCTTGTGAGGGGTTCCCCGGTATGCCCACATAATATAAGGTAAGCATGCATCCCACTCAACGTCTTTGCTACTAGTCAACTTCCTTAGCAAATGTTTCAGGGTGGAGTTGAAACGCTCCACCATACCATCTGTTTGGGGATGGTACGGTGAAGTTCTGACCCGCTTTATCCCTGTCACGTTACATAGGTGCGTCATCACTTTACCAACAAAATTCGTGCCGTTATCTGTCAAGATCTCTTCCGGCAGTCCTAGTCTGGCTATGACCTCCATCAAGCATTCCGCGGTGGCCTCTGCGGTGGCATTCCTCAAAGGGAAAGCCTCCGGCCACCGGGTACAATAATCCATTATCACAAGGATGAATTTATTGCCTCTTTTAGTTCTTCTGAGGGGACCAAAGATGTCCATTGCAACTCTGGCAAATGGCTTATCAATGATGGGTAAGGGGTGTAGTGGGTTTCTAGCTGTGGTGGCAGGGCTAGCTTTTTGGCAAATGGGGCATGACTGGCACAGGGCTTGGACATCGCTGACCAACCCCGGCCAATCCATCCGAGATCTAATTATGCTCAAGGTTCTTTCACGGCCAAAGTGACCTGCTACCACAGAGGTGTGGGCTAGGCGTAACACCTTTGTCCTCGCTACCTCAGGTACCACTACAAGGCTTTTTCCTCCTTCTTTGTACGGTTTCCTCATCATTAGCCCCCCCTCCATAAAATATTCACTCTTTTTATCACACAACCCTGCTCTGATCTTACTTAGCGTCGGGTCGCTTTGTTGTTCTTTCCTCAGCTGTGTTGGTGAAATTGTGTCCATTTGATTTCCTTCTTCTGGGGTGGCTAATTCTCTTTTCCTGGTTTCTTCTTCTTCTTCTTTGTCACTGTCATTTGGGCTGGGGGTCAAGGAGTGAGTCACAGGCTCATCTTGCTGCTGTTGACGGACTTCGTCCTCTTTTTGCTGATCCTTGATTTTCTTCTGGGCCCTGGTGGTTGTGACCAGTCCAAATTCAGTTGGGGTGGTGGTAGGTGGAGTTGTTTCTTCCTTTCTTGGTGAATCTAAGGCCTCCCTCAAATACTTCCTGAAATGAGGAATGTCATGGCCTAACAACATATCACAACTTATATGTTTACTGACTCCCACTACCATAATCTCTTCTTTACCCTCCAGCTGTATCATTATTTTAGCGGCTGGGAACTGTGTCTCTTTACTACTTGCTGTCTGATATTTAATCTGCCATGGCAAGTAATCTTTCTCATTCACACACCTGGGATGCACTATGCTCTTAGTACATCCCGTGTCAAGTAAGGCCTTCACTGGTCTACTATTAATGGCTACTTCTCGTGTCCATTCTGGCAACCCTTCTCTCTGGTCTATGGCAACATGCCCTTGCTCAAACTTTACTCTGCACTCTCTCTGGTAATGCCCCGCTTTACCACATCGGAAACAAGATACTGATTTCGGGTCTCTGCCCTGGTTAGAATAATTCTTACCCTGCTCCTGATGTGTATTGGGGAATGTGTTGGAAGGCGGGGAACGCGCAGGCTCTCTGCGGTCCCGGTTCCATGGTGTTGGTTGGTTAATCTCTCTGGAAGGCATTGTTCCTCTTCCTCTTTGTTCTCTGTAGGGAAAATTTGATTCCCGGGAAGGCATTGTTCCTCTTCCTCTTTGTTCTTGCTGTCTGTAGGGGTGAGTGTTCTCCCTGGGAGGCATGGTCCCTCTCCCTCTTTGTTCTTGCTCTCCTCTTGGGATGTTCAAGTGCCTGATGACCGCCGCCGTGAGCTCTTCGTAGCTCTGGGGGTTTAGCTGACGCATGCGCGTCTCTAGCCATCTGGGAAGTTTCTGTAAGGTCAATTCAAATAGGAATAAATCGCGCACTGGCTTACCCTCGGCTTCAATCCAGCGACCGAACTGTTGCTTCCGGTCCCTGAACCAAAGCTCTGGTGTGCTGGAATTGAAGGGCGAGTCGAAGATCTGTTTCCTGTAGTTTTCTGAGGTAACTTGATAGGTCTCTCTGAGGACTCTGCAGACTTCCTCGAAGTCGCCTTGATCTGTGGGGGAAAGAGAAGTAACAGCTAACATCCCTTGACCACTTAGAGCGCTGCGCAAGAACGTGCACCATCGGCGCTCTGGCCAACCATTGGCTTCAGCGACTATTTTGAATAAGTCTAGGTACGCCCCCATGTCATCTACCCCCTCAATGTACTTTTGCAATCTTACATGGGGTGATGGCGGTGCTGCTGCCGGACGTTCTGCTAAACGAACCAGGTCCTGCTGCATCCCTAGCAGAAGCTGTGACATTCTCTCTTCCTGTCTCTCTGCCCTATCCCTCTGATCTTTCTTGTCTTCAGTTTCTCTTTCTGTCCTTTCATCTTCTCTTTGGTCTCTTCTCTGAGATTCTTCAGTGTCTTTTATTAGCCTGTTCTCCTCCGTCTGGATGAACCTATTCATTAATAAAGACCTGGACATGTGTAACTCTTGTGTCGTCCCTGGGGCTTCCTCTATTCCATCTGCTGAGGTCTGGAAGATACTCCCACTTCGGAGCTGCCTGTTCTCTCCGGCTCTTCCTGTGTTCTGCATCTTTGGTAAAAAATTGAATAATAAGAAAATTAATTCGCGCCGCGCGTCTCACGCGGGTAGCACAAACAAATTAACAGTGGCACAAAAGCTCACTAAATCAATAACAACAGAAATATGAATTATCCCGAAGGACTAACAAATATTCAATTATTTTACGCCCAACTCGCGCAATGTCCTCACAGCTTCCTCGACTATCTCAGCTCGAGATCTGTGGTCCACTTTTTCTTTCGCTCTCTCTTCTGGTGAGGCTCTTCTGGTTGTCTCTCTCTGTTCGAGGACTATTCTCTGGTACTGGCTCTCTTGATCAGTCCACGTCTCAATGTGTAGCTTCTGTACCTTCTCTGTGTACTCTCTGCTCATAAGTACAATTCAATGCACTTTACTGGTAACAATGATAAAAGTACACTTTTGCTACTTCTATCTGTTCTGCTCTTAAATAAGATACACTCTTTGCTATCTCACTTGTCTGTTCTGGGTCTTCTCACTCTTTGAGATCTCCCTGTCAATCCTCACTCTTTGAGAATTCCACTCACTTGGTAGTCCTGGATTTCCTTTCTCGAAATCCCACCGCTGCCACCAGTGTCGTAGAAACCCAGCCTTCTGCCTCTCTTGGAAGTTTTAACCAATTAGGACCCAGATCCCTGCGCTCTATGATGCCGTAAGGGCGTGCTCGGTCCTCTGACGTCCTGCACCACCCAAACCAAACTCAACACTCTCCCTCCTGGAGATGCTGGATAACCACTCAGCAACCCTTTAAGTTACCGGACTGTAAGAACTAATAATATAGGTATTATTAGTAATGAGATACGAGACGGTATAAGCAAACAAGATTAATTACAACACTTCACCCTCGGTGAGTAAGTACATTAATGGAGTCTCTTGTTCTTTGTAGTTTGAAGGTTATCTGTTCAGATCTAAGACATATCTAAATCTCTAGCTAGTATTCAATTCCTTTTATACTCTAGCTACTATCCAATGTTCATAAAATACACTATGTCCCAACGGGACTATATAAGGTAATGTTTCAGTGATGCTCTGACGTGGCAGTTGTGGTTGTGGTCACAGACTCTCGACTGCTGCGGTGTCAGGTTCAGGGCTGCTCTCACGCTTTGGCTGTACACAACATCTGTTGTTGTTATTGGTCGTTGGGTTCAAAGGAGCTTGTTCAGGGCTGCTCTCACGCTTTGGCTGTACACAACATCTGTTGTTGTTATTGGTCGTTGGGTTCAAAGGAGCTTGTGGTTCCTTTGATGTGGCGGTGGTATTGGGGTTTGGAGATGTCTTCTCTGTCAGAGTGGGTGGCTTCTCTGACACTTACACTGGATTAGATCTACTCCATCAAATTTCGGCAAGTTTAATATATTATAGTAGTATTCTAACCTGTATAGCAAAGCAATGCTTGAATAATTACCAGCTACAGTGTAAATAGCAAGATGACTGACTTTGTTTGATGCTGTAGTTGACCATGATATTTACATTTTCCAACAGATTTATGAATTGATGGACAAGATGAACATCAGCAATGAAAATGGAATTGATGTTCTCTTTCCAGCTCTAGATATCACCTGTGACCTTTACACAGCAAACACGGATATCATTCCTTCAATTAAAACCTTGACATATGGTGCTTCCCCAAATACTGAGGTTTTGAGTGAACTCGGAGAGGCTGGTGTGAACAACTCTTGCCTGTGGCTCAGTGATGAAGTACGAACAGTGAGCAAGGGACATGCTGGATTGGACTGCAATCAACTCTCAGGGATTTGCAATAGCTGGAACAGCATGAAAATATACGAGGAAGCAATATCAACTATATCCATCTACAAAAGTTCCATCAATACATCATCTAAGACAACAGCCGAATATATCGAGAGGCATTTCACTCCTACAGTTAGGGACACTATATTGAAAATACTGAGTTAGTGATGGACAAAAATGATGTTCTTTTAGAATGACACAGGTGCACTGTATCCACAACCTCTTCTAGCACATTACAGCTCTTTAACAACTGACTAACTTCTTATTTATTGTTTACCAAGTCAAATCTATATCTTATACTATAATGCAAGAATTATCTGCACTTTATTGTATTCAGATTCTGCTTATGTATTTTAATGGTATTATCAATTGTAAACAGAGTGATAAAGATGAGCTGGACAACAGCTTATGGGAAATGATATAAAGTTTTATCAAATCACAGACGGCATATGGAAAGGTTTTACAGATGTTCCCTAATTTTGTGAGCAATTCTTTTATTCTTTCTAAAACTATTTGCCTTAATTCCAATTGGCTATATACATACCAAAATTAAGAGTCTTGCGACATAGAGCTTAATTGAAGTAGCCAAGAAAAATTGTTTATCCTAAAATGAAATATAGTAGGCACACTTACATATCGGTCTGTTAATCTCTCTGTCTGTCCGATTTTCCAACCATCTCTCTGTCTGCTGTGAGAGTCTGTTTGTTTGACTGTCAGTCTCTCAATCTGTTTGTTTGTATGTGTGTTAATCTGGTTGCTTCCTTGCGTGTCTACCTGCCTTCCTGCCTGCCTGCCTCTGGGACTTTTCTGTCTGTCTCTCTGTCTATTTGTCTGTGTCTTTCTGTCTGTCTGTCTGTGTCTGTTGGTATTGCTTACAGACTCCTTAGAGCTTACCCAAACATGTCTCACAACATTGGGAACTTATTGACCCATAAAGTTATTGACATAGTTTGGGGATCAAGGCTATGCCTCATGACCATGTAATTCTACCACAAATGCTTTAAAACAACAGTTAGATTAATTAAGTGCAGATACAGGCTTAGCAGTAAAGTGTTATTTGTGGGCTCGATTTTGGTGAGGAACTTCACCTCAATATGTCCTCTGGAGACAATCTATAGGCTGAATATTGATAAATGTTGTTGGATAATATTTTTTATTTATTTATTCCAAACTGAATATTTAGGGCATTCCTAAACATGTTGCACATAATTGGAAACCTGTTGATCCCAGGATTATTTTTGGCCTAGTTTTTAGCCATTTTGGCTATGTACTTAACCATGACATGCTTCTAAAGCAGCCAAACTAGGACAAATAAATGTTTTGTAATTTAGTAAATGAAATAATTTCATTTTACTGGATATCAGTGGATTTTTAAACTCTCCATTTCATTCTCAATATGTGCATATATCACTCAATTTTTTAATAATTGTTCTAATAAATATAATAATATAATTATCAAAAGCATCAGAGGCTGTATAATCTTCTGCCATTCCAATGATTTTTCTTTCAGTCATTCTGAATAAAAGTATAATATTGGATGACAAAGGAAGTGGCTCCAGGAGAACGTCACTAGTAAACACGAGCGCTAGTAGAGTTCTTAGGTAAATAATCTCTCCTGTTATAAAACTTGTGAAACCTCATTCAAATGTCAAAGACACATTGTGCTTGTATATCCTTATAATAATACAAGTCCAATATCATTTCTGGTGATGGTGCTTTAAACAACATGGATTATCATGGATAGCCATTGACCCATTCTTTGTCCATAATGTTTCATGACAACCCATCCATATTTGTGGCATCAACCTGTAACAGACATAGTGACAGACAAACAGTCAAACAAAATGGGTAAAACATAACTTCCTTGGCAGAGATAATAGCTAATATAATGTCTGCTGTTTGTTTGTTCCCATTTTTGGGGGGCATGGTAACAACAATAGCTGATACTTGGGATAGTTGTAACTCGACACCCACAGTTAATAACACCCATCAGTTTTGGTCTAACGTGGTAGCTAAAAATCATCATTGATAGAAACAGCAGGAGACATGTTATTTTCAGCCGTCCGTTTTATGTTCAAAGTACAAAGTTCAGGAGAAAATTGTCAAACATGGAGTAAAATATATTTAACCGTACCAAGTAGGAATCAAATATTATTCTATTAAAATTTAAAACAAACAAGTGATTATTGATGAAATGAATATCTCATGAAATGTCCCCACCCCTATAAAGTTTCAGCTATCAATTTTGTTGACATGCTATTTGATGCTTGACCTAAGCGCCATATATCTAGCTCCATACTGTCAGCGCAGCTAAACAACCGTTCACTGACTTGTATCATTTCCCTTCCTATCTCTTCCACTTCAGTGTGGTAAAACAAGGTAGCTAATTGTATAATACATTGCTAGTTCATAAGTTCTAGCAGAGCTAGCTAACAGGAATTAAAAATCCACATCAAACAGAATGGTTGGCATAATCAATAATCAGTGGTAAATAGCTCTAGCTGAGGCTAAAGTTACCTAACATGCTCATGCAGTTTCAATATTTACTTGTATCTCAATACTTAGTAGCTGGACTAAACATGGAATTAAGGAAGCATGTACGATCTTACAGTTTAGCTGGATGAAGAGGAGAAGTTAAATTTTCTTATGGATGGATTAAATGGAGTTCTTAGGAAAGTGAAGTAAGTTAAACTTGTAACCAGTAGCTCTGATGAGAGTACTTGAGTTAATTTGAGTTGTATGATAATGTTGGGCATGAGCAAGGAAGATAAGACATCCAGCCTTAGTAGTGTGCCCTTAATTCCATTTGGCTTTGCAACATAAAAATCAAAAATTTTCCCTCTGGGACATCACATTTAGAATTGGTGGACCTTACTGTTTTATTTGATGCCTCTGTAGATGCAAACACTGGATCTTGACAGAATATTGCCACATTCATGGTTCTACAGATTAGCACTGGAGACTATAGGAAGACTACTTAGATCTGACTAATTTGACACTGTAGTTCCTTACCTTCTATGAGGAAGGTCAGCAGAAAAAGAACAAAAGTTTACAAACCTCCAATACTCAATTACAATGCCCTTTCGATTTGCCTATAGCTTAGTCTATGTGCACAAATAGACCTTCCAGCACAAAAATATAGTCTACTCCATTGCAGCTGATCATATATCCTCGCCCGTTATCTACTTCCGCATTCTAGCTCTATCTACTTCCGCACAGGAGATGGGAAGGAAAATGAATCAGGTCATCCACCTGGAGCAACTGTATAGCTTTTGTTCTGTTTCTTCTGTTTATTCCACCCAGAAAAGATGGCTCCTTCACTGACTATAAAAGAGCAGCAGCTCTAGATACGCAACATCAATTCTACAAGTTCTCTAAAGAAGGACCCACTGCTCTTTCAGAAACTACAGAAATCACTTTCAACAACGGTGAACCTCAGAATTTCATCTTCTGCTGCTATTATTGCTGCTTCCATATTAATACTAGCATCAGCCACACCTATGCATCAGAGAGAAAGCCTCAATGCTGACATAGACAAGTATGGCCAGTTGTTGGTACAGGTCTATACTGGATTAGATCTCCTCCAACAAATTTCAGCAAGTTTAATATTATATAGTACTATTGTACTCCATGTAGCAAATCTATGCTCAAATTTGGTTGAATAATTACCAGCTAAATATGTAGATAACTGACTTTGTTTGATGCTCTAGCTGACCATGATATTCACATTGTCCAACAGATTTATGAATTGTTGGAAATCAGGAATGTGGAATTGGTATTCTCTTATCAGCTCTAAATATTGCTTGCAATCTTTACACAGCAAACACGGACATCATTCCTTCAATCAAAACCTTGACTTATGATGCTTCCCCAATTACTGCTGTTTTGAGTGAATCCAGAGAGGCTGGTACAAATAACTCTTGTCAATGGATCAGAGATCAAGTAGGAAAACAGTAGAGTGGGGGGAGTCGCTTGCATTTTTTACTTTTTGTTATTTTTTACAACTTTAGAAAATAACTCCAGATTTCTAAGTGCAAAAAAATTGAAATTGGTATATACGAGTGGCCCTAGAGCATGCAATCACCTTTTTCATTAGGCATTAAAATTTTAGTACGTAATTTTGATAAAGAATATAGTCCATTACATACATAGCAGTAATACAATGAAAACAATCACAGACCAAAGGCAATAGTGTGAATAATAATAATAAGAAGAAATAGTAAGCTCAGGTAAGTTATATACACCAACCTGCTTAGAGGTCTATAAGCCTTATATTCCCTTTTCCTTAGTATGGCAATTATTTACCCCATGTGTTAGGGAGCCCTCCCTAATTGTGACACTACTGAGGTTTACATGTTAATTATGTATTGTTATGTTTGAACTCAATAACATTCTAGAAGGTATTGTTTATGTATGCTGGACACTTCTGATTGGTCAATGCTAAAGAGGGTGCTGGTAGCCTATTTAAGGGAGCCAATCCCTAGTACAGCAGTTCTTGTTCTATTCTGAATTAAAATAAGGCTTAACTCTGAGAGAAAGGGAGGTTGGGATGGAAAAGAAGTCTTGTGGCAGCAAGAGCTAGGCTAGTCAAGGAAGGATTGGCCTAACAGTTGGTGGCAGTGGTCAACGAAGGACCTACACTATACAGCAGAATGAACACCAGGCATAAGTCATCTGCTAAGTTGCCAGGGATGGAGGACCATGGACATTCGTTGGACGAGGATACTATTTCCTCACCGGCATCGGTACCTCCTTCGACTGAGTCGGTGATGACACAGGCTATCACATTGCTCACGCAGCAGCTCCTCCAAATGCAGCGGGATACTGCAGCATGGGAATAGAGAGCAGAAATGGTACGTGCGGAAGAGAGACGCTGGAGAGAAGAGAAGGAAGAGCGGGGACAGGATAGCGATGCAAGCAAGGGACGATCAGCTACGAGTAATGCAGAGGCAATTCGAGGACAGACGCGATGATGAGGCAAGACGCTGGCAGACAGACGAACGGGAGAGGAGGACTCCAGTCCCTAACCTACCTGTCTGGATGAACCAAGATGATCCGGATGCCTTTCTCCGGCACTTCGAGAGGCTGATGTCAACATATCACGTGCCCAAGTCAGAATGGGCACAACGACTATCAGTGTTACTTACTGGCAGGGTGAGGACAATTTACCAAACAGACTCAAGGATGCAGACGTAAGTGATTACGATAAATTAAAATAGGCTCTGTTGTCTGCTTTAGGCTTGACTGTGGCGGAGTGTCGCAGGGACTTCTGGCAACTCAGACAGCATCAGGGTGATGAATCAACAACAGACTTGGCAGTGCGGGTAAAACGTCTGACAGCAAGGTATGCTAAGGGCTGTGATACCATTGATAAACTTGTCGAACAGATCTCCCTTGGTCGTTTTTTGAGTATGATACCAGTATGGGTGGCAGCTAAGACCACAACAGAAGCAACAAGGATGGCTGATTCCTTCATCAAGGACAGGAACACTTACAGGGACAAGCACTGGTCCAAGTCTAGAGATGGAGACTGGAAATATGGCCAGGAGAGCCTGGAACGAAAGGGCAAACCTGAGCCATTGGGCAGTGTTATGCCAACTATCAAGTGTGGAGAGAACACATCCAAGCATGGTGAGAAGACGGACTCTGGACCGCTGTCATTGATCAAATGCTACTCATGTGGTCAAAAGGTGCATCGGAAAGCAGACTGCCCGAAACGAGTGGCACGGGTTCTCATTCCACACATGGAGGAGGACCTGATGGTGACTGGCAAGGTTGGCAACATGATAGCAACCAAAATGAAGGTGGACACCGGTTCACAGCAGACCATTGTCCATCCAGACTTCGTGCAGCATGACCAATACACAGGGCAGGCAATGAACATTGTCGCTGTGGGTCAGCACCGAGAACGACCTCCTTTGGCAAAAGTGTGGCTCCAGGTTGGAGAGTACACCATCCCTCATGTCCTGTCCATCATGGACATTACTACAGACCAGGTATTGCTAGGACAGGATCTGGGCATCCGACGCTATCTGGTGGACCTGGCCAAACAGCAAGCAGAAGAATGAAAGAATGAAGAAGCAGCAGTGTTGCTAACGAGAAAACAGGCAGAGAAGGAAGTACAGCAGCTGGCTGACGATGATTAGCACACTAAGGATTCCGGAGCTCAGATGGTTAAGTTGAATGAGGTGTTTGACTTTGACGATGACTTTTTTGTTCATAGCCATCCTCAGACCCTGGAAAACGAAGATGTAGTGGAGGAAGACTTACCCCTTCCGGCTTTGGCTGAGGATAATAACTCTGACCGAGAGTGACTGACTCAGCAGCAGGAGGACTGGCAGATTGCAGACAAGATGCAGATGCTGGAGAGAGAGGGTACTACTGGGACAAGGGCCTCCTAGTGCACCAAGCTGACGATGTCTTGGGCCAACCAGTCATGCAAGTCATTCTGCCACAAGCAAGACGAAAAAGTGTGCTACAATTAGCACACTCATCACTCCTGGGAGGACACCTGGGATGCAAGAAAACAAGTGCTATGATCCGCAGACATTTCTCGTGGCTGGGCATGGGCAAGGACATGCAGCATTGGTGAAGGGCCTATGAGAGATGTCAGTTGATGGCGAAACAGAATCATAAGGTGGCTCCACTGGTACCACTACCAGTGGTGACGACCCCTTTCGAGTGACTGGTGTTTGACCTGGTCGATCCACTTCTCAGAACCAAACAGGGTGCAAAGTATCTTATGACAACTATGGATTACGGGACAAATTTCCTGATGCCATTCCCCTGTGTAAGGTGGATGCTCAGACAGTATCGGAGGCAATGATAAACATTTTCTCTCGATACGGATTGCCGAACGAAATACTCATGGATCAGGGATCGGTTTTCACTGGTTCTCTGATGAAAGAGTTGTGTGACAAATTACAGATCCGACGAATAAGGACATCCCCATACAACCCCCAAAGTGACGGCATGTTGGAACGCTGGCATGCCACATTGAAGAGCATGTTAAGAAAGGCAACAGCTGGTAAGCGTGATTGGGAAGAATTATTGCCACATTGTTTGTTCGCCTACAGATCTGCCCCCCACTCCAACACTGGCTTTAACCCCTTTGAACAGCTGTTTGGGAGGCATGTTAGAGGCCCTCTTGAAGTCTTGAAGGCAGGTTGGCAGGACGGTGATACCTTGGAGAAGGCTGTGGTGACTTGGGTGGCCGAGTTGAGGAAGAAGTTAACAATGATGGAGGAGATTGTGGACGAGAAGGAAGCAGCAGCCAAGGCTGCCATGAAGAGACAATACGACAAGAAGGTGACCCCTGTGAGTTACTCACCAGGAGAGATGGTCTTGCTTCGAGCGCGTCACCTTCAAGACAAATTGCAAGACACTTGGCAGGGGCCATACGAGGTCACCAAGCAAATCTCACCTGTGACGTATGTATTGGCAGTTCCGAACCGGAGAATTCGGAAACGGACTGTGCACACCAACCTCATGAAAAAATGGATGACACCTGACGCAAGAGTGTTGAATGTCATTCTCCTGCATGAAGACGATGATGAAGAGGTAGAAGTCGACCCAGAATGGGCAGATGATCACAAAGTGACAGTTGAACAATCAACTCAACTTGATGGTGTCCTGCTGAAGTGGGCAGCGGTACTTAGTGCGGACCCAGGAAGGGTGAGTATAGTAAACCATGCCATTAACACTGGTTCTGTTCCCCCAGTTAGGGTGGCACTGTATCAGGTGGCTCCAGCCTGGCATGACCAGCTGAAAGAGGAAGTAGGGACACTGCTCCAGGCAGGAATAATCAGGCCATCTCTATCTCCTTGGACATCCCCAGTCCTGCATGTGAAAAAGAAAGATGGTACAATTCGCCTCTGCGTCGATTTCCGGAAACTAAATGCCGTCACAGTTCCAGACCCTTATGATATACCAAGGGTAGATGACATTATCGACCAGCTAGGCAAGGCGAAGTTTCTCTCAAATATTGATTTATCAAAAGGTTTCTACCAAGTGCCGGTGGCGACAGAAGATATTGAGAAAACTGCATATACAACACCATTCGTCAAATATGAATTCATCACCATGCCGTTTGGTTTGTGAAACGCCCCAGCCGCATTTCAACGACTAATGGACGTAGTACTGGTGGAGATGCAGGAGTTCGCCTGTGCCTACATGGATGACATAATCATTTATAGCAACACTTGGGACGAACACATGGCTCACACAAACATGGTTTTGGAACGACTGGCGACATTAGGGCTAACAGCCAAGCCTACAAAATGCGAGTGGGCAAAAGCCCAGTGTCTCTATTTGGGTCACAAGGTAGGAGGTGGCAAGGTGGCACCAGATGACTGCAAGGTGCGGGCAGGCCTACAACTAAGACGGGAGTGCGATCCTTTCTAGGATTAGCGGGTTACTACCGCAGATTCGTGCCCCACTTCGCAGATCGCTCTATACACCTAACCAAGGCGACATGCAAAACAGCCCCCCAGAAGCTATGTTGGACGAATGAGCTAGAGAGAGAATTCCAATACCTCAAGCAGGCACTGAGCATGGCTCCAGTGCTTACCTTCCCGACTAAGGCCGATAACCTACAGTTACACACAGATGCCTCCGATGTTGGTATTGGAGCAGTTCTCAGTGTGCTCAGTGACAATGCCGACAGACCAGTGGCCTATTTCTCGAGAAAACTACTTCCACGGGAATCGAGATATGCCACGACCGAGAAGGAATGCTTGGCAATTGTGGAAGCGATCCGACACTTTGCCGAGAGACCCTTCATCATCATCACAGATCATCGGGCGCTGATGCACTTAAACTCAGCAAGACACAATAATGGCAGAGTGGCACGATGGGCACTTCGTTTACAGCCGTTCACCTTTACAGTTCAGCACAGACCCGGGATGGCACATGGTAATGCAGATGGGCTATCTCGGCAGGACTGGGATGATGGCCTTTGGCTCCAAAAGGAGGGGGAGGTGTTAGGGAGCCCTCCCTAACTGTGACACTACTGAGGTTTACATGTTAATTATGTATTGTTAAGTTTGAACTCATTAACATTCTAGAAAGTATTGTTTATGCATGCTGGACACTTCTGATTGGTCAAAGCTAAACAGGGGACTGGTAGCCTATTTAAGGGAGCCAGTCCCTAGTGCAGCAGTTCTTGTTCTATTCTGAATAAAAATATGGCTTACCTCTGAGAGAAAGGGAGGTTGAGGTGGAAAAGAACTCTGGTGGCAGCAAGAGCTAGGCTAGTCAAGGAAGGATTGGCCCATGTAATTTTTTACCCACAGGGGGTAAATTTACCCCTGGTTGAGAATCCCTGCTCTAGGGCGTCCTCTAGCCACTCGTACCAATTTTTTTGCACTTAGCAATCTGGAGTTATTTTGGCGGAGGTTGCAGGGATTCAGGTTTTTGAGGTCCCTCCACTTTAGGGTCTAGTAACTTACCTATAGTTATACCTATGAAATATATTTTAGTATCAAACGAGATCACACAGAGAAACCTATCTTTTAAGCTACATATAAAGTTCATATCATGAAGTTTGCATAATCTACGGAGCTCTAAAGTTGTACCCACAAGTAAAAATTAAAAAAAGCCATCAACTCCCCTTATGATGCTTCCCCAATTACTGCTGTTTTGAGTGAACCCAGAGAGGCTGGTACAAACAACTCTTGTCAATGGCTCAGAGTTCAAGTAGGAACAGTAGAGTCGATTGTAATCAACTCTCAGAGATATGCAATAGCTGGAACAGTTTCAAATATATGACGAAGGAACATCAACACACCTGTCTACCATTAATACTTCATCTGAGACAACAAAAGAATATATCAGGAACCTAAAGATCAGGATGCTATCTTAAATTATTATTACACATGATGTTCTTTTAGAATGACAGAGGTGCACTCTACCATTAACAGCTACTTCTGCACATTTTAGCTCCTATTAAAAGTTCGTATTCATTGTTTACCAAATCAAACCTCTATCTAATACTCAGATAATGCAAGAACTATCTGCACTTCATTCATATTCAGATTCTTCTCATGTATATATAATTAAGAAAAATAACAATTTTAATAGGCACACATAAAAAGATGAGCAGGACACTATTTGTGCAAAAACAAAATAATATATATGGTATTCCATAGGAAAGCTTCAACGGATCCTCCCCAATTCTGTAGCGATATTACTAATCTATTTGCTTGTTCAGAACTGAATTCCATAGCTAGGTATATATCAAGCTTATTGTTCCAAAATAATCACAGATTCTGCATTCTTAGAAGTTTCTGAGACGAATAAACTACAGCACAGATGAGATTCTCAATGAGGAGCTCTTAAAAAATTCACAAAACCTTCTGTGGAATAAGACTGCAAAATGATGCACGTACAGCAAAATGGATGAGCTCACCATCTATTGCAGCAGACAGTCCTTTCTGAAGATATTATTGCCACAACTAAATTAATGAAAGCCTATTAACTACAAGAAAAACAAAGATAAAGAAGATTCCTGCAAGTGAAACACGGGTTGATGCACATGAACATTTAAGTCCACAATGATCCACGTGTAATTTTGGCAGCCTACTGCTAGTTGGTTACCATGAAAAAAGTAGCAGTCAGAGCATAAGGTTATTCCAGCACTCTTCACTATACAACATCTCAATAAACCTCCTTTATCTTGCCAAATATAGTAAGTTGCAGTAGTTAAGAAAGTAGATTTGAATTTTTTTGATATTTTAAGCCATTTTCTAGTTACCACATTTTGCCTCCAACTATTAGACAATGGCAAAGGTTCACTTATCTGTGCCACAACTTACTCCCTGCTATGGATTATGTACATATCCCTTACTCAGAATATCTATAGAGTGTTTTTGTGTTTCGTGGGCATGCAAAGGTGAATGATCACCATCTTTTTCTGGCATATAAGTGCCTTAGCATGTGGCAGGGGAACTCCCAAGAGCAATATATTTCCTGTAAATATGGGTGACACTATTCACTGGATTGAACACATACACAAGTGAATGGTTTCCTGGAGGGACATGTGTGGATGCTATTCAATTGGTCACCGCAAAAGACACTCCATAGACACATGGTTGTTGCCTATAAAAGAACAAGAGACTTCGAAAGAAAAGAGAGAAGGAGAAGGAGTAATCAACAAGCCGGGAGAAAGAAGGAAAGCCCCTCAACAAACTAACTCCTCAACAAACTGAAGAGAGACTCAGAACTGAGCTGACATGGCTCTGTGTAATATATATATAATTCGGTAGAAAACAATACGAGTAATGATGTAGTGATAGACGTTGTGGTCGTGTACATCATTTTGTTATTGTTGATTATAATCAACTTACCTTATACAGAAAAGGAGGGCAGAGGTCTAGAGAGAGAGAGAAGACTCTGGTTTATTATATACTTGGTCTAGATACGGCTATAGTGAGAGAAAGCAATAGTAAAGTTGGGGTGTCAAAGAAAGCGAACCTGGAAAGAGAAGTTGTGCTGAGACTTCTTCTGAAGAATTATATTGTTAGGAAGTAATATTCCTAGAGTGGGAAGATGGTTCACCTTTTTCACACTGGTGGCAGCGGTGGGATTTCGCTGTAATAGAAAATCCCAGACCCAGGCTGTTATCTGACTCGGAGAGCATCGACAAAGTTTTCGTCAATGGTTAGCAGCATCCCGGGGTGATGCAGACATGACCTTCCTCCTAGAAGTAACTCTAAAAAGACTACCTCGTTGGCTCGAGGTTCAAATGCGAAATTTGAACCATCAAACTTACGAGGAACTCACTGAGGCAATAGTGAGACACCTCGCCAACCAAACAACCATACGAAAGGAAGGAGACTTACCTCTGAGAAGGCCAGAAAACAGGGAACGATTCCGACCCCCACCCACCGAGACCCCAAGGCGAATGAGAGTTCCTGAACTGAGACGATTCGAGATGGGAACACCCCAACGAACCTCGTTTCCCCCAGCCAAGGACATCGAATGTTTCTGCTGTGGATAGAGGGGACACATGCGACATGACTGTAGAATCAAGATGGAGAATGCCCTATTTGGTCACAGCACACACATCCAACCCGACCTGCCAAAGTGGACCAAAGCAGTACAAATCAATGGAAAACCAGTGACAGCACTTATTGACACAGGTTGTACGAAGTTAATTGTGCACCCGAGGTGCGTACAAGTTAAGGACCGACTAACTTGGAAGATTCCGTACACCACTGCCAGTTCCCGGAAGACTTGGTTTCCGGCAGCTCGAATAGAGCTACAAATTGATGGGAAGACTCACGAGGTGGCAGAGGGTGTGTCAAAGACCATCAATGTTGACATGCTTCTGGGGCAAGATGTCCCAAGCTTTCGAAAACTACTACGCGAAGCACTCTAGGAAGATTCGACACAACAACAAGAAAAGGAGACGAATCAAGTCATGGTGGCCACGAGGGCCCACACAAAAAGGATCGAGGATCTAGAACAAAAGGAGTCAGAACAACAAAAAACTGACGGAGCAGTGATCCAGGGCATGGATGACGAGTCAGAGGATGAGTCTGAGCTAGAGCTGGGATACTTACTCAGTTTTAACGATGATATGTTCCAAACAAGTACACAGAAGGAACCATGTACCGAAGGGAAAAAGGAGACTGAAGAAACACACCTGGAGAAAATATCACCATCGCAACTGCACACCCTCCAGTTGTTAGACCTGTCGTTGGAGGAGGTGAGAGCACAAGCTGATGGAGAGATGGGCGAGTTCTTGTGGAGTCAGGGTCTGTTGGTAAGAAAACCATTTAATAAGGTAGATACTAATGCACTTGTAGTTCCCAGAGTTTGCAGGACTGAGCTGTTAAGGATGACCCACTGTTCACCAACAGCGGGGACACTTCAGACCGGCTCATACGCTGGACACACTCAGGAAGCGGGTAAACTGGCCTCACTTGGTTAGTGATGTGAAACAAATGTGTGAATCGTGTTCTGTATGCCAACATGCCACCCCTGCGATCCTACCCAGAGCTCCCCTCAACTCCTTACCAGTAATAAAATGTCCATTCAGGAGGGTTGCCATGGACATTTTCGGGCCACTCTCTAGGACATTGGCTGGGAACAAATACGTACTTGTTCTCATGGATTACGCGACGAAGTGGCCGGAGGCATTTCCCCTCAAGAGTGTCACCACGGAGTCTGTCATCAATTGTTTGGTAGAGGTAACATTACGGTTCGGGGTACCTGAGGAGATCCTTACGGATAACGGATCCAACTTTATCTCCTAAACTATGCAACAATTTTGTTCTGTTACAGGAATCAAGCAGATCAGAACCTCTCCATACCATCCACAAACAGACAGCAAGGTCGAACGGTTCAACTCAACCATGAAGCGGCTCCTCACGAAGCTCAACCAGAAGAACATCAAGGAGTGGGACCAGTGTCTTCCGTTCATTTTGTGGTTTGTGGGCGTATCGTGGAACAACCCTCAAGTCCACCGGTTTCTTACCATACGAACTGTTATTTGGGAGACAGATGCGGATGCCTCTCGACGTACTGCTGGATCACTGGCTGGACAAGGAAGAAAAGGACGACATTGACATCGTTGAGAACCTACGGCTGTTAAGGAACAAGATGGCAGTCATAAGCGAGATTGCTCAGACTACAGAAGAGGAGGCCAAATGTCAATACAAGAAGTACTATGACCATCGATCGACCGATCGCAACTTCAAAGAAGGAGACCATGTGATTGTGTTCAGGCCTCAGAAACTAAATAAGCTACTGTGCGAGTGAAAGGGACCAGCACAGGTCACCCGGAAGCTATTAGAAACAACCTATGAAGTTGACATGGGTGAAGACACGAGGAAGATATGAACCTTCCACATCAATGCCCTGAAGTGATGGAATGCCCCCGACGCGGCCACATTTTTCGAGATCGACGAAGAATCAGATGACCATCTTCAGGAAGATGGAGATCAAAAAGAAGTCAACCTAAGTACACAACAGATGGAGGAATTACACGACTTGAAAGCCGACTTTCAAGATGTAATTAGTGACATACCAGGCCGAACTCACCTGGTACAGCACGAGATCTCTACAGCGGATGCAAGCCCGATCAGACCGCCTCCGTACCGCCTTCCTCACACTTCTCACGAATTTCTACGCAAAGAAATTAAAACCTTGCTCGAAAGAGGTATCATCAAACCTTCCAGAAGTCCTTGGGCAGCACCCGTTGTGTTGGTCCCAAAGAAGGACGGAACGAAACGCTTATGCGTAGATTATCGCAAGCTGAACCTCGTAACCCGGCCGGAGCCCTACACCATCCCACACATTGAGGATCTGATTGACAGGATTGGAAGAGCTAGTTTTATTACAGCTCTTGATCTCACAAAAGGGTACTGGCAGGTGCCAGTTGCCAAAGACAGTCAACCCAAGACGGCTTTCATTACACCGTGGGGGAAATACGAGTTCCAGACTACTATGCCTTTTGGTTTAGTGTCAGCCCCGACAATGTTGCAACGTCTCATGGACCGGATACTCAATGACACCCATCCGTTTGCGGCGGCATATCTAGATGACATTGTTATACACAGCGACACTTGGGAACAACATCTCGACCATCTGAGAGAGATTTACGCAAGACTACAAGAGGCAGGACTAACCATAAAAAATGACAAGTGCAAGTTTGCAGGCAACAGTTGTGTGTAATTGGGTCATGTAGTGGGGAAGGGACAAGTACAACCCATGGCTAATAAGATTAAAGCAGTGAGAGAGTTTGCCTTGCCTCATAAAAAGAAAGATGTCATAGCCTTCCTGGGGTTGGTAGGGTACTATGGGCGTTGATTTATACCAAATTTGTCTTCAATTGCCACCCTCCTTGACCGATTTGACAAAGAAAGTCAAGCCGGTTAAAAATTAATGGAGTAAGACTGTAGAGGAAGCGTTTAACCAATTGAAGGAAGCCCTAACAAACTACCCGATCCTAAGTACACCCAACTGGGAGAGACCTTTCATTTTGCAAACCGATGCCTCGAATACGGGAATTGCCTTTATTTTGTGCCAGAATGTTGATTTGGGGGAAGAACATCCGATAGCATTTGGATCTAGGAAGCTACTGCCAAGAGAGCAAAACTACTCTACAGTAGAGAGAGAGGCCTTAGCTATTGTTGAGGGTGTAAAACATTATCGGGTTTATCTAGAAGGTGTACCATTCCAGATACAAACTGACCACAACCCATTAGTCCAGCTAAACTACATGAAAGACATGCATGGAAGATTAGCAAGGTGGGCCCTAAAGCTTCAACCATTTAAATTTGATATCACTCACAAACCAGGATCAAAGAATGGGAATGCTGATGGCTTATCTCGAGAGTTTGACTCTCGGCTAGAGGATGGGGGAGAGTCAGAGAAAGCCCTGAGAGATGTTAGAGAGGAAGCTGTTAGAGGGGAAACACATCAGAGGGAGGTTGGAGTGTCAGAGAAATCCCTGACAGCTGTTAGAGAGGAAGCTGTTAGAGGGTAAACACGTCAGAGGGAGGTAGATACTACTCCTTACTCAGAATATCTATCAAGTGGTTTAGTGTTTCATGGGCATGCAAAGGTGAATGATCACCAAAACGTCCATCTTTTTCTGGCATATAAGTCCCTTAGCATGTGGCAGGGCAACTCCAACTCCCAAGAGCAATATATTTCCTGTAAATATGGGTGACACTATTCATTGGATAAACACATGCACAAGTGAATGGTTTCCTGGAGGGACATGTGGTGTGGATGCTATTCAATTGGTCACCGCAAAAGACACTCCATAGACACATGGATATTTCTATAGGTTAGCACCAAGACTAGCCAGCAGACTTATTAGATCTGGCTAATTTGACATTGTTCCTTCTGTCTAACCTTATCCTTCTGTCTATAATCGCTTCAGTTTCTTAGGCATTTTTTGTATGAATATCATTACAACCATCCATAAATGATAATTGAGGAAGTTAGGCAGAAAGATCACAATAGTTTACTCCTATATTGTATTCTTATGTCACAATGCCCAGACTTCCATGTTCCTATACCTTACACAATCTGCACAAATAAACAATCATCGCAAGAGGAAGTATTCAGTATAATTGTCTACTCGAGCGTAGCAAAGAGCGCTCGAGATCTACTTCCGCGCTCTAGCTCTATCTACTTCCTCGCGGAAGGTACGGTGGGAAAGGGCATCAGGACATCCATCTGGAGCAACAGTATAGGTTTCATTTCCGTGTTTGCTTTTTACTACCTACGGAAAATATTGCTCCTTCCCCGACTATAAAAGAGCAGTAGCGCTAGAAAAGCAACATCCCATTCTTCAAGTGCTTCAAAGAATCCTTAAGAAGTTACAGAACCCACCTTCAACAATGCAGACTCTCAGAGTTATATCCTATGCTACTATTGTAGCTACTTCCATACTACTACTAGCATCAGCGGCACCTATGTATCAGAGAGAAAGTCGCAATGCTGATAGAGGCATGCATGACCAGTTGTTGGAACAGGTCTACACTGGATTAGATCTACTCCATCAAATTTCGGCAAGTTTAATATATTATAGTAGTATTCTAACCTGTATAGCAAAGCAATGCTTGAATAATTACCAGCTACAGTGTAAATAGCAAGATGACTGACTTTGTTTGATGCTGTAGTTGACCATGATATTTACATTTTCCAACAGGTTTATGAATTGATGGACAAGATGAACATCAGCAATGAAAATGGAATTGATGTTCTCTTTCCAGCTCTAGATATCACCTGTGACCTTTACACAGCAAACACGGATATCATTCCTTCAATCAAAACCTTGACATATGGTGCTTCCCCAATTACTGAGGTTTTGAGTGAACTCGGAGAGGCTGGTGTGAACAACTCTTGCCTGTGGCTCAGTGATGAAGTACGAACAGTGAGCAAAGGTCATGCTGGATTGGACTGCAATCAACTCTCAGGGATTTGCAATAGCTGGAACAGCATGAAAATATACGAGGAAGCAATATCAACTATCTCCATCTACAAAAGTTCCATCAATACATCATCTAAGACAACAGCCGAATATATCGAGAGGCATTTCAATCCTACAGTTAGGGACACCATATTGAAAATACTGAGTTAGTGATGGACAAAAATGATGTTCTTTTAGAATGACACAGGTGCACTGTATCTACAACCTCTTCTAGCTCTTTAACTACTGACTAACTTCTTATTTATTGTTTACCAAGTCAAATCTATATCTTATACTATAATGCAAGAATTATCTGCACTTTATTGTATTCAGATTCTGCTTATGTATTTTAATGGTATTATCAATTGTAAACAGAGTGATAAAGATGAGCTGGAAAACAGCTTATGGGAAATGATATAAAGTTTTATCAAATCACAGACGGCATATGGAAAGGTTTTACAGATGTTCCTTAATTTTGTGAGCAATTCTTCTATTCTTTCTAAAACTATTTGCCTTAATTCCAATTGGCTATAATATATATACCAAAATTAAGAGTCTTGCAACATAGAGCTTAATTGAAGTAGCCAAGAAAAATTGTTTATCCTAAAATGAAATATAGTAGGCACACTTGCATATGGTCTGTTAATCTCTCTGTCTGTCCGATTTTCCAACCATCTCTCTGTCTGCTGTGAGAGTCTATTTGTTTGTCTGTCTGTCTCTCAATCTGTTTGTTTGTATGTGTGTTAATCTCGTTGCTTCCTTGCATGTCTGCCTGCCTTCCTGCCTGCCTGCCTCTGGGACTTTTCTGTCTGTGTCTCTCTGTCTATTTGTCTGTGTCTTTCTGTCTGTCTGTCTGTGTCTGTTGGTATTGCTTACAGACTCCTTAGAGCTTACCCAAACATGTCTCACAACATTGGGAACTTATTGACCCCATAAAGTTATTGACATAGTTTGGGGATCAAGGCTATGCCTCATGACCATGTAATTCTACCACAAATGCTTTAAAACAACAGTAAGATTGATTAAGTGCAGATAAAGGCTTACCTGTAAAGTGTTATTTGTGGGCTCGATTTCGGTGAGGAACTTTACCTCAATATGTCCTCTGGAGACAATCTATAGGCTGAATATTAAAACATGTTGTTGGATAATATTTAAATTTATTTATTCCAAACTGAATATTTAGGGCATTCCTAAACATGTTGCACATAATTGGACACCTGTTGATCCCAGGATTATTTTTGGCCTAGTTTTTAGCCATTAGGCTATGCACTTAACCATGACATGCTTCTAAAGCAGCCAAACTAGGACAAATAAATGTTTTGTAATTTAGTAAATGAAATAATTTCATTTTACTGGATATCAGTGGATTTACTGTTTGATCATCAGTACAATTCATTAAACTCTCCATTTCATTCTCAATATGTGCATATATCACTCAATTTTTTTATAATTGTTCTAATAAATATAATAATATAATTATCAAAAGCATCAGAGGCTGTATAATCTTCTGCCATTCCAATGATTTTTCTTTCAGTCATTCTGAATAAAAGTATAATATTGGATGACAAAGGAAGTGGCTCCAGGAGAACGTCACTAGTAAACACGAGCGCTAGTAGAGTTCTTAGGTAAATAATCTCTCCTGTTATAAAACTTGTGAAACCTCATTCAAATGTCAAAGACACATTGTGCTTGTATATCCTTATAATAATACAAGTCCAATATCATTTCTGGTGATGGTGCTTTAAACAACATGGATTATCATGGATAGCCATTGACCCATTCTTTGTCCATAATGTTTCATGACAACCCATCCATATTTTTGGCATCAACCTGTAAGAGACATAGTGACAGACAAACAGACAAACAAAATAGGTAAAACATAACTTCCTTGGCAGAGATAGTAGCTAATATAATGTCTGCTGTTTGTTTGTTCCCATTATTGGGGGGCATGGTAACAACAATAGCTGATACTTGGGATACTTGTAACTTGACACTCAAGGTTAATGACACCCTTCAGTTTTGGTCTAACGTGGTAGCTAAAAAT
Organism: Cladorhizidae sp. MBARI D1340-BT2; assembly: GCA_028752905.1. Lineage (NCBI taxonomy): Eukaryota > Metazoa > Porifera > Demospongiae > Poecilosclerida > Cladorhizidae > Cladorhizidae sp. MBARI D1340-BT2. The sequence continues at coordinate 9,674,237 of JAQNBH010000011.1, forward strand.
CATCATTGATAGAAACAGCAGGAGACATGTTATTTTCAGCCGTTCGGTTTATGTTCAAAGTACAAAGTTCAGGAGAAAATTGTCAAACATGGAGTACAATAATTATATGTAACCGTACCAAGTAGAAATCAAATATTATTCTATTAAAATTTAAAACAAACAAGTGATTATTGATGATATGAATATCTCATGAAATGTCCCCACCCCTGTAAAGTTTCAGTTATCAATTTTGTTGACATGCTATTTGACGCTTGACCTAAGCGCCATATATCTAGCTCCATACTGTCATCGCAGCTAAACAACCGATCACTGACTTGTATCATTTCCCTTCCTATCTCCTCCACTTCAGTGTGGTAAAACAAGGTAGCTAATTGTATAATACATTGCTAGTTCATAAGTTCTAGCAGAGCTAGCTAACAGGAATTAAAAATCCACATCAAACAGAATGGTTGGCATAATCAATAATCAGTAGTAAATAGCTCTAGCTAAGGCTAAAGTTACCTAACATGATCATGCAGTTTCAATATTTACTTGTATCTCTATACTTAGTAGCTGGACTAAACATGGAATTAAGGAAGCATGTACGATCTTACAGTTTAGCTGGATGAAGAGGAGAAGTTAAATTTTCTTATGGATGGATTAAATAGAGTTCTTAGGAAAGTGAAGTAAGTTAAACTTGTAACCAGTAGCTCTGATGAGAGTACTTGAGTTAATTTGAGTTGTATGATAATGTTGGGCATGAGCAAGGAAGATAAGACATCCAGCCTTAGTAGTGTGCCCTTAATTCCATTTGGCTTTGCAACATAAAAATAAAAAAATTTCCCTCTAGGACATCACATTTAGAATTGGTGGACCTTACTGTTTTATTTGATGCCTCTGTAGATGCAAACACTGGATCTTGACAGCATATTGCCACATTCATGGTTCTACAGATTAGCACTGGAGACTATAGGAAGACTACTTAGATCTGACTAATTTGACACTGTAGTTCCTTACCTTCTATGAGGAAGGTCACAGAAAAAGAACAAAAGTTTACAAACCTCCAATACTCTATTACAATGCCCTTTCCATTTGCCTATAACTTAGTCTATGTGCACAAATAGACCTTCCAGCACAAAAATATAGTCTATTCCAGTGCAGCTGATCATATATCCTCGCCCGATATCTACTTCCGCATTCTAGCTCTATCTACTTCCGCACAGGAGATGGGAAGGAAAATGAATCAGGTCATCCACCTGGAGCAACTGTATAGCTTTTGTTCTGTTTCTGCTGTTTATTCCACCCAGAAAAGATGGATCCTTCACTGACTATAAAAGAGCAGCAGCTCTAGATACGCAACATCAATTCTACAAGTTCTCTAAAGAAGGACCCACTGCTCTTTCAGAAACTACAGAAATCACTTTCAACAACGGTGAACCTCAGAATTTCATCTTCTGCTGCTATTATTGCTGCTTCCATATTAATACTAGCATCAGCCACACCTCTGCATCAGAGAGAAAGCCTCAATGCTGACAGAGACAAGTATGGCCAGTTGTTGGTACAGGTCTATACTGGATTAGATCTCCTCCAACAAATTTTAGCAAGTTTAATATTATATAGTACTATTGTACTCCATGTAGCAAATCTATTCTCAAATTTGGTTGAATAATTACCAGCTAAATATGTAGATAACTGACTTTGTTTGATGCTCTAGCTGACCATGATATTCACATTGTCCAACAGATTTATGAATTGTTGGAAATCAGGAATGTGGAATTGGTATTCTCTTATCAGCTCTAAATATTACTTGCAATCTTTACACAGCAAACACGGACATCATTCCTTCAATCAAAACCTTGACTTATGATGCTTCCCCAATTACTGCTGTTTTGAGTGAACCCAGAGAGGCTGGTACAAATAACTCTTGTCAATGGATCAGAGATCAAGTAGGAACAGTAGAGTGGGGGGAGTCGCTTGCATTTTTTACTTTTTGTTATTTTTTACAACTTTAGAAAATAACTCCAGATTGCTAAGTGCAAAAAAATTGAAATTGGTACGAGTGGCCCTAGAGCATGCAATCACCTTTTTCATTAGGCGTAAAATTTTTAGTACGTAATTTTGATAAAGAATATAGTCCATTACATACATAGCAGTAATACAATGAAAACAATCACAGACCAAAGGCAATAGTGTGAATAATAATAATAAGAAGAAATAGTAAGCTCAGGTAAGTTATATACACCAACCTGCTTAGAGGTCTATAAGCCTTATATTCCCTTTTCCTTAGTATGGCAATTATTTACCCCATGTGTTAGGGAGCCCTCCCTAATTGTGACACTACTGAGGTTTACATGTTAATTATGTATTGTTATGTTTGAACTCAATAACATTCTAGAAGGTATTGTTTATGTATGCTGGACACTTCTGATTGGTCAATGCTAAAGAGGGTGCTGGTAGCCTATTTAAGGGAGCCAGTCCCTAGTGCAGCAGTTCTTGTTCTATTCTGAATTAAAATAAGGCTTAACTCTGAGAGAAAGGGAGGTTGGGATGGAAAAGAAGTCTTGTGGCAGCAAGAGCTAGGCTAGTCAAGGAAGGATTGGCCTAACAGTTGGTGGCAGTGGTCAACGAAGGACCTACACTATACAGCAGAATGAACACCAGGCATAAGTCATCTGCTAAGTTGCCAGGGATGGAGGACCATGGACATTCGTCGGACGAGGATACTATTTCCTCACCGGCATCAGTACCTCCTTCGACTGAGTCAGTGTGATGACACAGGCTATCACATTGTTCACGCAGCAGCTCCTCCAAATGCAGCGGGATACTGCAGCACGGGAATAGAGAGCAGAAATGGTACGTGCGGAAGAGAGACGCTGGAGAGAAGAGAAGGAAGAGCGGGGACAGGATAGCGATGCAAGCAAGGACGATCAGCTACGAGTAATGCAGAGGCAATTCGAGGACAGACGCGATGATGAGGCAAGACGCTGGCAGACAGACGAACGGGAGAGGAGGACTCCAGTCCCTAACTTACCTGTCTGGATGAACCAAGATGATCCGGATGCCTTTCTCCGGCAGTTCGAGAGGCTGATGTCAACATATCACGTGCCCAAGTCAGAATGGGCACAACGACTGTCAGTGTTACTTACTGGCAGGGTGAGGACAATTTACCAAACAGACTCAAGGATGCAGACATAAGTGATTACGATAAACTAAAATAGGCTCTGTTGTCTGCTTTAGGCTTGACTGTGGCGGAGTGTCGCAGGGACTTCTGGCAACTCAGACAGCATCAGGGTGATGAATCAACAACAGACTTGGCAGTGCGGGTAAAACGTCTGACAGCAAGGTATGCTAAGGGCTGTGATACCATTGATAAACTTGTCGAACAGATCTCCCTTGGTCGTTTTTTGAGTATGATACCAGTATGGGTGGCAGCTAAGACCACAACAGAAGCAGCAAGGATGGCTGATTCCTTCATCAAGGACAGGAACACTTACAGGGACAAGCACTGGTCCAAGTCTAGAGATGGAGACTGGAAATATGGCCAGGAGAGCCTTGAACAAAAGGGCAAACCTGAGCCATTGGGCAGTGTTACGCCAACTATCAAGTGTGGAGAGAACACATCCAAGCATGGTGAGAAGACGGACTCTGGACCGCTGTCATTGATCAAATGCTACTCATGTGGTCAAAAAGGGCATCAGAAAGCAGACTGCCCGAAACGAGTGGCACGGGTTCTCATTCCACAAATGGAGGAGGACCTGATGGTGACTGGCAAGGTTGGCAACATGATAGCAACCAAAATGAAGGTGGACACCGGTTCACAGCAGACCATTGTCCATCCAGACTTCGTGCAGCATGACCAATACACAGGGCAGGCAATGAACATTGTCGCTGTGGGTCAGCACCGAGAACGACCTCCTTTGGCAAAAGTGTGGCTCCAGGTTGGAGAGTACACCATCCCTCATGTCGTGTCCGTCATGGACATTACTCCAGACCAGGTATTGCTTGGACAGGATCTGGGCATCCGACGCTATCTGGTGGACCTGGCCAAACAGCAAGCGGAAGAATGAAAGAACGAAGAAGCAGCAGTGTTGCTAACGAGAAAACAGGCAGAGAAGGAAGCACAGCAGCTGGCTGATGATGATTAGCACACTAAGGATTCTGGAGCTCAGATGGTTAAGTTGAATGAGGTGTTTGACTTTGATGATGACTTTTTTGTTCATAGCCATCCTCAGGCCCTGGAAAACGAAGATGTAGTGGCGGAGGAAGACTTACCCCTTCCGGCTTTGGCGATAATAACTCTGACCGAGAGTGCCTGACTCAGCAGCAGGAGGACTGGCAGATTGCAGACAAGATGCAGATGCTGGAGAGAGAGGGTACTACTGGGACAAGGGCCTCCTAGTGCACCAAGCTGACGATGTCTTGGGCCAACCAGTCATGCAAGTCATTCTGCCACAAGCAAGACGACATCACTCCTGGCAGGACACCTGGGATGCAAGAAAACAAGTGCTATGATCCGCAGACATTTCTCGTGGCTGGGCATGGGCAAGGACATGCAGCATTGGTGAAGGGCCTATGAGAGATGTCAGTTGACGGCGAAACAGAATCATAAGGTGGCTCCACTGGTACCACTACCAGTGGTGACGACCCCTTTCGAGTGACTGGCGTTTGACCTGGTCGGTCCACTTCCCAGAACCAAACAGGGTGCAAAGTATCTTCTGACAACTATGGATTACGGGACAAAGTTTCCTGATGCCATTCCCCTGCGTAAGGTGGATGCTCAGACAGTATCGGAGGCAATGATAAACATTTTCTCTCGATACAGATTGCCGAACGAAATACTCATGGATCAGGGATCGGTTTTCACTGGTTCTCTGATGAAAGAGTTGTGTGACAAATTACAGATCCGACGAATAAGGACATCCCCATACAACCCCCAAAGTGACGGCATGTTGGAACGCTGGCATGCCACATTGAAGAGCATGTTAAGAAAGGCAACAGCTGGTAAGCGTGATTGGGAAGAATTATTGCCACATTGTTTGTTCGCCTACAGATCTTCCCCCCACTCCAACACGGGCTTTACCCTCTTTGAACAGCTGTTTGGGAGGCATGTTAGAGGCTCTCTTGAAGTCTTAAAGGCAGGTTGGCAGGACGGTGATACCTCGGAGAAGGCTGTGGTGACTTGGGTGGCCTAGTTGAGGAAGAAGTTAACAATGATGGGAGGAGATTGTGGACGAGAAGGAAGCAGCAGCCAAGGCTGCCATGAAGAGACAATACGACAAGAAGGTGACCCCTGTGAGTTACTCACCAGGAGAGATGGTCTTGCTTCGAGTGCGTCACCTTCAAGACAAATTGCAAGACACTTGGCAGGGGCGATACGAGGTCACCAAGCAAATCTCACCTGTGACGTATGTATTGGCAGTTCCGAACCGGAGAATTCGGAAACGGACTGTGCACACCAACCTCATGAAAAAATGGATGACACCTGACGCAAGAGTGTTGAACGTCATTCTCCTGCATGAAGACGATGATGAAGAGGTAGAAGTCGACCCAGAATGGGCAGATGATCACAAAGTGACAGTTGAACAATCAACTCAGCTTGATGGTGTCCTGCTGAAGTGGGCAGCGGTACTTAGTGCGGACCCAGGAAGGGTGAGTATAGTAAACCATGCCATTAACACTGGTTCTGTTCCCCCAGTTAGGGTGGCACTGTATCGGGTGGCTCCAGCCTGGCATGACCAGCTGAAAGAGGAAGTAGGGACACTGCTCCAGGCAGGAATAATCAGGCCATCTCTATCTCCTTGGACATCCCCAGTCCTGCATGTGAAAAAGAAAGACGGTACAATTCGCCTCTGCGTCGATTTCCGGAAACTAAATGCCGTCACAGTTCCAGACCCTTATGAAATGCCAAGGGTGGATGACATTATCGACCAGCTAGGCGAGGCGAAGTTTCTCTCGAAGCTTGATTTATCAAAAGGTTTCTACCAAGTGCCGGTGGCGACAGAAGATATTGAGAAAACTGCATATACAACACCATTTGTCAAATATGAATTCATCACCATGCCGTTTGGTTTGTGAAACGCCCCAGCCGCATTTCAACGACTAATGGACGTAGTACTGGTGGAAATGCAGGAGTTCGCCTGTGCCTACATGGATGACATAATCATTTATAGCAACACTTGGGACGAACACATGGCTCACACAAACATGGTTTTGGAACGACTGGCGACATTAGGGCTAACAGCCAAGCCTACAAAATGCGAGTGGGCAAAAGCCCAGTGTCTCTATTTGGGTCACAAGGTAGGAGGTGGCAAGGTGGCGCCAGACGACTGCAAGGTGCGGGCAGGCCTACAACTAAGACGGGAGTGCGATCCTTTCTAGGATTAGCGGGTTACTACTGCAGATTCGTGCCCCACTTCGCAGATCGCTCTATACACCTAACCAAGGCGACATGCAAAACAGCCCCCCAGAAGCTATGTTGGACGAATGAGCTAGAGAGAGAATTCCAATACCTCAAGCAGGCGCTGAGCATGGCTCCAGTGCTTACCATCCCGACTAAGGCCGACAACCTACAGTTACACACAGATGCCTCCGATGTTGGTATTGGAGCAGTTCTCAGTGTGCTCAGGGACAATGCCGACAGACCAGTGGCCTATTTCTCGAGAAAACTACTTCCACGGGAATCGAGATATGCCACAACCGAGAAGGAATGCTTGGCAATTGTGGAAGCGATCCGACACTTTGCCGAGAGACCCTTCATCATCATCACAGATCATCGGGCGCTGATGCACTTAAACTCAGCAAGACACAATAATGGCAGAGTGGCACGATGGGCACTTCGTTTACAGCCGTTCACCTTTACAGTTCAGCACAGACCCGGGATGGCACATGGTAATGCAGATGGGCTATCTCGGCAGGACTGGGATGATGGCCTTCGGCTCCAAAAGGAGGGGGAGGTGTTAGGGAGCCCTCCCTAACTGTGACACTACTGAGGTTTACATGTTAATTATGTATTGTTATGTTTGAACTCAATAACTTTCTAGAAAGTATTGTTTATGCATGCTGGACACTTCTGATTGGTCAAAGCTAAACAGGGGACTGGTAGCCTATTTAAGGGAGCCAGTCCCTAGTGCAGCAGTTCTTGTTCTATTCTGAATTAAAATATGGCTTACCTCTGAGAGAAAGTGAGGTTGGGGTGGAAAAGAACTCTGGTGGCAGCAAGAGCTAGGCTAGTCAAGGAAGGATGGGCCCATGTAATTTTTTACCCAACACTGGATCTTGACAGCAAATCATGGTTCTACAGATTAGCACTCGAGACTATTGGAAGACTACTTAAATCTGACTAATTTGACACTGTTTTCCTTACCTTCTATGAGGAAGGTCAGCAGAAACAAAAGTTTACAAACCTCCAATACTCTATTTCAATGCCCCTTCCATTTTCCTACTTATATGACCTTCCAGCACAAAAGGAAGTAGCCCATATATAGTCTGCTCCAGTGCAGCTGATCACTTATCCTCGCCCGATATCAACTTCCGCACTCTAGCTATATCTACTTCCTCACAGGCGATGGGAAGGAAATGAATCAGGTCATCCACCTGGAGCAACTGTATAGGTTTTGTTTCCGTTTCTGCTGTTTATTCCATCCAGAAAAGATGGCTCCTTCATCAACTATAAAAGAGCAGTGCTCAGCTCTAGATAAGCAACATCAATTCTACAAGTTTTCTAAGAAGGCTCAACTGCTCTTTCAGAAACTACAGAAACCATTTTCAACAATGATGAACCTCAGAATTTCATCTTCTGCTGCTATTATAGATGCTTCCATATTAATACTAGCATCAGCCACACCTCTGCATCAGAGAGAAAGCCTCAATGCTGACAGAGACTTGAATGGCCAGTTGTTGGGACAGGTCTACACTGGATTAGATCTCCAACAAATTTCAGCAACTATTGTACTCCATAGCATATATATGCTCAACTTTGGCTGAATAATTACCAGCTAAATATGTAGATAACTGACTTTGTTTGATGCTCTAACTGACCATGATATTCACATTTTCCAACAGATTTATGAATTGTTGGACAAGATGAAAATCAGCAATGAAATTGGAATTGATATTCTCTTATTAGCTCTAAATATTACTTGCAACCTTTACACAGCAAACACGGACATCATTTCTTCAATCAAAACCTTGATTTATGATGCTTCCCCAATTACTGCTGTTTTGAGTGAACCCAGAGAGGCTGGTACGAACAACTCTTGTCAATGGCTCAGAGATGAAGTAGGAACAGTAGAATGGATTGTAATCAACTTTCATCAGAGATATGCAATAGCTGGAACAGTATCAAAATGTATGACGAAGCAACATCAACACTCTCTGTCTACCATTAATACTTCATCTGAGACAACAAAAGGAATAATTTCAATCCTAAAGATCAGGACGCTATCTTGAAAATACTTAGATTATTATTAGACAACGATGATGTTCTTTTAGAATGATACAGGTGGCATTCTATCATTAACAGCTACTTCTGTACATTTTAGCATATTAATTGTTTACCAAGTCAAATCTCTACCTAATACTCAGATAATGCAAGAACTATCTGCACTTCATTCATATTCAGATTCTTCTCATGTACATATAATTAAATATATATAAAAATTTTAAAGAAAATTAACAATTCTCATAAAAAGATGAGGGGGTCACTATTTTATGCAAAAACAAAATACAATCACAGGATGCATATGGTGTTCCATAGAAAAGCTTCAACGGATCCTCCCCAATTCTGTAGCAATTTTACTAATCTTTCCACAGCTATTTGCTTGTTCAGGACAGAATTCCATAGCTAGGTATATACCAAGCTTATTGTTGCAAAATAATCACAGATTCTGCATTCTTAGAAGTTTCTGGGATGAATAAACTACAGCACAGATGAGATTCTCAATGAGGAGCTCTTAAAAAATTCACAGAACCTTCTGTGGAATCAGACTGCAAAGATCTATCCATAAAGATGGGAAATGATGCAAAATGGATGAGCTCACCATCTATTGCAGTGTCAGAGAAAGCTCTGACAGCTGTTAGAGAGGAAGCTGTTAGAGGGGAAACACGTCAGAGGGAGGTTGGAGTGTCAGAGAAAGCCCTGACAGCTGTTAGAGAGGAAGCTGTTCGATAGGAAACACGTCAGAGGGAGGTAGACAGTACACAACCACGTTTACAAACTACACACCCACAAGTGGCAGGAGATACCCACCAACTCAGAACCAAAACCGCAACTATGGACCATCCCACTTCAACAGCAGAGACCCATGATTGGTTACAAAAAGCAACTCCTGATTGGTTAGATCAGTCTCTGAGGAGAATGATCCTAGGCACAAAACAAGACAAACCGGCTGCCTATAAAAGAACAAGAGACTTCGAAAGAAAAGAGAGAAGGAGAAGGAGTAATCAACAAGCCGGGAGAAAGAAGGAAAGCCCCTCAACAAACTAACTCCTCAACAAACTGAAGAGAGACTCAGAACTGAGCTGACATGGATCTGTGTAATATATATATAATTCGGTAGAAAACAATAGGAGTAATGATGTAGTGATAGACGTTGTGGTCGTGTACATCATTTTGTTATTGTTGATTATAATCAACTTACCTTATACAGAAAAGAGGGCAGAGGTCTAGAGAGAGAGAGAAGACTCTGGTTTATTATATACTTGGTCTAGATAAGGCTATAGTGAGAGAAAGCAATAGTAAAGTTGGGGTGTCAAAGAAAGCGAACCTGGAAAGAGAAGTTGTGCTGAGACTTCTTCTGAAGAATTATATTGTTAGGAAGTAATATTACTAGAGTGGGAAGATGGTTCACCTTTTTCACACTGGTGGCAGCGGTGGGATTTCGCTGTAATAGGAAATCCCGGACCCAGGCTGTTGTCTAAAGAGATAACAGGTTATAGCAAGCTAACAAGGGGAAACAGTCCAGGTGTGACACCTAGAGGATTTGTGAATCAATAACTGTGGAAAATTAGCTGCTGGGAATTATTATCATTTGTTTTTGGTTTGAGTTGTTGTAATTGTTGATTATCTTGTCTGTTTTGCCTTCGAAAGGATGTCAGAGGAAAGACGAGCAATGGAATCATGAAGGATCCCAACCCGTGAAAACCCCGACTTGCCAACACCACAACCTAACCTGCAACCCGACCAAATCGGACGATTTATACTCCAGATGCAGAGGTTGGAGGAAGATTAAGATGTCAGGGAGGAGCTCCGTGCACAAAGAGCAGAACGGGAATCTCAACAAGCCACGGCTGCGTGGGAGGCTCGAATCCTTCAGTTGACTGCTGTAGTGCCACTAGCAGTTCCACTACCTCCACCGGTACCGAAATTCAACATCCAAAAATTCCAGGAGGGGACCGATGATATGGGGGCCATCCTCCAAAGCTTTGAGGTTACTGCCCGTGCAGGTCGATGGCCAGAGGAACACTGGACTGTGTTCACTGTCTGGGGCCGGTCTGACAGCAGTTGCTGCCATGCCAGCCGACCAGCAGGCCAACTATGAGGCTGTGAAAGCAGTTGTCCTGAGCGAATACCGGATTTCAGCTGATACGTACCGATGAAAAACCTTCGAAACCCCCTTCGATTTCCATCACCCAGGGGTATGACTCGGAGAGCATCGACAAAGTTTTCGTCAATGGTTAGCAGCATCCCGGGGTGATGCAGACACGACCTTCCTCCTAGAAGTAACTCTAAAAAGACTACCTCGTTGGCTCGATGCGAAATTTGAACCATCAAACTTACGAGGAACTCACTGAGGCAATAGTGAGACACCTCGCCAACCAAACAACCATACGAAAGGAAGGATACTTACCTCTGAGAAGGCCAGAAAACAGGGAACGATTCCGAACCCCACCCACCGAGACACCAAGGCGAATGAGAGTTCCTGAACTGAGATGATTCGATATGGGAACACCCCAACGAACCTCGTTTCCCCCAGCCAAGGACATCGAATGTTTCTGCTGTGGATAGAGGGGACACATGCGACATGACTGTAGAATCAAGATGGAGAATGCCCTATTTGGTCACAGCACACACATCCAACCCGACCTGCCAAAGTGGACCAAAGCAGTACAAATCAATGGAAAACCAGTCACAGCACTTATTGACACAGGTTGTACGAAGTTAATTGTGCACCCGAGGTGCGTACAAGTTAAGGACCGACTAACTTGGAAGATTCCGTACACTACTGCCAGTTCCCGGAAGACTTGGTTTCCGGCAGCTCGAATAGAGCTACAAATTGATGGGAAGACTCACGAAGTGGCAGAGGGTGTGTCAAAGACCATCAATGTTGACATGCTTCTGGGGCAAGATGTCCCAAGCTTTCGAAAACCACTACGCAAAGCACTCTAGGAAGATTCGACACAACAACAAGAAAAGGAGACGAATCAAGTCATGGTGGCCACGAGGGCCCACACAAAAAGGATCGAGGATCTAGAACAAAAGGAGTCAGAACAACAAAAAACTGACGGAGCAGTGATCCAGGGCATGGATGACGAGTCAGAGGACGAGTCTGAGCTAGAGCTGGGACACTTACTCAGTTTTAACGATGATATGTTCCAAACAAGTACACAGAAGGAACCATGTACCGAAGAGAAAAAGGAGACTGAAGAAACACACCTGGAGAAAATATCACCTTTGCAACTGCACACCCTCCAGTTGTTAGACCTGTCGTTGGAGGAGGTGAGAGCACAAGCTGATGGAGAGATGGGCGAGTTCATGTGGAGTCAGGGTCTGTTGGTAAGAAAACCATTTAATAAGGGAGATACTAATGCACTTGTAGTTCCCAGAGTTTGCAGGACTGAGATGTTAAGGATGGCCCACTGTTCACCAACAGCGGGGACACTTCAGACCGGCTCATATGCTGGACACACTCAGGAAGCAGGTAAACTGGCCACACTTCGTTAGTGATGTGAAACACATGTGTGAATCGTTTTCTGTATGCCAACATGCCACCCCTGCGATCCTGCCCAGAGCTCCCCTCAACTCCTAACCAGTAATAAAATGTCCATTCAGGAGGGTTGCCATGGACATTTTCGGGCCACTCTCTAGGACATTGGCTGGGAACAAATACGTACTTGTTCTCATGGATTACGCGATGAAGTGGCCGGAGGCATTACCCCTCAAGAGTGTCACCACGGAGTCTGTCATCAATTGTTTGGTAGAGGTAACATTACGGTTCGGGGTACCTGAGGAGATCCTTACGGATAACGGATCCAACTTTATCTCCAAAACTATGCAACAATTTTGTTCTGTTACAGGAATCAAGCAGATCAGAACCTCTCCATACCATCCACAAACAGACAGCATGGTCGAATGGTTCAACTCAACCATGAAGCGGCTCCTCAGGAAGCTCACCCAGAAGAACATCAAGGTGGGACCAGTGTCTTCCGTTCATTTTGTGGGCGTATCGTGGAACAACCCTCAAGTCCACCGGTTTCTTACCATACGAACTGTTATTTGGGAGACAGATGCGGATGCCTCTCGACGTACTGCTGGATCACTGGCTGGACAAGGAAGAAAACGACGACATTGACATCGTTGAGAACCTATGGCTGTTAAGGAACAAGATGGCAGTCATAAGCGAGATTGCTCAGACTACAGAAGAGGAGGCCAAATGTCAATACAAGAAGTACTATGACCATCGATCGACCGATCGCAACTTCGAAGAAGGAGACCATGTCATTGTGTTCAGGCCTCAGAAACAAAATAAGCTACTGTGCGAGTGAAAGGGACCAGCACAGGTCACCCGGAAGCTATCAGAAACAACCTATGAAGTTGACATGGGTGAAGACACGAGGAAGATATGAACCTTCCACATCAATGCCCTGAAGTGATGGAATGCCCCCGATGCGGCCACATTTTTCGAGATCGACGAAGAATCAGATGACCATCTTCAGGAAGATGGAGATCAAAAAGAAGTCAACCTAAGTACACAACAGATGGAGGAATTACACGACTTGAAAGCCGACTTTCAAGATGTAATTAGTGACATACCAGGCCGAACTCACCTGGTACAGCACGAGATCTCTACAGCGGATGCAAGCCCGATCAGACTGCCTCCGTACCGCCTTCCTCACACTTCTCACGAATTTCTACGCAAAGAAATTAAAACCTTGCTCGAAAGAGGTATCATCAAACCTTCCAGAAGTCCTTGGGCAGCACCCGTTGTGTTGGTCCCAAAGAAGGACGGAACGAAACGCTTATGCGTAGATTATCGCAAGCTGAACCTCGTAACCCGGCCGGATCCCTACCCCATCCCACACATTGAGGATCTGATTGACAGGATTGGAAGAGCTAGTTTTATTACAGCTCTTGATCTCACGAAAGGGTACTGGCAGGTGCCAGTTGCCAAAGACAGTCAACCCAAGACGGCTTTCATTACACCGTGGGGGAAATACGAGTTCCAGACTACTATGCCTTTTGGTTTAGTGTCAGCCCCGACAATGTTGCAACGTCTCATGGACCGGATACTCAATGACACCCATCCGTTTGCGGCGGCATATCTCGATGACATTGTTATACACAGCGACACTTGGGAACAACATCTCGACCATCTGAGAGAGATTTACGCAAGACTACAAGAGGCAGGACTAACCATAAAAAATGACAAGTGCAAGTTTGCAGGCAACATTTGTGTGTAATTGGGTCATGTAGTGTGGAAGGGACAAGTACAACCCATGGCTAATAAGATTAAAGCAGTGAGAGATTTTGCCTTGCCTCGTACAAAGAAAGATGTCAGAGCCTTCCTGGGGTTGGTAGGGTACTATGGGCGTCGATTTATACCAAATTTGTCTTCAATTGCCACCCCCCTTGACCGATTTGACAAAGAAAGTCAAGCCGGTTAAAATTTAATGGAGTAAGACTGTAGAGGAAGCGTTTAACCAATTGAAGGAAGCCCTAACAAACTACCCGATCCTAAGTACACCCAACTGGGAGAGACCTTTCATTTTGCAAACCGATGCCTCGAATATGGGAATTGCCTATATTTTGTGCCAGAATGTTGATTTGGGGGGAGAACATCCGATAGCATTTGGATCTAGGAATCTACTGCCAAGAGAGCAAAACTACTCTACAGTAGAGAGAGAGGCCTTAGCTATTGTTGAGGGTGTAAAACATTATCGGGTTTATCTAGAAGGTGTACCATTCCAGATACAAACTGACCACAACCCATTAGTCCAGCTAAACCACATGAAAGACATGCATGGAAGATTAGCAAGGTGGGCCCTAAAGCTTCAACCATTTAAATTTGATATCACTCACAAACCAGGATCAAAGAATGGGAATGCTGATGGCTTATCTCGAGAGTTTGACTCTCGGCTAGAGGATGGGGGAGAGTCAGAGAAAGCCCTGAGAGATGTTAAAGAGGAAGCTGTTAGAGGGGAAACACATCAGAGGGAGGTTGGAGTGTCAGAGAAATCCCTGACAGCTGTTAGAGAGGAAGCTGTTAGAGGGGAAACACGTCAGAGGGAGGTAGATACTGCTACACAACCACGTTACTCCTTACTCAGAATATCTATCGAGTGGTTTAGTGTTTCATGGGCATGCAAAGGTGAATGATCACCAAAACGTCCATCTTTTTCTGGCATATAAGTCCCTTAGCATGTGGCAGGGCAACTCCAACTCCCAAGAGCAATATATTTCCTGTAAATATGGGTGACACTATTCATTGGATAAACACATGCACAAGTGAATGGTTTCCTGGAGGGACATGTGTCAGTCATGGTGTGGATGCTATTCAATTGGTCACCGCAAAAGACACTCCATAGACACATGGATATTTCTATAGGTTAGCACCAAGACTAGCCAGCAGACTTATTAGATCTGGCTAATTTGACATTGTTCCTTCTGTCTAACCTTATCCTTCTGTCTATAATCGCTTCAGTTTCTTAGGCATTTTTTGTATGAATATCATTACAACCATACATAAATGACAATTGAGGAAGTTAAGCAGAAAAATCACAATAGTTTACTCTTATATTGTATTCTTATGTCACAATGCCCAGACTTCCATGTTCCTATACCTTACACAATCTGCACAAATAAACAATCATCGCAAGAGGAAGTATTCAGTATAATTGTCTACTCGAGCGTAGCAAAGAGTGCTCGAGATCTACTTCCGCGCTCTAGCTCTATCTACTTCCTCGCGGAAGATACGGTGGGAAAGGGCATCAGGACATCCATCTGGAGCAACAGTATAGGTTTCATTTCCGTGTTTGCTTTTTACTACCTACGGAAAATATTGCTCCTTCCCCGACTATAAAAGAGCAGTAGCGCTAGAAAAGCAACATCCCATTCTTCAAGTGCTTCAAAGAATCCTTAAGAAGTTACAGAACCCACCTTCAACAATGCAGACTCTCAGAGTTATATCCTATGCTACTATTGTAGCTACTTCCATACTACTACTAGCATCAGCAGCACCTATGCATCAGAGAGAAAGTCGCAATGCTGATAGAGGCATGCATGACCAGTTGTTGGAACAGGTCTACACTGGATTAGATCTACTCCATCAAATTTCGGCAAGTTTAATATATTATAGTAGTATTCTAACCTGTATAGCAAAGCAATGCTTGAATAATTACCAGCTACAGTGTAAATAGCAAGATGACTGACTTTGTTTGATGCTGTAGTTGACCATGATATTTACATTTTCCAACAGGTTTATGAATTGATGGACAAGATGAACATCAGCAATGAAAATGGAATTGATGTTCTCTTTCCAGCTCTAGATATCACCTGTGACCTTTACACAGCAAACACGGATATCATTCCTTCAATCAAAACCTTGACATATGGTGCTTCCCCAATTACTGAGGTTTTGAGTGAACTCGGAGAGGCTGGTGTGAACAACTCTTGCCTGTGGCTCAGTGATGAAGTACGAACAGTGAGCAAAGGACATGCTGGATTGGACTGCAATCAACTCTCAGGGATTTGCAATAGCTGGAACAGCATGAAAATATACGAGGAAGCAATATCAACTATCTCCATCTACAAAAGTTCCATCAATACATCATCTAAGACAACAGCCGAATATATCGAGAGGCATTTCAATCCTACAGTTAGGGACACCATATTGAAAATACTGAGTTAGTGATGGACAAAAATTATGTTCTTTTAGAATGACACAGGTGCACTGTATCTACAACCTCTTCTAGCTCTTTAACAACTGATTAACTTCTTATTTATTGTTTACCAAGTCAAATCTATATCTTATACTATAATGCAAGAATTATCTGCACTTTATTGTATTCAGATTCTGCTTATGTATTTTAATGGTATTATCAATTGTAAACAGAGTGATAAAGATGAGCTGGAAAACAGCTTATGGGAAATGATATAAAGTTTTATCAAATCACAGACGGCATATGGAAAGGTTTTACAGATGTTCCCTAATTTTGTGAGCAATTCTTCTATTCTTTCTAAAACTATTTGCCTTAATTCCAATTGGCTATAATATACATACCAAAATTAAGAGTCTTGCGACATAGAGCTTAATTGAAGTAGCCAAGAAAAATTGTTTATCCTAAAATGAAATATAGTAGGCACACTTGCATATGGTCTGTTAATCTCTCTGTCTGTCCGATTTTCCAACCATCTCTTGTCTGCTGTGAGAGTCTGTTTGTTTGTCTGTCAGTCTCTCAGTTTGTATGTGTGTTAATCTGGTTGCTTCCTTGCATGTCTGCCTGCCTTCCTGCCTGCCTGCCTCTGGGACTTTTCTGTCTGTCTCTCTGTCTATTTGTCTGTGTCTTTCTGTCTGTCTGTCTGTGTCTGTTGGTATTGCTTGCAGACTCCTTAGAGCTTACCCAAACATGTCTCACAATATTTGGAACTTATTGACCCCATAAAGTTATTGACATAGTTTGGGGATCAAGGCTATGCCTCATGACCATGTAATTCTACCACAAATGCTTTAAAACAACAGTAAGATTGATTAAGTGCAGATACAGGCTTAGCAGTAAAGTGTTATTTGTGGGCTCGATTTCGGTGAGGAACTTCACCTCAATATGTCCTCTGGAGACAATCTATAGGCTGAATATTGAAAAATGTTGTTGGATAATATTTTAAATTTATTTATTCCAAACGGAATATTTAGGGCATTCCTAAACATGTTGCACATAATTGGACACCTGTTGATCCCAGGATTATTTTTGGCCTAGTTTTTAGCCATTAGGCTATGCACTTAACCATGACATGCTTCTAAAGCAGCCAAACTAGGACAAATAAATGTTTTGTAATTTAGTAAATAAAATAATTTCATTTTACTGGATATCAGTGGATTTACTGTTTGATAATCAGTACAATTCTTTAAACTCTCCATTTCATTCTCAATATGTGCATATATCACTCATTTTTTAAATAATTGTTCTAATAAATATAATAATATAATTAACAAAAGCATCAGAGGCTGTATAATCTTCTGCCATTCCAATGATTTTTCTTTTAGTCATTCTGAATAAAAGTATATTGGATGACAAAGCAAGTGGCTCCAGGAGAACGTCACTAGTAAACACGAGCGCTAGTAGAGTTCTTAGGTAAATGATCTCTCCTGTTATAAAACTTGTGAAACCTCATTCAAATGTCAAAGACACATTGTGCTTGTATATCCTTATAATAATACAAGTCCAATATCATTTCTGGTGATGGTGCTTTAAACAACATGGATTATCATGGATAGCCATTGACCCATTCTTTGTCCATAATGTTTCATGACAACCCATCCATATTTGTGGCATCAACCTGTAACAGATATAGTGACAGACAAACAGACAAACAAAATAGGTAAAACATAACTTCCTTGGCAGAGATAGTAGCTAATATAATGTCTGCTGTTTGTTTGTTCCCATTTTTGGGGGGCATGGTAACAACAATAGCTGATACTTGGGATACTTGTAACTCGACACCCAAAGTTAATGACACCCTTCAGTTTTGGTCTAACGTGGTAGCTAAAAATCATCATTGATAGAAACAGCAGGAGACATGTTATTTTCAGCCGTTCGGTTTATGTTCAAAGTACAAAGTTCAGGAGAAAATTGTCAAACATGGAGTACAATATATGTAACCGTACCAAGTAGAAATCAAATATTATTCTATTAAAATTTAAAACAAACAAGTGATTATTGATGATATGAATATCTCATGAAATGTCCCCACCCCTGTAAAGTTTCAGCTATCAATTTTGTTGACATGCTATTTGACGCTTGACCTAAGCGCCATATATCTAGCTCCATACTGTCATCGCAGCTAAACAACCGATCACTGACCTGTATCATTTCCCTTCCTATCTCCTCCACTTCAGTGTGGTAAAACAAGGTATCTAATTGTATAATAGATTGCTAGTTCATAAGTTCTAGCAGAGCTAGCTAACAGGAATTAAAAATCCACATCAAACAGAATGGTTGGCATAATCAATAATCAGTAGTAAATAGATCTAGCTAAGGCTAAAGTTACCTAACATGCTCATGAAGTTTCAATATTTACTTGTATCTCAATACTTAGTAGCTGGACTAAACATGGAATTAAGGAAGCATGTACGATCTTACAGTTTAGCTGGATGAAGAGGAGAAGTTAAATTTTCTTATGGATGGATTAAATGGAGTTCTTAGGAAAGTGAAGTAAGTTAAACTTGTAACCAGTAGCTCTGATGAGAGTACTTGTGTTAATTTGAGTTGTATGATAATGTTGGGCATGAGCAAGGAAGATAAGACATCCAGCCTTAGTAGTGTGCCCTTAATTCCATTTGGCTTTGCAACATATAAATCTCCCTCTTGGACATCACATTTAGAATTGGTGGACCTTACTGTTTTATTTGATGCCTCTGTAGATGCAAACACTGGATCTTGACAGCAAATTGCCACATTCATGGTTCTACAGATTAGCACTGGAGACTATAGTAGGAAGACTACTTAGATCTGACTAATTTGACACTGTAGTTCCTTACCTTCTATGAGGAAGGTCAGCAGAAAAAGAACAAAAGTTTACAAACCTCCAATACTCTATTACAATGCCCTTTCCATTTGCCTATAACTTAGTCTATGTGCACAAATAGACCTTCCAGCACAAAAATATAGTCTATTCCAGTGCAGCTGATCATATATCCTCACCCGATATCTACTTCCGCATTCTAGCTCTATCTACTTCCGCACAGGAGATTGGGAAGGAAAATGAATCAGGTCATCCACCTGGAGCAACTGTATAGCTTTTGTTCTGTTTCTGCTGTTTATTCCACCCAGAAAAGATGGCTCCTTCACTAACTATAAATGAGCAGCAGCTCTAGATACGCAACATCAATTCTACAAGTTCTTTAAAGAAGGACCCACTGCTCTTTCAGAAACTACAGAAACCACTTTCAACAACGGTGAACCTCAGAATTTCATCTTCTGCTGCTATTATTGCTGCTTCCATATTAATACTAGCATCAGCCACACCTCTGCATCAGAGAGAAAGCCTCAATGCTGACAGAGACATGTATGGCCAGTTGTTGGGACAGGTCTATACTGGATTAGATCTCCTCCAACAAATTTTAGCAAGTTTAATATTATATAGTACTATTGTACTCCATGTAGCAAATCTATGCTCAAATTTTGTTGAATAAATTACCAGCTAAATATGTAGATAACTGACTTTGTTTGATGCTCTAGCTGACCATGATATTCACATTGTCCAACAGATTTATGAATTGTTGGAAATCAGGAATGAAATTGGAATTGGTATTCTCTTATCAGCTCTAAATATTACTTGCCACCTTTACACAGCAAAAGCGGACATCATTCCTTCAATTAAAACCTTGACTTATGATGCTTCCCCAATTACTGCTGTTTTGAGTGAACCCAGAGACGCTGGTACAAACAACTCTTGTCAATGGATCAGAGATCAAGTAGGAACAGTAGAGTGGGGGGGGGGGGGGGGGGGCGCTTGCTTTTTGTTATTTTTTACAACTTTAGAAAATAACTCCAGATTGCTAAGTGCAAAAATATTGAAATTGGTACGAGTGGCCCTAGAGCATGCAATCACCTTTTTCATTAGGCGTTAAAATTTTAGTACGTAATTTTGATAAAGAATATAGTCCATTACATACATAGCAGTAAAACAATGAAAACAATCACAGACCAAAGGCAATAGTGTGAAAAATAATAATATGAAGAAATAGTAAGCTCAGGTAAGTTATAGACACCAACCTGCTTAGAGATTTATAAGCCTTATATTCCCTTTTCCTTAGTATGGCAATTATTTACCCCATGTGTTAGGGAGCCCTCCCTAACTGTGGCACTACTGAGGTTTACATGTTAATTATGTATTGTTATGTTAGAACTCAATAACATTCTAGAAGGTATTGTTTATGAATGCTGGACACTTCTGATTGGTCAAAGCTAAACAGGGTGCTTGTAGCCTATTTAAGGGAGCCAGTCCCTAGAGCAGCAGTTCTTGTTCTATTCTGAATTAAAATAAGGCTTACCTCTGAAAGAAAGGGAGGTAGGGTGGAAAAGAACTCTGGTGGAAGCAAGAGCAAGACTAGTCGAGGAAGGATTGGCCCATGTAATTTTTTACCCCCAGGGGGTAAATTTACCTCTGGTTGAGAATCCCTGCTCTAGTGCTTCCTCTAGCCACTCGTACCAATTTTTTGGCACTTAGCAATCTGGAGTTATTTTGGCGGAGGTTGCAGGGATTCAGGTTTTTGAGGCCCTCCACTTTAGTGTCTAGTAACTTACCTATAGTTATACCTATGAAACATATTTTAGTATCAAACGAGAGCACACAGAGAGACCTATCTTTTGAGCTACATATAAAGTCCATATCATGAAATTAGCATAATCTATGGAGCTCTAAAGTTGTACCCACAAGTAAAAATTAAAAAAAGCCATCAACTCCCCTTATGATGCTTACCCAATTACTGCTGTTTTGAGTGAACCCAGAGAGGCTGGTACGAACAACTCTTGTCAATGGCTCAGAGATCAAGTAGGAACAGTAGAGTGGATTGTAATCAACTCTCAGAGATATGCAATAGCTGGAACAGTATCAAAATATATGACGAAGGAACATCAACACTCTCTGTCTACCATTAATACTTCATCTGAGACAACAAAAGACAGGAACCTAAAGATCAGGATGCTATCTTAAATTATTATGACACATGATGTTCTTTTAGAATGACAGAGGTGCACTGTACCATTAACAGCTACTTCTGCGCATTTTAGCTCCTATCAAAAGCTAATTAACTTCGTATTCATTGTTTACCAAATCAAACCTCTATCTAATACTCAAGAACTATCTGCACTTCATTCATATTCAGATTCTTCTCATGTATATATAATTAAGAAAAATAACAATTTTAATAGGCACTCATAAAAAGATGAGCAGGACACTATTTGTGCAAAAACAAAATAATATAATATGGTATTACATAGGAAAGCTTCAACGGATCCTCCCCAATTCTGTAGCAATATTACTACTTGTTCAGAACTGAATTCCATAGCTAAGTATATATCAAGCTTATTGTTTCAAAATAATCACAGATTCTGCATTCTTAGAAGTTTCTGGGGCGAATAAACTACAGCACAGATGAGATTCTCAATGAGGAGCTCTTAAAAAATTCACAGAACCTTCTGTGGAATCATACTGCAAAATGATGCACGTACAGCAAAATGGATGAGCTTACCATCTATTGCAGCAGACAGTCCTTTCTGAAGATATTATTGCCACAACTAAATTAATGAAAGCCAATTAACTACAAGAAAAACAAAGATAAAGAAGATTCCTGCAAGTGAAACACGGGTTGATGCACATGAACGTTTAAGTCCACAATGATCCACGTGTAGCCAATGCCCTTAATTTTGGCAGCCTACTGCTAGTCGGTTACCATGAAAAAAGTAGCAGTCAGAGGATAAGGTTATTCCAGCACTCTTCACTATATAACATTTCTATAAACCTCCTTTATCTTGCCAAAGTAAGTTGCAGTAGTCAAGAAAGTAGATTTGAAATTTTTTGATATTTTAAGGCATTTTCTAGTTTACACATTTTGCCTCCAACTATTAGACAATGGCAAAGGTTCACTTATCTCTGCCACAACTTACTCCCTGCTATGCATTATGTACATATCCCTTACTCAGAATATCTATAGAGTGGTTTAGTGTTTCATGGGCATACAAAGGTGAATGATCACCAAAACTTCCATCTTTTTCCGGCATATAAGTGCTATAGCATGTGGCAGGGGAACTCACAAGAGCAATATATTTCCTGTAAATATGGGTGACACTATTCACTGGATGAACACATGCACAAGTGAATGGTTTCCTGGAGGGACATGTGTCAGTCATGGTGGATGCTATTCAATTGGTCACCGCAAAAGACACTCCATAGACACATGGACGTTTCTATAGGTTAGCACCAAGACTAGCCAGCAGACTTGTTAGATCTGGCTAATTTGACATTGTTCCTTCTGTTTAACCTTATCCTTCTGTCTATAATCACTTCAGTTTCTAAGGCATTTTTAATATGAATATCATTACAACCATCCATAAATGATACTTGAGGAAGTTAGGCAGAAAGATCACAAAAGTTTACTGCTATATTGTATTCTTATGTCACAATGCCCAGACTTCCATGCTCCTATACCTTACACAATCTGCACAAATAAACAATCCATCGCAAGAGGAAGTATTCAGTATTATTGTCTACTCGAGCGTAGCAAACAGCGCTCGAGATCTACTTCCGCGCTCTAGCTCTATCTACTTCCTCGCGGAAGGTACGGTGGGAAAAGGCATCAGGACATCCATCTGGAGCAACAGTATAGGTTTCATTTCCGTGTCTGCTTTTTATTATCTACGGAAAATATTGCTCCTTCCTCGACTATAAAAGAGCAGTAGCGCTAGAAAAGCAACATCGCTTTCTTCAAGTGCTTCAAAGAAGAATCTTCTGATCCTTAAGCAGCTACAGAACCCACCTTCAACAATGCAGACTCTCAGAGTTATATCTTATGCTACTATTGTAGCTACTTCCGTTCTACTACTAGCATCAGCGGCACCTATGCATTAGAGAGAAAGTCGCAATGCTGATAGAGGAATGCATGACCAGTTGTTGGAACAGGTTTACACTGGATTAGATCTACTCCATCAAATTTCGGCAAGTTTAATATATTATAGTAGTATTCTACCCTGTATAGCAAAGCAATGCTCAACTTTTGCTGAACAATTACCAGCTAAATAGCAAGATGACTGACTTTGTTTGATGCTGTAGTTGACCAATGATATATATTCAATTTTCCAACAGGTTTATGAATTGATGGACAAGATGAACATCAGCAATGAAAATGGAATTGATGTTCTCTTTCCAGCTCTAGATATCACCTGTGACCTTTACACAGCAAACACGGATATCATTCCTTCAATCAAAACCTTGACATAATTATGGTGCTTCCCCAATTACTGAGGTTTTGAGTGAACTCGGAGAGGCTGGTGTGAACAACTCTTGCCTGTGGCTCAGTGATGAAGTACGAACAGTGAGCAAAGGACATGCTGGATTGGACTGCAATCAACTCCCAGGGATTTGCAATAGCTGGAACAGCATGAAAATATACGAGGAAGCAATATCAACTATCTCCATCTACAAAAGTTCCATCTATACATCATCTAAGACAACAGCCGAATATATCGAGAGGCATTTCACTCCTACAGTTAGGGACACTATATTGAAAATACTGAGTTAGTGATGGACAAAAATGATGTTCTTTTAGAATGACACAGGTACACTCTATCCACAACCTCTTCTAGCACATTACAGCTCTTTAACAACTAACTAACTTCTTATTTATTGTTTGCCAAGTCAAATCTATATATTATACTATAATGCAAGAATTATCTACACTTTATTGTATTCAGATTCTGCTTATGTATTTTAATAGAATACATTGGCATTAGCAATTGTAAACAGAGAGATAAAGATGAGCTGGAGAACATCTTATGGGAAATGATATAAAGTTTGATCAAATCACAGACGGCATATGGAAAGGTTTTACAGATGTTCCCAAATTTTGTGAGCAATTCTTCTATTCTTTCTACAACTTTTTGCCTTGACTCAAATTGGCTATCGAGTCTTGCGACATAGAGCTTGAAGTAGCCAAGAAATGAAATATAGTAGGCACACTTGCATGTCGGTCTGTCAATCTCTCTGTCTGTCCGATTTTCCAACCATCTCTCTGTCTGCTGTGAGAGTCTGTTTGTTTGTCTGTCAGTCTCTCAATCTGTTTGTTTGTATGTGTTTTAATCTGGTTGCTTCCATGCATGTCTGCCTGCCTTCCTGCCTGCCTGCCTTGGGACTTTTCTGTCTGTCTCTCTGTCTATTTGTCTGTGTCTTTCTGTCTGTCTGTCTGGGTCTGTTGGTATTGCTTAAGTCTCCTTAGAGCTTACTCAAACATGTCTCACAACATTGGGAACTTATTGACCCCATAAAGTTATTGATATAGTTTGGGGATCAAGGCTATGCCTCATGGCCATGTAAGTCAACCACAAATGCTTTAAAACAACAGTAAGATTGATTAAGTGCAGATACAGGCTTAGCAGTAAAGTGTTATTTGTGGGCTCGATTTCGGTGAGGAAGTTCACCTCAATATGCCCTCTGGAGACAATCTATAGGCTGAATATTGAAAAATGTTGTTGAATAATATTTTTAATTTATTCATTCCAAACTGAATATTTAGGGCCTTCCTAAACATGTTGCACATAATTGGAAACCTGTTGATCCCAGGATTATTTTTGGCCTAGTTTTGAGCCATTAGGCTATGCACTTAACCATGACACGCTTCTAAAGCAGCCAAACTAGGACAAATAAATGTTTTTTAAATTAGTAAATGAAATAATGCAAACACTGGATCTTGACAGCAAATCATGGTTCTACAGATTAGCACTCGAGACTATTGGAAGACTACTTAAATCTGACTAATTTGACACTGTTTTCCTTACCTTCTATGAGGAAGGTCAGCAGAAACAAAAGTTTACAAACCTCCAATACTCTATTTCAATGCCCCTTCC
Organism: Cladorhizidae sp. MBARI D1340-BT2; assembly: GCA_028752905.1. NCBI lineage: Eukaryota > Metazoa > Porifera > Demospongiae > Poecilosclerida > Cladorhizidae > Cladorhizidae sp. MBARI D1340-BT2. Next base: position 9,699,269 of record JAQNBH010000011.1, read on the forward strand.
ATTTTCCTACTTATATGACCTTCCAGCAGAAAAGGAAGTAGCCCTTATATAGTCTGCTCCAGTGCAGCTGACACCTCTGCATCAGAGAGAAAGCCTCAATGCTGACAGAGACTTGAATGGCCAGTTGTTGGGACAGGTCTACACTGGATTAGATCTCCTCCAACAAATTTCAGCAACTATTGTACTCCATAGCATATATATGCTCAACTTTGGCTGAATAATTACCAGCTAAATATGTAGATAACTGACTTTGTTTGATGCTCTAACTGACCATGATATTCACATTTTCCAACAGATTTATGAATTGTTGGACAAGATGAAAATCAGCAATGAAATTGGAATTGATATTCTCTTATTAGCTCTAAATATTACTTGCAACCTTTACACAGCAAACACGGACATCATTTCTTCAATCAAAACCTTGATTTATGATGCTTCCCCAATTACTGCTGTTTTGAGTGAACCCAGAGAGGCTGGTACGAACAACTCTTGTCAATGGCTCAGAGATGAAGTAGGAACAGTAGAATGGATTGTAATCAACTTTCATCAGAGATATGCAATAGCTGGAACAGTATCAAAATGTATGACGAAGCAACATCAACACTCTCTGTCTACCATTAATACTTCATCTGAGACAACAAAAGGAATAATTTCAATCCTAAAGATCAGGACGCTATCTTGAAAATACTTAGATTATTATTAGACAACGATGATGTTCTTTTAGAATGATACAGGTGGCATTCTATCATTAACAGCTACTTCTGTACATTTTAGCATATTAATTGTTTACCAAGTCAAATCTCTACCTAATACTCAGATAATGCAAGAACTATCTGCACTTCATTCATATTCAGATTCTTCTCATGTACATATAATTAAATATATATAAAAATTTTAAAGAAAATTAACAATTCTCATAAAAAGATGAGGGGGTCACTATTTTATGCAAAAACAAAATACAATCACAGGATGCATATGGTGTTCCATAGAAAAGCTTCAACGGATCCTCCCCAATTCTGTAGCAATTTTACTAATCTTTCCACAGCTATTTGCTTGTTCAGGACAGAATTCCATAGCTAGGTATATACCAAGCTTATTGTTGCAAAATAATCACAGATTCTGAATTCTTAGAAGTTTCTGGGATGAATGATCTACAGCACAGATGAGTGATCCTAGGCACAAAACAAGAGAAACCGGCTGCCTATAAAAGAACAAGAGACTTCAAAAGAAAAGAGAGAAGGAGAAGGAGTAATCAACAAGCCGGGAGAAAGAAGGAAAGCCCCTCAACAAACTAACTCCTCAACAAACTGAAGAGAGACTCAGAACTGAGCTGACATGGCTCTGTGTAATATATATATAATTCGGTAGAAAACAATAGGAGTAATGATGACGTTGTGGTTGTGTACATCATTTTGTTATTGTTGATTATAATCAACTTACCTTATACAGAAAAGGAGGGCAGAGGTCTAGAGAGAGAGAGAAGTCTCTGGTTTATTATATACTTGGTCTAGATAAGGCTATAGTGAGAGAAAGCAATAGTAAAGTTGGGGTGTCAAAGAAAGCGAACCTGGAAAGAGAAGTTGTGCTGAGACTTCTTCTGAAGAATTATATTGTTAGGAAGTAATATTACTAGAGTGGGAAGATGGTTCACCTTTTTCACACTGGTGGCAGCGGTGGGATTTCGCTGTAATAGGAAATCCCGGACCCAGGCTGTTGTCTAAAGAGATAACAGGTTATAGCAAGCTAACAAGGGGAAACAGTCCAGGTGTGACACCTAGAGGATTTGTGAATCAATAACCTTGGAAAATTAGCTGCTGGTAATTATTATCATTTGTTTTTGGTTTGAGTTGTTGCAATTGTTGATTATCTTGTCTGTTTTGCCTTCGATAGGATGTCAGAGGAAAGACGAGCAATGGAATCACGAAGGATCCCAACCCGTGGAAACCCCGACTTTCCAACACCACAACCTAACCCGCAAACCGACCAAATGGGACGATTTATACTCCAGATGCAGAGGTTGGAGGAAGATAAAGATGTCAGGGAGGAGCTCCGTGCGCAAAGAGCAGAACGGGAATCTCAACAAGCCACGGCTGCGTGGGAGGTTCGAATCCTTCAGTTGACTGCTGTAGTGCCACTAGCAGTTCCACTACCTCCACCGGTACCGAAATTCATCATCCAAAAATTCCAGGAGGGGACCGATGATATGGGGGGCCATCCTGGAAAGCTTTGAGGTTACTGCCCATGCAGGTCGATGGCCAGAGGAACACTGGATTGTGTTCCTAAGAAATTCACTGTCTGGGGCCGGTCTGACAGCAGTTGCTGCCATGCCAGCCGACCAGAAGGCAGACTATAAGGCTGTGAAAGCAGTTGTCCTGAACGAATACCGGATTTCAGCTGAGACGTACCGACGAAAAACCTTCGGAACCCCCTTCGATTTCCATCACCCAGGGGTATGACTCGGACAGCATCGACAAAGTTTTCGTCAATGGTTAGCAGCATCCCGGTGTGATGCAGAGACGACCTTCCTCCTAGAAGTAACTCTAAGAAGACTACCTCGTTGGCTCGAGGTTCAAATGTGAAATTTGAACCATCAAACTTACGAGGAACTCACTGAGGCAATAGTGAGACACCTCGCCAACCAAACAACCATACAAAAGGAAGGAGACTTACCTCTGACCCCCCACCGAGACCCCAAGGCGAATGAGAGTTCCTGAACTGAGATGATTCGATATGGGAACACCCCAATGAACCTCGTTTCCTCCAGCCAAGGACATCGAATGTTTCTGCTGTGGACACATGCGACATGACTGTAGAATCAAGATGGAGAATGCCCTATTTGGTCACAGCACACACATCCAAACCGACCTGCCAAAGTGGACCAAAGCAGTACAAATCAATGGAAAACCCGTGACAGCACTTATTGGGGGGGGGGGGGGGGGGGGTAGGTGGGTATATTCCAACACCCTCCAATTTTTTTTCCCATTTTTTTACAAAAACTTGTGTGGTTCCCACTTTATAGCTCTATAGGTTCTGCACACTTCACTTTATGGACTTGATATTGACACAGGTTGTACGAAGTCAATTGTGCACCCGAGGTGCGTACAAGTTAAGGACTGACTAACTTGGAAGATTCCGTACACCACCGGAAGACTTGGTTTCCGGCAGCTCGAATAGAGCTACAAATTGATGGGAAGATTCACGAGGCAGCAGAGGGTGTGTCAAAGAACATCAATGTTGACATGCTTCTGGGGCAAACATCCCAAGGTTTCGAAAACTACTACGCGAAGCACTCGAGGAAGATTCGACACAACAACAAGAAAAGGAGACGAATCAAGTCATGGTGGCCACGAGGGCCCACACAAAAAGGATCGAGGATCTAGAACAAAAGGAGTCAGAACAACAAAAAACTGACTGAGCAGTGATCCAGGGCATGGATGACGAGTCAGAGGATGAGTCTGAGGGACACTTACTCAGTTTTAACGATGATATGTTCCAAACAGGTACACAGAAGGAACCATGTACCGAAGGGAAAAAGGAGACTGAAGAAACACACCTGGAGAAAATATCACCATCGCAACTGCACACCCTCCAGTTGTTAGACCTTTCATTGCAGGAGGTGAGAGCACAAGCTGATGGAGAGATGGGCGAGTTCTTGTGGAGTCAGGGTCTGTTGGTAAGAAAACCATTTAATAAGGGAGATACTAACGTACTTGTAGTTCCCAGAGTTTGCAGGACTGAGCTGTTAAGGATGGCCCACTGTTCACCAACAGCGGGGACACTTCGGACTGGCTCGTACACTGGACACACTCAGGAAGCGGGTAGACTGGCCACACTTGGTTAGTGATGTGAAACACATGTGTGAATCGTGTTCTGTATGCCAACATGCCACCCCTGCGATCCTGCCCAGAGCTCCCCTCAAATCCTTACCAGTGATGAAATTTCCATTCAGGAGGGTTGCCATGGACATTTTCGGGCCACTCTATAGGACATTGGCTGGGAACAAATACGTACATGTTCTCATGGATTACGCGACGAAGTGGCCGGAGGCATTTCACCTCAAGAGTGTCACCACGGAGTCTGTCATCGATTGTTTGGTAGAGGTAACATTACGGTTCGGGGTTCCTGAGGAGATCCTTACGGATAACGGATCCAACTTTATCTCCAAAACTATGCAACATTTTTGTTCCGTTACAGGAATCAAGCAGATCAGAACCTCTCCATACCATCCACAAACAGACAGCATGGTCGAATGGTTCAACTCAACCATGAAGCGGCTCCTCAGGAAGCTCACCCAGAAGAACGTCAAGGAGTGGGACCAGTGTCTTCCGTTCATTTTGTGGGCGTATCGTGGAACAACCCTCAAGTCCACCGGTTTCTTTCCATACGAACTGTTATTTGGGAGACAGATGCGGATCCCTCTCGACGTACTGCTGGATCACTGGCTGGACAAGGAAGAAAAGGACGACATTGACGTCGTTGAGTACCTACGGCTGTTAAGGAACAAGATGGCAGTCATAAGCGAGATTGCTGAGACTACAGAAGAGGAGGCCAAACGTCAATACAAGAAGTACTATGACCATCGATCGACCGATCACAACTTCGAAGAAGGAGACCATGTCATTGTGTTCAGGCCTGAGAAACAAAATAAGCTACTGTGCGAGTGGAAGGGACCAGCACAGGTCACCCGGAAGCTATCAGAAACAACCTATGAAGTTGACATGGGTGAAGACACGAGGAAGATACGAATCTTACACATCAATGCCCTGAAGTGATGGAATGCCCCCACATTTTCGCGATCGACGAAGAATCAGATGACCATCTTCAGGAAGACAGAGATCACAAAGAAGTCTACCTAAGTACACAACAGATGGAGGAATTACACGACTTGAAAGCCGACTTTCAAGATGTAATTAGTGACATACCAGGCCGAACTCACCTGGTACAGCACGAGATCTCTACAGCGGATGCAAGCCCGATCAGACCGCCTCCGTACCGCCTTCCTCACACTTCTCACGAATTTCTACGCAAAGAAATTAAAACCTTGCTCGAAAGAGGTATCATCAAACCTTCCAGAAGTCCTTGGGCAGCACCCGTTGTGTTGGTCCCAAAGAAGGACGGAACGAAACGAAACGCTTATGCGTAGATTATCGCAAGCTGAACCTCATAACCCGGCCGGATCCCTACCCCATCCCACACATTGAGGATCTGATTGACAGGATTGGAAGAGCTAGTTTTATTACAGCTCTTGATCTCACGAAAGGGTACTGGCGGGTGCCAGTTGCCAAAGACAGTCAACCCAAGACGACTTTCATTAAACCGTGGGGGAAATACGAGTTCCAGACTACTATGCCTTTTGGTTTAGTGTGAGCCCCTACAATGTTGCAACGTCTCATGGACCGGATACTCAATGACACCCATCCGTTTGCGGCGGCATATCTCGATGACATTGTTATACACAGCGACACTTGGGAACAACATCTCGACCATCTGAGAGAGATTTTCGCAAGACTACGAGAGGCAGGACTAACCATAAAAAATGACAAGTGCAAGTTTGCAGGCAACAATTGTGTGTAATTGGGTCATCTAGTGGGGAAGGGACAAGTACAACCCATGGCTAATAAGATTAAAGCAGTGAGAGAGTTTGCCTTGCCTCGTACAAAGAAAGATGTCAGAGCCTTCCTGGGTACTATAGGCGTCGATTTATACCAAATTTCTCTACAATTGCCACCCCCTTGACTGATTTGACATAGAAAGTCAAGCCGGTTAAAATGTAATGGAGTAAGACTGTAGAGGAAGCGTTTAACCAATTGAAGGAAGCCTTAACAAACTACCCGATCCTAAGTACACCCAACTGGGAGAGACCTTTCATTTTGCAAACCGATGCCTTGAATACGGGAATTGCCTATATTTTGAGCCAGAATGTTGATTTGGGGGAAGAACATCCGATAGCATTTGGATCTAGGAAGCTACTGCCAAGAGAGCAAAACTACTCTACATTAGAGAGAGAGGCCTTAGAGGGTGTAAAACATTATCGGGTTTATCTAGAAGGTGTACCATTCCAGATACAAACTGACCACAACCCATTAGTCCAGCTAAACCACATGAAAGACATGCATGGAAGATTAGCAAGGTGGGCCCTAAAGCTTCAACCATTTAAATTTGATATCACTCACAAACCAGGATCAAAGAATGGGAATGCTGATGGCTTATCTCGAGAGTTTGACTCTCGGCTAGAGGAAGGGGGAGAGTCAGAGAAAGCCCTGAGAGATGTTAGAGAGGAAGCTGTTAGAGGGGAAACACATCAGAGGGAGGTTGGAGTGTCAGATAAATCCCTGACAGCTGTAGAGAGGAAGCTGTTAGAGGGAAAACACAGCAGAGGGAGGTAGACACTACTACACAACCACATTTACAAACTACACACCCACAAGTGGCAGGAGACACCCACTAACTCAGAACCAAAACCGCAACTATGGATCATCCCACTTCAACAGCAGAGACCCCTGATTGGTTACAAAAAGCAACTCCTGATTAGTCAGATCAGTCTCTGAGGAGAATGATCCTAGGCACAAAACAAGAGAAACCGGCTGCCTATAAAAGAACAAGAGACTTCGAAAGAAAAGAGAGAAGGAGAAGGAGTAATCAACAAGCCGGGATAAGGAAGGAAAGACCCTCAACAAACTAACTCCTCAACGAACTGAAGAGAGACTCAGAACTGAGCAGACCTGGCCCTGTGTAATATAAATATAATTCGGTAGAAAACAATAGGAGTAATGATGTATTGATAGACGTTGTGGTCGTGTACATCATTTTGTTATTGTTGATTATAATCAACTTACCTTATACAGAATAGGTGGGCAGAGGTCTAGAGAGAGAAAGAAGACTCTGGTTTATTATATACTTGGTCTAGATAATGCAATTGTGAGAGAGTAGCAAAAGTAAGGTCTGGGCGTCAAAGAAAGCGAACCTGGAAAGAGAAGTTGTGCTGAGACTTCTTCTGAAGAATTATATTGTTAGGAAGTAATATTCCTAGAGTGGGAAGAGGGTTCGCCTTTCTCACATGCAGCAGACATCCCTTTCTGAAGATATTATTGCCACAACTTGATGAATGCCTATTAACTACAAGAAAAAGAAACACGGGTTGATGCACATGAACATTTAAGTCCACAACGATCCACGTGTAGCCAACCCTAATTTTGGCTGCCTACTGCTAGTCAGTTACCATGAAAAAAGTAGCGTTGAGAGCATAAGGTTATTCCAGCATTCTTCACTATACAACATTTCTATAAACCTCCTTTATCTTGCCAAAAATAGTAAGTTGCAGTAGTCAAGAAAGTAAATTAGCCATTTTCTAGTTACAAGATTTTGCCTCCAACTTTTAAACAATGGCAAAGGTTCACTTATCTGTGCCACAACTTACTCCCTGCTATGCATTATGTACATATCCCTTACTCAGAATATCTATCGAGTGGTTTAGTGTTTCATGGGCATGCAAAGGTGAATGATCACCAAAACGTCCATCTTTTTCTGGCATATAAGTGCCTTAGCATGTGGCAGGTAACTCCCAAGAGCAATATATTTCCTGTAAATATGGGTGACACTATTCACTGGATGAACACATGCACAAGTGAATGGTTTCCTGGAGGGACATGTGTCAGTCATGGTGTGGATGCTATTCAATTGGTCACCGCAAAAGACCCTCCATAGACACATGGATATTTCTATAGGTTAGCACCAAGACTAGCCAGCAGACTTGTTTGATCTGGCTAATTTGACATTGTTCCTTCTGTCTAACCTTATCCTTCTGTCTATAATCGCTTCAGTTTCTTAGGCATTTTTGGTATGAATATCATTACAACCATCCATAAATGATAATTGAGGAAGTTGGGCAGAAAGATCACAAATGTTTACTCCTATATTGTATACTTATGTCACAATGCCCAGGCTTCCATGTTCCTATACCTTACACAATCTGCACAAATAAACAATCATCGCAAGAAGAAGTATTCAGTATAATTGTCTACTCGAGCGTAGCAAACAGCACTCGAGATCTACTTCTGCGCTCTAGCTCTATCTACTTCCTCGCGGAAGGTACGGTGGGAAAGGGCATCAGGACATCCATCTGGAGCAACAGTATAGGTTTAATTTCCGTGTCTGCTTTTTACTACCTACGGAAAATATTGCTCCTTCCCCGACTATAAAAGAGCAGTAGCGCTAGAAAAGCAACATCCCATTCTTCAAGTGCTTCAAAGAATCCTTAAGAAGTTACAGAACCCACCTTCAACAATGCAGACTCTCAGAGTTATATCCTATGCTACTATTGTAGCTACTTCCATACTACTACTAGCATCAGCGGCACCTATGCATCAGAGAGAAAGTCGCAATGCTGATAGAGGCATGCATGACCAGTTATTGGAACAGGTCTACACTGGATTAGATCTACTCCATCAAATTTCGGCAAGTTTAATATATTATAGTAGTATTCTACCCTGTATAGCAAAGCAATGCTTGAATAATTACCAGCTACAGTGTAAATAGCTGACTTTGTTTGATTCTGTTGTTGACCATGATATTTACATTTTCCAACAGGTTTTTGAATTGATGGACAAGATGAACATCAGCAATGAAAATGGAATCGATGTTCTCTTTCCAGCTCTAGATATCACCTGTGACCTTTACACAGCAAACACGGATATCATTCCTTCAATCAAAACCTTGACATATAGTGCTTCCCCAATTACTGAGATTTTGAGTGAACTCGGAGAGGCTGGTGTGAACAACTCTTGCCTGTGGCTCAGTGATGAAGTACGAACAGTGAGCAAAGGACATGCTGGATTGGACTGCAATCAACTCTCAGGGATTTGCAATAGCTGGAACAGCATGAAAATATACGAGGAAGCAATATCAACTATCTCCATCTACAAAAGTTCCATCAATACATCATCTAAGACAACAGCCGAATATATCGAGAGGCATTTAACTCCTACAGTTAGGGACACTATATTGAAAATACTGAGTCAGTGATGGACAAAAATGATGTTCTTTTAGAATGACACAGGTGCACTGTATCCACAACCTCTTCTAGCACATTACAGCTCTTTAACAACTGACTAACTTCTTATTTATTGTTTACCAAGTCAAATCTATATCTTGTACTCTAATGCAAGAATTATCTGCACTTTATTGTATTCATTCATATTGAGATTCTGCTTATGTATTTTAATGGTATTATCAATTGTAAACAGAGTGATAAAGATGAGCTGGACAACAGCTTATGGGAAATGATATAAAGTTTTATCAAATCACAGACGGCATATGGAAAGGTTTTACAGATGTTCCCTAATTTTCTGAGCAATTATTCTATTCTTTCTAAAATTATTTGCCAATTGCCTATATACATACCAAAATTAAGAGTCTTGCGACATAGAGATTAATTGAAGTAGCCAAGAAAAATTGTTTATCCTAAAATGAAATATAGTAGGCACACTTGCATATCGGTCTGTTAATCTCTCTGTCTGTCCGATTTTCCAACCATCTCTCTGTCTGCTGTGAGAGTCTGTTTGTTTGTCTGTCAGTCTCTCAATCTGTTTGTTTGTATGTGTGTTAATCTGTTTGCTTCCTTGCATGTCTGCCTGCCTTCGTGCCTGCCTGCCTCTGGGACTTTTCTGTCTGTCTCTCTGTCTATTTGTCTGTGTCTTTCTGTCTGTCTGTCTGTGTCTGTTGGTATTGCTTACAGACTCCTTAGAGCTTACCAAACATGTCTCACAACATTGGGAACTTATTGACCCCATAAAGTTATTGACATTGTTTGGGGATCAAGTCTATGCCTCATGACCATGTAATTCTACCACAAATGCTTTAAAACAACAGTTAGATTGATTAAGTGCAGATACAGGCTTAGCAGTAAAGTGTTATTTGTGGGCTCGATTTCGGTGAGGAAGTTCACTTCAATATACCCTCTGGAGACAATCTATAGGCTGAATATTGAAAAATGTTGTTGGATAATATTTTAAATTTATTTATAAATCTGTATCCAAACTGAATATTTAGGGCCTTCCTAAACATGTTGCACATAATTGGAAACCTGTTGATCCCAGGATTTTTTTTGGCCTAGTTTTTATCCATTAAGCTATGCACTTAACCATGACATGCTTCTAAAGCAGCCAAACTAGGACAAATAAATGTTTTGTAATTTAGTAAATGATTTTACTGGATATCAGTGGATTTTTGATCATCAGTACAATTCTTTAAACTCTCCATTTCATTCTCAATATGTGCATATATCACTCAATTTTTTTATAATTGTTCTAATAATATAATTAACAAAAGCATCAGAGGCTGTAATCTTCTGCCATTCCAATGATTTTTCTTTCAGTCATTCCGAATAAAAGTATATTGGATGACAAAGGAAGTGGCTCCGGGAGGTTAAACATCACTACAAAACACGAGCTCTAACATAGCTAGTAGAGTTCTTAGGTAAATAATGTCTCCTGTTATAAAACTTGTGAAACCTCATTCAAATGTCAAAGACACATTGTACTTGTATATCATTAGAATATGGCTAATAATACAAGTCCAATATCATTTCTGGTGATGGTGCTTTAAACAACATGGATTATCAGAAAATTTTTATGGATGGCCATTGACCCATTCCTTGTCCATAATGTTTCATGACAACCCATCCATATTTTTGGCGTCAACCTGTAACAGACATAGTGACAGACAATCAGACAAACAAAATGGGTAAAACATAACCTCCTTGGCAGAGATAGTAGCTAATATAATGTCTGCTGTTTGTTTGTTCCCATTTTTGGGGGGCATGGTAACAACAATGGCTGATACTTGGGATAGTTGTAACTCGACACCCACAGTTAATCACTACCTTCAGTTTTGGTCTAACATGGTTGCTAAAAATCATCATTGATAGAAACAGCAGGAGACATGTTATTTTCAGCCGCTCGGTTTATGTTCAAAGTTCAAAGTTCAGGAGAAAATTGTCAAACATGGACTACAATATATGTAACCGTTCCAAGTAGGAATCAAATATTATTCCATTAAAATTAAATTAAAAAAGTGATTATTTATGATATGAATATTTCATGCAATAGTCCTCACCCCTGTAAAGTTTCAGCTATCAATTTAGTTGACATGCTATTTGACGCTTGACCTAAGCGCCATATATCTAGCTCCATAGTGTCAGCGCAGTTAAACAACTGATCGCTGAGTTGTATCATTTCCCTTCCTATCTCCTCCACTTCAGTGTGGTGACACAAGGCAGCTAATTGTATAATACATTGCTAGTTCATTAGTTCTAGCAGAGGTAGCTAACAGGAATTAAAAATCCACATCAAACAGAATGGTTGGCATAATCAATAGTCAGTGGTTAATAGCTGTAGCTGAGGCTAAAGTTACCTAACATGCTCATGAAGTTTCAATATTTACTTGTTTCTCAATACTTTGTAGTTGGACTAAACATGGAATTAAGGAAGCATGTACGATCTTACAGTTTAGCTGGATGAAGAGGAGGAGTTAAATTTTCTTTGGGATGGATTAAATGGCAAGTGAAGTAAGTTAAACTTATAACCAGTAGCTCTGATGAGAGCACTTGAGTTAGTTTGAGTTGTATGATAATGTTAGGCACGAGCAAGGAAGATAAGACATCCAGCCTTAGTAGTGTGCCCTTAATTCCATTTGGCTTTGCAACATAAAAATCTCATTGGTGGACCTTTCTGTTTTATTTGATGAGACTCTGTAGATGCAAACACTGGATCTTGACAGCAAATTGCCCCATTCATGTTCTACAGATTAGCACTGGAGACTATTGGAAGACTACTTAAATCTGACTAATTTGAGACTGTAGTTCCTTACCTTCTATGAGGAAGGTCAGCAGAAAAATAACAAAAGTTTACAAACCTCCAATACTCTATTACAATGCCCCTTCCATTTTCCTATAACTTAGGCTATATGCACAAATATACCTTCCAGCACAAAAAGAAGTAGCTCATATATAGTCTACTCCAGTGCAGCTGATCACTTATCCTCACCCGATATCAACTTCCGCACTCTAGCTATATCTAATTTATCACAGGAGATGGGATGGAAATGAATCAGGTCATCCACCTGGAGCAATGTATAGGTTTTGTTGCCATCCAGGAAAGATGGCTCCTTCAACAACTATAAAAGAGCAGCAGCTCTAGATAAGCAACATCAATTCTACAAGTTTTCTAAAGAAGGCTTAAGTGCTCTTTCAGAAACTACACAAACCATTTTCAACAATAGTGAACCTCAGAATTTCTCTTCTGCTGCTATTATAGATGCTTCCATATTAAGGCGGGACTAATCCATTTCTGGGACATTTTTTTAAATTCGTTCATAACTTTTTTGTTCTTTATACTATGATGTTGAAATTAGTACTAAAATGCTGCTCATTCAGAGAGATTTCCAATAGTATATTTAGTTTTGACCTAACGCCATCACGGTCAGAGTTGTGGACAGTTGTGGACACCAAGGTGATTTAACATTATTGCAACAACTGTGTGACATAACCACTTACAATTTTGACAGCACTTAAGAGAACCTACAGACATGCATTTTGAATAAATGAAAACATCATAACTTGTAAAATGGATTTTTAAGAAAGGTCAGTGTTTTGCTCATGATTAGCAACATTACAGGGCTAATATCTCCCTCATAGATTATTTTGTGGATTCTTTCTATTCAAATGAAAGAGTATGAAAAGAGCTTTCAAATGATATATTAAAAGTTGATATAAAACAAAGCATGGCCCAGTTATGTGCACACAAACTTGAAATAACTCATTTTGAGATAACGGCTCTTGAAAAAAGTACATTATGTTCTCTATCTTCCTTTCAGGTTCGTAACTTCGAATTTATGTATTCAATAGCAAGGACAAAAGTGTGTATAACTTTGCAGTGAAGCCTTCAAATGCTCTGAAACTTGAAATAGAAATACTACATGAACTATACTATAGAATGAATAAATATCTATTAAAAAAATTTTTTTTTGGAACAAATGGATTAGTCCTGCCTTAATACTAGCATCAGCCACACCTCTGCATCAGAGAGAAAGCCTCAATGCTGACAGAGACATGAATGACAGTTGTTGGGACAGGTCTACACTGGATTAGTTCTCCTCCAACAAATTTCAGCAACTATTGTACTCCTTAGCAAATCTATGCTCAACTTTTGCTGAATAATTACCAGCAGATAACTGACTTTGTTTGATGCTCTAGCTGACCATGATATTCACATTTTCCAACAGATTTATGAATTGTTGGACAAGATGAAAATCAGCAATGAAATTGGAATTGATATTCTCTTATCAGCTCTACATATTACTTGCAACCTTTACACAGCAAACACGGACATCATTTCAAAACCTTGACTTATGATGTTTCCCCAAGCTGTTTTGATTGAACCCAGAGAGGCTGGTACGAACAACTCTTGCCAATGGCTCAGAGATGAATGAGGAACAGTAGAGTGGATTGTAATCAACTCTCAGAGATATGCAATAGATGGAACAGTATCAAAATGTATGACGAAGCAACATCAACACTTTCTGTCTACCATTAATACTTCATCTGAGACAACAAAAGAATATATCAGGATCCTAAAGATCAGGACGCTATCTTGTAAATACTTGGATTATTATTAGACAACAATGATGTTCTTTTAGAATGATACAGGTGGCACTCTATCATTAACAGCTACTTCTGTACATTTTAGCTCCTATCAACAGCTAATAACTTCTTGTTTACCAAGTCATATCTCTACCTAATATACTCAGATAATGCAAGAACTATCTGCACTTCATTCAGATTCAGATTCTTCTCATGTGCACATAATTAAATATATATAATATTTTTAAAGCAATTTTAATAGGCACTCGTAAAAAGATGAGCGGGATACTATTTTGTGCAAAAACAAAATAAATCATTATACAATCACAGAACGCATATGGTGTTCCATAATAAAGCTTCAACCGATCCTCCCCAATTCTGTAGCAATTTTACTAATCTTTTCACAGCTATTTGCTTGTTCAGGACAGAATTCCATAGCTAGGTATATACCAAGCTTATTGTTGCAAAATAATCACAGATTCTGCATTCTTAGAAGTTTCTGGGATGAATAAACTACAGCACAGATGAGATTCTCAATGAGGAGCTCTTAAAAAATTCACAGAACCTTCTGTGGAATCAGACTGCAAAGATCTATCCATAAAGATGGAATATGATGCACGTACAGCAAAACGGATGAGCTCACCATCTATTGCAGCAGACAGCCCTTTCTGAAGTTATTATTGCCACAACTTAATGAATGCCTAACTACAAGAAAAACAAAAACAAAGAAACACGGGTTGATGCACATGAACATTTAAGTCCACAATAATCCAGGTGTAGCCAATGCCCTAATTTTGGCTGCCTACTGCTAGTCAGTTACCATGAAAAAAGTAGCGGTCAGAGCATAAGGTTATTCCAGCACTCTTCACTATACAACATCTCCTTTATCTTGCCAAAAATAGTAAGTTGCAGTAGTCAAGAAAGTAGATTTTTAAATTTTTGATATTTTAAGCCATTTTCTAGTTACAACATTTTGCCCCCAACTATTAGACAATGGCAAAGGTTCACTTATCTGTGCCACAACTTACTCCCTGCTATGCATTATGTACATATTCCTAGCTTTTATACACAGAATATCTATAGAGTGGTTTAGTGTTTCATGGGCATGCAAAGGTGAATGATCACCAAAACGTCCATCTTTTTCTGGCGTATAAGTGCTAAAGCATGTGGCAGGGGAACTCCAAGAGCAATATATTTCCTGTAAATGTGGGTGACACTATTCACTGGATGAATACATACACAAGTCAATGGTTTCCTGGAGGGACATGTGTCAGTCTCATGGTGGATGCTATTCAATTGGTCACCGCAAAAGACACTCCATAGACACGTGGATGTTTCTATAGGTTAGCACCAAGACTAGCCAGCAGACTTGTTAGATCAGGCTAATTTGACATTGTTGGCCTACTGTCTATAATCACTTCAGTTGCTTAGGCATTTTTAGTATGAATATCATTACAACCATCCATAAATGTAAATTGAGGAAGTTAGGCAGAAAGATCACAATAGTCTATATTGTATTCTTATGTCACAATGCCCAGACTTCCATGTTCCTATACCTTACACAATCTGCACAAATAAACAATCATCGCAAGAGGAAGTATTATTGTCTACTCGAGCGTAGCCAAACAGCGCTCGAGATCTACTTCCGCGCTCTAGCTCTATCAACTTCCTCGCGGAAGGTACGGGCATCAGGTCATCCATCTGGAACAACAGTATAGATTTCATTTCCATGTCTGCTTTTTATTACCTACGGAAAATATTGCTCCTTCCCCGACTATAAAAGAGCAGTAGCGCTAGAAAAGCAACATCCCATTCTTCAAGTTCTTCAAAGAAGAATTTTCTGATCCTTAGTTAAGCAGCTACAGAACCCACCTTCTTCAACAATGCAGACTCTCAGAGTTATATCCTATGCTACTATTGTGGCTACTTCCACACTATTACTAGCATCAGCGGCACCTATGCAACTGAGAGAAAGTCGCAATGCTGATAGAGGAATGCATGACCAGTTGTTGGAACAGGTCTACACTGGATTAGATCTACTCCACCAAATTTCGGCAAGTTTAATATAATTATTATAGTAATATTCTACCCTGTATAACAAAGCAATGCTCAACTTTTGCTGAATAATTACTAGCTAAATAGCAAGATGTGACTGACTTTGTTTGATGCTGTAGTTGACCATGATATTCACATTTTCCAACAGGTTTATGAATTGATGGACAAGATGAACATCAGCAATGAAAATGGAATTGATGTTCTCTTTCCAGCTCTAGATATCACCTGTGACCTTTATACAGCAAACACGGATATCATTCCTTCAATCAAAACCTTGACATATAGTGCTTCCCCAATTACTGAGGTTTTGAGTGAACTCGGAGAGGCTGGTGTAAAAAACTCTTGCCTGTGGCTCGGTGATGAAGTAGCAACAGTGAGCAAAGAACATGCTGGATTGGACTGCAATCAACTCTCAGGGATTTGCAATAGCTGGAACAGAATAAAAATATATGAGGAAGCAATATCAACTATCTCCATCTACAAAAGTTCCATCAATACATCATCTAAGACAACAGCCGAATATATCGAGAGGCATTTCACTCCTACAGTTAGGGACACTATATTGAAAATACTGAGTTAGTGATGGACAAAAATGATGTTCTTTTAGAATGACACAGGTGCACTCTTATATCCACAACCTCTTCTAGCACATTACAGCTCTTTAACAACTAACTAACTTCTTATTTATTGTTTACCAAGTCAAATCTATATCTTATACTCTAATGCAAGAATTATCTGCACTCTATTGTATTCATTCATATTCACATTCTGCTTGTGTATTTTGATGGCATTATCAATTGTAAACACAGAGATAAAGATGAGCTGGACAACATCTTATGGGAAATGATATAAAGTTTTATCAAATCACAGACGGCATATGGAAAGGTTTTACAGATGTTCCTTAATTTTCTGAGCAATTCTTCTATTCTTTCTAAAACTATTTGCCTTAAGCTATATATATACATACCAAAATTAAGAGTCTTGCGACATAGAGCTTAATTGAAGTAGCCAAGAAAAATTGTTTATCCTAAAATGAAATATAGTGGGCACACTTGCATGTCAGTCTGTCAATCTCTCTGTCCGATTTTCCAACCATCTCTCTGTCTGCTGTGAGAGTCTGTTTGTTTGTCTGTTCTCAATATGTTTGGTTGCTTCCTTGCATGTCTGCCTGCCTTCCTTCCTGCCTGCCTCTGGGACTTTTCTGTCTGTCTCTCTCTCTATTTGTCTGTCTTTCTGTCTGTCTGTCTGTGTCTGTTGGTATTGCTTACAGACTCTTTAGAGCTTACCCAAACATGTCTCACAACATTGGAAACTTATTGACCCCATAAAGTTATTGACATAGTTAGGGGATCAAGGCTACGCCTCATGACCATGTAATTCAACCACAAATGCTTTAAAACAACAGTTAGATTGATTAAGTGCAGATACAGGCTTAGCAGTAAAGTTTTATTTGTGGGCTCGATTTCGGTGAGGAAGTTCACCTCAATATGCCCTCTGGAGACAATCTATAGGCTGAATATTGAAAAATGTTGTTGGATAATATTTTTAATTTATGTATAAATCTGTATCCAAACTGAATATTTAGGGCCTTCCGAAACATGTTGCACATAATTGGAAACCTGTTGATCCCAGGATTATTTTTGGCCTAGTTTTTAGCCATTAGGCTATGCACTTAACCATGACATGCTTCTAAAGCAGCCAAACTAGGACAAATAAATGTTTTGTAATTTAGTAAATGATTTTACTGGATATCAGTGGATTTTTGATCATCAGTACAATTCTTTAAACTCTCCATTTCATTCTCAATATCTGCATATATCACTCAATTTTTTTATAATTGTTCTAATAATATAATTAACAAAAGCATCAGAGGCTGTAATCTTCTGCCATTCCAATGATTTTTCTTTCAGTCATTCCAAATAAAAGTATATTGGATGACAAAGGAAGTGGCTCCGGGAGGTTAAACATCACTACAAAACACGAGCTCTAACATAGCTAGTAGAGTTGTTAGGTAAATAATGTCTCCTGTTATAAAACTTGTGAAACCTCATTCAAATGTCAAAGACACATTGTACTTGTATATCCTTAGAAAATGGCTAATAATACAAGTCCAATATCATTTCTGGTGATGGTGCTTTAAACAACATGGATTATCAGAAAAATGTAACGGATAGCCATTGACCCATTCCTTGTCCATAATGTTTCATGACAACCCATCCATATTTTTGGCATCAACCTGTAACAGACATAGTGACAGACAAACAGACAAACAAAATGGGTAAAACATAACCTCCTTGGCAGAGATAGTAGCTAATATAATGTCTGCTGTTTGTTTGTTCCCATTTTTTGGGGGCATGGTAACAACAATGGCTGATACTTGGGATAGTTGTAACTCGACACCCACAGTTAATCACTACCTTCAGTTTTGGTCTAACGTGGTTGCTAAAAATCATCATTGATAGAAACAGCAGGAGACATGTTATTTTCAGCCGCTCGGTTTATGTTCAAAGTTCAAAGTTCAGGAGAAAATTGTCAAACATGGACTACAATATATGTAACCGTTCCAAGTAGGAATCAAATATTATTCCATTAAAATTAAATTAAAAAAGTGATTATTTATGATATGAATATTTCATGCAATAATCCTCACCCCTGTAAAGTTTCAGCTATCAATTTTGTTGACATGCTATTTGACGCTTGACCTAAGCGCCATATATCTAGCTCCATAGTGTCAGCGCAGTTAAACAACTGATCGCTGAGTTGTATCATTTCCCTTCCTATCTCCTCCACTTCAGTGTGGTGACACAAGGCAGCTAATTGTATAATACATTGCTAGTTCATTAGTTCTAGCAGAGGTAGCTAACAGGAATTAAAAATCCACATCAAACAGAATGGTTAATAGTCAGTGGTTAATAGCTGTAGCTGAGGCTAAAGTTACCTAACATGCTCATGAAGTTTCAATATTTACTTGTGTCTCAATACTTTGTAGTTGGACTAAACATGGAATTAAGGAAGCATGTACGATCTTACAGTTTAGCTGGATGAAGAGGAGGAGTTAAATTTTCTTTGGGATGGATTAAATGGCAAGTGAAGTAAGTTAAACTTATAACCAGTAGCTCTGTTGAGAGTACTTGAGTTAGTTTGAGTTGTATGATAATGTTAGGCACGAGCAAGGAAGATAAGACATCCAGCCTTAGTAGTGTGCCCTTAATTCCATTTGGCTTTGCAACATAAAAATCTCATTGGTGGACCTTTCTGTTTTATTTGATGAGACTCTGTAGATGCAAACACTGGATCTTGACAGCAAATTGCCCCATTCATGTTCTACAGATTAGCACTGGAGACTATTGGAAGACTACTTAAATCTGACTAATTTGAGACTGTAGTTCCTTACCTTCTATGAGGAAGGTCAGCAGAAAAATAACAAAAGTTTACAAACCTCCAATACTCTATTACAATGCCCCTTCCATTTTCCTATAACTTAGGCTATATGCACAAATAGACCTTCCAGCACAAAAAGAAGTAGCTCATATATAGTCTACTCCAGTGCAGCTGATCACTTATCCTCACCCGATATCAACTTCCGCACTCTAGCTATATCTAATTTATCACAGGAGATGGGATGGAAATGAATCAGGTCATCCACCTGGAGCAATGTATAGGTTTTGTTGCCATCCAGGAAAGATGGCTCCTTCAACAACTATAAAAGAGCAGCAGCTCTAGATAAGCAACATCAATTCTACAAGTTTTCTAAAGAAGGCTTAAGTGCTCTTTCAGAAACTACACAAACCATTTTCAACAATAGTGAACCTCAGAATTTCTCTTCTGCTGCTATTATAGATGCTTCCATATTACGGCGGGACTAATCCATTTCTGGGACATTTTTTTAAATTCGTTCATAACTTTTTTGTTCTTTATACTATGATGTTGAAATTAGTACTAAAATGCTGCTCATTCAGAGAGATTTCCAATAGTATATTTAGTTTTGACCTAACGCCATCACGGTCAGAGTTGTGGACAGTTGTGGACACCAAGGTGATTTAACATTATTGCAACACCTGTGTGACATAACCACTTACAATTTTGACAGCACTTAGAGAACCTACAGACATGCATTTTGAATAAATGAAAACATCATAACTTGTAAAATGGATTTTTAAGAAAGGTCAGTGTTTTGCTCATGATTAGCAACATTACAGGGCTAATATTTCCCTCATAGATTATTGTGTGGATTCTTTCTATTCAAATGAAAGAGTATGAAAAGAGCTTTCAAATGATATATTAAAAGTTGATATAAAACAAAGCATGGCCCAGTTATGTGCACACAAACTTGAAATAACTCATTTTGAGATAACGGCTCTTGAAAAAAGTACATTATGTTCTCTATCTTCCTTTCAGGTTCGTAACTTCGAATTTATGTATTCAATAGCAAGGACAAAAGTGTGTATAACTTTGCAGTGAAGCCTTCAAATGCTCTGAAACTTGAAATAGAAATACTACATGAACTATACTATAGAATGAATAAATATCTATTAAAAAAATGTGTTTTTTGGAACAAATGGATTAGTCCTGCCTTAATACTAGCATCAGCCACACCTCTGCATCAGAGAGAAAGCCTTAATGCTGACAGAGACATGAATGACAGTTGTTGGGACAGGTCTACACTGGATTAGTTCTCTTCCAACAAATTTCAGCAACTATTGTACTCCTTAGCAAATCTATGCTCAACTTTTGCTGAATAATTACCAGCAGATAACTGACTTTGTTTGATGCTCTAGCTGACCATGATATTCACATTTTCCAACAGATTTATGAATTGTTGGACAAGATGAAAATCAGCAATGAAATTGGAATTGATATTCTCTTACCAGCTCTACATATTACTTGCAACCTTTACACAGCAAACACGGACATCATTTCAAAACCTTGACTTATGATGTTTCCCCAAGCTGTTTTGATTGAACCCAGAGAGGCTGGTACGAACAACTCTTGCCAATGGCTCAGAGATGAATGAGGAACAGTAGAGTGGATTGTAATCAACTCTCAGAGATATGCAATAGATGGAACAGTATCAAAATGTATGACGAAGCAACATCAACACTTTCTGTCTACCATTAATACTTCATCTGAGACAACAAAAGAATATATCAGGATCCTAAAGATCAGGACGCTATCTTGTAAATACTTGGATTATTATTAGACAACAATGATGTTCTTTTAGAATGATACAGGTGGCACTCTATCATTAACAGCTACTTCTGTACATTTTAGCTCCTATCAACAGCTAATAACTTCTTGTTTACCAAGTCAAATCTCTACCTAATACTCAGATAATGCAAGAACTATCTGCACTTCATTCAGATTCAGATTCTTCTCATGTACACATAATTAAATATATATAATATTTTTAAAGCAATTTTAATAGACACTCGTAAAAAGATGAGCGGGACACTATTTTGTGCAAAAACAAAATAAATCATTATACAATCACAGAACGCATATGGTGTTCCATAATAAAGCTTCAACGGATCCTCCCCAATTCTGTAGCAATTTTACTAATCTTTCCACAGCTATTTGCTTGTTCAGGACAGAATTCCATAGCTAGGTATATACCAAGCTTATTGTTGCAAAATAATCACAGATTCTGCATTCTTAGAAGTTTCTGGGATGAATAAACTACAGCACAGATGAGATTCTCAATGAGGAGCTCTTAAAAAATTCACAGAACCTTCTGTGGAATCAGACTGCAAAGATCTATCCATAAAGATGGAATATGATGCACGTACAGCAAAACGGATGAGCTCACCATCTATTGCAGCAGACAGCCCTTTCTGAAGTTATTATTGCCACAACTTAATGAATGCCTAACAACAAGAAAAACAAAAACAAAGAAACACGGGTTGATGCACATGAACATTTAAGTCCACAATAATCCAGGTGTAGCCAATGCCCTAATTTTGGCTGCCTACTGCTAGTCAGTTACCATGAAAAAATTAGCGGTCAGAGCATAAGGTTATTCCAGCACTCTTCACTATACAACATCTCCTTTATCTTGCCAAAAATAGTAAGTTGCAGTAGTCAAGAAAGTAGATTTTAAATTTTTGATATTTTAAGCCATTTTCTAGTTACAACATTTTGCCCCCAACTATTAGACAATGGCAAAGGTTCACTTATCTGTGCCACAACTTACTCCCTGCTATGCATTATGTACATATTCCTAGCTTTTATACACAGAATATCTATAGAGTGGTTTAGTGTTTCATGGGCATGCAAAGGTGAATGATCACCAAAACGTCCATCTTTTTCTGGCGTATAAGTGCTAAACCATGTGGCAGGGGAACTCCAAGAGCAATATATTTCCTGTAAATGTGGGTGACACTATTCACTGGATGAATACATACACAAGTCAATGGTTTCCTGGAGGGACATGTGTCAGTCTCATGGTGGATGCTATTCAATTGGTCACCGCAAAAGACACTCCATAGACACGTGGATGTTTCTATAGGTTAGCACCAAGACTAGCCAGCAGACTTGTTATATCAGGCTAATTTGACATTGTTGGCCTACTGTCTATAATCACTTCAGTTGCTTAGGCATTTTTAGTATGAATATCATTACAACCATCCATAAATGAAAATTGAGGAAGTTAGGCAGAAAGATCACAATAGTTTACTCCTATATTGTATTCTTATGTCACAATGCCCAGACTTCCATGTTCCTATACCTTACACAATCTGCACAAATAAACAATCATCGCAAGAGGAAGTATTATTGTCTACTCGAGCGTAGCCAAACAGCGCTCGAGATCTACTTCCGCGCTCTAGCTTCCTCGCGGAAGGTACGGGCATCAGGTCATCCATCTGGAACAACAGTATAGATTTCATTTCCGTGTCTGCTTTTTATTACCTACGGAAAATATTGCTCCTTCCCCGACTATAAAAGAGCAGTAGCGCTAGAAAAGCAACATCCCATTCTTCAAGTTCTTCAAAGAAGAATTTTCTGATCCTTAGTTAAGCAGCTACAGAACCCACCTTCTTCAACAATGCAGACTCTCAGAGTTATATCCTATGCTACTATTGTGGCTACTTCCACACTATTACTAGCATCAGCGGCACCTATGCAACTGAGAGAAAGTCGCAATGCTGATAGAGGAATGCATGACCAGTTGTTGGAACAGGTCTACACTGGATTAGATCTACTCCACCAAATTTCGGCAAGTTTAATATATTATAGTAATATTCTACCCTGTATAACAAAGCAATGCTCAACTTTTGCTGAATAATTACTAGCTAAATAGCAAGATGTGACTGACTTTGTTTGATGCTGTAGTTGACCATGATATTCACATTTTCCAACAGGTTTATGAATTGATGGACAAGATGAACATCAGCAATGAAAATGGAATTGATGTTCTCTTTCCAGCTCTAGATATCACCTGTGACCTTTATACAGCAAACACGGATATCATTCCTTCAATCAAAACCTTGACATATAGTGCTTCTCCAATTACTGAGGTTTTGAGTGAACTCGGAGAGGCTGGTGTAAACAACTCTTGCCTGTGGCTCGGTGATGAATTAGCAACAGTGAGCAAAGAACATGCTGGATTGGACTGCAATCAACTCTCAGGGATTTGCAATAGCTGGAACAGCATAAAAATATATGAGGAAGCAATATCAACTATCTCCATCTACAAAAGTTCCATCAATACATCATCTAAGACAACAGCCGAATATATCGAGAGGCATTTCACTCCTACAGTTAGGGACACTATATTGAAAATACTGAGTTAGTGATGGACAAAAATGATGTTCTTTTAGAATGACACAGGTGCACTCTTATATCCACAACCTCTTCTAGCACATTACAGCTCTTTAACAACTAACTAACTTCATATTTATTGTTTACCAAGTCAAATCTATATCTTATACTCTAATGCAAGAATTATCTGCACTCTATTGTATTCATTCATATTCACATTCTGCTTGTGTATTTTGATGGCATTATCAATTGTAAACACAGAGATAAAGATGAGCTGGACAACATCTTATGGGAAATGATATAAAGTTTTATCAAATCACAGACGGCATATGGAAAGGTTTTACAGATGTTCCTTAATTTTCTGAGCAATTCTTCTATTCTTTCTAAAACTATTTGCCTTAAGCTATATATATACATACCAAAATTAAGAGTCTTGCGACATAGAGCTTAATTGAAGTAGCCAAGAAAAATTGTTTATCCTAAAATGAAATATAGTGGGCACACTTGCATGTCAGTCTGTCAATCTCTCTGTCCGATTTTCCAACCATCTCTCTGTCTGCTGTGAGAGTCTGTTTGTTTGTCTGTTCTCAATATGTTTGGTTGCTTCCTTGCATGTCTGCCTGCCTTCCTTCCTGCCTGCCTCTGGGACTTTTCTGTCTGTCTCTCTCTCTATTTGTCTGTCTTTCTATCTGTCTGTCTGTGTCTGTTGGTATTGCTTACAGACTCTTTAGAGCTTACCCAAACATGTCTCACAACATTGGAAACTTATTGACCCCATAAAGTTATTGACATAGTTAGGGGATCAAGGCTACGCCTCATGACCATGTAATTCAACCAAAAATGCTTTAAAACAACAGTTAGATTGATTAAGTGCAGATACAGGCTTAGCAGTAAAGTTTTATTTGTGGGCTCGATTTCGGTGAGGAAGTTCACCTCAATATGCCCTCTGGAGACAATCTATAGGCTGAATATTGAAAAATGTTGTTGGATAATATTTTTAATTTATGTATAAATCTGTATCCAAACTGAATATTTAGGGCCTTCCGAAACATGTTGCACATAATTGGAAACCTGTTGATCCCAGGATTATTTTTGGCCTAGTTTTTAGCTATTAGGCTATGCACTTAACCATGACATGCTTCTAAAGCAGCCAAACAAGGACAAATAAATGTTTTGTAATTTAGTAAATGATTTTACTGGATATCAGTGGATTTTTGATCATCAGTACAATTCTTTAAACTCTCCATTTCATTCTCAATATCTGCATATATCACTCAATTTTTTTATAATTGTTCTAATAATATAATTAACAAAAGCATCAGAGGCTGTAATCTTCTGCCATTCCAATGATTTTTCTTTCAGTCATTCCAAATAAAAGTATATTGGATGACAAAGGAAGTGGCTCCGGGAGGTTAAACATCACTACAAAACACGAGCTCTAACATAGCTAGTAGAGTTCTTAGGTAAATAATGTCTCCTGTTATAAAACTTGTGAAACCTCATTCAAATGTCAAAGACACATTGTACTTGTATATCCTTAGAAAATGGCTAATAATACAAGTCCAATATCATTTCTGGTGATGGTGCTTTAAACAACATGGATTATCAGAAAAATGTAATGGATAGCCATTGACCCATTCCTTGTCCATAATGTTTCATGACAACCCATCGATATTTTTGGCGTCAACCTGTAACAGACATAGTGACAGACAAACAGACAAACAAAATGGGTAAAACATAACCTCCTTGGCAGAGATAGTAGCTAATATAATGTCTGCTGTTTGTTTGTTCCCATTTTTTGGGGGCATGGTAACAACAATGGCTGATACTTGGGATAGTTGTAACGCGACACCCACAGTTAATCACTACCTTCAGTTTTGGTCTAACGTGGTTGCTAAAAATCATCATTGATAGAAACAGCAGGAGACATGTTATTTTCAGCCGCTCGGTTTATGTTCAAAGTTCAAAGTTCAGGAGAAAATTGTCAAACATGGACTACAATATATGTAACCGTTCCAAGTAGGAATCAAATATTATTCCATTAAAATTAAATTAATAAAGTGATTATTTATGATATGAATATTTCATGCAATAATCCTCACCCCTGTAAAGTTTCAGCTATCAATTTTGTTGACATGCTATTTGACGCTTGACCTAAGCGCCATATATCTAGCTCCATAGTGTCAGCGCAGCTAAACAACTGATCGCTGAGTTCCCTTCCTATCTTCTCCACTTCAGTGTGGTGACACAAGGCAGCAATACATTGCTAGTTCATTAGTTCTAGCAGAGGTAGCTAACAGGAATTAAAAATCCACATCAAACAGAATGGTTGGCATAATCAATAGTCAGTGGTTAATAGCTGTAGCTGAGGCTAAAGTTACCTAACATGCTCATGAAGTTTCAATATTTACTTGTTTCTCAATACTTTGTAGTTGGACTAAACATGGAATTAAGGAAGCATGTACGATCTTACAGTTTAGCTGGATGAAGAGGAGGAGTTAAATTTTCTTTGGGATGGATTAAATGGCAAGTGAAGTAAGTTAAACTTATAACCAGTAGCTCTGATGAGAGTACTTGAGTTAGTTTGAGTTGTATGATAATGTTAGGCACGAGCAAGGAAGATAAGACATCCAGCCTTAGTAGTGTGCCCTTAATTCCATTTGGCTTTGCAACATAAACATCTCATTGGTGGACCTTTCTGTTTTATTTGATGACTCTGTAGATGCAAACACTGGATCTTGACAGCAAATTGCCCCATTCATGTTCTACAGATTAGCACTGGAGACTATTGGAAGACTACTTAAATCTGACTAATTTGAGACTGTAGTTCCTTACCTTCTATGAGGAAGGTCAGCAGAAAAATAACAAAAGTTTACAAACCTCCAATACTCTATTACAATGCCCCTTCCATTTTCCTATAACTTAGGCTATATGCACAAATAGACCTTCCAGCACAAAATGAAGTAGCTCATATATAGTCTACTCCAGTGCAGCTGATCACTCATCCTCACCCGATATCAACTTCCGCACTCTAGCTATATCTAATTCATCACAAGAGATGGGATGGAAATGAATCAGGTCATCCACCTGGAGCAATGTATAGGTTTTGTTGCCATCCAGGAAAGATGGCTCCTTCAACAACTATAAAAGAGCAGCAGCTCTAGATAAGCAACATCAATTCTACAAGTTTTCTAAAGAAGGCTTAAGTGCTCTTTCAGAAACTACACAAACCATTTTCAACAATAGTTAACCTCAGAATTTCTCTTCTGCTGCTATTATAGATGCTTCCATATTAAGGCGGGACTAATCCATTTCTGGGACATTTTTTAAAATTCGTTCATAACTTTTTTGTTCTTTATACTATGATGTTGAAATTAGTACTAAAATGCTGCTCATTCAGAGAGATTTCCAATAGTATATTTAGTTTTGACCTAACGCCATCACGGTCAGAGTTGTGGACAGTTGTGGACACCAAGGTGATTTAACATTATTGCAACACCTGTGTGACATAACCACTTACAATTTTGACAGCACTTAGAGAACCTACAGACATGCATTTTGAATAAATGAAAACATCATAACTTGTAAAATGGATTTTTAAGAAAGGTCAGTGTTTTGCTCATGATTAGCAACATTACAGGGCTAATATCTCCCTCATAGATTTTTTTGTGGATTCTTTCTATTTAAATGAAAGAGTATGAAAAGAGCTTTGAAATGATATATTAAAAGTTGATATAAAACAAAGCATGGCCCAGTTATGTGCACACAAACTTGAAATAACTCATTTTGAGATAACGGCTCTTGAAAAAAGTACATTATGTTCTCTATCTTCCTTTCAGGTTCGTAACTTCGAATTTATGTATTCAATAGCAAGGACAAAAGTGTGTATAACTTTGCAGTGAAGCCTTCAAATGCTCTGAAACTTGAAATAGAAATACTACATGAACTATACTATAGAATGAATAAATATCTATTAAAAAAATGTGTTTTTTGGAACAAATGGATTAGTCCTGCCTTAATACTAGCATCAGCCACACCTCTGCATCAGAGAGAAAGCCTCAATGCTGACAGAGACATGAATGACAGTTGTTGGGACAGGTCTACACTGGATTAGTTCTCCTCCAACAAATTTCAGCAACTATTGTACTCCTTAGCAAATCTATGCTCAACTTTTGCTGAATAATTACCAGCAGATAACTGACTTTGTTTGATGCTCTAGCTGACCATGATATTCACATTTTCCAACAGATTTATGAATTGTTGGACAAGATGAAAATCAGCAATGAAATTGTAATTGATATTCTCTTATCAGCTCTACATATTACTTGCAACCTTTACACAGCAAACACGGACATCATTTCAAAACCTTGACTTATGATGTTTCCCCAAGCTGTTTTGATTGAACCCAGAGAGGCTGGTACGAACAACTCTTGCCAATGGCTCAGAGATGAATGAGGAACAGTAGAGTGGATTGTAATCAACTCTCAGAGATATGCAATAGATGGAACAGTATCAAAATGTATGACGAAGCAACATCAACACTTTCTGTCTACCATTAATACTTCATCTGAGACAACAAAAGAATATATCAGGATCCTAAAGATCAGGACGCTATCTTGTAAATACTTGGATTATTATTAGACAACAATGATGTTCTTTTAGAATGATACAGGTGGCACTCTATCATTAACAGCTACTTCTGTACATTTTAGCTCCTATCAACAGCTAATAACTTCTTGTTTACCAAGTCAAATCTCTACCTAATACTCAGATAATGCAAGAACTATCTGCACTTCATTCAGATTCAGATTCTTCTCATGTACACATAATTAAATATATATAATATTTTTAAAGCAATTTTAATAGGCACTTGTAAAAAGATGAGCGGGACACTATTTTGTGCAAAAACAAAATAAATCATTATACAATCACAGAACGCATATGGTGTTCCATAATAAAGCTTCAACGGATCCTCCCCAATTCTGTAGCAATTTTACTAATCTTTCCACAGCCATTTGCTTGTTCAGGACAGAATTCCATAGCTAGGTATATACCAAGCTTATTGTTGCAAAATAATCACAGATTCTGCATTCTTAGAAGTTTCTGGGATGAATAAACTACAGCACAGATGAGATTCTCAATGAGGAGCTCTTAAAAAATTCACAGAACCTTCTGTGGAATCAGACTGCAAAGATCTATCCATAAAGATGGAATATGATGCACATACAGCAAAACGGATGAGCTCACCATCTATTGCAGCAGACAGCCCTTTCTGAAGTTATTATTGCCACAACTTAATGAATGCCTAACTACAAGAAAAACAAAAACAAAGAAACACGGGTTGATGCACATGAACATTTAAGTCCACAATAATCCAGGTGTAGCCAATGCCCTAATTTTGGCTGCCTACTGCTAGTCAGTTACCATGAAAAAAGTAGCGGTCAGAGCATAAGGTTATTCCAGCACTCTTCACTATACAACATCTCCTTTATCTTGCCAAAAATAGTAAGTTGCAGTAGTCAAGAAAGTAGATTTTTAAATTTTTGATATTTTAAGCCATTTTCTAGTTACAACATTTTGCCCCCAACTATTAGACAATGGCAAAGGTTCACTTATCTGTGCCACAACTTACTCCCTGCTATGCATTATGTACATATTCCTAGCTTTTATACACAGAATATCTATAGAGTGGTTTAGTGTTTCATGGGCATGCAAAGGTGAATGATCACCAAAACGTCCATCTTTTTCTGGCGTATAAGTGCTAAAGCATGTGGCAGGGGAACTCCAAGAGCAATATATTTCCTGTAAATGTGGGTGACACTATTCACTGGATGAATACATACACAAGTCAATGGTTTCCTGGAGGGACATGTGTCAGTCTCATGGTGGATGCTATTCAATTGGTCACCGCAAAAGACACTCCATAGACACGTGGATGTTTCTATAGGTTAGCACCAAGACTAGCCAGCAGACTTGTTAGATCAGGCTAATTTGACATTGTTGGCCTACTGTCTATAATCACTTCAGTTGCTTAGGCATTTTTAGTATGAATATCATTACAACCATCCATAAATGTAAATTGAGGAAGTTAGGCAGAAAGATCACAATAGTCTATATTGTATTCTTATGTCACAATGCCCAGACTTCCATGTTCCTATACCTTACACAATCTGCACAAATAAACAATCATCGCAAGAGGAAGTATTATTGTCTACTCGAGCGTAGCCAAACAGCGCTCGAGATCTACTTCCGCGCTCTAGCTCTATCAACTTCCTCGCGGAAGGTACGGGCATCAGGTCATCCATCTGGAACAACAGTATAGATTTCATTTCCATGTCTGCTTTTTATTACCTACGGAAAATATTGCTCCTTCCCCGACTATAAAAGAGCAGTAGCGCTAGAAAAGCAACATCCCATTCTTCAAGTTCTTCAAAGAAGAATTTTCTGATCCTTAGTTAAGCAGCTACAGAACCCACCTTCTTCAACAATGCAGACTCTCAGAGTTATATCCTATGCTACTATTGTGGCTACTTCCACACTATTACTAGCATCAGCGGCACCTATGCAACTGAGAGAAAGTCGCAATGCTGATAGAGGAATGCATGACCAGTTGTTGGAACAGGTCTACACTGGATTAGATCTACTCCACCAAATTTCGGCAAGTTTAATATAATTATTATAGTAATATTCTACCCTGTATAACAAAGCAATGCTCAACTTTTGCTGAATAATTACTAGCTAAATAGCAAGATGTGACTGACTTTGTTTGATGCTGTAGTTGACCATGATATTCACATTTTCCAACAGGTTTATGAATTGATGGACAAGATGAACATCAGCAATGAAAATGGAATTGATGTTCTCTTTCCAGCTCTAGATATCACCTGTGACCTTTATACAGCAAACACGGATATCATTCCTTCAATCAAAACCTTGACATATAGTGCTTCCCCAATTACTGAGGTTTTGAGTGAACTCGGAGAGGCTGGTGTAAACAACTCTTGCCTGTGGCTCGGTGATGAAGTAGCAACAGTGAGCAAAGAACATGCTGGATTGGACTGCAATCAACTCTCAGGGATTTGCAATAGCTGGAACAGCATAAAAATATATGAGGAAGCAATATCAACTCTCTCCATCTACAAAAGTTCCATCAATACATCATCTAAGACAACAGCCGAATATATCGAGAGGCATTTCACTCCTACAGTTAGGGACACTATATTGAAAATACTGAGTTAGTGATGGACAAAAATGATGTTCTTTTAGAATGACACAGGTGCACTCTTATATCCACAACCTCTTCTAGCACATTACAGCTCTTTAACAACTAACTAACTTCTTATTTATTGTTTACCAAGTCAAATCTATATCTTATACTCTAATGCAAGAATTATCTGCACTCTATTGTATTCATTCATATTCACATTCTGCTTGTGTATTTTGATGGCATTATCAATTGTAAACACAGAGATAAAGATGAGCTGGACAACATCTTATGGGAAATGATATAAAGTTTTATCAAATCACAGACGGCATATGGAAAGGTTTTACAGATGTTCCTTAATTTTCTGAGCAATTCTTCTATTCTTTCTAAAACTATTTGCCTTAAGCTATATATTATATACATACCAAAATTAAGAGTCTTGCGACATAGAGCTTAATTGAAGTAGCCAAGAAAAATTGTTTATCCTAAAATGAAATATAGTGGGCACACTTGCATGTCAGTCTGTCAATCTCTCTGTCCGATTTTCCAACCATCTCTCTGTCTGCTGTGAGAGTCTGTTTGTTTGTCTGTTCTCAATATGTTTGGTTGCTTCCTTGCATGTCTGCCTGCCTTCCTTCCTGCCTGCCTCTGGGACTTTTCTGTCTGTCTCTCTCTCTATTTGTCTGTCTTTCTGTCTGTCTGTCTGTGTCTGTTGGTATTGCTTACAGACTCTTTAGAGCTTACCCAAACATGTCTCACAACATTGGGAACTTATTGACCCCATAAAGTTATTGACATAGTTAGGGGATCAAGGCTACGCCTCATGACCATGTAATTCAACCACAAATGCTTTAAAACAACAGTTAGATTGATTAAGTGCAGATACAGGCTTAGCAGTAAAGTTTTATTTGTGGGCTCGATTTCGGTGAGGAAGTTCACCTCAATATGCCCTCTGGAGACAATCTATAGGCTGAATATTGAAAAATGTTGTTGGATAATATTTTTAATTTATGTATAAATCTGTATCCAAACTGAATATTTAGGGCCTTCCGAAACATGTTGCACATAATTGGAAACCTGTTGATCCCAGGATTATTTTTGGCCTAGTTTTTAGCCATTAGGCTATGCACTTAACCATGACATGCTTCTAAAGCAGCCAAACTAGGACAAATAAATGTTTTGTAATTTAGTAAATGATTTTACTGGATATCAGTGGATTTTTGATCATCAGTACAATTCTTTAAACTCTCCATTTCATTCTCAATATCTGCATATATCACTCAATTTTTTTATAATTGTTCTAATAATATAATTAACAAAAGCATCAGAGGCTGTAATCTTCTGCCATTCCAATGATTTTTCTTTCAGTCATTCCAAATAAAAGTATATTGGATGACAAAGGAAGTGGCTCCGGGAGGTTAAACATCACTACAAAACACGAGCTCTAACATAGCTAGTAGAGTTCTTAGGTAAATAATGTCTCCTGTTATAAAACTTGTGAAACCTCATTCAAATGTCAAAGACACATTGTACTTGTATATCCTTAGAAAATGGCTAATAATACAAGTCCAATATCATTTCTGGTGATGGTGCTTTAAACAACATGGATTATCAGAAAATTGTAACGGATAGCCATTGACCCATTCCTTGTCCATAATGTTTCATGACAACCCATCCATATTTTTGGCATCAACCTGTAACAGACATAGTGACAGACAAACAGACAAACAAAATGGGTAAAACATAACCTCCTTGGCAGAGATAGTAGCTAATATAATGTCTGCTGTTTGTTTGTTCCCATTTTTGGGGGGCATGGTAACAACAATGGCTGATACTTGGGATAGTTGTAACTCGACACCCACAGTTAATCACTACCTTCAGTTTTGGTCTAACGTGGTTGCTAAAAATCATCATTGATAGAAACAGCAGGAGACATGTTATTTTCAGCCGCTCGGTTTATGTTCAAAGTTCAAAGTTCAGGAGAAAATTGTCAAACATGGACTACAATATATGTAACCGTTCCAAGTAGGAATCAAATATTATTCCATTAAAATTAAATTTAAAAAGTGATTATTTATGATATGAATATTTCATGCAATAGTCCTCACCCCTGTAAAGTTTCAGCTATCAATTGAGTTGACATGCTATTTGACGCTTGACCTAAGCGCCATATATCTAGCTCCATAGTGTCAGCGCAGCTAAACAACTGATCGCTGAGTTCCCTTCCTATCTTCTCCACTTCAGTGTGGTGACACAAGGCAGCAATACATTGCTAGTTCATTAGTTCTAGCAGAGGTAGCTAACAGGAATTAAAAATCCACATCAAACAGAATGGTTGGCATAATCAATAGTCAGTGGTTAATAGCTGTAGCTGAGGCTAAAGTTACCTAACATGCTCATGAAGTTTCAATATTTACTTGTTTCTCAATACTTTGTAGTTGGACTAAACATGGAATTAAGGAAGCATGTACGATCTTACAGTTTAGCTGGATGAAGAGGAGGAGTTAAATTTTCTTTGGGATGGATTAAATGGCAAGTGAAGTAAGTTAAACTTATAACCAGTAGCTCTGATGAGAGTACTTGAGTTAGTTTGAGTTGTATGATAATGTTAGGCACGAGCAAGGAAGATAAGACATCCAGCCTTAGTAGTGTGCCCTTAATTCCATTTGGCTTTGCAACATAAAAATCTCATTGGTGGACCTTTCTGTTTTATTTGATGACTCTGTAGATGCAAACACTGGATCTTGACAGCAAATTGCCCCATTCATGTTCTACAGATTAGCACTGGAGACTATTGGAAGACTACTTAAATCTGACTAATTTGAGACTGTAGTTCCTTACCTTCTATGAGGAAGTTCCGCAGAAAAATAACAAAAGTTTACAAACCTCCAATACTCTATTACAATGCCTCTTCCATTTTCCTATAACTTAGGCTATATGCACAAATAGACCTTCCAGCACAAAAAGAAGTAGCTCATATATAGTCTACTCCAGTGCAGCTGATCACTTATCCTCACCCGATATCAACTTCCGCACTCTAGCTATATCTAATTCATCACAGGAGATGGGATGGAAATGAATCAGGTCATCCACCTGGAGCAATGTATAGGTTTTGTTGCCATCCAGGAAAGATGGCTCCTTCAACAACTATAAAAGAGCAGCAGCTCTAGATAAGCAACATCAATTCTACAAGTTTTCTAAAGAAGGCTTAAGTGCTCTTTCAGAAACTACACAAACCATTTTCAACAATAGTGAACCTCAGAATTTCTCTTCTGCTGCTATTATAGATGCTTCCATATTAAGGCGGGACTAATCCATTTCTGGGACATTTTTTAAAATTCGTTCATAACTTTTTTGTTCTATATACTATGATGTTGAAATTAGTACCAAAATGCTGCTCATTCAGAGAGATTTCCAATACTATATTTAGTTTTGACCTAACGCCATCATGGTCAGAGTTGTGGACAGTTGTGGACACCAAGGTGATTTAACATTATTGCAACACCTGTGTGACATAACCACTTACAATTTTGACAGCACTTAGAGAACCTACAGACATGCATTTTGAATAAATGAAAACATCATAACTTGTAAAATGGATTTTTAAGAAAGGTCAGTATTTTGCTCATGATTAGCAACATTACAGGGCTAATATCTCCCTCATAGATTTTTTTGTGGATTCTTTCTATTCAAATGAAAGAGTATGAAAAGAGCTTTCAAATGATATATTAAAAGTTGATATAAAACAAAGCATGGCCCAGTTATGTGCACACAAACTTGAAATAACTCATTTTGAGATAACGGCTCTTGAAAAAAGTACATTATGTTCTCTATCTTCCTTTCAGGTTCGTAACTTCGAATTTATGTATTCAATAGCAAGGACAAAAGTGTGTATAACTTTGCAGTGAAGCCTTCAAATGCTCTGAAACTTGAAATAGAAATACTACATGAACTATATTATAGAATGAATAAATATCTATAAAAAAATGTTTTTTTTGGAACAAATGGATTAGTCCTGCCTTAATACTAGCATCAGCCACACCTCTGCATCAGAGAGAAAGCCTCAATGCTGACAGAGACATGAATGACAGTTGTTGGGACAGGTCTACACTGAATTAGTTCTCCTCCAACAAATTTCAGCAACTATTGTACTCCTTAGCAAATCTATGCTCAACTTTTGCTGAATAATTACCAGCAGATAACTGACTTTGTTTGATGCTCTAGCTGACCATGATATTCACATTTTCCAACAGATTTATGAATTGTTGGACAAGATGAAAATCAGCAATGAAATTGGAATTGATATTCTCTTATCAGCTCTACATATTACTTGCAACCTTTACACAGCAAACAAGGACATCATTTCAAAACCTTGACTTATGATGTTTCCCCAAGCTGTTTTGATTGAACCCAGAGAGGCTGGTACGAACAACTCTTGCCAATGGCTCAGAGATGAATGAGGAACAGTAGAGTGGATTGTAATCAACTCTCAGAGATATGCAATAGATGGAACAGTATCAAAATGTATGACGAAGCAACATCAACACTTTCTGTCTACCATTAATACTTCATCTGAGACAACAAAAGAATATATCAGGATCCTAAAGATCAGGACGCTATCTTGTAAATACTTGGATTATTATTAGACAACAATGATGTTCTTTTAGAATGATACAGGTGGCACTCTATCATTAACAGCTACTTCTGTACATTTTAGCTCCTATCAACAGCTAATAACTTCTTGTTTACCAAGTCAAATCTCTACCTAATACTCAGATAATACAAGAACTATCTGCACTTCATTCAGATTCAGATTCTTCTCATGTACACATAATTAAATATATATAATATTTTTAAAGCAATTTTAATAGGCACTCGTAAAAAGATGAGCGGGACACTATTTTGTGCAAAAACAAAATAAATCATTATACAATCACAGAACGCATATGGTGTTCCATAATAAAGCTTCAACGGATCCTCCCCAATTCTGTAGCAATTTTACTAATCTTTCCACAGCTAGTTGTTTGTTCAGGACAGAATTCCATAGCTAGGTATATTCCAAGCTTATTGTTGCAAAATAATCACAGATTCTGCATTCTTAGAAGTTTCTGGGATGAATAAACGACAGCACAGATGAGATTCTCAATGAGGAGCTCTTAAAAAATTCACAGAACCTTCTGTGGAATCAGACTGCAAAGATCTATCCATAAAGATGGAATATGATGCACGTACAGCAAAATGGATGAGCTCACCATCTATTGCAGCAGACAGCCCTTTCTGAAGTTATTATTGCCACAACTTAATGAATGCCTAACTACAAGAAAAACAAAAACAAAGAAACACGGGTTGATGCACATGAACATTTAAGTCCACAATAATCCAGGTGTAGCCAATGCCCTAATTTTGGCTGCCTACTGCTAGTCAGTTACCATGAAAAAAGTAGCGGTCAGAGCATAAGGTTATTCCAGCACTCTTCACTATAAAACATCTCTTTTATCTTGCCAAAAATAGTAAGTTGCAGTAGTCAAGAAAGTAGATTTTAAATTTTTGATATTTTAAGCCATTTTCTAGTTACAACATTTTGCCCCCAACTATTAGACAATGGCAAAGGTTCACTTATCTGTGCCACAACTTACTCCCTGCTATGCATTATGTACATATTCCTAGCTTTTATACACAGAATATCTATAGAGTGGTTTAGTGTTTCATGGGCATGCAAAGGTGAATGATCACCAAAACATCCATCTTTTTCTGGCGTATAAGTGCTAAAGCATGTGGCAGGGGAACTCCAAGAGCAATATATTTCCTGTAAATGTGGGTGACACTATTCACTGGATGAATACATACACAAGTCAATGGTTTCCTGGAGGGACATGTGTCAGTCTCATGGTGGATGCTATTCAATTGGTCACCGCAAAAGACACTCCATAGACACGTGGATGTTTCTATAGGTTAGCACCAAGACTAGCCAGCAGACTTGTTAGATCAGGCTAATTTGACATTGTTGGCCTACTGTCTATAATCACTTCAGTTGCTTAGGCATTTTTAGTATGAATATCATTACAACCATCCATAAATGAAAATTGAGGAAGTTAGGCAGAAAGATCACAATAGTTTACTCCTATATTGTATTCTTATGTCACAATGCCCAGACTTCCATGTTCCTATACCTTACACAATCTGCACAAATAAACAATCATCGCAAGAGTAAGTATTATTGTCTACTCGAGCGTAGCCAAACAGCGCTCGAGATCTACTTCCGCGCTCTAGCTCTATCAACTTCCTCGCGGAAGGTACGGGCATCAGGACATCCAACAGTATAGATTTCATTTCCGTGTCTGCTTTTTATTACCTACGGAAAATATTGCTCCTTCCCCGACTATAAAAGAGCAGTAGCGCTAGAAAAGCAACATCCCATTCTTCAAGTTCTTCAAAGAAGAATTTTCTGATCCTTAAGCAGCTACAGAACCCACCCTCAACAATGCAGACTCTCAGAGTTATATCCTATGCTACTATTGTGGCTACTTCCACACTATTACTAGCATCAGCGGCACCTATGCATCTGAGAGAAAGTCGCAAGGCTGATAGAGGAATGCATGACCAGTTGTTGGAACAGGTCTACACTGGATTAGATCTACTCCACCAAATTTCGGCAAGTTTAATATATTATAGTAATATTCTACCCTGTATAACAAAGCAATGCTCAACTTTTGCTGAATAATTACTAGCTAAATAGCAAGATGTGACTGACTTTGTTTGATGCTGTAGTTGACCATGATATTCACATTTTCCAACAGGTTTATGAATTGATTGACAAGATGAACATCAGCAATGAAAATGGAATTGATGTTCTCTTTCCAGCTCTAGATATCACCTGTGACCTTTATACAGCAAACACGAATATCATTCCTTCAATCAAAACCTTGATATATAGTGCTTCCCCAATTACTGAGGTTTTGAGTGAACTCGGAGAGGCTGGTGTAAACAACTCTTGCCTGTGGCTCGGTGATGAAGTAGCAACAGTGAGCAAAGAACATGCTGGATTGGACTGCAATCAACTCTCAGGGATTTGCAATAGCTGGAACAGCATGAAAATATATGAGGAAGCAATATCAACTATCTCCATCTACAAAAGTTCCATCAATACATCATCTAAGGCAACAGCTGGATATATCGAGAGGCATTTCACTCCTACAGTTAGGGACACTATATTGAAAATACTGAGTTAGTTATGGACAAAAATGATGTTCTTTTAGAATGACACAGGTGCACTCTATCCACAACCTATTCTAGTACATTATAGCTCATTAACAACTGACTAACTTCTTATTTATTGTTTACCAAGTCAAATCTATATCTTATACTCTAATGCAAGAATTATCTGCACTCTATTGTATTCATTCATATTCAGATTCTGCTTATGTATTTTAATGGCATTATCAATTGTAAACAGAGTGATAAAGATGAGCTGGACAACATCTTATGGGAAATGATATAAAGTTTTATCAAATCACAGATGGCATATGGAAAGGTTTTACAGATGTTCTTTAATTTTCTGAGCAATTCTTCTATTCTTTCTAAAACTATTTTTCTAAAACTATCTTTCTAAAACTATTTGCCTTAAGCTATATATATACATACCAAAATTAAGAGTCTTGCGACATAGAGCTTAATTGAAGTATAGCCAAGAAAAATTGTTTATCCTACAATGAAATATGTGGGCACACTTGCATGTCGGTCTGTCAATCTCTCTGTCTGATTTTTCAACCATCTCTCTCTCTGCTGTGAGAGTCTGTTTGTTTGTCTGTTCTCAATATGTTTGGTTGCTTCATTGCATGTCTGCCTGCCTTCCTTCCTGCCTGCCTCTGGGACTTTTCTGTCTGTCTCTCTCTCTATTTGTCTTGTGTCTTTCTGTCTGTCTGTCTGTGTCTGTTGGTATTGCTTACAGACTCCTTAGAGCTTACCCAAACATGTCTCACAACATTGGGAACTTATTGACCCCATAAAGTTATTGACATAGTTAGGGGATCAAGGCTACGCCTCATGACCATGTAATTCAACCAAAAATGCTTTAAAACAACAGTAAGATTGATTAAGTGCAGATACAGGCTTAGCAGTAAAGTTTTATTTGTGGGCTCGATTTCGGTGAGGAAGTTCACCTCAATATGCCCTCTGGAGACAATCTATAGGCTCAATATTGAAAAATGTTGTTGGATAATATTTTAAATATATTTATAAATCTGTATCCAAACTGAATATTTCGGGCCTTCCTAAACATGTTGCACATAATTGGAAACCTGTTGATCCCAGGATTATTTTTGGCCTAGTTTTTAGCCATTAGGCTATGCACTTAAAACCATGACATGCTTCTAAAGCAGTCAAATTAGGACAAATAAATGTTTTGTAATTTGGTAAATGATTTTACTGGATATCAGTGGATTTTTGATCATCAGTACAATTCTTTAAACTCTCCATTTCATTCTCAATATGTGCATATATCACTCAATTTTTTAATAATTGTTCTAATAATATAATTAACAAAAGCATCAGAGGCTGTAATCTTCTGCCATTCCAATGATTTTTCTTTCAGTCATTCCGAATAAAAGTATATTGGATGACAAAGGAAGTGGCTCCGGGAGGTTAAACATCACTACAAAACACGAGCTCTAACATAGCTAGTAGAGTTCTTATGTAAATAATGTCTCCTGTTATAAAACTTGTGAAACCTCATTCAAATGTCAAAGACACATTGTACTTGTATATCATTAGAAAATGGCTAATAATACAAGTCCAATATCATTTCTGGTGATGGTGCTTTAAACAACATGGATTATCAGAAAAATGTAATGGATAGCCATTGACCCATTCCTTGTCCATAATGTTTCATGACAACCCATCCATATTTTTGGCGTCAACCTGTAACAGACATAGTGACAGACAAACAGACAAACAAAATGGGTAAAACATAACCTCCTTGGCAGAGATAGTAGCTAATATAATGTCTGCTGTTTGTTTGTTCCCATTTTTGGGGGGCATGCTAACAACAATGGCTGATACTTGGGATAGTTGTAACTCGACACCCACAGTTAATCACTACCTTCAGTTTTGGTCTAACGTGGTTGCTAAAAATCATCATTGATAGAAACAGCAGGAGACATGTTATTTTCAGCCGCTCGGTTTATGTTCAAAGTTCAAAGTTCAGGAGAAAATTGTCAAACATGGACTACAATATATGTAACCGTTCCAAGTAGGAATCAAATATTATTCCATTAAAATTAAATTAATAAAGTGATTATTTATGATATGAATATTTCATGCAATAGTCCTCACCCCTGTAAAGTTTCAGCTATCAATTTTGTTGACATGCTATTTGACGCTTGACCTAAGCGCCATATATCTAGCTCCATAGTGTCAGCGCAGCTAAACAACTGATCGCTGAGTTCCCTTCCTATCTCCTCCACTTCAGTGTGGTGACACAAGGCAGCAATACATTGCTAGTTCATTAGTTCTAGCAGAGGTAGCTAACAGGAATTAAAAATCCACATCAAACAGAATGGTTGGCATAATCAATAGTCAGTGGTTAATAGCTGTAGCTGAGGCTAA
The DNA here is from genome assembly GCA_028752905.1 of Cladorhizidae sp. MBARI D1340-BT2. Lineage (NCBI taxonomy): Eukaryota > Metazoa > Porifera > Demospongiae > Poecilosclerida > Cladorhizidae > Cladorhizidae sp. MBARI D1340-BT2. Next base: position 9,739,525 of record JAQNBH010000011.1, read on the forward strand.
AGTTACCTAACATGCTCATGAAGTTTCAATATTTACTTGTTTCTCAATACTTTGTAGTTGGACTAAACATGGAATTAAGGAAGCATGTACGATCTTACAGTTTAGCTGGATGAAGAGGAGGAGTTAAATTTTCTTTGGGATGGATTAAATGGCAAGTGAAGTAAGTTAAACTTATAACCAGTAGCTCTGCTGAGAGTACTTGAGTTAGTTTGAGTTGTATGATAATGTTAGGCACGAGCAAGGAAGATAAGACATCCAGCCTTAGTAGTGTGCCCTTAATTCCATTTGGCTTTGCAACATAAAAATCTCATTTTTTCCCTCTGGGACATCACATTTAGTAAATGTAAGAATTGGTGGGACCTTTCTGTTTTATTTGATGACTCTGTAGATGCAAACACTGGATCTTGACAGCAAATTGCCCCATTCATGTTCTACAGATTAGCACTGGAGACTATTGGAAGACTACTTAAATCTGACTAATTTGAGACTGTAGTTCCTTACCTTCTATGAGGAAGGTCAGCAGAAAAATAACAAAAGTTTACAAACCTCCAATACTCTATTACAATGCCCGCTTCCATTTTCCTATAACTTAGGCTATATGCACAAATAGACCTTCCAGCACAAAAAGAAGTAGCTCATATATAGTCTACTCCAGTGCAGCTGATCACTTATCCTCACCCGATATCAACTTCCGCACTCTAGCTATATCTAATTCATCACAGGAGATGGGATGGAAATGAATCAGGTCATCCACCTGGAGCAATGTATAGGTTTTGTTGCCATCCAGGAAAGATGGCTCCTTCAACAACTATAAAAGAGCAGCAGCTCTAGATAAGCAACATCAATTCTACAAGTTTTCTAAAGAAGGCTTAAGTGCTCTTTCAGAAACTACACAAACCATTTTCAACAATAGTGAACCTCAGAATTTCTCTTCTGCTGCTATTATAGATGCTTCCATATTAAGGCGGGACTAATCCATTTCTGGGACATTTTTTAAAATTCGTTCATAACTTTTTTGTTCTATATACTATGATGTTGAAATTAGTACCAAAATGCTGCTCATTCAGAGAGATTTCCAATACTATATTTAGTTTTGACCTAACTCCATCATGGTCAGAGTTGTGGACAGTTGTGGACACCAAGGTGATTTAACATTATTGCAACACCTGTGTGACATAACCACTTACAATTTTGACAGCACTTAGAGAACCTACAGACATGCATTTTGAATAAATGAAAACATCATAACTTGTAAAATGGATTTTTAAGAAAGGTCAGTATTTTGCTCATGATTAGCAACATTACAGGGCTAATATCTCCCTCATAGATTTTTTTGTGGATTCTTTCTATTCAAATGAAAGAGTATGAAAAGAGCTTTCAAATGATATATTAAAAGTTGATATAAAACAAAGCATGGCCCAGTTATGTGCACACAAACTTGAAATAACTCATTTTGAGATAACGGCTCTTGAAAAAAGTACATTATGTTCTCTATCTTCCTTTCAGGTTCGTAACTTCGAATTTATGTATTCAATAGCAAGGACAAAAGTGTGTATAACTTTGCAGTGAAGCCTTCAAATGCTCTGAAACTTGAAATAGAAATACTACATGAACTATATTATAGAATGAATAAATATCTATAAAAAAAATGTTTTTTTTGGAACAAATGGATTAGTCCTGCCTTAATACTAGCATCAGCCACACCTCTGCATCAGAGAGAAAGCCTCAATGCTGACAGAGACATGAATGACAGTTGTTGGGACAGGTGTACACTGAATTAGTTCTCCTCCAACAAATTTCAGCAACTATTGTACTCCTTAGCAAATCTATGCTCAACTTTTGCTGAATAATTACCAGCAGATAACTGACTTTGTTTGATGCTCTAGCTGACCATGATATTCACATTTTCCAACAGATTTATGAATTGTTGGACAAGATGAAAATCAGCAATGAAATTGGAATTGATATTCTCTTATCAGCTCTACATATTACTTGCAACCTTTACACAGCAAACAAGGACATCATTTCAAAACCTTGACTTATGATGTTTCCCCAAGCTGTTTTGATTGAACCCAGAGAGGCTGGTACGAACAACTCTTGCCAATGGCTCAGAGATGAATGAGGAACAGTAGAGTGGATTGTAATCAACTCTCAGAGATATGCAATAGATGGAACAGTATCAAAATGTATGACGAAGCAACATCAACACTTTCTGTCTACCATTAATACTTCATCTGAGACAACAAAAGAATATATCAGGATCCTAAAGATCAGGACGCTATCTTGTAAATACTTGGATTATTATTAGACAACAATGATGTTCTTTTAGAATGATACAGGTGGCACTCTATCATTAACAGCTACTTCTGTACATTTTAGCTCCTATCAACAGCTAATAACTTCTTGTTTACCAAGTCAAATCTCTACCTAATACTCAGATAATACAAGAACTATCTGCACTTCATTCAGTTCTCCTCCAACAAATTTCAGCAACTATTGTACTCCTTAGCAAATCTATGCTCAACTTTTGCTGAATAATTACCAGCAGATAACTGACTTTGTTTGATGCTCTAGCTGACCATGATATTCACATTTTCCAACAGATTTATGAATTGTTGGACAAGATGAAAATCAGCAATGAAATTGGAATTGATATTCTCTTATCAGCTCTACATATTACTTGCAACCTTTACACAGCAAACAAGGACATCATTTCAAAACCTTGACTTATGATGTTTCCCCAAGCTGTTTTGATTGAACCCAGAGAGGCTGGTACGAACAACTCTTGCCAATGGCTCAGAGATGAATGAGGAACAGTAGAGTGGATTGTAATCAACTCTCAGAGATATGCAATAGATGGAACAGTATCAAAATGTATGACGAAGCAACATCAACACTTTCTGTCTACCATTAATACTTCATCTGAGACAACAAAAGAATATATCAGGATCCTAAAGATCAGGACGCTATCTTGTAAATACTTGGATTATTATTAGACAACAATGATGTTCTTTTAGAATGATACAGGTGGCACTCTATCATTAACAGCTACTTCTGTACATTTTAGCTCCTATCAACAGCTAATAACTTCTTGTTTACCAAGTCAAATCTCTACCTAATACTCAGATAATACAAGAACTATCTGCACTTCATTCAGATTCAGATTCTTCTCATGTACACATAATTAAATATATATAATATTTTTAAAGCAATTTTAATAGGCACTCGTAAAAAGATGAGCGGGACACTATTTTGTGCAAAAACAAAATAAATCATTATACAATCACAGAACGCATATGGTGTTCCATAATAAAGCTTCAACGGATCCTCCCCAATTCTGTAGCAATTTTACTAATCTTTCCACAGCTAGTTGCTTGTTCAGGACAGAATTCCATAGCTAGGTATATACCAAGCTTATTGTTGCAAAATAATCACAGATTCTGCATTCTTAGAAGTTTCTGGGATGAATAAACGACAGCACAGATGAGATTCTCAATGAGGAGCTCTTAAAAAATTCACAGAACCTTCTGTGGAATCAGACTGCAAAGATCTATCCATAAAGATGGAATATGATGCACGTACAGCAAAATGGATGAGCTCACCATCTATTGCAGCAGACAGCCCTTTCTGAAGTTATTATTGCCACAACTTAATGAATGCCTAACTACAAGAAAAACAAAAACAAAGAAACACGGGTTGATGCACATGAACATTTAAGTCCACAATAATCCAGGTGTAGCCAATGCCCTAATTTTGGCTGCCTACTGCTAGTCAGTTACCATGAAAAAAGTAGCGGTCAGAGCATAAGGTTATTCCAGCACTCTTCACTATAAAACATCTCTTTTATCTTGCCAAAAATAGTAAGTTGCAGTAGTCAAGAAAGTAGATTTTAAATTTTTGATATTTTAAGCCATTTTCTAGTTACAACATTTCCCCCCCAACTATTAGACAATGGCAAAGGTTCACTTATCTGTGCCACAACTTACTCCCTGCTATGCATTATGTACATATTCCTAGCTTTTATACACAGAATATCTATAGAGTGGTTTAGTGTTTCATGGGCATGCAAAGGTGAATGATCACCAAAACATCCATCTTTTTCTGGCGTATAAGTGCTAAAGCATGTGGCAGGGGAACTCCAAGAGCAATATATTTCCTGTAAATGTGGGTGACACTATTCACTGGATGAATACATACACAAGTCAATGGTTTCCTGGAGGGACATGTGTCAGTCTCATGGTGGATGCTATTCAATTGGTCACCGCAAAAGACACTCCATAGACACGTGGATGTTTCTATAGGTTAGCACCAAGACTAGCCAGCAGACTTGTTAGATCAGGCTAATTTGACATTGTTGGCCTACTGTCTATAATCACTTCAGTTGCTTAGGCATTTTTAGTATGAATATCATTACAACCATCCATAAATGAAAATTGAGGAAGTTAGGCAGAAAGATCACAATAGTTTACTCCTATATTGTATTCTTATGTCACAATGCCCAGACTTCCATGTTCCTATACCTTACACAATCTGCACAAATAAACAATCATCGCAAGAGGAAGTATTATTGTCTACTCGAGCGTAGCCAAACAGCGCTCGAGATCTACTTCCGCGCTCTAGCTCTATCAACTTCCTCGCGGAAGGTACGGGCATCAGGACATCCAACAGTATAGATTTCATTTCCGTGTCTGCTTTTTATTACCTACGGAAAATATTGCTCCTTCCCCGACTATAAAAGAGCAGTAGCGCTAGAAAAGCAACATCCCATTCTTCAAGTTCTTCAAAGAAGAATTTTCTGATCCTTAAGCAGCTACAGAACCCACCCTCAACAATGCAGACTCTCAGAGTTATATCCTATGCTACTATTGTGGCTACTTCCACACTATTACTAGCATCAGCGGCACCTATGCATCTGAGAGAAAGTCGCAAGGCTGATAGAGGAATGCATGACCAGTTGTTGGAACAGGTCTACACTGGATTAGATCTACTCCACCAAATTTCGGCAAGTTTAATATATTATAGTAATATTCTACCCTGTATAACAAAGCAATGCTCAACTTTTGCTGAATAATTACTAGCTAAATAGCAAGATGTGACTGACTTTGTTTGATGCTGTAGTTGACCATGATATTCACATTTTCCAACAGGTTTATGAATTGATTGACAAGATGAACATCAGCAATGAAAATGGAATTGATGTTCTCTTTCCAGCTCTAGATATCACCTGTGACCTTTATACAGCAAACACGAATATCATTCCTTCAATCAAAACCTTGATATATAGTGCTTCCCCAATTACTGAGGTTTTGAGTGAACTCGGAGAGGCTGGTGTAAACAACTCTTGCCTGTGGCTCGGTGATGAAGTAGCAACAGTGAGCAAAGAACATGCTGGATTGGACTGCAATCAACTCTCAGGGATTTGCAATAGCTGGAACAGCATGAAAATATATGCAAAAGTTCCATCAATACATCATCTAAGGCAACAGCTGGATATATCGAGAGGCATTTCACTCCTACAGTTAGGGACACTATATTGAAAATACTGAGTTAGTTATGGACAAAAATGATGTTCTTTTAGAATGACACAGGTGCACTCTATCCACAACCTATTCTAGCACATTATAGCTCATTAACAACTGACTAACTTCTTATTTATTGTTTACCAAGTCAAATCTATATCTTATACTCTAATGCAAGAATTATCTGCACTCTATTGTATTCATTCATATTCAGATTCTGCTTATGTATTTTAATGGCATTATCAATTGTAAACAGAGTGATAAAGATGAGCTGGACAACATCTTATGGGAAATGATATAAAGTTTTATCAAATCACAGATGGCATATGGAAAGGTTTTACAGATGTTCTTTAATTTTCTGAGCAATTCTTCTATTCTTTCTAAAACTATTTTTCTAAAACTATCTTTCTAAAACTATTTGCCTTAAGCTATATATATACATACCAAAATTAAGAGTCTTGCGACATAGAGCTTAATTGAAGTATAGCCAAGAAAAATTGTTTATCCTACAATGAAATATGTGGGCACACTTGCATGTCGGTCTGTCAATCTCTCTGTCTGATTTTTCAACCATCTCTCTCTCTGCTGTGAGAGTCTGTTTGTTTGTCTGTTCTCAATATGTTTGGTTGCTTCCTTGCATGTCTGCCTGCCTTCCTTCCTGCCTGCCTCTGGGACTTTTCTGTCTGTCTCTCTCTCTATTTGTCTGTGTCTTTCTGTCTGTCTGTCTGTCTGTGTCTGTTGGTATTGCTTACAGACTCCTTAGAGCTTACCCAAACATGTCTCACAACATTGGGAACTTATTGACCCCATAAAGTTATTGACATAGTTAGGGGATCAAGGCTACGCCTCATGACCATGTAATTCAACCAAAAATGCTTTAAAACAACAGTAAGATTGATTAAGTGCAGATACAGGCTTAGCAGTAAAGTTTTATTTGTGGGCTCGATTTCGGTGAGGAAGTTCACCTCAATATGCCCTCTGGAGACAATCTATAGGCTCAATATTGAAAAATGTTGTTGGATAATATTTTAAATATATTTATAAATCTGTATCCAAACTGAATATTTCGGGCCTTCCTAAACATGTTGCACATAATTGGAAACCTGTTGATCCCAGGATTATTTTTGGCCTAGTTTTTAGCCATTAGGCTATGCACTTAAAACCATGACATGCTTCTAAAGCAGTCAAATTAGGACAAATAAATGTTTTGTAATTTGGTAAATGATTTTACTGGATATCAGTGGATTTTTGATCATCAGTACAATTCTTTAAACTCTCCATTTCATTCTCAATATGTGCATATATCACTCAATTTTTTAATAATTGTTCTAATAATATAATTAACAAAAGCATCAGAGGCTGTAATCTTCTGCCATTCCAATGATTTTTCTTTCAGTCATTCCGAATAAAAGTATATTGGATGACAAAGGAAGTGGCTCCGGGAGGTTAAACATCACTACAAAACACGAGCTCTAACATAGCTAGTAGAGTTCTTATGTAAATAATGTCTCCTGTTATAAAACTTGTGAAACCTCATTCAAATGTCAAAGACACATTGTACTTGTATATCATTAGAAAATGGCTAATAATACAAGTCCAATATCATTTCTGGTGATGGTGCTTTAAACAACATGGATTATCAGAAAAATGTAATGGATAGCCATTGACCCATTCCTTGTCCATAATGTTTCATGACAACCCATCCATATTTTTGGCGTCAACCTGTAACAGACATAGTGACAGACAAACAGACAAACAAAATGGGTAAAACATAACCTCCTTGGCAGAGATAGTAGCTAATATAATGTCTGCTGTTTGTTTGTTCCCATTTTTGGGGGGCATGCTAACAACAATGGCTGATACTTGGGATAGTTGTAACTCGACACCCACAGTTAATCACTACCTTCAGTTTTGGTCTAACGTGGTTGCTAAAAATCATCATTGATAGAAACAGCAGGAGACATGTTATTTTCAGCCGCTCGGTTTATGTTCAAAGTTCAAAGTTCAGGAGAAAATTGTCAAACATGGACTACAATATATGTAACCGTTCCAAGTAGGAATCAAATATTATTCCATTAAAATTAAATTAAAAAAGTGATTATTTATGATATGAATATTTCATGCAATAGTCCTCACCCCTGTAAAGTTTCAGCTATCAATTTTGTTGACATGCTATTTGACGCTTGACCTAAGCGCCATATATCTAGCTCCATAGTGTCAGCGCAGCTAAACAACTGATCGCTGAGTTCCCTTCCTATCTCCTCCACTTCAGTGTGGTGACACAAGGCAGCAATACATTGCTAGTTCATTAGTTCTAGCAGAGGTAGCTAACAGGAATTAAAAATCCACATAAAACAGAATGGTTGGCATAATCAATAGTCAGTGGTTAATAGCTGTAGCTGAGGCTAAAGTTACCTAACATGCTCATGAAGTTTCAATATTTACTTGTTTCTCAATACTTTGTAGTTGGACTAAACATGGAATTAAGGAAGCATGTACGATCTTACAGTTTAGCTGGATGAAGAGGAGGAGTTAAATTTTCTTTGGGATGGATTAAATGGCAAGTGAAGTAAGTTAAACTTATAACCAGTAGCTCTGCTGAGAGTACTTGAGTTAGTTTGAGTTGTATGATAATGTTAGGCACGAGCAAGGAAGATAAGACATCCAGCCTTAGTAGTGTGCCCTTAATTCCATTTGGCTTTGCAACATAAAAATCTCATTTTTTCCCTCTGGGACATCACATTTAGTAAATGTAAGAATTGGTGGGACCTTTCTGTTTTATTTGATGACTCTGTAGATGCAAACACTGGATCTTGACAGCAAATTGCCCCATTCATGTTCTACAGATTAGCACTGGAGACTATTGGAAGACTACTTAAATCTGACTAATTTGAGACTGTAGTTCCTTACCTTCTATGAGGAAGGTCAGCAGAAAAATAACAAAAGTTTACAAACCTCCAATACTCTATTACAATGCCCGCTTCCATTTTCCTATAACTTAGGCTATATGCACAAATAGACCTTCCAGCACAAAAAGAAGTAGCTCATATATAGTCTACTCCAGTGCAGCTGATCACTTATCCTCACACGATATCAACTTCCGCACTCTAGCTATATCTAATTCATCACAGGAGATGGGAAGGAAATGAATCAGGTCATCCACCTGGAGCAATGTATAGGTTTTGTTGCTGTTTATTCCATCCAGGAAAGATGGCTCCTTCACCAACTATAAAAGAGCAGCAGCTCTAGATAAGCAACATCAATTCTACAAGTTTTCTAAAGAAGGCTTTACTGCTCTTTCAGAAACTACAAAAACCATTTTCAACAATAGTGAACCTCAGAATTTCTCTTCTGCTGCTATTATAGATGCTTCCATATTAAGGCGGGACTAATCCATTTCTGGGACATTTTTTTTAATTCGTTCATAACTTTTTGGTTCTATATACTATGATGTTGAAATTAGTACTAAAATGCTGCTCATTCAGAGAGCTTTCAATAATATATTTAGTTTTTACCTAACGCCATCACGGTAAGAGTTGTGGACAGTTGTGGACACCAAGGTGATTTAACATTATTGCACTATAACTCAACACCTGTGTGACATAACCACTTACAATTTTGACAGCACTTAGAGAACCTACAGACATGCATTTTGAATAGATGAAAACATCATAACTTGTAAAATGGATTTTTAAGAAAGGTCAGTGTTTTGCTCATGATTAGCAACATTACAGGGCTAATATCTCTGCCATAGATTGTTTTGTAGATTCTTTCTATTCAAATGAAAGAGTATAAAAAGAGCTTTCTAATGATATATTAAAAGTTGATATAAGACAAAGCATGGCCCAGTTATGTGCACACAAACTTGAAATAACTCATTTTGAGATAACGGCTCTTGAAAAAAGTACATTATGTTCTCTATCTTCCTTTCAGGTTCGTAACTTCGAATTTATGTAGTCAAGCAAGGACAAAAGTGTATATAACTTTGCAATGAAGCCTTCAAATGCTCTGAAACTTGAAATAGAAATACTACATGAACTATACTATAGAATGAATAAATATCTTTAAAAAAATGTTTTTTTGGAACAAATGGATTAGTCCCGCCTTAATACTAGCATCAGCCACACCTCTGCATCAGAGAGAAAGCCTCAATGCTGACAGAGACATGAATGACAGTTGTTGGGACAGATCTACACTGGATTAGATCTCCTCCAACAAATTTCAGCAACTATTGTACTCCTTAGCAAATCTATGCTCAACTTTTGCTGAATAATTACCAGCAGATAACTGACTTTGTTTGATGCTCTAGCTGACCATGATATTCACATTTTCCAACAGATTTATGAATTGTTGGACAAGATGTAAATCAGCAATGAAATTGGAATTGATATTCTCTTATCAGCTCTACATATTACTTGCAACCTTTACACAGCTAACACGGACATCATTTCAAAACCTTGACTTATGATGTTTCCCCAAGCTGTTTTGAGTGAACCCAGAGAGGCTGGTACGAACAACTCTTGCCAATGGCTCAGAGATGAATGAGGAACAGTAGAGTGGATTGTAATCAACTCTCAGAGATATGCAATAGATGGAACAGTATCAAAATGTATGACGAAGCAACATCAACACTTTCTGTCTATCATTGAGACAACAAAAGAATATATCAGGATCCTAAAGATCAGGACGCTATCTTGAAAATACTTGGATTATTATTAGACAACAATGATGTTCTTTTAGAATGATACAGGTGGCACTCTATCATTAACAGCTACTTCTGTACATTTTAGCTCCTATCAACAGCTAATAACTTCTTGTTTACCAAGTCAAATCTCTACCTAATACTCAGATAATGCAAGAACTATCTGCACTTCATGCATCTGAGAGAAAGTCGCAATGCTGATAGAGGAATGCATGACTAGTTGTTGGAACAGGTCTACACTGGAATTGATGGACAAGATGAACATCAGCAATGAAAATGGAATTGATGTTCTCTTTCCAGCTCTAGATATCACCTGTGACCTTTATACAGCAAACACGGATATCATTCCTTCAATCAAAACCTTGACATATAGTGCTTCCCCAATTACTGAGGTTTTGAGTGAACTCGGAGAGGCTGGTGTAAACAACTCTTGCCTGTGGCTCGGTGATGAAGTAGCAACAGTGAGCAAAGAACATGCTGGATTGGACTGCAATCAACTCTCAGGGATTTGCAATAGCTGGAACAGCATGAAAATATATGAGGAAGCAATATCAACTATCTCCATCTACAAAAGTTCCATCAATACATCATCTAAGACAACAGCCGCATATATCGAGAGGCATTTCACTCCTACAGTTAGGGACACTATATTGAAAATACTGAGTTAGTTATGGACAAAAATGATGTTCTTTGTTTTAGAATGACACAGGTGCACTCTATCCACAACCTCTTCTAGCACATTACAGCTCTTTAAACAACTGACTAACTTCTTATTTATTGTTTACCAAGTCAAATCTATATCTTATACTCTAATGCAAGAATTATCTGCACTCTATTGTATTCATTCATATTCAGATTCTGCTTGTGTATTTTGATGGCATTATCAATTGTAAACACAGAGATAAAGATGAGCTGGACAACATCTTATGGGAAATGATATAAAGTTTTATCAAATCACAGACGGCATATGGAAAGGTTTTACAGATGTTCCTTAATTTTCTGAGCAATTCTTCTATTCTTTCTAAAACTATTTGCCTTAAGCTATATATATACATACCAAAATTAAGAGTCTTGCGACATAGAGCTTAATTGAAGTAGCCAAGAAAAATTGTTTATCCTAAAATGAAATATAGTGGGCACACTTGCATGTCGGTCTGTCAATCTCTCTGTCCGATTTTCCAACCATCTCTCTGTCTGCTGTGAGAGTTTGTTTGTTTGTCTGTTCTCAATATGTTTGGTTGCTTCCTTGCATGTCTGCCTGCCTTCCTTCCTGCCTGCCTCTGGGACTTTTCTGTCTGTCTCTCTGTCTATTTGTCTGTGTCTTTCTGTCTGTCTGTCTGTGTCTGTTGGTATTGCTTACAGACTCCTTAGAGCTTACCCAAACATGTCTCACAACATTGGTGAACTTATTGACCGCATAAAGTTATTGACATAGTTAGGGGATCAAGGCTACGCCTCATGACCATGTAATTCAACCACAAATGCTTTAAAACAACAGTAAGATTGATTAAGTGCAGATACAGGCTTAGCAGTAAAGTTTTATTTGTGGGCTCGATTTCGGTGAGGAAGTTCACCTCAATATGCCCTCTGGAGACAATCTATAGGCTGAATATTGAAAAATGTTGTTGGATAATATTTTTAATTTATTTATAAATCTGTATCCAAACTGAATATTTAGGGCCTTCCGAAACATGTTGCACATAATTGGAAACCTGTTGATCCCAGGATTATTTTTGGCCTAGTTTTTAGCCATTAGGCTATGCACTTAACCATGACATGCTTCTAAAGCAGCCAAACTAGGACAAATAAATGTTTTGTAATTTAGTAAATGATTTTACCGGATATCAGTGGATTTTTGATCATCAGTACAATTCTTTAAACTCTCCATTTCATTCTCAATATGTGCATATATCACTCAATTTTTTAATAATTGTTCTAATAATATAATTAACAAAAGCATCAGAGGCTGTAATCTTCTGCCATTCCAATGATTTTTCTTTAAGTCATTCCGAACAAAAGTATATTGGATGACAAAGGAAGTGGCTCCGGGAGGTTAAACATCACTACAAAACACGAGCTCTAACATAGCTAGTAGAGTTCTTAGGTAAATAATGTCTCCTGTTATAAAACTTGTGAAACCTCATTCAAATGTCAAAGACACATTGTACTTGTATATCCTTAGAAAATGGCTAATAATACAAGTCCAATATCATTTCTGGTGATGGTGCTTTAAACAACATGGATTATCAGAAAAATGTAATGGATAGCCATTGACCAATTCCTTGTCCATAATGTTTCATGACAACCCATCCATATTTTTGGCGTCAACCTGTAACAGACATAGTGACAGACAAACAGACAAACAAAATGGGTAAAACATAACCTCCTTGGCAGAGATAGTAGCTAATATAATGTCTGCTGTTTGTTTGTTCCCATTTTTTGGGGGCAAGGTAACAACAATGGCTGATACTTGGGATAGTTGTAACTCGACACCCACAGTTAATCACTACCTTCAGTTTTGGTCTAACGTGGTTGCTAAAAATCATCATTGATAGAAACAGCACGAGACATGTTATTTTCAGCCGCTCGGTTTATGTTCAAAGTTCAAAGTTCAGGAGAAAATTGTCAAACATGGACTACAATATATGTAACCGTTCCAAGTAGGAATCAAATATTATTCCATTAAAATTAAATTAAAAAAGTGATTATTTATGATATGAATATTTCATGCAATAATCCTCACCCCTGTAAAGTTTCAGCTATCAATTTTGTTGACATGCTATTTGACGCTTGACCTAAGCGCCATATATCTAGCTCCATAGTGTCAGCGCAGTTAAACAACTGATCGCTGAGTTGTATCATTTCCCTTCCTATCTCCTCCACTTCAGTGTGGTGACACAAGGCAGCTAATTGTATAATACATTGCTAGTTCATTAGTTCTAGCAGAGGTAGCTAACAGGAATTAAAAATCCACATCAAACAGAATGGTTGGCATAATCAATAGTCAGTGGTTAATAGCTGTAGCTGAGGCTAAAGTTACCTAACATGCTCATGAAGTTTCAATATTTACTTGTTTCTCAATACTTTGTAGTTGGACTAAACATGGAATTAAGGAAGCATGTACGATCTTACAGTTTAGCTGGATGAAGAGGAGGAGTTAAATTTTCTTTGGGATGGATTAAATGGCAAGTGAAGTAAGTTAAACTTATAACCAGTAGCTCTGATGAGAGTACTTGAGTTAGTTTGAGTTGTATGATAATGTTAGGCACGAGCAAGGAAGATAAGACATCCAGCCTTAGTAGTGTGCCCTTAATTCCATTTGGCTTTGCAACATAAAAATCTCATTGGTGGACCTTTCTGTTTTATTTGATGACTCTGTAGATGCAAACACTGGATCTTGACAGCAAATTGCCCCATTCATGTTCTACAGATTAGCACTGGAGACTATTGGAAGACTACTTAAATCTGACTAATTTGAGACTGTAGTTCCTTACCTTCTATGAGGAAGGTCAGCAGAAAAATAACAAAAGTTTACAAACCTCCAATACTCTATTACAATGCCTCTTCCATTTTCCTATAACTTAGGCTATATGCACAAATAGACCTTCCAGCACAAAAAGAAGTAGCTCATATATAGTCTACTCCAGTGCAGCTGATCACTTATCCTCACCCGATATCAACTTCTGCACTCTAGCTATATCTAATTCATCACAGGAGATGGGATGGAAATGAATCAGATCATCCACCTGGAGCAATGTATAGGTTTTGTTGCCATCCAGGAAAGATGGCTCCTTCAACAACTATAAAAGAGCAGCAGCTCTAGATAAGCAACATCAATTCTACAAGTTTTCTAAAGAAGGCTTAAGTGCTCTTTCAGAAACTACACAAACCATTTTCAACAATAGTGAACCTCAGAATTTCTCTTCTGCTGCTATTATAGATGCTTCCATATTAAGGCGGGACTAATCCATTTCTGGGACATTTTTTTAAATTCGTTCATAACTTTTTTGTTCTATATACTATGATGTTGAAATTAGTACCAAAATGCTGCTCATTCAGAGAGATTTCCAATAGTATATTTAGTTTTGACCTAACGCCATCACGGTCAGAGTTGTGGACAGTTGTGGACACCAAGGTGATTTAACATTATTGCAACACCTGTGTGACATAACCACTTACAATTTTGACAGCACTTAGAGAACCTACAGACATGCATTTTGAATAAATGAAAACATCATAACTTGTAAAATGGATTTTTAAGAAAGGTCAGTGTTTTGCTCATGATTAGCAACATTACAGGGCTAATATCTCCCTCATAGATTTTTTTGTGGATTCTTTCTATTCAAATGAAAGAGTATGAAAAGAGATTCAAATGATATATTAAAAGTTGATATAAAACAAAGCATGGCCCAGTTATGTGCACACAAACTTGAAATAACTCATTTTGAGATAACGGCTCTTGAAAAAAGTACATTATGTTCTCTATCTTCCTTTCAGGTTCGTAACTTCGAATTTATGTATTCAATAGCAAGGACAAAAGTGTGTATAACTTAGCAGTGAAGCTTTCAAATGCTCTGAAACTTGAAATAGAAATACTACATGAACTATACTATAGAATGAATAAATATCTATTAAAACAATGTTTTTTTTGGAACAAATGGATTAGTCCTGCCCTAATACTAGCAGCATCAGCCACACCTCTGCATCAGAGAGAAAGCCTCAATGCTGACAGAGACATGAATGACAGTTGTTGGGACAGGTCTACACTGGATTAGTTCTCCTCCAACAAATTTAAGCAACTATTGTACTCCTTAACAAATCTATGCTCAACTTTTGCTGAATAATTACCAGCAGATAACTGACTTTGTTTGATGCTCTAGCTGACCATGATATTCACATTTTCCAACAGATTTATGAATTGTTGGACAAGATGAAAATCAGCAATGAAATTGGAATTGATATTCTCTTATCAGCTCTACATATTACTTGCAACCTTTACACAGCAAACACGGACATCATTTCAAAACCTTGACTTATGATGTTTCCCCAAGCTGTTTTGATTGAACCCAGAGAGGCTGGTACGAACAACTCTTGCCAATGGCTCAGAGATGAATGAGGAACAGTAGAGTGGATTGTAATCAACTCTCAGAGATATGCAATAGATGGAACAGTATCAAAATGTATGACGAAGCAACATCAACACTTTCTGTCTACCATGAATACTTCATCTGAGACAACAAAAGAATATATCAGGATCCTAAAGATCAGGACGCTATCTTGAAAATACTTGGATTATTATTAGACAACAATGATGTTCTTTTAGAATGATACAGGTGGCACTCTATCATTAACAGCTACTTCTGTACATTTTAGCTCCTATCAACAGCTAATAACTTCTTGTTTACCAAGTCAAATCTCTACCTAATACTCAGATAATGCAAGAACTATCTGCACTTCATTCAGATTCAGATTCTTCTCATGTACACATAATTAAATATATATAATATTTTTAAAGCAATTTTAATAGGCACTCGTAAAAAGATGAGCGGGACACTATTTTGTGCAAAATCAAAATAAATCATTATACAATCACAGAATGCATATGGTGTTCCATAATAAAGCTTCAACGGATCCTCCCCAATTCTGTAGCAATTTTACTAATCTTTCCACAGCTATTTCCTTGTTCAGGACAGAATTCCATAGCTAGGTATATACCAAGCTTATTGTTGCAAAATAATCACAGATTCTGCATTCATAGAAGTTTCTGGGATGAATAAACTACAGCACAGATGAGATTCTCAATGAGGAGCTCTTAAAAAATTCACAGAACCTTCTGTGGAATCAGACTGCAAAGATCTATCCATAAAGATGGAATATGATGCACGTACAGCAAAACGGATGAGCTCACCATCTATTGCAGCAGACAGCCCTTTCTGAAGTTATTATTGCCACAACTTAATGAATGCCTAACTACAAGAAAAACAAAAACAAAGAAACACGGGTTGATGCACATGAACATTTAAGTCCACAATAATCCAGGTGTATATAGCCAATGCCCTAATTTTGGCTGCCTACTGCTAGTCAGTTACCATGAAAAAAGTAGCAGTCAGAGCATAAGGTTATTCCAGCACTCTTCACTATACAACATCTCCTTTATCTTGCCAAAAATAGTAAGTTGCAGTAGTCAAGAAAGCAGATTTTAAATTTTTGATATTTTAAGCCATTTTCTAGTTACAACATTTTGCCCCCAACTATTAGACAATGGCAAAGGTTCACTTATCTGTGCCACAACTTACTCCCTGCTATGCATTATGTACATATTCCTAGCTTTTATACACAGAATATCTATAGAGTGGTTTAGTGTTTCATGGGCATGCAAAGGTGAATGATCACCAAAACGTCCATCTTTTTCTGGCGTATAAGTGCTAAAGCATGTGGCAGGGGAACTCCAAGAGCAATATATTTCCTGTAAATGTGGGTGACACTATTCACTGGATGAATACATACACAAGTCAATGGTTTCCTGGAGGGACATGTGTCAGTCTCATGGTGGATGCTATTCAATTGGTCACCGCAAAAGACACTCCATAGACACGTGGATGTTTCTATAGGTTAGCACCAAGACTAGCCAGCAGACTTGTTAGATCAGGCTAATTTGACATTGTTGGCCTACTGTCTATAATCACTTCAGTTGCTTAGGCATTTTTAGTATGAATATCATTACAACCATCCATAAATGAAAATTGAGGAAGTTAGGCAGAAAGATCACAATAGTTTACTCCTATATTGTATTCTTATGTCACAATGCCCAGACTTCCATGTTCCTATACCTTACACAATCTGCACAAATAAACAATCATCGCAAGAGGAAGTATTATTGTCTACTCGAGCGTAGCCAAACAGCGCTCGAGATCTACTTCCGCGCTCTAGCTCTATCAACTTCCTCGCGGAAGGTACGGGCATCAGGTCATCCATCGGGAACAACAGTATAGATTTCATTTCCGTGTCTGCTTTTTATTACCTACGGAAAATATTGCTCCTTCCCCGACTATAAAAGAGCAGTAGCGCTAGAAAAGCAACATCCCATTCTTCAAGTTCTTCAAAGAAGAATTTTCTGGTCCTTAGTTAAGCAGCTACAGAACCCACCTTCTTCAACAATGCAGACTCTCAGAGTTATATCCTATGCTACTATTGTGGCTACTTCCACACTATTACTAGCATCAGCGGCACCTATGCAACTGAGAGAAAGTCGCAATGCTGATAGAGGAATGCATGACCAGTTGTTGGAACAGGTCTACACTGGATTAGATCTACTCCACCAAATTTCGGCAAGTTTAATATATTATAGTAATATTCTACCCTGTATAACAAAGCAATGCTCAACTTTTGCTGAATAATTACTAGCTAAATAGCAAGATGTGACTGACTTTGTTTGATGCTGTAGTTGACCATGATATTCACATTTTCCAACAGGTTTATGAATTGATGGACAAGATGAACATCAGCAATGAAAATGGAATTGATGTTCTCTTTCCAGCTCTAGATATCACCTGTGACCTTTATACAGCAAACACGGATATCATTCCTTCAATCAAAACCTTGACATATAGTGCTTCCCCAATTACTGAGGTTTTGAGTGAACTCGGAGAGGCTGGTGTAAACAACTCTTGCCTGTGGCTCGGTGATGAAGTAGCAACAGTGAGCAAAGAACATGCTGGATTGGACTGCAATCAACTCTCAGGGATTTGCAATAGCTGGAACAGCATAAAAATATATGAGGAAGCAATATCAACTATCTCCATCTACAAAAGTTCCATCAATACATCATCTAAGACAACAGCCGAATATATCGAGAGGCATTTCACTCCTACAGTTAGGGACACTATATTGAAAATACTGAGTTAGTGATGGACAAAAATGATGTTCTTTTAGAATGACACAGGTGCACTCTTATATCCACAACCTCTTCTAGCACATTACAGCTCTTTAACAACTAACTAACTTCTTATTTATTGTTTACCAAGTCAAATCTATATCTTATACTCTAATGCAAGAATTATCTGCACTCTATTGTATTCATTCATATTCACATTCTGCTTGTGTATTTTGATGGCATTATCAATTGTAAACACAGAGATAAAGATGAGCTGGACAACATCTTATGGGAAATGATATAAAGTTTTATCAAATCACAGACGGCATATGGAAAGGTTTTACAGATGTTCCTTAATTTTCTGAGCAATTCTTCTATTCTTTCTAAAACTATTTGCCTTAAGCTATATATATACATACCAAAATTAAGAGTCTTGCGACATAGAGCTTAATTGAAGTAGCCAAGAAAAATTGTTTATCCTAAAATGAAATATAGTGGGCACACTTGCATGTCGGTCTGTCAATCTCTCTGTCCGATTTTCCAACCATCTCTCTGTCTGCTGTGAGAGTCTGTTTGTTTGTCTGTTCTCAATATGTTTGGTTGCTTCCTTGCATGTCTGCCTGCCTTCCTTCCTGCCTGCCTCTGGGACTTTTCTGTCTGTCTCTCTCTCTATTCGTCTGTCTTTCTGTCTGTCTGTCTGTGTCTGTTGGTATTGCTTACAGACTCTTTAGAGCCTACCCAAACATGTCTCACAACATTGGGAACTTATTGACCCCATAAAGTTATTGACATAGTTAGGGGATCAAGGCTACGCCTCATGACCATGTAATTCAACCACAAATGCTTTAAAACAACAGTTAGATTGATTAAGTGCAGATACAGGCTTAGCAGTAAAGTTTTATCTGTGGGCTCGATTTCGGTGAGGAAGTTCACCTCAATATGCCCTCTGGAGACAATCTATAGGCTGAATATTGAAAAATGTTATTGGATAATATTTTTAATTTATGTATAAATCTGTATCCAAACTGAATATTTAGGGCCTTCCGAAACATGTTGCACATAATTGGAAACCTGTTGATCCCAGGATTATTTTTGGCCTAGTTTTTAGCCATTAGGCTATGCACTTAACCATGACATGCTTCTAAAGCAGCCAAACTAGGACAAATAAATGTTTTGTAATTTAGTAAATGATTTTACTGGATATCAGTGGATTTTTGATCATCAGTACAATTCTTTAAACTCTCCATTTCATTCTCAATATGTGCATATATCACTCAATTTTTTAATAATTGTTCTAATAATATAATTAACAAAAGCATCAGAGGCTGTAATCTTCTGCCATTCCAATGATTTTTCTTTCAGTCATTCCGAATAAAAGTATATTGGATGACAAAGGAAGTGGCTCCGGGAGGTTAAACATCACTACAAAACACGAGCTCTAACATAGCTAGTAGAGTTCTTAGGTAAATAATGTCTCCTGTTATAAAACTTGTGAAACCTCATTCAAATGTCAAAGACACATTGTACTTGTATATCCTTAGAAAATGGCTAATAATACAAGTCCAATATCATTTCTGGTGATGGTGCTTTAAACAACATGGATTATCAGAAAAATGTAATGGATAGCCATTGACCCATTCCTTGTCCATAATGTTTCATGACAACCCATCCATATTTTTGGCGTCAACCTGTAACAGACATAGTGACAGACAAACAGACAAACAAAATGGGTAAAACATAACCTCCTTGGCAGAGATAGTAGCTAATATAATGCCTGCTGTTTGTTTGTTCCCATTTTTTGGGGGCATGGTAACAACAATGGCTGATACTTGGGATAGTTGTAACTCGACACCCACAGTTAATCACTACCTTCAGTTTTGGTCTAACGTGGTTGCTAAAAATCATCATTGATAGAAACAGCACGAGACATGTTATTTTCAGCCGCTCGGTTTATGTTCAAAGTTCAAAGTTCAGGAGAAAATTGTCAAACATGGACTACAATATATGTAACCGTTCCAAGTAGGAATCAAATATTATTCCATTAAAATTAAATTTAAAAAAGTGATTATTTATGATATGAATATTTCATGCAATAATCCTCACCCCTGTAAAGTTTCAGCTATCAATTTTGTTGACATGCTATTTGACGCTTGACCTAAGCGCCATATATCTAGCTCCATAGTGTCAGCGCAGTTAAACAACTGATCGCTGAGTTGTATCATTTCCCTTCCTATCTCCTCCACTTCAGTGTGGTGACACAAGGCAGCTAATTGTATAATACATTGCTAGTTCATTAGTTCTAGCAGAGGTAGCTAACAGGAATTAAAAATCCACATCAAACAGAATGGTTGGCATAATCAATAGTCAGTGGTTAATAGCTGTAGCTGAGGCTAAAGTTACCTAACATGCTCATGAAGTTTCAATATTTACTTGTTTCTCAATACTTTGTAGTTGGACTAAACATGGAATTAAGGAAGCATGTACGATCTTACAGTTTAGCTGGATGAAGAGGAGGAGTTAAATTTTCTTTGGGATGGATTAAATGGCAAGTGAAGTAAGTTAAACTTATAACCAGTAGCTCTGATGAGAGTACTTGAGTTAGTTTGAGTTGTATGATAATGTTAGGCACGAGCAAGGAAGATAAGACATCCAGCCTTAGTAGTGTGCCCTTAATTCCATTTGGCTTTGCAACATAAAAATCTCATTGGTGGACCTTTCTGTTTTATTTGATGACTCTGTAGATGCAAACACTGGATCTTGACAGCAAATTGCCCCATTCATGTTCTACAGATTAGCACTGGAGACTATTGGAAGACTACTTAAATCTGACTAATTTGAGACTGTAGTTCCTTACCTTCTATGAGGAAGGTCAGCAGAAAAATAACAAAAGTTTACAAACCTCCAATACTCTATTACAATGCCTCTTCCATTTTCCTATAACTTAGGCTATATGCACAAATAGACCTTCCAGCACAAAAAGAAGTAGCTCATATATAGTCTACTCCAGTGCAGCTGATCACTTATCCTCATCCGATATCAACTTCCGCACTCTAGCTATATCTAATTCATCACAGGAGATGGGATGGAAATGAATCAGGTCATCCACCTGGAGCAATGTATAGGTTTTGTTGCCATCCAGGAAAGATGGCTCCTTCAACAACTATAAAAGAGCAGCAGCTCTAGATAAGCAACATCAATTCTACAAATTTTCTAAAGAAGGCTTAAGTGCTCTTTCAGAAACTACACAAACCATTTTCAACAATAGTGAACCTCAGAATTTCTCTTCTGCTGCTCTTATAGATGCTTCCATATTAAGGCGGGACTAATCCATTTCTGGGACATTTTTTTAAATTCGTTCATAACTTTTTTGTTCTATATACTATGATGTTGAAATTAGTACCAAAATGCTGCTCATTCAGAGAGATTTCCAATAGTATATTTAGTTTTGACCTAACGCCATCACGGTCAGAGTTGTGGACAGTTGTGGACACCAAGGTGATTTAACATTATTGCAACACCTGTGTGACATAACCACTTACAATTTTGACAGCACTTAGAGAACCTACAGACATGCATTTTGAACAAATGAAAACATCATAACTTGTAAAATGGATTTTTAAGAAAGGTCAGTGTTTTGCTCATGATTAGCAACATTACAGGGCTAATATCTCCCTCATAGATTTTTTTGTGGATTCTTTCTATTCAAATGAAAGAGTATGAAAAGAGCTTTCAAATGACATATTAAAAGTTGATATAAAACAAAGCATGGCCCAGTTATGTGCACACAAACTTGAAATAACTCATTTTGAGATAACGGCTCTTGAAAAAAGTACATTATGTTCTCTATCTTCCTTTCAGGTTCGTAACTTCGAATTTATGTATTCAATAGCAAGGACAAAAGTGTGTATAACTTTGCAGTGTTGCCTTCAAATACTCTGAAACTTGAAATAGAAATACTACATGAACTATACTATAGAATGAATAAATATCTATAAAAAAAATGTTTTTTTTGAAACAAATGGATTAGTCCTGCCTTAATACTAGCATCAGCCACACCTCTGCATCAGAGAGAAAGCCTCAATGCTGACAGAGACATGACAGTTGTTGGGACAGGTCTACACTGGATTAGTTCTCCTCCAACAAATTTCAGCAACTATTGTACTCCTTAGCAAATCTATGCTCAACTTTTGCTGAATAATTACCAGCAGATAACTGACTTTGTTTGATGCTCTAGCTGACCATGATATTCACATTTTCCAACAGATTTATGAATTGTTGGACAAGATGAAAATCAGCAATGAAATTGGAATTGATATTCTCTTATCAGCTCTACATATTACTTGCAACCTTTACACAGCAAACACGGACATCATTTCAAAACCTTGACTTATGATGTTTCCCCAAGCTGTTTTGATTGAACCCAGAGAGGCTGGTACGAACAACTCTTGCCAATGGCTCAGAGATGAATGAGGAACAGTAGAGTGGATTGTAATCAACTCTCAGAGATATGCAATAGATGGAACAGTATCAAAATGTATGACGAAGCAACATCAACACTTTCTGTCTACCATTAATACTTCATCTGAGACAACAAAAGAATATATCAGGATCCTAAAGATCAGGACGCTATCTTGTAAATACTTGGATTATTATTAGACAACAATGATGTTCTTTTAGAATGATACAGGTGGCACTCTATCATTAACAGCTACTTCTGTACATTTTAGCTCCTATCAACAGCTAATAACTTCTTGTTTACCAAGTCAAATCTCTACCTAATACTCAGATAATGCAAGAACTATCTGCACTTCATTCAGATTCAGATTCTTCTCATGTACACATAATTAAATATATATAATATTTTTAAAGCAATTTTAATAGGCACTCGTAAAAAGATGAGCGGGACACTATTTTGTGCAAAAACAAAATAAATCATTATACAATCACAGAATGCATATGGTGTTCCATAATAAAGCTTCAACGGATCCTCCCCAATTCTGTAGCAATTTTACTAATCTTTCCACAGTAATTTGCTTGTTCAGGACAGAATTCCATAGCTAGGTATATACCAAGCTTATTGTTGCAAAATAATCACAGATTCTGCATTCTTAGAAGTTTCTGGGATGAATAAACTACAGCACAGATGAGATTCTCAATGAGGAGCTCTTAAAAAATTCACAGAACCTTCTGTGGAATCAGACTGCAAAGATCTATCCATAAAGATGGAATATGATGCACGTACAGCAAAACGGATGAGCTCACCATCTATTGCAGCAGACAGCCCTTTCTGAAGTTATTATTGCCACAACTTAATGAATGCCTAACTACAAGAAAAACAAAAACAAAGAAACACGGGTTGATGCACATGAACATTTAAGTCCACAATAATCCAGGTGTAGCCAATGCCCTAATTTTGGCTGCCTACTGCTAGTCAGTTACCATGAAAAAAGTAGCAGTCAGAGCATAAGGTTATTCCAGCACTCTTCACTATACAACATCTCCTTTATCTTGCCAAAAATAGTAAGTTGCAGTAGTCAAGAAAGCAGATTTTAAATTTTTGATATTTTAAGCCTTTTTCTAGTTACAACATTTCCCCCCCAACTATTAGACAATGGCAAAGGTTCACTTATCTGTGCCACAACTTACTCCCTGCTATGCATTATGTACATATTCCTAGCTTTTATACACAGAATATCTATAGAGTGGTTTAGTGTTTCATGGGCATGTAAAGGTGAATGATCACCAAAACGTCCATCTTTTTCTGTCGTATAAGTGCTAAAGCATGTGGCAGGGGAACTCCAAGAGCAATATATTTCCTGTAAATGTGGGTGACACTATTCACTGGATGAATACATACACAAGTCAATGGTTTCCTGGAGGGACATGTGTCAGTCTCATGGTGGATGCTATTCAATTGGTCACCGCAAAAGACACTCCATAGACACGTGGATGTTTCTATAGGTTAGCACCAAGACTAGCCAGCAGACTTGTTAGATCAGGCTAATTTGACATTGTTGGCCTACTGTCTATAATCACTTCAGTTGCTTAGGCATTTTTAGTATGAATATCATTACAACCATCCATAAATGAAAATTGAGGAAGTTAGGCAAAAAGATCACAATAGTTTACTCCTATATTGTATTCTTATGTCACAATGCCCAGACTTCCATGTTCCTATACCTAACACAATCTTCACAAATAAACAATCATCGCAAGAGGAAGTATTATTGTCTACTCGAGCGTAGCCAAACAGCGCTCGAGATCTACTTCCGCGCTCTAGCTCTATCAACTTCCTCGCGGAAGGTACGGGCATCAGGTCATCCATCTGGAACAACAGTATAGATTTCATTTCCGTGTCTGCTTTTTATTACCTACGGAAAATATTGCTCCTTCCCCGACTATAAAAGAGCAGTAGCGCTAGAAAAGCAACATCCCATTCTTCAAGTTCTTCAAAGAAGAATTTTCTGATCCTTAGTTAAGCAGCTACAGAACCCACCTTCTTCAACAATGCAGACTCTCAGAGTTATATCCTATGCTACTATTGTGGCTACTTCCACACTATTACTAGCATCAGCGGCACCTATGCAACTGAGAGAAAGTCGCAATGCTGATAGAGGAATGCATGACCAGTTGTTGGAACAGGTCTACACTGGATTAGATCTACTCCACCAAATTTCGGCAAGTTTAATATATTATAGTAATATTCTACCCTGTATAACAAAGCAATGCTCAACTTTTGCTGAATAATTACTAGCTAAATAGCAAGATGTGACTGACTTTGTTTGATGCTGTAGTTGACCATGATATTCACATTTTCCAACAGGTTTATGAATTGATGGACAAGATGAACATCAGCAATGAAAATGGAATTGATGTTCTCTTTCCAGCTCTAGATATCACCTGTGACCTTTATACAGCAAACACGGATATCATTCCTTCAATCAAAACCTTGACATATAGTGCTTCCCCAATTACTGAGGTTTTGAGTGAACTCGGAGAGGCTGGTGTAAACAACTCTTGCCTGTGGCTCGGTGATGAAGTAGCAACAGTGAGCAAAGAACATGCTGGATTGGACTGCAATCAACTCTCAGGGATTTGCAATAGCTGGAACAGCATAAAAATATATGAGGAAGCAATATCAACTATCTCCATCTACAAAAGTTCCATCAATACATCATCTAAGACAACAGCCGAATATATCGAGAGGCATTTCACTCCTACAGTTAGGGACACTATATTGAAAATACTGAGTTAGTGATGGACAAAAATGATGTTCTTTTAGAATGACACAGGTGCACTCTTATATCCAAAACCTCTTCTAGCACATTACAGCTCTTTAACAACTAACTAACTTCTTATTTATTGTTTACCAAGTCAAATCTATATCTTATACTCTAATGCAAGAATTATCTGCACTCTATTGTATTCATTCATATTCAGATTCTGCTTGTGTATTTTGATGGCATTATCAATTGTAAACACAGAGATAAAGATGAGCTGGACAACATCTTATGGGAAATGATATAAAGTTTTATCAAATCACAGACGGCATATGGAAAGGTTTTACAGATGTTCCTTAATTTTCTGAGCAATTCTTCTATTCTTTCTAAAACTATTTGCCTTAAGCTATATATATACATACCAAAATTAAGAGTCTTGCGACATAGAGCTTAATTGAAGTAGCCAAGAAAAATTGTTTATCCTAAAATGAAATATAGTGGGCACACTTGCATGTCGGTCTGTCAATCTCTCTGTCCGATTTTCCAACCATCTCTCTGTCTGCTGTGAGAGTCTGTTTGTTTGTCTGTTCTCAATATGTTTGGTTGCTTCCTTGCATGTCTGCCTGCCTTCCTTCCTGCCTGCCTCTGGGACTTTTCTGTCTGTCTCTCTCTCTATTTGTCTGTCTTTCTGTCTGTCTGTCTGTGTCTGTTGGTATTGCTTACAGACTCTTTAGAGCTTACCCAAACATGTCTCACAACATTGGGAACTTATTGACCCCATAAAGTTATTGACATAGTTAGGGGATCAAGGCTACGCCTCATGACCATGTAATTCAACCACAAATGCTTTAAAACAACAGTTAGATTGATTAAGTGCAGATACAGGCTTAGCAGTAAAGTTTTATTTGTGGGCTCGATTTCGGTGAGGAAGTTCACCTCAATATGCCCTCTGGAGACAATCTATAGGCTGAATATTGAAAAATGTTGTTGGATAATATTTTTAATTTATGTATAAATCTGTATCCAAACTGAATATTTAGGGCCTTCCGAAACATGTTGCACATAATTGGAAACCTGTTGATCCCAGGATTATTTTTGGCCTAGTTTTTAGCCATTAGGCTATGCACTTAACCATGACATGCTTCTAAAGCAGCCAAACTAGGACAAATAAATGTTTTGTAATTTAGTAAATGATTTTACTGGATATCAGTTGATTTTTGATCATCAGTACAATTCTTTAAACTCTCCATTTCATTCTCAATATGTGCATATATCACTCAATTTTTTAATAATTGTTCTAATAATATAATTAACAAAAGCATCAGAGGCTGTAATCTTCTGCCATTCCAATGATTTTTCTTTCAGTCATTCCGAATAAAAGTATATTGGATGACAAAGGAAGTGGCTCCGGGAGGTTAAACATCACTACAAAACACGAGCTCTAACATAGCTAGTAGAGTTCTTAGGTAAATAATGTCTCCTGTTATAAAACTTGTGAAACCTCATTCAAATGTCAAAGACACATTGTACTTGTATATCCTTAGAAAATGGCTAATAATACAAGTCCAATATCATTTCTGGTGATGGTGCTTTAAACAACATGGATTATCAGAAAAATGTAATGGATAGCCATTGACCCATTCCTTGTCCATAATGTTTCATGACAACCCATCCGTATTTTTGGCGTCAACCTGTAACAGACATAGTGACAGACAAACAGACAAACAAAATGGGTAAAACATAACCTCCTTGGCAGAGATAGTAGCTAATATAATGTCTGCTGTTTGTTTGTTCCCATTTTTGGGGGGCATGGTAACAACAATGGCTGATACTTGGGATAGTTGTAACTCGACACCCACAGTTAATCACTACCTTCAGTTTTGGTCTAACGTGGTTGCTAAAAATCATCATTGATAGAAACAGCAGGAGACATGTTATTTTCAGCCGCTCGGTTTATGTTCAAAGTTCAAAGTTCAGGAGAAAATTATCAAACATGGACTACAATATATGTAACCGTTCCAAGTAGGAATCAAATATTATTCCATTAAAATTAAATTAAAAAAGTGATTATTTATGATATGAATATTTCATGCAATAATCCTCACCCCTGTAAAGTTTCAGCTATCAATTTTGTTGACATGCTATTTGACGCTTGACCTAAGCGCCATATATCTAGCTCCATAGTGTCAGCGCAGTTAAACAACTGATCGCTGAGTTGTATCATTTCCCTTCCTATCTCCTCCACTTCAGTGTGGTGACACAAGGCAGCTAATTGTATAATACATTGCTAGTTCATTAGTTCTAGCAGAGGTAGCTAACAGGAATTAAAAATCCACATCAAACAGAATGGTTGGCATAATCAATAGTCAGTAGTTAATAGCTGTAGCTGAGGCTAAAGTTACCTAACATGCTCATGAAGTTTCAATATTTACTTGTGTCTCAATACTTTGTAGTTGGACTAAACATGGAATTAAGGAAGCATGTACGATCTTACAGTTTAGCTGGATGAAGAGGAGGAGTTAAATTTTCTTTGGGATGGATTAAATGGCAAGTGAAGTAAGTTAAACTTATAACCAGTAGCTCTGATGAGAGTACTTGAGTTAGTTTGAGTTGTATGATAATGTTAGGCATGAGCAAGGAAGATAAGACATCCAGCCTTAGTAGTGTGCCCTTAATTCCATTTGGCTTTGCAACATAAAAATCTCATTGGTGGACCTTTCTGTTTTATTTGATGACTCTGTAGATGCAAACACTGGATCTTGACAGCAAATTGCCCCATTCATGTTCTACAGATTAGCACTGGAGACTATTGGAAGACTACTTAAATCTGACTAATTTGAGACTGTAGTTCCTTACCTTCTATGAGGAAGGTCAGCAGAAAAATAACAAAAGTTTACAAACCTCCAATACTCTTTTACAATGCCTCTTCCATTTTCCTATAACTTAGGCTATATGCACAAATAGACCTTCCAGCACAAAAAGAAGTAGCTCATATATAGTCTACTCCAGTGCAGCTGATCACTTATCCTCACCCGATATCAACTTCCGCACTCTAGCTATATCTAATTCATCACAGGAGATGGGATGGAAATGAGTCAGGTCATCCACCTGGAGCAATGTATAGGTTTTGTTGCCATCCAGGAAAGATGGCTCCTTCAACAACTATAAAAGAGCAGCAGCTCTAGATAAGCAACATCAATTCTACAAGTTTTCTAAAGAAGGCTTAAGTGCTCTTTCAGAAACTACACAAACCATTTTCAACAATAGTGAACCTCAGAATTTCTCTTCTGCTGCTATTATAGATGCTTCCATATTAAGGCGGGACTAATCCATTTCTGGGACATTTTTTTTAATTCGTTCATAACTTTTTTGTTCTATATACTATGATGTTGAAATTAGTACCAAAATGCTGCTCATTCAGAGAGATTTCCAATAGTATATTTAGTTTTGACCTAACGCCATCACGGTCAGAGTTGTGGACAGTTGTGGACACCAAGGTGATTTAACATTATTGCAACACCTGTGTGACATAACCACTTACAATTTTGACAGCACTTAGAGAACCTACAGACATGCATTTTGAATAAATGAAAACATCATAACTTGTAAAATGGATTTTTAAGAAAGGTCAGTGTTTTGCTCATGATTAGCAACATTACAGGGCTAATATCTCCCTCATAGATTTTTTTGTGGATTCTTTCTATTCAAATGAAAGAGTATGAAAAGAGCTTTCAAATGATATATTAAAAGTTGATATAAAACAAAGCATGGCCCAGTTATGTGCACACAAACTTGAAATAACTCATTTTGAGATAACGGCTCTTGAAAAAGTACATTATGTTCTCTATCTTCCTTTCAGGTTCGTAACTTCGAATTTATGTATTCAATAGCAAGGACAAAAGTGTGTATAACTTTGCAGTGAAGCCTTCAAATGCTCTGAAACTTGAAATAGAAATACTACATGAACTATACTATAGAATGAATAAATATCTATTAAAAAAATGTTTTTTTTGGAACAAATGGATTAGTCCTGCCTTAATACTAGCATCAGCCACACCTCTGCATCAGAGAGAAAGCCTCAATGCTGACAGAGACATGAATGACAGTTGTTGGGACAGGTCTACACTGGATTAGTTCTCCTCCAACAAATTTCAGCAACTATTGTACTCCTTAGCAAATCTATGCTCAACTTTTGCTGAATAATTACCAGCAGATAACTGACTTTGTTTGATGCTCTAGCTGACCATGATATTCACATTTTCCAACAGATTTATGAATTGTTGGACAAGATGAACATCAGCAATGAAATTGGAATTGATATTCTCTTATCAGCTCTACATATTACTTGCAACCTTTACACAGCAAACACGGACATCATTTCAAAACCTTGACTTATGATGTTTCCCCAAGCTGTTTTGATTGAACCCAGAGAGGCTGGTACGAACAACTCTTGCCAATGGCTCAGAGATGAATGAGGAACAGTAGAGTGGATTGTAATCAACTCTCAGAGATATGCAATAGATGGAACAGTATCAAAATGTATGACGAAGCAACATCAACACTTTCTGTCTACCATTAATACTTCATCTGAGACAACAAAAGAATATATCAGGATCCTAAAGATCAGGACGCTATCTTGTAAATACTTGGATTATTATTAGACAACAATGATGTTCTTTTAGAATGATACAGGTGGCACTCTATCATTAACAGCTACTTCTGTACATTTTAGCTCCTATCAACAGCTAATAACTTCTTGTTTACCAAATCAAATCTCTACCTAATACTCAGATAATGCAAGAACTATCTGCACTTCATTCAGATTCAGATTCTTCTCATGTACACATAATTAAATAAATATAATATTTTTAAAGTAATTTTAATAGGCTCTCGTAAAAAGATGAGCGGGACACTATTTTGTGCAAAAACAAAATAAATCATTATACAATCACAGAACGCATATGGTGTTCCATAATAAAGTTTCAACGGATCCTCCCCAATTCTGTAGCAATTTTACTAATCTTTCCACAGCTATTTGCTTGTTCAGGACAGAATTCCATAGCTAGGTATATACCAAGCTTATTGTTGCAAAATAATCACAGATTCTGCATTCTTAGAAGTTTCTGGGATGAATAAACTACAGCACAGATGAGATTCTCAATGAGGAGCTCTTAAAAAATTCACAGAACCTTCTGTGGAATCAGACTGCAAAGATCTATCCATAAAGATGGAATATGATGCACGTACAGCAAAACGGATGAGCTCACCATCTATTGCAGCAGACAGCCCTTTCTGAAGTTATTATTGCCACAACTTAATGAATGCCTAACTACAAGAAAAACAAAAACAAAGAAACACGGGTTGATGCACATGAACATTTAAGTCCACAATAATCCAGGTGTAGCCAATGCCCTAATTTTGGCTGCCTACTGCTAGTCAGTTACCATGAAAAAAGTAGCAGTCAGAGCATAAGGTTATTCCAGCACTCTTCACTATACAACATCTCCTTTATCTTGCCAAAAATAGTAAGTTGCAGTAGTCAAGAAAGCAGATTTTAAATTTTTGATATTTTAAGCCATTTTCTAGTTACAACATTTTGCCCCCAACTATTAGACAATGGCAAAGGTTCACTTATCTGTGCCACAACTTACTCCCTGCTATGCATTATGTACATATTCCTAGCTTTTATACACAGAATATCTATAGAGTGGTTTAGTGTTTCATGGGCATGCAAAGGTGAATGATCACCAAAACGTCCATCTTTTTCTGGCGTATAAGTGCTAAAGCATGTGGCAGGGGAACTCCAAGAGCAATATATTTCCTGTAAATGTGGGTGACACTATTCACTGGATGAATACATACACAAGTCAATGGTTTCCTGGAGGGACATGTGTCAGTCTCATGGTGGATGCTATTCAATTGGTCACCGCAAAAGACACTCCATAGACACGTGGATGTTTCTATAGGTTAGCACCAAGACTAGCCAGCAGACTTGTTAGATCAGGCTAATTTGACATTGTTGGCCTACTGTCTATAATCACTTCAGTTGCTTAGGCATTTTTAGTATGAATATCATTACAACCATCCATAAATGTAAATTGAGGAAGTTAGGCAGAAAGATCACAATAGTCTATATTGTATTCTTATGTCACAATGCCCAGACTTCCATGTTCCTATACCTTACACAATCTGCACAAATAAACAATCATCGCAAGAGGAAGTATTATTGTCTACTCGAGCGTAGCCAAACAGCGCTCGAGATCTACTTCCGCGCTCTAGCTCTATCAACTTCCTCGCGGAAGGTACGGGCATCAGGTCATCCATCTGGAACAACAGTATAGATTTCATTTCCATGTCTGCTTTTTATTACCTACGGAAAATATTGCTCCTTCCCCGACTATAAAAGAGCAGTAGCACTAGAAAAGCAACATCCCATTCTTCAAGTTCTTCAAAGAAGAATTTTCTGATCCTTAGTTAAGCAGCTACAGAACCCACCTTCTTCAACAATGCAGAATCTCAGAGTTATATCCTATGCTACTATTGTGGCTACTTCCACACTATTACTAGCATCAGCGGCACCTATGCATCTGAGAGAAAGTCGCAATGCTGATAGAGGAATGCATGACCAGTTGTTGGAACAGGTCTACACTGGATTAGATCTACTCCACCAAATTTCGGCAAGTTTAATATATTATAGTAATATTCTACCCTGTATAACAAAGCAATGCTCAACTTTTGCTGAATAATTACTAGCTAAATAGCAAGATGTGACTGACTTTGTTTGATGCTGTAGTTGACCATGATATTCACATTTTCCAACAGGTTTATGAATTGATGGACAAGATGAACATCAGCAATGAAAATGGAATTGATGTTCTCTTTCCAGCTCTAGATATCACCTGTGACCTTTATACAGCAAACACGGATATCATTCCTTCAATCAAAACCTTGACATATAGTGCTTCCCCAATTACTGAGGTTTTGAGTGAACTCGGAGAGGCTGGTGTAAACAACTCTTGCCTGTGGCTCGGTGATGAAGTAGCAACAGTGAGCAAAGAACATGCTGGATTGGACTGCAATCAACTCTCAGGGATTTGCAATAGCTGGAACAGCATAAAAATATATGAGGAAGCAATATCAACTATCTCCATCTACAAAAGTTCCATCAATACATCATCTAAGACAACAGCCGAATATATCGAGAGGCATTTCACTCCTACAGTTAGGGACACTATATTGAAAATACTGAGTTAGTGATGGACAAAAATGATGTTCTTTTAGAATGACACAGGTGCACTCTTATATCCACAACCTCTTCTAGCACATTACAGCTCTTTAACAACTAACTAACTTCTTATTTATTGTTTACCAAGTCAAATCTATATCTTATACTCTAATGCAAGAATTATCTGCACTCTATTGTATTCATTCATATTCAGATTCTGCTTGTGTATTTTGATGGCATTATCAATTGTAAACACAGAGATAAAGATGAGCTGGACAACATCTTATGGGAAATGATATAAAGTTTTATCAAATCACAGACGGCATATGGAAAGGTTTTACAGATGTTCCTTAATTTTCTGAGCAATTCTTCTATTCTTTCTAAAACTATTTGCCTTAAGCTATATATATACATACCAAAATTAAGAGTCTTGCGACATAGAGCTTAATTGAAGTAGCCAAGAAAAATTGTTTATCCTAAAATGAAATATAGTGGGCACACTTGCATGTCGGTCTGTCAATCTCTCTGTCCGATTTTCCAACCATCTCTCTGTCTGCTGTGAGAGTCTGTTTGTTTGTCTGTTCTCAATATGTTTGGTTGCTTCCTTGCATGTCTGCCTGCCTTCCTTCCTGCCTGCCTCTGGGACTTTTCTGTCTGTCTCTCTCTCTATTTGTCTGTCTTTCTGTCTGTCTGTCTGTGTCTGTTGGTATTGCTTACAGACTCTTTAGAGCTTACCCAAACATGTCTCACAACATTGGGAACTTATTGACCCCATAAAGTTATTGACATAGTTAGGGGATCAAGGCTACGCCTCATGACCATGTAATTCAACCACAAATGCTTTAAAACAACAGTTAGATTGATTAAGTGCAGATACAGGCTTAGCAGTAAAGTTTTATCTGTGGGCTCGATTTCGGTGAGGAAGTTCACCTCAATATGCCCTCTGGAGACAATCTATAGGCTGAATATTGAAAAATGTTGTTGGATAATATTTTTAATTTATGTATAAATCTGTATCCAAACTGAATATTTAGGGCCTTCTGAAACATGTTGCACATAATTGGAAACCTGTTGATCCCAGGATTATTTTTGGCCTAGTTTTTAGCCATTAGGCTATGCACTTAACCATGACATGCTTCTAAAGCAGCCAAACTAGGACAAATAAATGTTTTGTAATTTAGTAAATGATTTTACTGGATATCAGTTGATTTTTGATCATCAGTACAATTCTTTAAACTCTCCATTTCATTCTCAATATGTGCATATATCACTCAATTTTTTAATAATTGTTCTAATAATATAATTAACAAAAGCATCAGAGGCTGTAATCTTCTGCCATTCCAATGATTTTTCTTTCAGTCATTCCGAATAAAAGTATATTGGATGACAAAGGAAGTGGCTCCGGGAGGTTAAACATCACTACAAAACACGAGCTCTAACATAGCTAGTAGAGTTCTTAGGTAAATAATGTCTCCTGTTATAAAACTTGTGAAACCTCATTCAAATGTCAAAGACACATTGTACTTGTATATCCTTAGAAAATGGCTAATAATACAAGTCCAATATCATTTCTGGTGATGGTGCTTTAAACAACATGGATTATCAGAAAAATGTAATGGATAGCCATTGACCCATTCCTTGTCCATAATGTTTCATGACAACCCATCCGTATTTTTGGCGTCAACCTGTAACAGACATAGTGACAGACAAACAGACAAACAAAATGGGTAAAACATAACCTCCTTGGCAGAGATAGTAGCTAATATAATGTCTGCTGTTTGTTTGTTCCCATTTTTTGGGGGCATGGTAACAACAATGGCTGATACTTGGGATAGTTGTAACTCGACACCCACAGTTAATCACTACCTTCAGTTTTGGTCTAACATGGTTGCTAAAAATCATCATTGATAGAAACAGCATGAGACATGTTATTTTCAGCCGCTCGGTTTATGTTCAAAGTTCAAAGTTCAGGAGAAAATTGTCAAACATGGACTACAATATATGTAACCGTTCCTAGTAGGAATCAAATATTATTCCATTAAAATTAAATAAAAAAGTGATTATTTATGATATGAATATTTCATGCAATAATCCTCACCCCTGTAAAGTTTCAGCTATCAATTTTGTTGACATGCTATTTGACTCTTGACCTAAGCGCCATATATCTAGCTCCATAGTGTCAGCGCAGTTAAACAACTGATCGCTGAGTTGTATCATTTCCCTTCCTATCTCCTCCACTTCAGTGTGGTGACACAAGGCAGCTAATTGTATAATACATTGCTAGTTCATTAGTTCTAGCAGAGGTAGCTAACAGGAATTAAAAATCCACATCAAACAGAATGGTTGGCATAATCAATAGTCAGTGGTTAATAGCTGTAGCTGAGGCTAAAGTTACCTAACATGCTCATGAAGTTTCAATATTTACTTGTTTCTCAATACTTTGTAGTTGGACTAAACATGGAATTAAGGAAGCATGTACGATCTTACAGTTTAGCTGGATGAAGAGGAGGAGTTAAATTTTCTTTGGGATGGATTAAATGGCAAGTGAAGTAAGTTAAACTTATAACCAGTAGCTCTGATGAGAGTACTTGAGTTAGTTTGAGTTGTATGATAATGTTAGGCACGAGCAAGGAAGATAAGACATCCAGCCTTAGTAGTGTGCCCTTAATTCCATTTGGCTTTGCAACATAAAAATCTCATTGGTGGACCTTTCTGTTTTATTTGATGACTCTGTAGATGCAAACACTGGATCTTGACAGCAAATTGCCCCATTCATGTTCTACAGATTAGCACTGGAGACTATTGGAAGACTACTTAAATCTGACTAATTTGAGACTGTAGTTCCTTACCTTCTATGAGGAAGGTCAGCAGAAAAATAACAAAAGTTTACAAACCTCCAATACTCTATTACAATGCCCCTTCCATTTCCCTATAACTTAGGCTATATGCACAAATAGACCTTCCAGCACAAAAAGAAGTAGCTCATATATAGTCTACTCCAGTGCAGCTGATCACTTATCCTCACCCGATATCAACTTCCGCACTCTAGCTATATCTAATTTATCACAGGAGATGGGATGGAAATGAATCAGGTCATCCACCTGGAGCAATGTATAGGTTTTGTTGCCATCCAGGAAAGATGGCTCCTTCAACAACTATAAAAGAGCAGCAGCTCTAGATAAGCAACATCAATTCTACAAGTTTTCTAAAGAAGGCTTAAGTGCTCTTTCAGAAACTACACAAACCATTTTCAACAATAGTGAACCTCAGAATTTCTCTTCTGCTGCTATTATAGATGCTTCCATATTAAGGCGGGACTAATCCATTTCTGGGACATTTTTTTTAATTCGTTCATAACTTTTTTGTTCTTTATACTATGATGTTGAAATTAGTACTAAAATGCTGCTCATTCAGAGAGATTTCCAATAGTATATTTAGTTTTGACCTAACGCCATCACGGTCAGAGTTGTGGACAGTTGTGGACACCAAGGTGATTTAACATTATTGCAACACCTGTGTGACATAACCACTTACAATTTTGACAGCACTTAGAGAACCTACAGACATGCATTTTGAATAAATGAAAACATCATAACTTGTAAAATGGATTTTTAAGAAAGGTCAGTGTTTTGCTCATGATTAGCAACATTACAGGGCTAATATCTCCCTCATAGATTTTTTTGTAGATTCTTTCTATTCAAATGAAAGAGTATGAAAAGAG
This sequence comes from Cladorhizidae sp. MBARI D1340-BT2, assembly GCA_028752905.1. Lineage (NCBI taxonomy): Eukaryota > Metazoa > Porifera > Demospongiae > Poecilosclerida > Cladorhizidae > Cladorhizidae sp. MBARI D1340-BT2. Next base: position 9,775,785 of record JAQNBH010000011.1, read on the forward strand.
CTTTCAAGTGATATATTAAAAGTTGATATAAAACAAAGCATGGCCTAGTTATGTGCACACAAACTTGAAATAACTCATTTTGAGATAACGGCTCTTGAAAAAAGTACATTATGTTCTCTATCTTCCTTTCAGGTTCGTAACTTCGAATTTATGTATTCAATAGCAAGGACAAAAGTGTGTATAACTTTGCAGTGAAGCCTTCAAATGCTCTGAAACTTGAAATAGAAATACTACATGAACTATACTATAGAATGAATAAATATCTATTAAAAAAAAGTTTTTTTTGGAACAAATGGATTAGTCCTGCCTTAATACTAGCATCAGCCACACCTCTGCATCAGAGAGAAAGCCTCAATGCTGACAGAGACATGAATGACAGTTGTTGGGACAGGTCTACACTGGATTAGTTCTCCTCCAACAAATTTCAGCAACTATTGTACTCCTTAGCAAATCTATGCTCAACTTTTGCTGAATAATTACCAGCAGATAACTGACTTTGTTTGATGCTCTAGCTGACCATGATATTCACATTTTCCAACAGATTTATGAATTGTTGGACAAGATGAAAATCAGCAATGAAATTGGAATTGATATTCTCTTGTCAGCTCTACATATTACTTGCAACCTTTACACAGCAAACACAGACATCATTTCAAAACCTTGACTTATGATGTTTCCCCAAGCTGTTTTGATTGAACCCAGAGAGGATGGTACGAACAACTCTTGCCAATGGCTCAGAGATGAATGAGGAACAGTAGAGTGGATTGTAATCAACTCTCAGAGATATGCAATAGATGGAACAGTATCAAAATGTATGACGAAGCAACATCAACACTTTCTGTCTACCATTAATACTTCATCTGAGACAACAAAAGAATATATCAGGATCCTAAAGATCAGGACGCTATCTTGTAAATACTTGGATTATTATTAGACAACAATGATGTTCTTTTAGAATGATACAGGTGGCACTCTATCATTAACAGCTACTTCTGTACATTTTAGCTCCTATCAACAGCTAATAACTTCTTGTTTACCAAGTCATATCTCTACCTAATATACTCAGATAATGCAAGAACTATCTGCACTTCATTCAGATTCAGATTCTTCTCATGTGCACATAATTAAATATATATAATATTTTTAAAGCAATTTTAATAGGCACTCGTAAAAAGATGAGCGGGATACTATTTTGTGCAAAAACAAAATAAATCATTATACAATCACAGAACGCATATGGTGTTCCATAATAAAGCTTCAACCGATCCTCCCCAATTCTGTAGCAATTTTACTAATCTTTTCACAGCTATTTGCTTGTTCAGGACAGAATTCCATAGCTAGGTATATACCAAGCTTATTGTTGCAAAATAATCACAGATTCTGCATTCTTAGAAGTTTCTGGGATGAATAAACTACAGCACAGATGAGATTCTCAATGAGGAGCTCTTAAAAAATTCACAGAACCTTCTGTGGAATCAGACTGCAAAGATCTATCCATAAAGATGGAATATGATGCACGTACAGCAAAACGGATGAGCTCACCATCTATTGCAGCAGACAGCCCTTTCTGAAGTTATTATTGCCACAACTTAATGAATGCCTAACTACAAGAAAAACAAAAACAAAGAAACACGGGTTGATGCACATGAACATTTAAGTCCACAATAATCCAGGTGTAGCCAATGCCCTAATTTTGGCTGCCTACTGCTAGTCAGTTACCATGAAAAAAGTAGCGGTCAGAGCATAAGGTTATTCCAGCACTCTTCACTATACAACATCTCCTTTATCTTGCCAAAAATAGTAAGTTGCAGTAGTCAAGAAAGTAGATTTTAAATTTTTGATATTTTAAGCCATTTTCTAGTTACAACATTTTGCCCCCAACTATTAGACAATGGCAAAGGTTCACTTATCTGTGCCACAACTTACTCCCTGCTATGCATTATGTACATATTCCTAGCTTTTATACACAGAATATCTATAGAGTGGTTTAGTGTTTCATGGGCATGCAAAGGTGAATGATCACCAAAACGTCCATCTTTTTCTGGCGTATAAGTGCTAAAGCATGTGGCAGGGGAACTCCAAGAGCAATATATTTCCTGTAAATGTGGGTGACACTATTCACTGGATGAATACATACACAAGTTAATGGTTTCCTGGAGGGACATGTGTCAGTCTCATGGTGGATGCTATTCAATTGGTCACCGGAAAAGACACTCCATAGACACGTGGATGTTTCTATAGGTTAGCACCAAGACTAGCCAGCAGACTTGTTAGATCAGGCTAATTTGACATTGTTGGCCTACTGTCTATAATCACTTCAGTTGCTTAGGCATTTTTAGTATGAATATCATTACAACCATCCATAAATGTAAATTGAGGAAGTTAGGCAGAAAGATCACAATAGTTTACTCCTATATTGTATTCTTATGTCACAATGCCCAGACTTCCATGTTCCTATACCTTACACAATCTGCACAAATAAACAATCATCGCAAGAGGAAGTATTATTGTCTACTCGAGCGTAGCCAAACAGCGCTCGAGATCTACTTCCGCGCTCTAGCTCTATCAACTTCCTCGCGGAAGGTACGGGCATCAGGACATCCATCTGGAACAACAGTATAGATTTCATTTCCGTGTCTGCTTTTTATTACCTACGGAAAATATTGCTCCTTCCCCGACTATAAAAGAGCAGTAGCGCTAGAAAAGCAACATCCCATTCTTCAAGTTCTTCAAAGAAGAATTTTCTGATCCTTAGTTAAGCAGCTACAGAACCCACCTTCTTCAACAATGCAGACTCTCAGAGTTATATCCTATGCTACTATTGTGGCTACTTCCACACTATTACTAGCATCAGCGGCACCTATGCATCTGAGAGAAAGTCGCAATGCTGATAGAGGAATGCATGACCAGTTGTTGGAACAGGTCTACACTGGATTAGATCTACTCCACCAAATTTCGGCAAGTTTAATATAATTATTATAGTAATATTCTACCCTGTATAACAAAGCAATGCTCAACTTTTGCTGAATAATTACTAGCTAAATAGCAAGATGACTGACTTTGTTTGATGCTGTAGTTGACCATGATATTCACATTTTCCAACAGGTTTATGAATTGATGGACAAGATGAACATCAGCAATGAAAATGGAATTGTTGATGTTCTCTTTCCAGCTCTAGATATCACCTGTGACCTTTATACAGCAAACACGGATATCATTCCTTCAATCAAAACCTTGACATATAGTGCTTCCCCAATTACTGAGGTTTTGAGTGAACTCGGAGAGGCTGGTGTAAAAAACTCTTGCCTGTGGCTCGGTGATGAAGTAGCCAAAGAACATGCTGGATTGGACTGCAATCAACTCTCAGGGATTTGCAATAGCTGGAACAGCATGAAAATATATGAGGAAGCAATATCAACTATCTCCATCTACAAAAGTTCCATCAATACATCATCTAAGACAACAGCCGCATATATAGAGAGGCATTTCACTCCTACAGTTAGGAACAGTATATTGAAAATACTGAGTTAGTGATGGACAAAAATGATGTTCTTTTAGAATGACACAGGTGCACTCTATCCACAACCTCTTCCAGCACATTACAGCTCTTTAACAACTGACTAACTTCTTATTTATTGTTTACCAAGTCAAATCTATATCTTATACTCTAATGCAAGAATTATCTGCACTCTATTATATTCATTCATATTCAGATTCTGCTTATGTATTTTAATGGCATTATCAATTGTAAACACAGAGATAAAGACGAGCTGGACAACATCTTATGGGAAATGATATAAAGTTTTATCAAATCACAGACGGCATATGGAAAGGTTTTACAGATGTTCCTTAATTTTCTGAGCAATTCTTCTATTCTTTCTAAAACTATTTGCCTTAAGCTATATATATACATACCAAAATTAAGAGTCTTGCGACATAGAGCTTAATTGAAGTAGCCAAGAAAAATTGTTTATCCTAAAATGAAATATAGTGGGCACACTTGCATGTCGGTCTGTCAATCTCTCTGTCCGATTTTCCAACCATCTCTCTGTCTGCTGTGAGAGTCTGTTTGTTTGTCTGTTCTCAATAAGTTTGGTTGCTTCCTTGCATGTCTGCCTGCCTTCCTTCCTGCCTGCCTCTGGGACTTTTCTGTCTGTCTCTCTCTCTATTTGTCTGTGTCTTTCTGTCTGTCTGTCTGTGTCTGTTGGTATTGCTTACAGTCTCCTTAGAGCTTACCCAAACATGTCTCACAACATTGGGAACTTATTGACCCCATAAAGTTATTGACATAGTTTGGGGATTAAGGCTACGCCTCACGACCATGTAATTCAACCACAAATGCTTTAAAACAACAGTAAGATTGATTAAGTGCAGATACAGGCTTAGCAGTAAAGTTTTATTTGTGGGCTCGATTTCGGTGAGGAAGTTCACCTCAATATGCCCTCTGGAGACAATCTATAGGCTGAATATTGAAAAATGTTGTTGGATAATATTTTTAATTTATTTATAAATCTGTATCCAAACTGAATATTTAGGGCCTTCCTAAACATGTTGCACATAATTGGAAACCTGTTGATCCCAGGATTATTTTTGGCCTAATTTTTAGCCATTAGGCTATGCACTTAAAAACCATGACATGCTTCTAAAGCAGTCAAACTAGGACAAATAAATGTTTTGTAATTTGGTAAATGATTTTACTGGATATCAGTGGATTTTTGATCATCAGTACAATTCTTTAAACTCTCCATTTCATTCTCAATATGTGCATATCTCACTCAATTTTTTTATAATTGTTCTAATAATATAATTAACAAAAGCATCAGAGGCTGTAATCTTCTGCCATTCCAATGATTTTTCTTTCAGTCATTCCGAATAAAAGTATATTGGATGACAAAGGAAGTGGCTCCAGGAGGTTAAACATCACTACAAAACACGAGCTCTAACATAGCTAGTAGAGTTCTTAGGTAAATAATGTCTCCTGTTATAAAACTTGTGAAACCTCATTCAAATGTCAAAGACACATTGTACTTGTATATCATTAGAAAATGGCTAATAATACAAGTCCAATATCATTTCTGGTGATGGTGCTTTAAACAACATGGATTATCAGAAAAATTTAATGGATAGCCATTGACCCATTCCTTGTCCATAATGTTTCATGACAACCCATCCATATTTTTGGCGTCAACCTGTAACAGACATAGTGACAGACAAACAGACAAACAAAATGGGTAAAACATAACCTCCTTGGCAGAGATAGTAGCTAATATAATGTCTGCTGTTTGTTTGTTCCCATTTTTGGGGGGCATGGTAACAACAATGGCTGATACTTGGGATAGTTGTAACTCGACACCCACAGTTAATCACTACCTTCAGTTTTGGTCTAACGTGGTTGCTAAAAATCATCATTGATAGAAACAGCAGAAGACATGTTATTTTCAGCCGCTCGGTTTATGTTCAAAGTTCAAAGTTCAGGAGAAAATTGTCAAACATGGACTACAATATATGTAACCGTTCCAAGTAGGAATCAAATATTATTCCATTAAAATTAAATTAAAAAAGTGATTATTTATGATATGAATATTTCATGCAATAGTCCTCACCCCTGTAAAGTTTCAGCTATCAATTTAGTTGACATGCTATTTGACGCTTGACCTAAGCGCCATATATCTAGCTCCATAGTGTCAGCGCAGCTAAACAACTGATCGCTGAGTTGTATCATTTCCCTTCCTATCTCCTCCACTTCAGTGTGGTGACACAAGGCAGCAATACATTGCTAGTTCATTAGTTCTAGCAGAGGTAGCTAACAGGAATTAAAAATCCACATCAAACAGAATGGTTGGCATAATCAATAGTCAGTGGTTAATAGCTGTAGCTGAGGCTAAAGTTACCTAACATGCTCATGAAGTTTCAATATTTACTTGTTTCTCAATACTTTGTAGTTGGACTAAACATGGAATTAAGGAAGCATGTACGTTCTTACAGTTTAGCTGGATGAAGATGAGGACTTAAATTTTCTTTGGGATGGATTAAATGGCAAGTGAAGTAAGTTAAACTTATAACCAGTAGCTCTGATGAGAGTACTTGAGTTAGTTTGAGTTGTATGATAATGTTAGGCACGAGCAAGGAAGATAAGACATCCAGCCTTAGTAGTGTGCCCTTAATTCCATTTGGCTTTGCAACATAAAAATCTCATTTTTTCCCTCTGGGACATCACATTTAGTAAATGTAAGAATTGGTGGGACCTTTCTGTTTTATTTGATGACTCTGTAGATGCAAACACTGGATCTTGACAGCAAATTGCCCCATTCATGTTCTACAGATTAGCACTGGAGACTATTGGAAGACTACTTAAATCTGACTAATTTGAGACTGTAGTTCCTTACCTTCTATGAGGAAGGTCAGCAGAAAAATAACAAAAGTTTACAAACCGCCAATACTCTATTACAATGCCCACTTCCATTTTCCTATAACTTAGGCTATATGCACAAATAGACCTTCCAGCACAAAAACAAGTAGCTCATATATAGTCTACTCCAGTGCAGCTGATCACTTATCCTCACCCGATATCAACTTCCGCACTCTAGCTATATCTAATTCATCACAGGAGATGGGAAGGAAATGAATCAGGTCATCCACCTGGAGCAATGTATAGGTTTTGTTGCTGTTTATTACATCCAGGAAAGATGGCTCCTTCACCAACTATAAAAGAGCAGCAGCTCTAGATAAGCAACATCAATTCTACAAGTTTTCTAAAGAAGGCTTTACTGCTCTTTCATAAACTACAAAAACCATTTTCAACAATAGTGAACCTCAGAATTTCTCTTCTGCTGCTATTATAGATGCTTCCATATTAAGGCGGGACTAATCCATTTCTGGGACATTTTTTTTAATTCGTTCATAACTTTTTGGTTCTATATACTATGATGTTGAAATTAGTACTAAAATGCTGCTCATTCAGAGAGCTTTCCAATAGTATATTTAGTTTTTACCTAACGCCATCACGGTCAGAGTTGTGGACAGTTGTGGACACCAAGGTTATTTAACATTATTGCACTATACTCAACACCTGTGTGACATAACCACTTACAATTTTGACAGCACTTAGAGAACCTACAGACATGCATTTTGAATAGATGAAAACATCATAACTTGTAAAATGGATTTTTAAGAAAGGTCAGTGTTTAGCTCATGATTAGCAACATTACAGGGCTAATATCTCCGCCATAGATTTTTTGTATATTCTTTCTATTCAAATGAAAGAGTATGAAAAGAGCTTTCTAATGATATATTAAAAGTTGATATAAGACAAAGCATGGCCCAGTTATGTGCACACAAACTTGAAATAACTCATTTTGAGATAACGGCTCTTGAAAAAAGTACATTATGTTCTCTATCTTCCTTTCAGGTTCGTAATTTCGAATTTATGTAGTCAAGCAAGGACAAAAGTGTATATAACTTTGCAGTGAAGCCTTCAAATGCTCTGAATCTTGAAATAGAAATACATGTACTACATGAACTATACTATAGAATAAATAAATATCTTTAAAAAAATGTTTTTTTGGAACAAATGGATTAGTCCCGCCTTAATTCCATGTTTAGTCCAACTACAAAGTATTGAGAAACAAGTAAATATTGAAACTTCATGAGCATGTTAGGTAACTTTAGCCTCAGCTACAGCTATTAACCACTGACTATTGATTATGCCAACCATTCTGTTTGATGTGGATTTTTAATTCCTGTTAGCTACCTCTGCTAGAACTAATGAACTAGCAATGTATTGCTGCCTTGTGTCACCACACTGAAGTGGAGGAGATAGGAAGGGAACTCAGCGATCAGTTGTTTAGCTGCGCTGACACTATGGAGCTAGATATATGGCGCTTAGGTCAAGCGTCAAATAGCATGTCAACAAAATTGATAGCTGAAACTTTACAGGGGTGAGGACTATTGCATGAAATATTCATATCATAAATAATCACTTTTTTAATTTAATTTTAATGGAATAATATTTGATTCCTACTTGGAACGGTTACATATATTGTAGTCCATGTTTGACAATTTTCTCCTGAACTTTGAACTTTGAACATAAACCGAGCGGCTGAAAATAACATGTCTCCTGCTGTTTCTATCAATGATGATTTTTAGCAACCACGTTAGACCAAAACTGAAGGTAGTGATTAACTGTGGGTGTCGAGTTACAACTATCCCAAGTATCAACCATTGTTGTTACCATGCCCCCAAAAAATGGGAACAAACAAACAGCAGACATTATATTAGCTACTATCTCTGCCAAGGAGGTTATGTTTTACCCATTTTGTTTGTCTGTTTGTCTGTCACTATGTCTGTTACAGGGTGACGCCAAAAATATGGATGGGTTGTCATGAAACATTATGGACAAGGAATGGGTCAATGGCTATCCATTACATTTTTCTGATAATCCATGTTGTTTAAAGCACCATCACCAGAAATGATATTGGACTTGTATTATTAGCCATTTTCTAAGGATATACAAGTACAATGTGTCTTTGACATTTGAATGAGGTTTCACAAGTTTTATAACAGGAGACATTATTTACCTAAGAACTCTACTAGCTATGTTAGAGCTCGTATTTTGTAGTGATGTTTAACCTCCCGGAGCCACTTCCTTTGTCATCCAATATACTTTTATTTGGAATGACTGAAAGAAAAATCATTGGAATGGCAGAAGATTACAGCCTCTGATGCTTTTGTTAATTATATTATTAGAACAATTATTAAAAAATTGAGTGATATATGCAGATATTGAGAATGAAATGGAGAGTTTAAAGAATTGTACTGATGATCAAAAATCCATTGATATCCAGTAAAATCATTTACTAAATTACAAAACATTTATTTGTCCTAGTTTGGCTGCTTTAGAAGCATGTCATGGTTAAGGAAGCATGTACGATCTTACAGTTTAGCTGGATGAAGAGGAGGAGTTAAATTTTCTTTGGGATGGATTAAATGGCAAGTGAAGTAAGTTAAACTTATAACCAGTAGCTCTGATGAGAGCACTTGAGTTAGTTTGAGTTGTATGATAATGTTAGGCACGAGCAAGGAAGATAAGACATCCAGCCTTAGTAGTGTGCCCTTAATTCCATTTGGCTTTGCAACATAAAAATCTCATTGGTGGACCTTTCTGTTTTATTTGATGAGACTCTGTAGATGCAAACACTGGATCTTGACAGCAAATTGCCCCATTCATGTTCTACAGATTAGCACTGGAGACTATTGGAAGACTACTTAAATCTGACTAATTTGAGACTGTAGTTCCTTACCTTCTATGAGGAAGGTCAGCAGAAAAATAACAAAAGTTTACAAACCTCCAATACTCTATTACAATGCCCCTTCCATTTTCCTATAACTTAGGCTATATGCACAAATAGACCTTCCAGCACAAAAAGAAGTAGCTCATATATAGTCTACTCCAGTGCAGCTGATCACTTATCCTCACCCGATATCAACTTCCGCACTCTAGCTATATCTAATTTATCACAGGAGATGGGATGGAAATGAATCAGGTCATCCACCTGGAGCAATGTATAGGTTTTGTTGCCATCCAGGAAAGATGGCTCCTTCAACAACTATAAAAGAGCAGCAGCTCTAGATAAGCAACATCAATTCTACAAGTTTTCTAAAGAAGGCTTAAGTGCTCTTTCAGAAACTACACAAACCATTTTCAACAATAATGAACCTCAGAATTTCTCTTCTGCTGCTATTATAGATGCTTCCATATTAAGGCGGGACTAATCCATTTCTGGGACATTTTTTTTAATTCGTTCATAACTTTTTTGTTCTTTATATTATGATGTTGAAATTAGTACTAAAATGCTGCTCATTCAGAGAGATTTCCAATAGTATATTTAGTTTTGACCTAACGCCATCACGGTCAGAGTTGTGGACAGTTGTGGACACCAAGGTGATTTAACATTATTGCAACAACTGTGTGACATAACCACTTACAATTTTGACAGCACTTAAGAGAACCTACAGACATGCATTTTGAATAAATGAAAACATCATAACTTGTAAAATGGATTTTTAAGAAAGGTCAGTGTTTTGCTCATGATTAGCAACATTACAGGGCTAATATCTCCCTCATAGATTATTTTGTGGATTCTTTCTATTCAAATGAAAGAGTATGAAAAGAGCTTTCAAATGATATATTAAAAGTTGATATAAAACAAAGCATGGCCCAGTTATGTGCACACAAACTTGAAATAACTCATTTTGAGATAACGGCTCTTGAAAAAAGTACATTATGTTCTCTATCTTCCTTTCAGGTTCGTAACTTCGAATTTATGTATTCAATAGCAAGGACAAAAGTGTGTATAACTTTGCAGTGAAGCCTTCAAATGCTCTGAAACTTGAAATAGAAATACTACATGAACTATACTATAGAATGAATAAATATCTATTAAAAAAATGTTTTTTTTGGAACAAATGGATTAGTCCTGCCTTAATACTAGCATCAGCCACACCTCTGCATCAGAGAGAAAGCCTCAATGCTGACAGAGACATGAATGACAGTTGTTGGGACAGGTCTACACTGGATTAGTTCTCCTCCAACAAATTTCAGCAACTATTGTACTCCTTAGCAAATCTATGCTCAACTTTTGCTGAATAATTACCAGCAGATAACTGACTTTGTTTGATGCTCTAGCTGACCATGATATTCACATTTTCCAACAGATTTATGAATTGTTGGACAAGATGAAAATCAGCAATGAAATTGGAATTGATATTCTCTTATCAGCTCTACATATTACTTGCAACCTTTACACAGCAAACACGGACATCATTTCAAAACCTTGACTTATGATGTTTCCCCAAGCTGTTTTGATTGAACCCAGAGAGGCTGGTACGAACAACTCTTGCCAATGGCTCAGAGATGAATGAGGAACAGTAGAGTGGATTGTAATCAACTCTCAGAGATATGCAATAGATGGAACAGTATCAAAATGTATGACGAAGCAACAATTAATACTTCATCTGAGACAACAAAAGAATATATCAGGATCCTAAAGATCAGGACGCTATCTTGTAAATACTTGGATTATTATTAGACAACAATGATGTTCTTTTAGAATGATACAGGTGGCACTCTATCATTAACAGCTACTTCTGTACATTTTAGCTCCTATCAACAGCTAATAACTTCTTGTTTACCAAGTCAAATCTCTACCTAATACTCAGATAATGCAAGAACTATCTGCACTTCATTCAGATTCAGATTCTTCTAATGTACACATAATTAAATATATATAATATTTTTAAAGCAATTTTAATAGGCACTCGTAAAAAGATGAGCGGGACACTATTTTGTGCAAAAACAAAATAAATCATTATACAATCACAGAACGCATATGGTGTTCCATAATAAAGCTTCAACGGATCCTCCCCAATTCTGTAGCAATTTTACTAATCTTTCCACAGCCATTTGCTTGTTCAGGACAGAATTCCATAGCTAGGTATATACCAAGCTTATTGTTGCAAAATAATCACAGATTCTGCATTCTTAGAAGTTTCTGGGATGAATAAACTACAGCACAGATGAGATTCTCAATGAGGAGCTCTTAAAAAATTCACAGAACCTTCTGTGGAATCAGACTGCAAAGATCTATCCATAAAGATGGAATATGATGCACATACAGCAAAACGGATGAGCTCACCATCTATTGCAGCAGACAGCCCTTTCTGAAGTTATTATTGCCACAACTTAATGAATGCCTAACTACAAGAAAAACAAAAACAAAGAAACACGGGTTGATGCACATGAACATTTAAGTCCACAATAATCCAGGTGTAGCCAATGCCCTAATTTTGGCTGCCTACTGCTAGTCAGTTACCATGAAAAAAGTAGCGGTCAGAGCATAAGGTTATTCCAGCACTCTTCACTATATAACATCTCCTTTATCTTGCCAAAAATAGTAAGTTGCAGTAGTCAAGAAAGTAGATTTTTAAATTTTTGATATTTTAAGCCATTTTCTAGTTACAACATTTTGCCCCCAACTATTAGACAATGGCAAAGGTTCACTTATCTGTGCCACAACTTACTCCCTGCTATGCATTATGTACATATTCCTAGCTTTTATACACAGAATATCTATAGAGTGGTTTAGTGTTTCATGGGCATGCAAAGGTGAATGATCACCAAAACGTCCATCTTTTTCTGGCGTATAAGTGCTAAAGCATGTGGCAGGGGAACTCCAAGAGCAATATATTTCCTGTAAATGTGGGTGACACTATTCACTGGATGAATACATACACAAGTCAATGGTTTCCTGGAGGGACATGTGTCAGTCTCATGGTGGATGCTATTCAATTGGTCACCGCAAAAGACACTCCATAGACACGTGGATGTTTCTATAGGTTAGCACCAAGACTAGCCAGCAGACTTGTTAGATCAGGCTAATTTGACATTGTTGGCCTACTGTCTATAATCACTTCAGTTGCTTAGGCATTTTTAGTATGAATATCATTACAACCATCCATAAATGTAAATTGAGGAAGTTAGGCAGAAAGATCACAATAGTCTATATTGTATTCTTATGTCACAATGCCCAGACTTCCATGTTCCTATACCTTACACAATCTGCACAAATAAACAATCATCGCAAGAGGAAGTATTATTGTCTACTCGAGCGTAGCCAAACAGCGCTCGAGATCTACTTCCGCGCTCTAGCTCTATCAACTTCCTCGCGGAAGGTACGGGCATCAGGTCATCCATCTGGAACAACAGTATAGATTTCATTTCCATGTCTGCTTTTTATTACCTACGGAAAATATTGCTCCTTCCCCGACTATAAAAGAGCAGTAGCGCTAGAAAAGCAACATCCCATTCTTCAAGTTCTTCAAAGAAGAATTTTCTGATCCTTAGTTAAGCAGCTACAGAACCCACCTTCTTCAACAATGCAGAATCTCAGAGTTATATCCTATGCTACTATTGTGGCTACTTCCACACTATTACTAGCATCAGCGGCACCTATGCATCTGAGAGAAAGTCGCAATGCTGATAGAGGAATGCATGACCAGTTGTTGGAACAGGTCTACACTGGATTAGATCTACTCCACCAAATTTCGGCAAGTTTAATATAATTATTATAGTAATATTCTACCCTGTATAACAAAGCAATGCTCAACTTTTGCTGAATAATTACTAGCTAAATAGCAAGATGTGACTGACTTTGTTTGATGCTGTAGTTGACCATGATATTCACATTTTCCAACAGGTTTATGAATTGATGGACAAGATGAACATCAGCAATGAAAATGGAATTGATGTTCTCTTTCCAGCTCTAGATATCACCTGTGACCTTTATACAGCAAACACGGATATCATTCCTTCAATCAAAACCTTGACATATAGTGCTTCCCCAATTACTGAGGTTTTGAGTGAACTCGGAGAGGCTGGTGTAAACAACTCTTGCCTGTGGCTCGGTGATGAAGTAGCAACAGTGAGCAAAGAACATGCTGGATTGGACTGCAATCAACTCTCAGGGATTTGCAATAGCTGGAACAGCATAAAAATATATGAGGAAGCAATATCAACTATCTCCATCTACAAAAGTTCCATCAATACATCATCTAAGACAACAGCCGAATATATCGAGAGGCATTTCACTCCTACAGTTAGGGACACTATATTGAAAATACTGAGTTAGTGATGGACAAAAATGATGTTCTTTTAGAATGACACAGGTGCACTCTTATATCCACAACCTCTTCTAGCACATTACAGCTCTTTAACAACTAACTAACTTCTTATTTATTGTTTACCAAGTCAAATCTATATCTTATACTCTAATGCAAGAATTATCTGCACTCTATTGTATTCATTCATATTCACATTATGCTTGTGTATTTTGATGGCATTATCAATTGTAAACACAGAGATAAAGATGAGCTGGACAACATCTTATGGGAAATGATATAAAGTTTTATCAAATCACAGACGGCATATGGAAAGGTTTTACAGATGTTCCTTAATTTTCTGAGCAATTCTTCTATTCTTTCTAAAACTATTTGCCTTAAGCTATATATATGCATACCAAAATTAAGAGTCTTGCGACATAGAGCTTAATTGAAGTAGCCAAGAAAAATTGTTTATCCTAAAATGAAATATAGTGGGCGCACTTGCATGTCGGTCTGTCAATCTCTCTGTCCGATTTTCCAACCATCTCTCTGTCTGCTGTGAGAGTCTGTTTGTTTGTCTGTTCTCAATATGTTTGGTTGCTTCCTTGCATGTCTGCCTGCCTTCCTTCCTGCCTGCCTCTGGGACTTTTCTGTCTGTCTCTCTCTCTATTTGTCTGTCTTTCTGTCTGTCTGTCTGTGTCTGTTGGTATTGCTTACAGACTCTTTAGAGCTTACCCAAACATGTCTCACAACATTGGGAACTTATTGACCCCATAAAGTTATTGACATAGTTAGGGGATCAAGGCTACGCCTCATGACCATGTAATTCAACCACAAATGCTTTAAAACAACAGTTAGATTGATTAAGTGCAGATACAGGCTTAGCAGTAAAGTTTTATTTGTGGGCTCGATTTCGGTGAGGAAGTTCACCTCAATATGCCCTCTGGAGACAATCTATAGGCTGAATATTGAAAAATGTTGTTGGATAATATTTTTAATTTATGTATAAATCTGTATCCAAACTGAATATTTAGGGCCTTCCGAAACATGTTGCACATAATTGGAAACCTGTTGATCCCAGGATTATTTTTGGCCTAGTTTTTAGCCATTAGGCTATGCACTTAACCATGACATGCTTCTAAAGCAGCCAAACAAGGACAAATAAATGTTTTGTAATTTAGTAAATGATTTTACTGGATATCAGTGGATTTTTGATCATCAGTACAATTCTTTAAACTCTCCATTTCATTCTCAATATCTGCATATATCACTCAATTTTTTTATAATTGTTCTAATAATATAATTAACAAAAGCATCAGAGGCTGTAATCTTCTGCCATTCCAATGATTTTTCTTTCAGTCATTCCAAATAAAAGTATATTGGATGACAAAGGAAGTGGCTCCGGGAGGTTAAACATCACTACAAAACACGAGCTCTAACATAGCTAGTAGAGTTCTTAGGTAAATAATGTCTCCTGTTATAAAACTTGTGAAACCTCATTCAAATGTCAAAGACACATTGTACTTGTATATCCTTAGAAAATGGCTAATAATACAAGTCCAATATCATTTCTGGTGATGGTGCTTTAAACAACATGGATTATCAGAAAAATGTAACGGATAGCCATTGACCCATTCCTTGTCCATAATGTTTCATGACAACCCATCCATATTTTTGGCATCAACCTGTAACAGACATAGTGACAGACAAACAGACAAACAAAATGGGTAAAACATAACCTCCTTGGCAGAGATAGTAGCTAATATAATGTCTGCTGTTTGTTTGTTCCCATTTTTTGGGGGCATGGTAACAACAATGGCTGATACTTGGGATAGTTGTAACTCGACACCCACAGTTAATCACTACCTTCAGTTTTGGTCTAACGTGGTTGCTAAAAATCATCATTGATAGAAACAGCAGGAGACATGTTATTTTCAGCCGCTCGGTTTATGTTCAAAGTTCAAAGTTCAGGAGAAAATTGTCAAACATGGACTACAATATATGTAACCGTTCCAAGTAGGAATCAAATATTATTCCATTAAAATTAAATTTAAAAAGTGATTATTTATGATATGAATATTTCATGCAATAGTCCTCACCCCTGTAAAGTTTCAGCTATCAATTGAGTTGACATGCTATTTGACGCTTGACCTAAGCGCCATATATCTAGCTCCATAGTGTCAGCGCAGCTAAACAACTGATCGCTGAGTTCCCTTCCTATCTCCTCCACTTCAGTGTGGTGACACAAGGCAGCAATACATTGCTAGTTCATTAGTTCTAGCAGAGGTAGCTAACAGGAATTAAAAATCCACATCAAACAGAATGGTTGGCATAATCAATAGTCAGTGGTTAATAGCTGTAGCTGAGGCTAAAGTTACCTAACATGCTCATGAAGTTTCAATATTTACTTGTGTCTCAATACTTTGTAGTTGGACTAAACATGGAATTAAGGAAGCATGTACGATCTTACAGTTTAGCTGGATGAAGAGGAGGAGTTAAATTTTCTTTGGGATGGATTAAATGGCAAGTGAAGTAAGTTAAACTTATAACCAGTAGCTCTGTTGAGAGTACTTGAGTTAGTTTGAGTTGTATGATAATGTTAGGCACGAGCAAGGAAGATAAGACATCCAGCCTTAGTAGTGTGCCCTTAATTCCATTTGGCTTTGCAACATAAAAATCTCATTGGTGGACCTTTCTGTTTTATTTGATGAGACTCTGTAGATGCAAACACTGGATCTTGACAGCAAATTGCCCCATTCATGTTCTACAGATTAGCACTGGAGACTATTGGAAGACTACTTAAATCTGACTAATTTGAGACTGTAGTTCCTTACCTTCTATGAGGAAGGTCAGCAGAAAAATAACAAAAGTTTACAAACCTCCAATACTCTATTACAATGCCCCTTCCATTTTCCTATAACTTAGGCTATATGCACAAATAGACCTTCCAGCACAAAAAGAAGTAGCTCATATATAGTCTACTCCAGTGCAGCTGATCACTTATCCTCACCCGATATCAACTTCCGCACTCTAGCTATATCTAATTTATCACAGGAGATGGGATGGAAATGAATCAGGTCATCCACCTGGAGCAATGTATAGGTTTTGTTGCCATCCAGGAAAGATGGCTCCTTCAACAACTATAAAAGAGCAGCAGCTCTAGATAAGCAACATCAATTCTACAAGTTTTCTAAAGAAGGCTTAAGTGCTCTTTCAGAAACTACACAAACCATTTTCAACAATAGTGAACCTCAGAATTTCTCTTCTGCTGCTATTATAGATGCTTCCATATTAAGGCGGGACTAATCCATTTCTGGGACATTTTTTTTAATTCGTTCATAACTTTTTTGTTCTTTATACTATGATGTTGAAATTAGTAGTAAAATGCTGCTCATTCAGAGAGATTTCCAATAGTATATTTAGTTTTGACCTAACGCCATCACGGTCAGAGTTGTGGACAGTTGTGGACACCAAGGTGATTTAACTTTATTGCAACACCTGTGTGACATAACCACTTACAATTTTGACAGCACTTAGAGAACCTACAGACATGCATTTTGAATAAATGAAAACATCATAACTTGTAAAATAGATTTTTAAGAAAGGTCAGTGTTTTGCTCATGATTAGCAACATTACAGGGCTAATATCTCCCTCATAGATATTTTTGTAGATTCTTTCTATTCAAATGAAAGAGTATGAAAAGAGCTTTCAAGTGATATATTAAAAGTTGATATAAAACAAAGCATGGCCCAGTTATGTGCACACAAACTTGAAATAACTCATTTTGAGATAACGGCTCTTGAAAAAAGTACATTATGTTCTCTATCTTCCTTTCAGGTTCGTAACTTCGAATTTATGTATTCAATAGCAAGGACAAAAGTGTGTATAACTTTGCAGTGAAGCCTTCAAATGCTCTGAAACTTGAAATAGAAATACTACATGAACTATACTATAGAATGAATAAATATCTATATAAAAAAATGTTTTTTTTGGAACAAATGGATTAGTCCTGCCTTAATACTAGCATCAGCCACACCTCTGCATCAGAGAGAAAGCCTCAATGCTGACAGAGACATGAATGACAGTTGTTGGGACAGGTCTACACTGGATTAGTTCTCTTCCAACAAATTTCAGCAACTATTGTACTCCTTAGCAAATCTATGCTCAACTTTTGCTGAATAATTACCAGCAGATAACTGACTTTGTTTGATGCTCTAGCTGACCATGATATTCACATTTTCCAACAGATTTATGAATTGTTGGACAAGATGAAAATCAGCAATGAAATTGGAATTGATATTCTCTTATCAGCTCTACATATTACTTGCAACCTTTACACAGCAAACACGGACATCATTTCAAAACCTTGACTTATGATGTTTCCCCAAGCTGTTTTGATTGAACCCAGAGAGGCTGGTACGAACAACTCTTGCCAATGGCTCAGAGATGAATGAGGAACAGTAGAGTGGATTGTAATCAACTCTCAGAGATATGCAATAGATGGAACAGTATCAAAATGTATGACGAAGCAACATCAACACTTTCTGTCTACCATTAATACTTCATCTGAGACAACATAAGAATATATCAGGATCCTAAAGATCAGGACGCTATCTTGTAAATACTTGGATTATTATTAGACAACAATGATGTTCTTTTAGAATGATACAGGTGGCACTCTATCATTAACAGCTACTTCTGTACATTTTAGCTCCTATCAACAGCTAATAACTTCTTGTTTACCAAGTCAAATCTCTACCTAATACTCAGATAATGCAAGAACTATCTGCACTTCATTCAGATTCAGATTCTTCTCATGTACACATAATTAAATATATATAATATTTTTAAAGCAATTTTAATAGACACTCGTAAAAAGATGAGCGGGACACTATTTTGTGCAAAAACAAAATAAATCATTATACAATCACAGAACGCATATGGTGTTCCATAATAAAGCTTCAACGGATCCTCCCCAATTCTGTAGCAATTTTACTAATCTTTCCACAGCTATTTGCTTGTTCAGGACAGAATTCCATAGCTAGGTATATACCAAGCTTATTGTTGCAAAATAATCACAGATTCTGCATTCTTAGAAGTTTCTGGGATGAATAAACTACAGCACAGATGAGATTCTCAATGAGGAGCTCTTAAAAAATTCACAGAACCTTCTGTGGAATCAGACTGCAAAGATCTATCCATAAAGATGGAATATGATGCACGTACAGCAAAACGGATGAGCTCACCATCTATTGCAGCAGACAGCCCTTTCTGAAGTTATTATTGCCACAACTTAATGAATGCCTAACAACAAGAAAAACAAAAACAAAGAAACACGGGTTGATGCACATAGATATTTAAGTCCACAATAATCCAGGTGTAGCCAATGCCCTAATTTTGGCTGCCTACTGCTAGTCAGTTACCATGAAAAAATTAGCGGTCAGAGCATAAGGTTATTCCAGCACTCTTCACTATACAACATCTCCTTTATCTTGCCAAAAATAGTAAGTTGCAGTAGTCAAGAAAGTAGATTTTAAATTTTTGATATTTTAAGCCATTTTCTAGTTACAACATTTTGCCCCCAACTATTAGACAATGGCAAAGGTTCACTTATCTGTGCCACAACTTACTCCCTGCTATGCATTATGTACATATTCCTAGCTTTTATACACAGAATATCTATAGAGTGGTTTAGTGTTTCATGGGCATGCAAAGGTGAATGATCACCAAAACGTCCATCTTTTTCTGGCGTATAAGTGCTAAACCATGTGGCAGGGGAACTCCAAGAGCAATATATTTCCTGTAAATGTGGGTGACACTATTCACTGGATGAATACATACACAAGTCAATGGTTTCCTGGAGGGACATGTGTCAGTCTCATGGTGGATGCTATTCAATTGGTCACCGCAAAAGACACTCCATAGACACGTGGATGTTTCTATAGGTTAGCACCAAGACTAGCCAGCAGACTTGTTATATCAGGCTAATTTGACATTGTTGGCCTACTGTCTATAATCACTTCAGTTGCTTAGGCATTTTTAGTATGAATATCATTACAACCATCCATAAATGAAAATTGAGGAAGTTAGGCAGAAAGATCACAATAGTTTACTCCTATATTGTATTCTTATGTCACAATGCCCAGACTTCCATGTTCCTATACCTTACACAATCTGCACAAATAAACAATCATCGCAAGAGGAAGTATTATTGTCTACTCGAGCGTAGCCAAACAGCGCTCGAGATCTACTTCTGCGCTCTAGCTTCCTCGCGGAAGGTACGGGCATCAGGTCATCCATCTGGAACAACAGTATAGATTTCATTTCCGTGTCTGCTTTTTATTACCTACGGAAAATATTGCTCCTTCCCCGACTATAAAAGAGCAGTAGCGCTAGAAAAGCAACATCCCATTCTTCAAGTTCTTCAAAGAAGAATTTTCTGATCCTTAGTTAAGCAGCTACAGAACCCACCTTCTTCAACAATGCAGACTCTCAGAGTTATATCCTATGCTACTATTGTGGCTACTTCCACACTATTACTAGCATCAGCGGCACCTATGCAACTGAGAGAAAGTCGCAATGCTGATAGAGGAATGCATGACCAGTTGTTGGAACAGGTCTACACTGGATTAGATCTACTCCACCAAATTTCGGCAAGTTTAATATATTATAGTAATATTCTACCCTGTATAACAAAGCAATGCTCAACTTTTGCTGAATAATTACTAGCTAAATAGCAAGATGTGACTGACTTTGTTTGATGCTGTAGTTGACCATGATATTCACATTTTCCAACAGGTTTATGAATTGATGGACAAGATGAACATCAGCAATGAAAATGGAATTGATGTTCTCTTTCCAGCTCTAGATATCACCTGTGACCTTTATACAGCAAACACGGATATCATTCCTTCAATCAAAACCTTGACATATAGTGCTTCTCAATTTACTGAGGTTTTGAGTGAACTCGGAGAGGCTGGTGTAAACAACTCTTGCCTGTGGCTCGGTGATGAAGTAGCAACAGTGAGCAAAGAACATGCTGGATTGGACTGCAATCAACTCTCAGGGATTTGCAATAGCTGGAACAGCATAAAAATATATGAGGAAGCAATATCAACTATCTCCATCTACAAAAGTTCCATCAATACATCATCTAAGACAACAGCCGAATATATCGAGAGGCATTTCACTCCTACAGTTAGGGACACTATATTGAAAATACTGAGTTAGTGATGGACAAAAATGATGTTCTTTTAGAATGACACAGGTGCACTCTTATATCCACAACCTCTTCTAGCACATTACAGCTCTTTAACAACTAACTAACTTCATATTTATTGTTTACCAAGTCAAATCTATATCTTATACTCTAATGCAAGAATTATCTGCACTCTATTGTATTCATTCATATTCACATTCTGCTTGTGTATTTTGATGGCATTATCAATTGTAAACACAGAGATAAAGATGAGCTGGACAACATCTTATGGGAAATGATATAAAGTTTTATCAAATCACAGACGGCATATGGAAAGGTTTTACAGATGTTCCTTAATTTTCTGAGCAATTCTTCTATTCTTTCTAAAACTATTTGCCTTAAGCTATATATATACATACCAAAATTAAGAGTCTTGCGACATAGAGCTTAATTGAAGTAGCCAAGAAAAATTGTTTATCCTAAAATGAAATATAGTGGGCACACTTGCATGTCAGTCTGTCAATCTCTCTGTCCGATTTTCCAACCATCTCTCTGTCTGCTGTGAGAGTCTGTTTGTTTGTCTGTTCTCAATATGTTTGGTTGCTTCCTTGCATGTCTGCCTGCCTTCCTTCCTGCCTGCCTCTGGGACTTTTCTGTCTGTCTCTCTCTCTATTTGTCTGTCTTTCTGTCTGTCTGTCTGTGTCTGTTGGTATTGCTTACAGACTCTTTAGAGCTTACCCAAACATGTCTCACAACATTGGGAACTTATTGACCCCATAAAGTTATTGACATAGTTAGGGGATCAAGGCTACGCCTCATGACTATGTAATTCAACCACAAATGCTTTAAAACAACAGTTAGATTGATTAAGTGCAGATACAGGCTTAGCAGTAAAGTTTTATTTGTGGGCTCGATTTCGGTGAGGAAGTTCACCTCAATATGCCCTCTGGAGACAATCTATAGGCTGAATATTGAAAAATGTTGTTGGATAATATTTTTAATTTATGTATAAATCTGTATCCAAACTGAATATTTAGGGCCTTCCGAAACATGTTGCACATAATTGGAAACCTGTTGATCCCAGGATTATTTTTGGCCTAGTTTTTAGCCATTAGGCTATGCACTTAACCATGACATGCTTCTAAAGCAGCCAAACAAGGACAAATAAATGTTTTGTAATTTAGTAAATGATTTTACTGGATATCAGTGGATTTTTGATCATCAGTACAATTCTTTAAACTCTCCATTTCATTCTCAATATCTGCATATATCACTCAATTTTTTTATAATTGTTCTAATAATATAATTAACAAAAGCATCAGAGGCTGTAATCTTCTGCCATTCCAATGATTTTTCTTTCAGTCATTCCAAATAAAAGTATATTGGATGACAAAGGAAGTGGCTCCGGGAGGTTAAACATCACTACAAAACACGAGCTCTAACATAGCTAGTAGAGTTCTTAGGTAAATAATGTCTCCTGTTATAAAACTTGTGAAACCTCATTCAAATGTCAAAGACACATTGTACTTGTATATCCTTAGAAAATGGCTAATAATACAAGTCCAATATTATTTCTGGTGATGGTGCTTTAAACAACATGGATTATCAGAAAAATGTAATGGATAGCCATTGACCCATTCCTTGTCCATAATGTTTCATGACAACCCATCCATATTTTTGGCGTCAACCTGTAACAGACATAGTGACAGACAAACAGACAAACAAAATGGGTAAAACATAACCTCCTTGGCAGAGATAGTAGCTAATATAATGTCTGCTGTTTGTTTGTTCCCATTTTTTGGGGGCATGGTAACAACAATGGCTGATACTTGGGATAGTTGTAACTCGACACCCACAGTTAATCACTACCTTCAGTTTTGGTCTAACGTGGTTGCTAAAAATCATCATTGATAGAAACAGCAGGAGACATGTTATTTTCAGCCGCTCGGTTTATGTTCAAAGTTCAAAGTTCAGGAGAAAATTGTCAAACATGGACTACAATATATGTAACCGTTCCAAGTAGGAATCAAATATTATTCCATTAAAATTAAATTTAAAAAGTGATTATTTATGATATGAATATTTCATGCAATAATCCTCACCCCTGTAAAGTTTCAGCTATCAATTTTGTTGACATGCTATTTGACGCTTGACCTAAGCGCCATATATCTAGCTCCATAGTGTCAGCGCAGTTAAACAACTGATCGCTGAGTTGTATCATTTCCCTTCCTATCTCCTCCACTTCAGTGTGGTGACACAAGGCAGCTAATTGTATAATACATTGCTAGTTTATTAGTTCTAGCCGAGGTAGCTAACAGGAATCAAAAATCCACATCAAACAGAATGGTTGGCATAATCAATAGTCAGTGGTTAATAGCTGTAGCTGAGGCTAAAGTTACCTAACATGCTCATGCAGTTTCAATATTTACTTGTTTCTCAATACTTTGTAGTTGGACTAAACATGGAATTAAGGAAGCATGTACGATCTTTACAGTTTAGCTGGATGAAGAGGAGGAGTTAAATTTTCTTTGGGATGGATTAAATGGCAAGTGAAGTAAGTTAAACTTATAACCAGTAGCTCAGATGAGAGTACTTGAGTTAGTTTGAGTTGTATGATAATGTTAGGCACGAGCAAGGAAGATAAGACATCCAGCCTTAGTAGTGTGCCCTTAATTCCATTTGGCTTTGCAACATAAAAATCTCATTGGTGGACCTTTCTGTTTTATTTGATGACTCTGTAGATGCAAACACTGGATCTTGACAGCAAATTGCCCCATTCATGTTCTACGGATTAGCACTGGAGACTATTGGAAGACTACTTAAATCTGACTAATTTGAGACTGTAGTTCCTTACCTTCTATGAGGAAGGTCAGCAGAAAAATAACAAAAGTTTACAAACCTCCAATACTCTATTACAATGCCTCTTCCATTTTCCTATAACTTAGGCTATATGCACAAATAGACCTTCCAGCACAAAAAGAAGTAGCTCATATATAGTCTACTCCAGTGCAGCTGATCACTTATCCTCACCCGATATCAACTTCCGCACTCTAGCTATATCTAATTCATCACAGGAGATGGGATGGAAATGAATCAGGTCATCCACCTGGAGCAATGTATAGGTTTTGTTGCCATCCAGGAAAGATGGCTCCTTCAACAACTATAAAAGAGCAGCAGCTCTAGATAAGCAACATCAATTCTACAAGTTTTCTAAAGAAGGCTTAAGTGCTCTTTCAGAAACTACACAAACCATTTTCAACAATAGTGAACCTCAGAATTTCTCTTCTGCTGCTATTATAGATGCTTCCATATTAAGGCGGGACTAATCCATTTCTGGGAATTTTTTTAAAATTCATTCATAACTTTTTTGTTCTATATACTATGATGTTGAAATTAGTACCAAAATGCTGCTCATTCAGAGAGATTTCCAATAGTATATTTAGTTTTGACCTAACGCCATCACGGTCAGAGTTGTGGACAGTTGTGGACACCAAGGTGATTTAACATTATTGCAACACCTGTGTGACATAACCACTACAATTTTGACAGCACTTAGAGAACCTACAGACATGCATTTTGAATAAATGAAAACATCATAACTTGTAAAATGGATTTTTAAGAAAGGTCAGTGTTTTGCTCATGATTAGCAACATTACAGGGCTAATATCTCCCTCATAGATTTTTTGTGGATTCTTTCTATTCAAATGAAAGAGTATGAAAAGAGCTTTCAAATGATATATTAAAAGTTGATATAAAACAAAGTATGGCCCAGTTATGTGCACACAAACTTGAAATAACTCATTTTGAGATAACGGCTCTTGAAAAAAGTACATTATGTTCTCTATCTTCCTTTCAGGTTCGTAACTTCGAATTTATGTATTCAATAGCAAGGACAAAAGTGTGTATAACTTTGCAGTGAAGCCTTCAAATGCTCTGAAACTTGAAATAGAAATACTACATGAACTATATGCAAACACTGGATCTTGACAGCAAATTGCCCCATTCATGGTTCTACAGATTAGCACTGGAGACTTTCGGAAGACTACTTAGATCTGACTAATTTGACACTATAGTTCCTTATCTTCTATGAGGAAGGTCAGCAGAAAAATAACAAAAGTTTACAAACCTCCAATACTCTATTACAATGCCCCTTCCATTTTCCTATAACTTAGGCAGTGTGCACAAATAGACTTCCAGCACAAAAGGAAGTAGCCCATATATAGTCTACTCCAGTGCAACTGATCATTAATCCTCGCCCGATATCTACATCTGCGCTCTAGCTATATCTACTTCCTCACAGGAGATGGGAAGGAAAATGAATCAGGTCCTCCACCTGGAGCAACTGTATAGTTTTTATTTCTGTTTCTACTATTTATTCCATCCAGAAAAGTTGGCTACTTCACCAAATATAAAAGAGCAGCAGCTCTAGATAAGCAACGTCAATTCTACTAATTCTCTAAAGAAGGATCCACTGCTCTTTCAGAAACTACAGAAACCACTTTCAACAATGGTAAACCTCAGACTTTCATCTTCTGCTGCTTTTATTGCTGCTTCAATATTAATACTAGCATCAGCCACACCTCTGCATCAGAGAGAAAGCCTCAATGCTGACAGAGACATCAATGGCCAGTTGTTGGGACAGGTCTACACTGCATTAGATCTCCTTCAACAAATTTCAGCAAGTTTAATATAATATATAGTACTACTGTACTCCAAAGCAAATCTATGCTCAACTTTTGCTGAATAATTACCAGCTAAAAATATGTAGATAACTGACTTTGTTTGATGCTCTAGCTGACCATGATATTCACATTTTCCAACAGATTTATGAATTGTTGGACAAGATGAAAATCAGCAATGAAATTGGAATTGATATTCTCTTATCAGCTCTAAATATTACTTACAACCTTTACACAGCAAACACGGACATTATTCATTCAATCAAAACCTTGATTTATTAAGCTTCCCCAATTACTAGTGAACCCAGAGAGGCTGGTACGAACAACTCTTGCCAATAGCTCAGAGATGAAGTAGGAACAGTAGAGTGGATTGTAATCAACTGTCAGAGATATGCAATAGCTGGAACAGTATCAAAATGTATGACGAAGCAACATCAACACTCTCTGTCTACCATTAATACTTCATCTGAGACAACACTCCTGTTGCTGTCTAGTCTAACCCTGCTATTAGCTTGCTAATAGCGTCTAACCCGTAGTTAGCAAATGAGAGTAGTTAACAACTTATACAGATAACAATGACACAAACGAGGTGTGCCGTCCTTTACAAAAACTCAATAACACCAATCTCAATAATACAGTTCTCGTACTCTACTCTACTCTAACAGTTCAGTCCTTTTATAATAATATGAGCTGATCGTCCCGAGTCCTCAGCTCTCTCATCAATTCCATTTAAGGTCATGTTGAGTGGCCTTTCTGATGTGGCATCGACCAATCAGCTTCTTCTTCTAGAAGGTCGTAATCTGCTGCTGCTTGGTGGTCAGTCAGGGTTGTGCTGTCAGTCAGGGTTGGGTTCCCTGACACACACCCAACCTTAGATAGAGACCCCTGATCTCTAGACAAACAGTCTGCGTTGGCATTTACTTTACCACTACGATGTACGATGGTGAAGTCGTATGGCTGCAGAGACAGAATCCACATGGCTAGTATTCCATGACTATCCTTGAGGTTACTCAGATGTGTGAGGGGGTTATGGTCAGTTTGGATGGTGGAGGTTGTACCTTCTAAACAGGTTTTAATTCCGTTGAACATCGCCAAGGCCTCTCTTTCTATTGTAGAATAATTACGTTCACTTGGCAAAAGTTTCTTTGACACATAGGCTATGGGATGTTCCTCTCCCGCATCGTTCACTTGACTTAGTACGTACCCGAGCCCGGTAGCCGAAGCATCTGTTTGTAGGATCAAGGGTCGGGTCCAATCGGGTGTTACCAAAATGGGAGCCTCAGTTAAGGCCTTTTTCAGCTCATTAAATGCTCGATCACAAGTATCATTCCAGATCACTCACTTTGGTATACATTTCCTAGTCAGCTCAGACAATGGGGTGGCTACTGTGGTGAAGTTAGAGATAAATTTCCTATAGTACCCACAAAGCCCAAGGAATGATCTGACATCCTTTTTAGTCCGAGGTTGTTTAAAGTTCTTGACCGCAGTCACTTTGCAATTCATAGGTTTCACTTCCCCATTTCCCACAACGTGGCCTAGGTAGATACAAATACCACTTGCAAAGGTGCATTTTCTTTCTTTTACACTCAGCCCGGCCTCTCTTAATTTAGTAAACACAATATCCAGGTGTTTCATGTGGTCCTCCCAAGTTTGGCTGTGTATTGGTATATCATCGAGATATGCTGTTGTAAATGGGTGTAACCCTCCCAGTATCTTATCCATGAGTCTCTGGAAAATCGAATGGGCTGATACTAGCCCAAATGGCATGGTCAGAAATTCATATTTCCCATAGGGAGTAACAAAGGCTGTTTTCTCACGGTGGTCAGTTTTCACTGGAACCTGATAATATCCCTTGGATAGATCTAAGGTGGTTATGAATTTGGATAATCCCACATTGGCTATCAACTCCTCGATATTTGGTAACGGGTAGGGATCTTTGATGGTAACATTGTTCAGTTTGCGGTAATCCACACACATTCTTTGGGTTCAATCCTTTTTCGCTACTAGCACAATAGGAGCTGCCCAAGGACTTTTTGAAGGTCTGATTATGCCTTGTTTGAATAGGGTATCAATTTCATCCCGTAATGCGCTCCCTTGAGTGGTGTGCTAACCAGTAAACAGGTAACCTGATGGGAATAACATCCCCAGTTGGGATGTCATGCTGAACCAAAGTGGTTCTTCCGGGAATATCATTCAAAACATCTTGGTATTTCGTTTTCAAGTTTTCTAAGTCTATGCAATAATTTTCTGGCATGTGAGGTGGGCGTCCATGTTTCTCTTCCCCCTTGTCTTCCTCATAAGCTTCCTGAGCTACAAAGACAGCAGAAACTGGTGCAGATCACTTATGCATGCAGTTAACATGGAAGGTTCTGTACCATTTAAGGTTTGTACCCATGTCAATTTGATAGGTAACTTGTGTGATCATCTTGGTTATTGGGAATGGTCATTGCCATTGGTTTTGTAACTTTTGTTGTTTAACAGGTCTAAACACAAGCACAAAATCACTTACTTCAAACATTCATTCTTTGGCTGTTTGATCATGGTAGTATTTTTGCTTCTTTTTCTCTTCCACTTACCTTTCATAAGCCATGTCTCTGACTACTTCCATGTTTGCTTTCATGGTTTGCACAAATGCCGTCACACTGGTCTCATCCTCTTTCTCTTTCCCTTGCCAATAACGCACCATCTGATCTAGGGGCATTCTGATCGGCTTTCCAAACAATAAATGGTAGGGAGAAAAACCAGTAGTTCTATGGACAGTCCCCCGATATGCCCACAAAACATACGGTAAACAACTGTCCCACTCAACTTTCGGGGTTTGTATTAACTTTCTTAGGAGCCTTTTCAATGTAGCGTTGAATCTCTCCACCATACCATCCGTCTGCGGGTGGTATGGGGAGGTTTTGATTCGCTTCACTCCGGTCATCTGACAGTATATTGCTCCATGATCTTAGAAACAAAATTAGAGCCGTTATCGGATAATAATTCCAGGGGTACGCCTATTCTGGCTGTGACATCCAGTAAGCAGTTTACTATGGTTTCAGAGGTCACATTCCGTAGGGCAAAGGCTTCTGGCCACTTGGTGGCATAATCCATGAGGACTAGAATGTACTTATTTCCCTTCTTAGTTCGCTTAAGGGGTCCAACTACATCCATTGCTATTCGTGCCAAGGGTTCCTTTAGTACAGGTAGTGGTTGTAATGGGGCCCGTGAAGTAATGGCATGGCCAGCCTTCTGGCAGATCAGGTAGGATGCACACATTTCCTTTACCTCCCTTGTTATTCCCGGCCAGTCCATTCTCTCCCTTATGGCATACAATGTCCTCTCTTTGCCAAAGTGTCCAGCTATTTGGGTGTTATGGGCCATGCTCAAGATCTTTCTACGGGCCACCCTAGGAATTACTAACAAGCTTCTACCTAAAGGGTGATAAGGTTTCCTCATTAGCAAACCCTCCTTCCAAAAATAAGGCTCATTAGATTTCTCTGCTTTCTCTCTTATTTGTTTTAGGGTGATGTCATACCTCTGAGCCTTGCTCAGTTCCTCAGGTGTGATGATATCATCCAAGCACTCTGTCGGCTCCTCGACTTCTGCCTCTTTCCCAGTATATCTCTCAGAGTATCCGGTTCTGGCTGTGTCGTTTCCGTCTCATCACTTTCCTCCACCTCACTCCCATCCACGACCGGGTAGAGAGCAGACATGGGGGGCTCGTCTCTTTGTTGTTGCAGGGTCTCCTCCTTCTCGAGGTTGTCCCGCTTCAGTTCTTGAGCAGGAGTGACCACCATGCCTGACTTGGTCGGGGCGGAAGTAGGTGGGGTGTTCATTTCGTCTTTCTGTTTCTCAATCGGGCTCCGTCCATCGGCTAGAGCATTCTTGAGGTATTGCCGAAAATGAGGGATATCACGTCCCATCAGCATATCTTCCGTAATATGCTTTGATACGCCCACTGCAATGGTTGTGATCTTCCCTTCCACCTCGAGGGTCACACTTGCAGCGGGGAAATAAGTCTCTCTTTCTGAGGCTGTATTGTAGGGAATGTCCCATCCTAAATAGTCTTCCTCCGTTACACACTTGGGATGTACAATCGTTTTTGTGCAACCCGTGTCAAGTAATGCCTTGACCTCCTTGCCATTGATTCTTACGGTCTTTATCCAATCTGGCAGTTGGTGTTGTCGGGATGTTGTCTGGATACTGCACTTGGCATCCTCCGTCTTTACCTTGACCCGACAATCTCTCTGATAATGGCCCTTCTTCCCACACCTGAAGCATTCAATTGTTCATAATTCTTTAGGTGGGGGAGGTCTTTCATTCCTCCCTCGGCTCAGGTCAAACTGCCTAGATTCATACCCCCTCAATCGGTGTGGGTTGTCTCTGTGTGGAGTTTGAGTATTTCATTTTTGCTCTGGTCTTCGTTGTTCTCCTTCCTTCCTCTAACTTCCCAAGTGCCTTACGATGGCTTCTCTTAGCTCGTCAAAGTCGGTTGGATCGAGGTTCTGCATGTGAGTCTCCAGCCATTTTGGTAACTTTTGAATTGTGAGCTCCACCAATACTGCCTCGAAAATGGTTTTGTCTGTCGAGTCTAACCATTGGGAGTAGTCTTGCCGGTATGTTCTCAACCAGCCATCAGCATTCTGTTGCTCAAAGGGCTTCTCAAAGACTTTTCTTCGGTATGACTCTGTAGTCACCTGATACGTAGACAATAAAGTCTTCTTTATTTCTTCGTAATCGTTTTGCTGTTCTGCTGGCAAGGCTGATACAGCTGTCATTCCTGCTCCTGACAAGGAAGTTCTGAGATATACAAGCCTTTGATGTTCTGGCCACCTTGCAGCTCTTGCTGTTACCTCAAAGGTCTTCAAGAAGAAGCTCATATCGTCGACACCTTCTTGAAACTTTTGTAGTTTCAATTTGAGAGGGGAGTCTGCTGCTGGAGAGGGTGGCGGAGGTCGGATTGCTGCCATCAGGGCTTGTATCCACCTGTTTTACTAATCTTTCCACAGCTATTTGCTTGTTCAGAACTGAATTTCATAGCTAGTATATACCAAGCTTATTGTTGCAAAATAATAACAGATTCTGCATTCTTAGAAGTTTCTGGGATGAATAAAGTACAGCACAGATGAGATTCTGAGGAGCTCTTAAAAAATACACAGAACCTTCTGTGGAATCAGACTGCAAAGATTTATCCATAAAGATGGAAAATGATGCACGTAGAGCAAAATGGATGTGTTTACCATCTATTGCAGCAGACTGCCCTTTCTAAAGATATTATTGCCACAACTTAATGAATGCCTATTAACTACAAGTAAAATAAAAACAAAGAAGGTTCCTGCAAGTGAAACAGGGGTTGATGAGCCTACTACTAGTCGGTTACCATTAAAAAAGTGGCAGTCAGAGCATAAGGTTATTCCAGCACTCCTTCACTAAGCAACATCTCTATAAACCTCCTTTATCTTGCAAAATATAGTAAGTTGCCAAGAAAGTAGATTTGAAATTTTTGATATTTTATAGTTACAACATTTTGCCTCCAACTATTAGACAATGACAAAGGTTCACTTATCTGTGCCACAACTTACTCCCTGCTATGCATTATGTACATATCCCTTACTCTTATATACAGAATATCTATAGAGTGGTTTAGTTTTTCATGGGCATGCAAAGGTGAATGATCACCAAAACGTCCATCTATTTCTGGCATATAAGTGCTATAGCATGTGGCAGGGGAACTCCCAAGAGCAATATATTTCCTGTAAATATGGGTGACACTATTCACTGGATGAACACATGCACAAGTGAATGGTTTCCTGGAGGGACATGTGTCAGTCATGGTGGATGCTATTCAATTGGTCACCGCAAAAGATACTCCATAGACACATGGATGTTTCTATAGGTTAGCACCAAGACTAGCAAGCAGACTTGTTAGATCTGGCTAATTTGACATTGTTCCTTCTGTCTAACCTTATCCTTCTGTCTATAATAACTTCAGTTTCTTAGGCATTTTTAGTGTGAATATCATTACAACCATCAATTAAGGAAGTTAGGCAGAAAGATCACAATAGTTTACTCCTATATTGTATTCTTATGTCACAATACCCAGGCTTCCATGTTCCTATACCTTACACAATCTGCACAAATAAACAATCATCGCAAGAGGAAGTATTCAGTATAATTGTCTACTCGAACTTGGCCAAACAGCGCTCGAGATCTACTTCCGCGCTCTAGCTCTATCAACCTCCTCGCGGAAGGTACGGTGGGAAAAGGCATCAGGAGTCCTTTCAGGACATCCATCTGGAGTAACAGTATAGATTTCATTTCCATGTCTACTTTTTATTACCTACGGAAAATATTGCTCCTTCCCCGACTATAAAAGAGCAGTAGCGCTAGAAAAGCAACATCCCATTCTTCAAGTGCTTCAAAGAAGAATCTTCTGATCCTTAAGCAGTTACAGAAACCACTTTCAGCAATGCAGACTCTCAGAGTTATATCCTATGGCACCAGTGGCGTAGGAACCAGGGGGGCTGGGGGGGCTGCAGCCCCCCCTTATATTCTCAAGAATCAGCTCACGAAATTAAGTAAAGTAGGAGTGCGTTAAATAGGTTCTGTATTGCCTCGTCGCACTCACAGAGTTATCTTCAGTAGACTGTACTTATATACTTGGACTGAAGATGCATCACAGTCCCAGCAGACATTGCTAAACTTTACACCCAGAAGAATGGAAGCTTCAGGTAGGTGAATTTTCAGATCTGTGACTATTATACAATAGCTATTTTATACAAGAATAAGAATAGACTCGGTAATAGGTAGTTTGCTGCGTAGCTAAGTCAATGAGATAATATCTCTAGATCCTGAGAAAATACTACCTATCATAGGTAGTATTTTCTCAGGATCTAGAGATATTGATTTATTTGTGAAGACCGAGAGTAAGCTTATGCTCAGACTTTACTGCTGACTGAGCCACCAAGGTTTCTGCTAGCTAGTTATACAGTGACCATGCATATTGTTTTACCCTTCAATATAGGTATGGCAAAGTCTACAGATACAAGTGGCAATCCTGCCATAGCCTGGAGTTATCATATGAAAGTTGCTGCAATGCCAATGCTGTTCTGATCCTTCTACTCCACAACATCCTTTAGACCTGGCCATCAAAGCAAAAGGAGTGGCAAGAAATCATATCTAAGACATATTCAGCCGAGTTGGTACAAGAGTTTTCCTTTGATAAGTGTCTGTTCTACAACCTTTAAAATATTATTGTAGTACTTGTCCCAGTGCTAAATTTCTAGGTATCTTGACCTTCCCAAAGCATTATAAATCTGCATTTGTGGATGATAGCTTTACAAACTTGAAGAAAGCTGTGAAATTTTTTCGTGATCACAAGGCTAGTGTCATGCACAGAGAGGCTGTGTTAAAAATAGCAGCTACCAAATCTGCAGCAACTGGAATAGATGCATAAAGTACCTTTCCCGGCAAGGGTTGCCGCTTCGTGGACACAATGAAGAATTGCAATCATTTGAGGGAAATCTATATCAGCTTCTGTTGATTCAAGCTCAATGCTGCCCTAAAATGACTACATGGATTGAGTACATTTCTCCCACAATTGTTAATGAATTAATCACGTTGATGGGTCAATCTATGCTAAAGCAACTCCTTGCTGAGATCAAGAACTCCTTGTGGTTTTCGATATTGGTAGATGAAGCTACAGATGTATCCCATCATGAGCAAATGTCTCTTTCCATTCGTTGGGTAGATCAAGTTTTTACAGTACATGAAGACACACATGGCCTAATTCAACTGCATAACACAAAATCTGCAACAATTTTTGGGGCAATCAAGGACATCCTCATAAGATCCTCTCTCCCACTTTCCCAGTGTCGTGGCCGAGCATTCGATGGTGCAGCCAACATGAGTGGTATCAGGAATGATGTTCAGACATTGGTGAAGAAGGAAGCAAGTCAGGCACTGTATGTGCACTGCTTAGCTCACAATCTAAATCTGTGCTTAAAGGATGTCACTAGCAATTGCAATTTTGTACGAAATATTACTACCAAATTTTGGAGAGAGCC
The DNA here is from genome assembly GCA_028752905.1 of Cladorhizidae sp. MBARI D1340-BT2. Taxonomy (NCBI): domain Eukaryota; kingdom Metazoa; phylum Porifera; class Demospongiae; order Poecilosclerida; family Cladorhizidae; species Cladorhizidae sp. MBARI D1340-BT2. The sequence continues at coordinate 9,809,370 of JAQNBH010000011.1, forward strand.
TTGGAAGAAATTCAGCAAGGATATGATGAGGATATGATGAGTATGCAGCTAAGGCAAGTGGATTGTTGGTACGAATGGAAAAAATTGATACCTTTTTCTCGCATAAGCCATGAATAAGAATGATATTTTCAAAGCAATGCTAAGCGACGTCGAACGATTTTGTTTCTATTAACTCGAGGCGAATTAAATATTTTTGAAAATGTTGAATGCTTAAAAAGTTCTTCATGTGTATTATACTCAACCTAAAGTAGAGCCCCCCTTTATCAAAGCATCTTCCTACACCACTGTATGCTACTATTGTAGCTACTTCCATACTACTACTAGCATCAGCAGGACCTATGCATCAGAGAGAAAGTCGCAATGCTGATAGAGGAATGCATGACCAGTTGTTGGAACAGGTCTACACTGGATTAGATCTACTCCACCAAATTTCGGCAAGTTTAATATATTATAGTAGTATTCTACCCTGTATAGCAAAGCAATGCTCAACTTTTGCTGAATAATTACTAGCTAAATAGCAAGATGACTGACTTTGTTTGATGCTGTATTTGACCATGATATTCACATTTTCCAACAGGTTTATGAATTGATGGACAAGATGAACATCAGCAATGAAAATGGAATTGATGTTCTCTTTCCAGCTCTAGATATCACCTGTGGCCTTTACACAGCAAACACGGATATCATTCCTTCAATCAAAACCTTGACATATGGTGCTTCCCCAATTACTGAGGATTTGAGTGAACTCGGAGAGGCTGGTGTGAACAACTCTTGCCTGTGGCTCGTTGATGAAGTAGGAACAGTGAACAAAGGACTTGCTGAATTGGACTGCAATCAACTCCCAGGGATTTGCAATAGCTGGAACAGCATGAAAATATACGAGGAAGCAATATCAACTATCTCCATCTACAAAAGCTCCATCTATACATCATCTAAGAAAACAGCCGAATATATCGAGAGGCATTTCACTCCTACAGTTAGGGATACTGTATTGAAAATACAGAGTCAGTGATGGACAAAAATGATGTTCTTTTAGAATGACACAGGTACACTCTATCCACAACCTCTTCCAGCACATTACAGCTCTTTAACAACTGACTAACTTCTTATTTATTGTTTACCAAGTCAAATCATATATTATACTATAATGCAAGAATTATCTGCACTTTATTGTATTCAGATTCTGCTTATGTATTTTAATGGGATACATTGGTAATATCAATTGTAAACAGAGAGATAAAGATGAGCTGGAGAACATCTTATGGGAAATGATATAAAGTTTTATCAAATCACAGACGGCATATAGAAAGGTTTTACAGATGTTCCCTAATTTTGTGAGCAATTCTTCTATTCTTTCTACAACTTTTTGCCTTGACTCAAATTGGCTATCGAGTCTTGCGACATAGAGCTTGAAGTAGCCAAGAAATGAAATATAGTAGGCACACTTGCATGTCGGTCTGTCAATCTCTCTGTCTGTCCGATTTTCCAACCATCTCTCTGTCAGCTCTGAGAGTCTGTTTGTTTGTCTGTCAGTCTCTCAATCTGTTTGTTTGTATGTGTGTTAATCTGGTTGATTCCATGCATGTCTGCCTGCCTTCCTGCCTGCCTGCCTTGGGACTTTTCTGTCTGTCTCTCTGTCTATTTGTCTGTGTCTTTCTGTCTGTCTGTCTGTCTCTGTTGGTATTGCTTAAGTCTCTTTAGAGCTAACTCAAACATGCCTCACAACATTGGGAACTTATTGACCCCATAAAGTTATTGACATCGTTTGGGGATCAAGGCTATGCCTCATGGCCATGTAAGTTAAGTCAACCACAAATGCTTTAAAACAACAGTAAGAATGAGATTCAGTGCAGATACAGGCTTAGCAGTAAAGTGTTATATGTGGGCTTCGGTGAGGAAGTTTACCTCAATATGTCCTCTGGAGACAATCTATAGGCTGAATATTGAAAAATGTTGTTGGATAATATTTTTAATTTATTTATTCCAAACTGAATATTTAGGGCCTTCCTAAACATGTTGCACATAAAACCTGTTGATCCCAGGATTATTTTTGGCCTAGTTTTGAGCCATTAGGCTATGCACTTAACCATGACACGCTTCTAAAGCAGCCAAACTAGGACAAATAAATGTTTTTTTAATTAGTAAATGAAATAATGCAAACACTGGATCTTGACAGCAAATCATGGTTCTACAGATTAGTACTCGAGACTATTGGAAGACTACTTAAATCTGACTAATTTGACACTGTTTTCCTTACCTTCTATGAGGAAGGTCAGCAGAAAAATAACAAAAGTTTACAAACCTCCAATACTCTATTTCAATGCCCCTTCCATTTTCCTACTTATATGCACAAATAGACCTTCCAGCACAAAAGGAAGTAGCCCATATATAGTCTGCTCCAGTGCAGCTGATCACTTATCCTCGCCCGATATCAACTTCCGCATTCTAGCTATATCTACTTCCTCACAGGAGATGGGAAGGAAATGAATCAGGTCATCCACCTGGAGCAACTGTATAGGTTTTGTTTCCGTTTCTGCTGTTTATTCCATCAAGAAAAGATGGCTCCTTCATCAACTATAAAAGAGCAGCAGCTCTAGATAAGCAACATCAATTCTACAAGTTTTCTAAAGAAGGCTCAACTGAAACTACAGAAACCATTTTCAACAATGGTGAACCTCAGAATTCAACTTCTGCTGCTATTATAGATGCTTCCATATTAATACTAGCATCAGCCACACCTCTGCATCAGAGAGAAGCCTCAATGCTGACAGAGACATGAATGGCCACTTGTTGGGACAGGTCTACACTGGATTAGATCTCCTCCAACAAATTTCAGCAACTATTGTACTCCATAGCAAATATATGCTCAACTTTGGCTGAATAATTACCAGCTAAATATGTAGATAACTGACTTTATTTGATGCTCTAGCTGACCATGATATTCACATTTTCCAACAGATTTATGAATTGTTGGACAAGATGAAAATCAGCAATGAAATTGGAATTGATATTCTCTTATTAGCTCTAAATATTACTTGCAACCTTTACACAGCAAACACGGACATCATTTCTTCAATCAAAACCTTGATTTATGATGCTTCCCCAATTACTGCTGTTTTGAGTGAACCCAGAGAGGCTGGTACAAACAACTCTTGTCAATGGCTCAGAGATGAAGTAGGAACAGTAGAATGGATTGTAATCAACTCTCAGAGATATGCAATAGCTGGAACAGTATCAAAATGTATGACGAAGCAACATCAACACTCTCTGTCTACCATTAATACTTCATCTGAGACAACAAAAGGAATAATTTCAATCCTAAAGATCAGGACGCTATCTTGAAAATACTTAGATTATTATTAGACAACGATGATGTTCTTTTAGAATGATACAGGTGGCATTCTATCATTAACAGCTACTTCTGTACATTTTAGCATATTAATTGTTTACCCAGTCAAATCTCTACCTAATACTCAGATAATGCAAGAACTATCTGCACTTCATTCATATTCAGATTCTTCTCATGTACATATAATTAAATATATATAATATTTTTAAAGAAAATTAACAATTCTCATAAAAAGATGAGCGGGTCACTATTTTATGCAAAAACAAAATACAATCACAGGATGCATATGGTGTTCCATAGAAAAGCTTCAACGGATCCTCCCCAATTCTGTAGCAATTTTACTAATCTTTCCACAGCTATTTGCTTGTTCAGGACAGAATTCCATAGCTAGGTATATACCAAGCTTATTGTTGCAAAATAATCACAGATTCTGAATTCTTAGAAGTTTCTGGGATGAATGAACTACAGCAAAGATGAGATTCTCAATGAGGAGCTCTTAAAAAATTCACAGAACGTGGAATCAGACTGCAAAGATCTATCCATAAAGATGGAAAATGATGCACGTACAGCAAAATGGATGAGCTCACCATCTATTACAGTGTCAGAGAAAGCTCTGACAGCTGTTAGAGAGGAAGCTGTTACAGGGGAAACACGTCAGAGGGAGGTTGGAGTGTCAGAGAAAGTCCTGACAGCTGTTAGAGAGGAAGCTGTTCGAGGGGAAACACGTCAGAGGGAGGTAGACAGTACACAACCACGTTTACAAACTACACACCCACAAGTGGCAGGAGACACCCACCAACTCAGAACCAAAACCGCAGCTATGGATCATCCCACTACAACAGCAGAGACCCCTGATTTGTTACAAAAAGCAACTCCTGATTGGTCAGATCAGTCTCTGAGGAGAATGATCCTAGGCACAAAACAAGAGAAACCGGCTGCCTATAAAAGAACAAGAGACTTCGAAAGAAAAGAGAGAAGTAGAAGGAGTAATCAACAAGCCGGGAGAAAGAAAGAAAGCACCTCAACAAACTAACTCCTCAACAAACTGAAGAGAGACTCAGAACTGAGCTGACCTGGCTCTGTGTAATATATATATAATTCGGTAGAAAACAATAGGAGTAATGATGTAGTGATAGACGTTGTGGTCGTGTACATCATTTTGTTATTGTTGATTATAATCAACTTACCTTATACAGAAAAGGAGGGCAGAGGTCTAGAGAGAGAGAGAGAAGACTCTGGTTTATTATATACTAGGTCTAGATAAGGCTATAGTGAGAGAAAGCAATAGTAAAGTTGGGGTTTCAAAGAAAGCGAACCTGGAAAGAGAAGTTGTGCTGAGACTTCTTCTGAAGAATTATATTGTTAGGAAGTAATATTCCTAGAGTGGCAAGATGGTTCACCTTTTTCACACTGGTGGCAGCGGTGGGATTTCGCTGTAATAGGAAATCCCGGTCCCAAGCTGTTGTCTAAAGAGATAACAGGTTATAACAAGCTAACAAGGGGAAACAGTCCAGGTGTGACACCTAGAGGATTTGTGAATCAATAACCTTGGAAAATTAGCTGCTGGGAATTATTATCATTTGTTTTTGGTTTGAGTTGTTGTAATTGTTGATTATCTTGTCTGATTTGCCTTCGATAGGATGTCAGAGGAAAGACGAGCAATGGAATCACGAAGGATCCCAACCCGTGGAAACCCCGACTTGCCAACACCACAACCTAACCCGCAACCCGACCAAATCGGACGATTTATACTCCAGATGCAGAGGTTGGAGGAAGATAAAGATGTCAGGGAGGAGCTCCATGCACAAAGAGCAGAACGGGAATCTCAACAAGCCACGGCTGCGTGGGAGGCTCGAATCCTTCAGTTGACTGCTGTAGTGCCACTAGCAGTTCCACTACCTCCACCGGTACCGAAATTCAACATCCAAAAATTCCAGGAGGGGACCGATGATATGGGGGCCATCCTGGAAAGCTTTGAGGTTACTGCCCGTGCAGGTCGATGGCCAGAGGAACACTGGACTGTGTTCCTCAGAAATTCACTGTCTGGGGCCGGTCTGACAGCAGTTGCTGCCATGCCAGCCGACCGGCAGGCAGACTATGAGGCTGTGAAAGCAGTTGTCCTGAGCGAATACTAGATTTCAGCTGAGACGTACCAACGAAAAACCTTCGAAACCCCTTCGATTTCCATCACCCAGGGTTATGACTCGGACAGCATCGACAAAGTTTTCGTCAATGGTTAGCAGCATCCCGGGGTGATGCAGAGACGACCTTCCTCCTAGAAGTAACTCTAAAAAGATTACCTCGTTGGCTCGAGGTTCAAATACGAAATTTGAACCATCAAACTTACGAGGAACTCACTGAGGCAATAGTGAGACACCTCGCCAACCAAACAACCATACGAAAGGAAGGAGACTTACCTCTGAGAAGGCCAGAAAACAGGGAACGATTCCGACTCCCCACCCACCGAGATCCCAAGGCGAATGAGAGTTCCTGAACCGAGTTGATTCGAGATGGGAACACCCCAACGAACCTCGTTTCCCCCAGCCAAGGACATCGAATGTTTCTGCTGTGGAAAGAGGGGACACATGCGACATGACTGTAGAATCAAGATGGAGAATGCCCTATTTGGTCCTGGCACACACATCCAAACCGACCTGCCAAAGTGGACCAAAGCAGTACAAATCAATGGAAAACCCGTGACAGCACTTATTGGGGGGGGGGGTGAGGTGGGTATATTCCAACAACCTCCAATTTTTTAAATTTTTTTACAAAAACTCCCTTATAGCTCCATAGATTCTGCACACTTCACTTTATGGACTTGATATTGACACAGGTTGTACGAAGTCAATTGTGCACCCGAGGTGCATACAAGTTAAGGACCGACTAACTTGGAAGATTCTGTACACCACTGCTAGTTCCCGGAAGACTTGGTTTCTGGCAGCTCGAATAGAGCTACAAATTGATGGGAAGACTCACGAGGTGGCAGAGGGTGTGTCAAAGAACATCAATGTTGACATGCTTCTGGGGCAAGATGTCCCAAGGTTTCGAAAACTCCTACGCGAAGCACTCGAGGAAGATTCGACACAACAACAAGAAAAGGAGATGAATCAAGTCATGGTGGCCACGAGGGCCCACACAAAAAGGATCGAGGATCTAGAACAAAAGGAGTCAGAACAACAAAAAACTGACGGAGCAGTGATCCAGGGCATGGATGTCGAGTCAGAGGATGAGTCTGAGCTAGTACTGGGACACTTACTCAGTTTTAACGATGATATGTTCCAAACAGGTACACAGACGGAACCATGTACCGAAGGGAAAAAGGAGACTGAAGAAACACACCTGGAGAAAATATCACCATCGCAACTGCACACCCTCCAGTTGTTAGACCCGTCGTTGGAGGAGGTGAGAGCACAAGCTGATGGAGAGATGGGCGAATTCTTGTGGAGTCAGGGTCTGTTGGTAAGAAAACCATTTAATAAGGGAGATACTAATGTACTTGTAGTTCCCAGAGTTTTCAGGACTGAGCTGTTAAGGATGGCCCACTGTTCACCAACAGTGGGGACACTTCGGACCGGCTCATACGCTGGACATACTCAGGAAGCGGGTAGACTGGCCACACTTGGTTAGTGATGTGAAACACATGTGTGAATCGTGTTCTGTATGCCAACATGCCACCCCTGCGATCCTGCCCAGAGCTACCCTCAAATCCTTACCAGTGATGAAATTTCCATTCAGGAGGGTTGCCATGGACATTTTTGGGCCACTCTCTAGGACATTGGCTGGGAACAAATACGTACTTGTTCTCATGGATTACGCGACGAAGTGGCCGGAGGCATTTCCCCTCAAGAGTGTCACCATGGAGTCTGTCATCGATTGTTTGGTAGAGGTAACATTACGGTTCGGGGTACCTGAGGAGATCCTTACGGATAACGGATCCAACTTTATCTCCAAAACTATGCAACAATTTTGTTCCATTACAGGAATCAGAACCTCTCCATACCATCCACAAACATACAGCATGGTCGAACGGTTCAACTCAACCATGAAGCGGCTCCTCAGGAAGCTCACCCAGAAGAACGTCAAGGAGTGGGACCAGTGTCTTCCGTTCATTTTGGGCGTATCGTGGAACAACCCTCAAGTCCACCGGTTTCTTTCCATACGAACTGTTATTTGGGAGACAGATGCGGATGCCTCTCGATGTACTGCTGGATCACTGGCTGGACAAGGAAGAAAAGGACGACATTGACGTCGTTGAGTACCTACGGCTGTTAAGGAACAAGATGGCAGTTATAAGCTAGATTGCTCAGACTACAGAAGAGGAGGCCAAACGTCAATACAAGAAGTACTATGACCATCGATCAACCGATCGCAACTTCGAAGAAGGAGACCATGTCATTGTGTTCAGGCCTCAGAAACAAAATAAACTACTGTGCGAGTGGAATGAACCAGCACAGGTCACCCGGAAGCTATCAGAAACAACCTATGAAGTTGACATGGGTGAAGACACGAGGAAGATACGAACCTTCCACATCAATGCCCTGAAGTGATGGAATGCCCCCGAAGTGGCCACATTTTTCGAGATCGACGAAGAATAAGATAACCATCTTCAGGAAGACGGAGATCAAAAAGAAGTCAACCTAAGTACACAACAGATGGAGGAATTACACCACTTGAAAGCCGACTTTCAAGATGTAATTAGTGACATACCAGGCCGAACTCACCTGGTACAGCACGAGATCTCTACAGCGGATGCAAGCCCGATCAGACCGCCTCCGTACCGCCGTCCTCACACTTCTCACGAATTTCTATGCAAAGAAATTAAAACCTTGCTCGAAAGAGGTATTATCAAACCTTCCAGAAGTCCTTGGGCAGCACACGTTGTGTTGGTCCCAAAGAAGGACGGAACGAAATGCTTATGCGTAGATTATCGCAAGCTGAACCTCATAACCCGGCCGGATCCCTACCCCATCCCACACATTGAGGATCTAATTGACAGGATTGGAAGAGCTAGTTTTATTACAGCTCTTGATCTCACGAAAGGGTACTGGCAGGTGCCAGTTGCCAAAGACAGTCAACCCAAGACGGCTTTCATTACACTGTGGGGGAAATACGAGTTCCAGACTACTATGCCTTTTGGTTTAGTGTCAGCCCTGACAATGTTGCAACGTCTCATGGACCGGATACTCAATGACACCCATCCGTTTGCGGCGGCATATCTCGATGACATTGTTATACACAGCGACACTTGGGAACAACATCTCGACCATCTGAGAGAGATTTTCGCAAGACTACGAGAGGCAGGATAACCATAAAAAATTACAAGTGCAAGTTTGCAGGCAACAGTTGTGTGTAATTGGGTCATGTAGTCAGGGCCGTATTATCCATAAGGCTGACTAGGCTGAAGCCTAGGGGCCTGGGGCCCACCATAAACAGGGGCCCACCATAAACAGGGGCCCATGCGCAACTTTTTTCTTTTAGTGTTGTTAAATGTTAAAACTATGGATACGGTAAACGCTCCTCCGAAAATAATTTATAGGAATTCTCTTAGATTACTGTGTACTTGAGACGCTAAGGGGACATAATTGAAAAGTAAACGTGAGATTGGTACGCGCATCTATTCCCAGAGACCTAGGGTGTGCTTATCCGTGGGCAATATTTAGTTTCTCCTCGTGTCCGAAGAACTGGAGGCTTGATAGATGAGTTCTAGGTGCTACTCCTCTCTATGATTACTTACTGGTACTCCATTACTCAAATCTCAAAAGGTTTTCATCAAGTATATGAGCTGATAATAATTTTAAAAAGTAAAGCGAAGAACTCTTGTTACCAAGGCGAGGAAAACTTTACTTCAGCTAACCTAGTAGTTTCTTTTATGACTGTTAGATCAAGCTAAATAGTGTAGGAATAGTAAATAGTTTAGCTAGCGCAAGCTAACGAGCTAGCGCTTCATGAAGCTAGCTAGCTAAGGGGCCAAGTAGCTAACAGCTAGCGCACCCATATAGCTAGCTGGCTAAAGCTCCCAAGTAGCTAGCAAGCTAGCGCACCCATATATTTAGCAGTTAAATAGCTATCTAGCTTAGCTAAATAGCCTTTTCTTTCCTGAGAACACTGTGCTGTTTATGTTATATAGTCCTTGCTCACATTCAGTTGTTTACTTATTAATATATTTTACATATAGGATTGCAGCAACATCTGTCATGTAATCATAACTATGAAACTAGGATGAAGGTATACTTATATAGATTCAGTTTTATACGTCCTCTGTGAGTGGTAGGTCTGGAAGCTGATGGCTAGCCTCGGAGTGGGTGGTACATCTAGACAGGGTGAGGTGTCTGGTGCCATCCTGCCATTGCAGAAAGCACAGTCATACCTCTGACTTCCTCACACTTGGTAATGGTCTCCCTTGCAATTCAGCCTGTTGGGGTACTTGTCAGCCAGGTTGGACCCACTTCGGCAACCTGTGCTCAGCATGTGCATTGGTCCTGCCAATGGTAAACTTTAGCGTGGTGGGTCCAAAGAATAGTGGAAAAACAATCTTCTGCATTTGGCAGGATGGAGGAACATTAGGTCCTGGTTGAAGGATGAATGGGGTACTCTGTGGAGCAATGCCATCTAGAATTTGAAATGAAATAATAATGGTTTATATGTAAAGTTTGCTTGATATAAAAACATTCGTCTGTGTAGTAGCAAGTTGTTATCATTCTTAATGCAGGAATATCATACCTTCCCCAGCAGTTGTCCAGATATATTGGCTAGCATCCACACGGCTGGTTCCACTTCTTACTGATCTTCCTCTCCTCTGCTATCCTCTTCCTGCAGCTCTTCCCTTCCTCTGCTGTCCTCTACCTGCAGCTCTTCCCCTATTACCACTACCTCCCATTGACATCTGCTGACTTAGTCCTCTCACTTATTGAGCATTTGGCATTAATGCATGTAGAATCGTCTTTGCTCCAGCAATTAAATTTTAACAATGAGGTGGATCAGTTTGTTGAAAGATCAAAGAGAAAAATGTTTAAGTAGCTAGATACATAATGTAGGATTAATTTTACAGTACAGTACCTGTATTTTGGTATTGGTTTGCTTGAAATTGCTTCATGCTAATTAAAGGTTGTCTGATAAGATGATATTGTTTTCTTTGTTACTACTTCATTTGGAATATTATTGTACGCAAGGAGTGCGTGAAATTTGCGGTGGGGGGGTGTTGAGGGGCCCAAAGAAGCTCGAAGCCTAGGGGCCCTGCCTTGGGTTAATACGGCACTGCATGTAGTGGGGAAGGGACAAGTACAACCCATGGCTAATAAGATTAAAGCAGTGAGAGAGTTTGCCTTGCCTCGTACAAAGAAAGATGTCAGAGCCTTCCTGGGGTTGGTAGGGTACTATAGGCGTCGATTTATGCCAAATTTCTCTACAATTGCCACCCCCTTGACCGATTTGACAAAGAAAGTCAAGCCGGTTAAAATTTAATGGAGTAAGACTGTAGAGGAAGCGTTTAAACAATTGAAGGAAGCCTTAACAAACTACCCGATCCTAAGTGTACACCCAACTGGGAGAGACCTTTCATTTTGCAAACCGATGCCTCGAATACGGGAATTGCCTATATTATGAGCCAGAATGTTGATTTGGGGGAAGAACATCCGATAGCATTTGGATCTAGGAATCTACTGCCAAGAGAGCAAAACTACTCTGAGAGTGGCCTTAGCTATTGTTGAGTGTGTAAAACATTATCGGCTTTATCTAGAAGGTGTACCATTCCAGATACAAACTGACCACAACCCATTAGTCCAGCTAAACCACATGAAAGACATGCATGGAAGATTAGCAAGGTGGGCTCAACCATTTAAATTTGATATCACTTACAAACCAGGATAAAAGAATGGGAATGCTGATGGCTTATCTCGAGAGTTTGACTCTCGGCTAGAGGAAGGGGGAGAGTCAGAGAAAGCCCTGAGAGATGTTAGAGAGGAAGCTGTTAGAGGGAAAACACATCAGAGGGAGGTTGGAGTGTCAGAGAAATCCCTGACAGCTATTAGAGAGGAAGCTGTTAGAGGGGAAACACAGCAGAGGGAGGTAGACACTACTACACAACCACATTTACAAACTACACACCCACAAGTGGCAGGAGACACCCACTAACTCAGAACCAAAACCGCAACTGGATCATCCCACTTCAACAGCAGAGACCCCTGATTGGTTACAAAAAGCAACTCCTGATTGGTCAGATCAGTCTCTGAGGAGAATGTGATCCTAGGCACAAAACAAGAGAAACCGGCTGCCTATAAAAGAACAAGAGATTTCGAAAGAAAAGAGAGAAGGAGAAGGAGTAATCAACAAGCCGGGAGAAGGAAGGAAAGACCCTCAACAAACTAACTCCTCAACTAACTGAAGAGAGACTCAGAACTGAGCAGACCTGGCCATGTGTAATATATATATAATTCGGTAGAAAACAATAGGAGTAATGATGTATTGATAGACGTTGTGGTCGTGTACATCATTTTGTTATTGTTGATTATAATCAACTTACCTTATACAGAATAGGTGGGCAGAGGTCTAGAGAGAGAGAGAAGACTCTGGTTTATTATATACTTGGTCTAGATAATGCAATTGTGAGAGAGAAGCAATAGTAATGTCTGGGTGTCAAAGAAAGCGAACCTGGAAAGAGAAGTTGTGCTGAGACTTCTTCTGAAGAATTATATTTGTTAGGAAGTAATATTCCTAGAGTGGGAAGAGGGTTCGCCTTTCTCACATGCAGCAGACAGCCCTTTCTGAAGATATTATTGCCACAACTTGATGAATGCCTATTAACTACAAGAAAAAGAAACACGGGTTGAACATTTAAGTCCACAACGATCCATGTGTAGCCAATGCCCTAATTTTGGCTGCCTACTGCTAGTCAGTTACCATGAAAAAAGTAGCGGTGAGAGCATAAGGTTATTCCAGCATTCTTCACTATACAACATCTCTATAAACCTTTATCTTGCCTAAAATAGTTAGTTGCAGTAGTCAAGAAAGTAAATTAGCCATTTTCTAGTTACAACATTTTGCCTCCAACTTTTAAACAATGGCAAAGGTTCACTTATCTGTGCCACAACTTACTCCCTGCTATGCATTATGTACATATCCCTTACTCAGAATATCTATCGAGTGGTTTAGTGATGGACATGCAAAGGTGAATGATCACCTAAACGTCCATCTTTTTCTGGCATATAAGTGCCTTAGCATGTAGCAGGGCAACTCCAACTCCCAAGAGCAATATATTTCCTGTAAATATGGGTGACACTATTCATTGGATGAACACATGCACAAGTGAATGGTTTCCTGGAGGGACATGTGTCAGTCATGGTGTGGATGCTATTCAATTGGTCACCGCAAAAGACACTCCATAGACACATGGATATTTCTATAGGTTAGCACCAAGACTATCCAGCAGACTTATTAGATCTGGCTAATTTGACATTGTTCCTTCTGTCTAACCTTATCCTTCTGTCTATAATCGCTTCAGTTTCTTAGGCATTTTTTATCATTACAACCATCCATAAATGATAATTGAGGAAGTTAGGCAGAAAGATCACAATAGTTTACTCCTATATTGTATTCTTATGTCACAATGCCCAGACTTCCATGTTCCTATACCTTACACAATCTGCACAAATAAACAATCATCGCAAGAGGAAGTATTCAGTATAATTGTCTACTCGAGCGTAGCAAACAGCGCTCGAGATCTACTTCCGCGCTCTAGCTCTATCTACTTCCTCGCGGAAGGTACGGTGGGAAAGGGCATCAGGACATCCATCTGGAGCAACAGTATAGGTTTCATTTCCGTGTCTGCTTTTTACTACCTACGGAAAATATTTCTCCTTCCCCGACTATAAAAGAGCAGTAGCGCTAGAAAAGCAACATCCCATTCTTCAAGTGCTTCAAAGAATCCTTAAGAAGTTACAGAACCCACCTTCAACAATGCAGACTCTCAGAGTTATATCCTATGCTACTATTGTAGCTACTTCCATACTACTACTAGCATCAGCGGCACCTATGCTTCAGAGAGAAAGTCGCAATGCTGATAGAGGCATGCATGACCAGTTGTTGGAACAGGTCTACACTGGATTAGATCTACTCCATCAAATTTCGGCAAGTTTAATATATTATAGTAGTATTCTAACCTGTATAGCAAAGCAATGCTTGAATAATAATTACCAGCTACAGTGTAAATAGCAAGATGACTGACTTTGTTTGATGCTGTAGTTGACCATGATATTTACATTTTCCAACAGGTTTATGAATTGATGGACAAGATGAACATCAGCAATGAAAATGGAATTGATGTTCTCTTTCCAGCTCTAGATATCACCTGTGAGCTTTACACAGCAAACACGGATATCATTCCTTCAATCAAAACCTTGACATATAGTGCTTCCCCAATTACTGAGGTTTTGAGTGAACTCGGAGAGGCTGGTGTGAACAACTCTTGCCTGTGGCTCAGTGATGAAGTACGAACAGTGAGCAAAGGACATGCTGGATTGGACTGCAATCAACTCTCAGGGATTTGCAATAGCTGGAACAGCATGCAAATATACGAGGAAGCAATATCAACTATCTCCATCTACAAAAGTTCCATCAATACATCATCTAAGACAACAGCCGAATATATCGAGAGGCATTTCACTCCTACAGTTAGGGACACTATATTGAAAATACTGAGTTAGTAATGGACAAAAATGATGTTCTTTTAGAATGACACAGGCGCACTGTATCCACAACCTCTTCTAGCACATTACAGCCATTTAACAACTGACTAACTTCTTATTTATTGTTTACCAAGTCAAATCTATATCTTATACTATAATGCAAGAATTATCTGCACTTTATTGTATTCAGATTCTGCTTATGTATTTTAATGGTATTATCAATTGTAAACAGAGTGATAAAGATGAGCTGGACAACAGCTTAAGGGAAATGATATAAAGTTTTATCAAATCACAGACGGCATATGGAAAGGTTTTACAGATGTTCTCTAATTTTGTGAGCAATTCTTTTATTCTTTCTAAAACTATTTGCCTTAATTCCAATTGGCTATATACATACCAAAATTAAGAGTCTTGCGACATAGAGATTAATTGAAGTAGCCAAGAAAAATTGTTTATCCTAAAATGAAATATAGTAGGCACACTTGCATATCGGTCTGTTAATCTCTCTGTCTGTCCGATTTTCCAACCATCTCTCTGTCTGCTGTGAGAGTCTGTTTGTTTGACTGTCAGTCTCTCAATCTGTTTGTTTGTATGTGTGTTAATCTGGTTGCTTCCTTGCGTGTCTGCCTGCCTTCCTGCCTGCCTGCCTCTGGGACTTTTCTGTCTGTCTCTCTGTCTATTTGTCTGTGTCTTTCTGTCTGTCTGTCTGTGTCTGTTGGTATTGCTTACAGACTCCTTAGAGCTTACCCAAACATGTCTCACAACATTGGGAACTTATTGACCCCATAAAGTTATTGACATAGTTTGGGGATCAAGGCTATGCCTCATGACCATGTAATTCTACCACAAATGCTTTAAAACAACAGTTAGATTGATTAAGTGCAGATACAGGCTTAGCAGTAAAGTGTTATTTGTGGGCTCGATTTCGGTGAGGAACTTCACCTCAATATGTCCTCTTGAGACTCTATAGGCTGAATATTGATAAATGTTGTTGGATAATATTTTAAATTTATTTATTCCAAACTGAATATTTAGGGCATTCCTAAACATGTTGCACATAATTGGAAACCTGTTGATCCCAGGATTATTTTTGGCCTAGTTTTTAGCCATTTTGGCTATGCACTTAACCATGACATGCTTCTAAAGCAGTCAAACTAGGACAAATAAATGTTTTGTAATTTAGTAAATGAAATAATTTCATTTTACTGGATGTCAGTGGATTTACTGTTTGATCATCAGTACAATTCTTTAAACTCTCCATTTCATTCTCAATATGTGCATATATCACTCAATTTTTTTATAATTGTTCTAATAAATATAATAATATAATTAACAAAAGCATCAGAGGCTGTAATCTTCTGCCATTCCAATGATGTTTCTTTCAGTCATTCTGAATAAAGGTATATTGGATGACAAAGGAAGTGGCTCCAGGAGATCAAACGTCACTAGTAAACATGAGCTCTAACATAGCTAGTAGAGTTCTTAGGTAAATAATGTCTCCTGTTATAAAACTTGTGAAACCTCATTCAAATGTCAAAGACACATTGTGCTTGTATATCCTTATAATAATACAAGTCCAATATCATTTCTGGTGATGGTGCTTTAAACAACATGGATTATCATGGATAGCCATTGACCCATTCTTTGTCCATAATGTTTCATGACAACCCATCCATATTTGTGGCATCAACCTGTAACAGACATAGTGACAGACAAACAGTCAAACAAAATGGGTAAAACATAACTTCCTTGGCAGAGATAATAGCTAATATAATGTCTGCTGTTTGTTTGTTCCCATTTTTGGGGGGCATGGTAACAACAATAGCTGATACTTGGGATAGTTGTAACTCGACACCCACAGTTAATAACACCCATCAGTTTTGGTCTAACGTGGTAGCTAAAAATCATCATTGATAGAAACAGCAGGAGACATGTTATTTTCAGCCATTCGGTTTATGTTCAAAGTACAAAGTTCAGGAGAAAATTGTCAAACATGGAGTAAAATATATGTAACCGTACCAAGTAGGAATCAAATATTATTCTATTAAAATTTAAAACAAACAAGTGATTATTGATGAAATGAATATCTCATGAAATGTCCCCACCCCTATAAAGTTTCAGCTATCAATTTTATTGACATGCTATTTGATGCTTGACCTAAGCGCCATATATCTAGCTCCATACTGTCAGCGCAGCTAAACAACCGATCACTGACTTGTATCATTTCCCTTCCTATCTCTTCCACTTCAGTGTGGTAAAACAAGGTAGCTAATTGTATAATACATTGCTAGTTCATAAGTGCTAGCTAACAGGAATTAAAAATCCACATCAAACAGAATGGTTGGCATAATCAATAATCAGTGGTAAATAGCTCTAGCTGAGGCTAAAGTTACCTAACATGCTCATGCAGTTTCAATATTTACTTGTATCTCAATACTTAGTAGCTGGACTAAACATGGAATTAAGGAAGCATGTACGATCTTACAGTTTAGCTGGATGAAGAGGAGAAGTTAAATTTTCTTAGGGATGGATTAAATGGAGTTCTTAGGAAAGTGAAGTAAGTTAAACTTGTAACCAGTAGCTCTGATGAGAGTACTTGAGTTAATTTGAGTTGTATGATAATGTTGGGCATGAGCAAGGAAGATAAGACATCCAGCCTTAGTAGTGTGCCCTTAATTCCATTTGGCTTTGCAACATAAAAATCAAAAAATTTCCCTCTGGGACATCACATTTAGAATTGGTGGACCTTACTGTTTTATTTGATGCCTCTGTAGATGCAAACACTGGATCTTGACAGCATATTGCCACATTCATGGTTCTACAGATTAGCACTGGAGACTATAGGAAGACTACTTAGATCTGACTAATTTGACACTGTAGTTCCTTACCTTCTATGAGGAAGGTCAGCAGAAAAAGAACAAAAGTTTACAAACCTCCAATACTCTATTACAATGCCCTTTCCATTTGCCTATAACTTAGTCTATGTGCACATATAGACCTTCCAGCACAAAAATATAGTCTACTCCAGTGCAGCTGATCATATATCCTCGCCCGTTATCTACTTCCGCATTCTAGCTCTATCTACTTCCGCACAGGAGATGGGAAGGAAAATGAATCAGGTCATCCACCTGGAGCAACTGTATAGCTTTTGTTCTGTTTCTGCTGTTTATTCCACCCAGAAAAGATGGCTCCTTCACTGACTATAAAAGAGCAGCAGCTCTAGATACGCAACATCAATTCTACAAGTTCTCTAAATAAGGACCCACTGCTCTTTCAGAAACTACAGAAATCACTTTCAACAACAGTGAACCTCAGAATTTCATCTTCTCCTGCTATTATTGCTGCTTCCATATTAATACTAGCATCAGCCACACCTCTGCATCAGAGAGAAAGCCTCAATGCTGACAGAGACAAGTATGGCCAGTTGTTGGTACAGGTGTATACTGGATTAGATCTCCTCCAACAAATTTCAGCAAGTTTAATATTATATAGTACTATTGTACTCCATGTAGCAAATCTATGCTCAAATTTTGTTGAATAATTACCAGCTAAATATGTAGATAACTGACTTTGTTTGATGCTCTAGCTGACCATGATATTCACATTGTCCAACAGATTTATGAATTGTTGGAAATCAGGAATGTGGAATTGGTATTCTCTTATCAGCTCTAAATATTACTTGCAATCTTTACACAGCAAACACGGACATCATTCCTTCAATCAAAACCTTGACTTATGATGCTTCCCCAATTACTGCTGTTTTGATTGAACCCAGAGAGGACTGGTACAAATAACTCTTGTCAATGGATCAGAGATCAAGTAGGAACAGTAGAGTGGGGGGAGTCGCTTGCATTTTTAACTTTTTGTTATTTTTTACAACTTTAGAAAATAACTCCAGATTGCTAAGTGCAAAAAAATTGAAATTGGTACGAGTGGCCCTAGAGCATGCAATCACCTTTTTCATTAGGCATTAAAATTTTAGTACGTAATTTTGATAAAGAATATAGTCCATTACATACATAGCAGTAATACAATGAAAACAATCACAGACCAAAGGCAATAGTGTGAATAATAATAATAAGAAGAAATAGTAAGCTCAGGTAAGTTAGATACACCAACCTGCTTAGAGGTCTATAAGCCTTATATTCCCTTTTCCTTTAGTATGGCAATTATTTACCCCATGTGTTAGGGAACCCTCCCTAATTGTGACACTACTGAGGTTTACATGTTAATTATGTATTGTTATGTTTGAACTCAATAACATTCTAGAAGGTATTGTTTATGCATGCTGGACACTTCTGATTGGTCAATGCTAAACAGGGTGCTGGTAGCCTATTTAAGGGAGCCAGTCCCTAGTGCAGCAGTTCTTGTTCTATTCTGAATTAAAATAAGGCTTAACTCTGAGAGAAAGGGAGGTTGGGGTGGAAAAGAACTCTGGTGGCAGCAAGAGCTAGGCTAAGGATTGGCCTAACAGTTGGTGGCAACGGTCAACGAAGGGCCTACACTATACAGCAGGATGAACACCAGGCATAAGTCATCTGCTAAGTTGCCAGGGATGGAGGACCATGGACACTCGTCGGACGAGGATACTATTTCCTCACCGGCATCGGTACCTCCTTCGACTGAGTCGGTGATGACACAGGATATCACATTGCTCATGCAGCAGCTCCTCCAAATGCAGCGGGATACTGCAGCACGGGAATAGAGAGCAGAAATGGTACGTGCGGAAGAGAGACGCCGGAGAGAAGAGAAGGAAGAGCGGGACAGGATAGCAATGCAAGCAAGGTACGATCAGCTACGAGTAATGCAGAGGCAATTCGAGGACAGACGCGATGATGAGGCAAGACGCTGGCAGACAGACGAACGGGAGAGGAGGACTCCAGTCCCTAACCTACCTGTCTGGATGAACCAAGATGATCCGGATGCCTTTCTCCGGCAGTTCGAGAGGCTGATGTCAACATATCACGTGCCCAATTCAGAATGGGCACAACGACAGTCAGTGTTACTTACTGGCAGGGTGAGGACAATTTACCAAACGGACTCAAGGATGCAGACGTAAGTGATTACGATAAACTAAAATAGGCTCTGTTGTCTGCTTTAGGCTTGACTGTGGCAGAGTGTCACAGGGACTTCTGGCAACTCAGACAGCATCAGGGTGAATCAACAACAGACTTGGCAGTGCGGGTAAAACGTCTGACAGCAAGGTATGCTAAGGGCTGTGATACCATTGATAAACTTGTCGAACAGATCTCCCTTGGTCGTTTTTTGAGTATGATACCAGTATGGGTGGCAGCTAAGACCACAACAGAAGCAGCAAGGATGGCTGATTCCTTCATCAAGGACAGGAACACTTACAGGGACAAGCACTGGTCCAAGTCTAGAGATGGAGACTGGAAATATGGCCAGGAGAGCCTGGAACGAAAGGGCAAACCTGAGCCATTGGGCAGTTTTATGCCAACTATCAAGTGTGGAGAGA
Organism: Cladorhizidae sp. MBARI D1340-BT2; assembly: GCA_028752905.1. Classification (NCBI taxonomy): domain Eukaryota; kingdom Metazoa; phylum Porifera; class Demospongiae; order Poecilosclerida; family Cladorhizidae; species Cladorhizidae sp. MBARI D1340-BT2. The sequence goes on from JAQNBH010000011.1 coordinate 9,828,874, forward strand.
ACACATCCAAGCATGGTGAGAAGACGGACTCTGGACCGCTGTCATTGATCAAATGCTACTCATGTGGTCAAAAAGGGCATCGGAAAGCAGACTGCCCGAAACGAGTGGCACAGTTTCTCATTCCACACATGGAGGAGGACCTGATGGTGACTGGCAAGGTTGGCAACATGATAGCAACCAAAATGAAGGTGGACACCGGTTCACAGCAGACCATTGTCCATCCAGACTTCGTGCAGCATGACCAATACACAGGGCAGGCAATGAACATTGTTGCTGTGGTTCAGCACCGAGAACGACCTCCTTTGGCAAAAGTGTGGCTCCAGGTTGGAGAGTACACCATCCCTCATGTCCTGTCCGTCATGGACATTACTCCAGACCAGGTATTGCTTGGACAGGATATGGGCATCCGACGCTATCTGGTGGACCTGGCCAAGCAGCAAGCGGAAGAATGAAAGAACGAAGAAGCAGCAGTGTTGCTAACGAGAAAACAGGCAGAGAAGGAAGCACAGCAGCTGGCTGACGATGATTAGCACACTAAGGATTCCGGAGCTCAGATGGTTAAGTTGAATGAGGTGTTTGACTTTGACGATGACTTTTTTGTTCATAGCCATCCTCAGGCCCTGGAAAACGAAGATGTAGTGGAGGAAGACTTACCCCTTCCGGCTTTGGCTGAGGATAATAACTCTGACCGAGAGTGCCTGACTCAGCAGCAGGAGGACTGGCAGATTGCAGACAAGATGCAGATGCTGGAGAGAGAGGGTACTACTGGGACAAGGGCCTCCTAGTGCACCAAGCTGACGATGTCTTGGGCCAACCAGTCATGCAAGTCATTCTGCCACAAGCAAGACGAAAAAGTGTGCTACAATTAGCACACTCATCACTCCTGGGAGGACACCTGGGATGCAAGAAAACAAGTGCTATGATCCGCAGACATTTCTCGTGGCTGGGCATGGGCAAGGACATGCAGCATTGGTGAAGGGCCTATGAGAGATGTCAGTTGACGGCGAAACAGAATCATAAGGTGGCTCCACTGGTACCACTACCAGTGGTGACGACCCCTTTCGAGTGACTGGCATTTGACCTGGTCGGTCCACTTCCCAGAACCAAACAGGGTGCAAAGTATCTTCTGACAACTATGGATTATGGGACGAAGTTTCCCGATGCCGTTCCCCTGCGTAAGGTGGATGCTCAGACAGTAGCGGAGGCAATGATAAACATTTTCTCTCGATACGGATTGCCGAACGAAATACTCATGGATCAGGGATCGGTTTTCACTGGTTCTCTGATGAAAGAGTTGTGTGACAAATTACAGATCCGACGAATAAGGACATCCCCATACAACCCCCAAAGTGACGGCATGTTGGAACACTGGCATTCCACATTGAAGAGCATGTTAAGAAAGGCAACAGCTGGTAAGCGTGATTGGGAAGAATTATTGCCACATTGTTTGTTCGCCTACAGATCTGCCCCCCACTCCAACACGGGCTTTACCCCCTTTGAACAGCTGTTTGGGAGGCATGTTAGAGGCTCTCTTGAAGTCTTGAAGGCAGGTTGGCAGGACGGTGATACCTCGGAGAAGGCTGTGGTGACTTGGGTGGCCTAGTTGAGGAAGAAGTTAACAATGATGGAGGAGATTGTGGACGAGAAGGAAGCAGCAGCCAAGGCTGCCATGAAGAGACAATACGACAAGAAGGTGACCCCTGTGAGTTACTCACCAGGAGAGATGGTCTTGCTTCGAGCGCCTCACCTTCAAGACAAATTGCAAGACACTTGGCAAGGGCCATACGAGGTCACCAAGCAAATCTCACCTGTGACGTATGTATTGGCAGTTCCGAACCGGAGAATTCAGAAACGGACTGTGCACACCAACCTCATGAAAAATGGATGACACCTGATGCAAGAGTGTTGAACGTCATTCTCCTGCATGAAGACGATGATGAAGAGGTAGAAGTCGACCCAGAATGGGCAGATGATCACAAAGTGACAGTTGAACAATCAACTCAGCTTGATGGTGTCCTGCTGAAGTGGGCAGCGGCACTTAGTGCGGACCCAGGAAGGGTGAGTATAGTAAACCATGCCATTAACACTGGTTCTGTTCCCCCAGTTAGGGTGGCACTGTATCGGGTGGCTCCAGCCTGGCATGACCAGCAGAAAGAGGAAGTAGGGACACTGCTCCAGGTAGGAATAATCAGGCCATCTCTATCTCCTTGGACATCCCCAGTCCTGCATGTGAAAAAGAAAGACGGTACAATTCCCCTATGCATCGATTTCCGGAAACTAAATGCCGTCACAGTTCCAGACCCTTATGATATGCCAAGGGTGGATGACATTATTGACCAGCTAGGCAAGGCGAAGTTTCTCTCGAAGCTTGATTTATCAAAAGGTTTCAACCAAGTGCCGGTGGCGACAGAAGATATTGAGAAAACTGCATATACAACACCATTTGTCAAATATGAATTCATCACCATGCCGTTTGGTTTGTGAAATGCCCCAGCCGCATTTCAACGACTAATGGACGTAGTACTGGTGGAGATACAGGAGTTCGCCTGTGCCTACATGGATGACATAATCATTTATAGCAACACTTGGGACGAACACATGGCTCACACAAACATGGTTTTGGAACGACTGGCGACATTAGGGCTAACAGCCAAGCCTACAAAATGCAAGTGGGCAAAAGCCCAGTGTCTCTATTTGGGTCACAAGGTAGGAGGTGGCAAGGTGGCGCCAGACGACTGCAAGGTGCGGGCAGCGCAACAGCCTACAACTAAGACGGGAGTGCGAACCTTTCTCGGATTAGCGGGTTACTACCGCAGATTTGTGCCCCACTTCGCAGATCGCTCTATACACCTAACCAAGGCGACATGAAAAACAGCCCCCCAGAAGCTATGTTGGACGAATGAGCTAGAGACCAATACCTCAAGCAGGCGCTGAGCATGGCTCCAGTGCTTACCATCCCGACTAAGGCCGACAAACCTACAGTTACACACAGATGCCTCCGATGTTGGTATTGGAGCAGTTCTCAGTGTGCTCAGGGACAATGCTGACAGACCTGTGGCCTATTTCTCTAGAAAACTACTTCCACGGGAATCGAGATATGCCACGACCGAGAAGGAATGCTTGGCAATTGTGGAAGCAATCCGACACTTTGCCGAGAGACCCTTCATCATCATCACAGATCATCGGGCGCTGATGCACTTAAACTCAGCAAGACACAATAATGGCAGAGTGGCACGATGGGCACTTCGTTTACAGCCGTTCACCTTTACAGTTCAGCACAGACCCGGGATGGCACATGGTAATGCAGATGGGCTATCTCGGCAGGACTGGGATGATGGCCTTCGGCTCCAAAAGGAGGGGGAGGTGTTAGGGAGCCCTCCCTAACTGTGAGGTTTACATGTTAATTATGTATTGTTATGTTTGAACTCAATAACTTTCTAGAAAGTATTGTTTATGCATGCTGGACACTTCTGATTGGTCAAAGCTAAACAGGGGACTGGTAGCCTATTTAAGGGAGCCAGCAGCAGTTCTTGTTCTATTCTGAATTAAAATATGGCTTACCTCTGAGAGAAAGTGAGGTTGGGGTGGAAAAGAACTCTGGTGGCAGCAAGAGCTAGGCTAGTCAAGGAAGGATGGGCCCATGTAATTTTTTAACCACAGGGGGTAAATTTAACCCTGGTTGAGAATCCCTCCTCTAGGGCTTCCTCTAGCCAATCGTACAAATTTTTTGGCACTTAGCAATCTGGAGTTATTTTGGCAGAGGTTGGAGGGATTCAGGTTTTTGAGGTCCCTCCTCTTTAGGGTCTAGTAACTTACCTATAGTTATACCTATTTAAAAATATATTAGTATCAAACGAGAGCACACAGAGAGACCTATCTTTTAAGCTACAAATAAATTTCATATCATGAAGTTTGCATAATCTACGGAGCTCTAAAGTTGTACCCACAAGTAAAAATTAAAAAAGCCATCAACTCCCCTTATGATGCTTCCCCAATTACTGCTGTTTTGAGTGAACCCAGAGAGGCTGGTACGAACAACTCTTGTCAATGGCTCAGAGTTCAAGTAGGAACAGTAGAGTGGATTGTAATCAACTCTCAGAGATATGCAATAGCTGGAACAGTTTCAAATATATGACGAAGGAACATCAACACTCCTGTCTACCATTAATACTTCATCTGAGACAACAAAAGAATATATCAGGAACCTAAAGATCAGGATGCTATCTTAAATTATTATTACACATGATGTTCTTTTAGAATGACAGAGGTGCACTGTACCATTAACAGCTACTTCTGCGCATTTTAGCTCCTATTAAAAGCTAATTAACTTCGTATTCATTGTTTACCAAATCAAACCTCTATCTAATACTCAGATAATGCAAGAACTATCTGCACTTCACTCATATTCAGATTCTTCTCATGTATATATAATTAAGAAAAATAACATTTTTAATAGGCACTCACATAAAAAGATGAGCAGGACACTATTTGTGCAAAAACAAAATAATATATATGGTATTCCATAGGAAAGCTTCAACGGATCCTACCCAATTCTGTAGCAATATTACTAATCTATTTGCTTGTTCAGAACTGAATTCCATAGCTAGGTATATATCAAGCTTATTGTTCCAAAATAATCACAGATTCTGCATTCTTAGACGTTTCTGGGACGAATAAACTACAGCACAGATGAGATTCTCAATGAGGAGCTCTTAAAAAATTCACAGAACCTTCTGTGGAATCAGACTGCAAAATGATGCACGTACAGCAAAATGGATGAGCTCACCATCTATTGCAGTAGACAGTCCTTTGTGAAGATATTATTGCCACAACTAAATTAATGAAAGCCTATTAACTACAAGAAAAACAAAGATAAAGAAGATTCCTGCAAGTGAAACACGGGTTGATGCACACATGAACATTTAAGTCCACAATGATCCACGTGTAATTTTGGCAGCCTACTGCTAGTCGGTTACCATGAAAAAAGTAGCAGTCAGAGCATAAGGTTATTCCAGCACTCTTCACTATACAAAATCCCTATAAACCTCCTTTATCTTGCCAAATATAGTAAGTTGCAGTAGTTAAGAAAGTAGATTTGAAATTTTTTGATATTTTAAGCCATTTTCTAGTTACCACATTTTGCCTCCAACTATTAGACAATGTCAAAGGTTCACTTATCTGTGCCACAACTTACTCCCTGCTATGGATTATGTACATATCCCTTACTCAGAATATCTATAGAGTGTTTTTGTGTTTCATGGGCATGCAAAGGTGAATGATCACCATCTTTTTCTGGCATATAACTGCCTTAGCATGTGGCAGGGCAACTCCCAAGAGCAATATATTTCCTGGAAATATAGGTGACACTATTCACTGGATTGAACACATACACAATTGAATGGTTTCCTGGAGGGACATGTGTCAGTCTCATGGTGGATGCTATTCAATTGGTCACCGCAAAAGACACTCCACAGACACATGGTTGTTTCTATAGGTTAGCACCAAGACTAGCCAGCAGACTTGTTAGATCTGGATAATTTGACATTGTTCCTTCTGTCTAACCTTATCCTATCACTTCAGTTTCTTAGGCATTTTAAGTATGAATATCATTACAACCATCCATAAATGATAATTGACAGAAAGATCACAAATGTTTACTCCTATATTGTATTCTTATGTCACAATGCCCAGGCTTCCATGTTCCTATACCTTACACAATCTGCACAAATAAACAATCATCGCAAGAGGAAGTATTATTGTCTACTCGAGCGTAGCCAAACAGCGCTCGAGATCTACTTCCGCGCTCTAGCTCTATCAACTTCCTCGCGGAAGGTACGGGCATCAGGACATCCATCTGGAGCAACAGTATAGATTTCATTTCCGTGTCTGCTTTTTATTACCTACGGAAAATATTGCTCCTTCCCCAACTATAAAAGAGCAGTAGCGCCAGAAAAGCAACATCCCATTCTTCAAGTGCTTCAAAGAAGAATTTTCTGATCCTTAAGCAGCTACAGAACCCACCTTTAACAATGCAGACTCTCAGAGTTATATCCTATTCTACTATTGTAGCTACTTCCGTTCTACTACTAGCATCAGCGGCACCTATGCATCAGAGAGAAAGTCGCAATGCTGATAGAGGAATGCATGACCAGTTGTTGGAACACGTCTACACTGGATTAGATCTACTCCATCAAATTTCGGCAAGTTTAATAATTATATTAAAGTAGTATTCTACCCTGTATAGCAAAGCAATGCTCAACTTTTGCTGAACAATTACCAGCTAAATAGCAAGATGACTGACTTAGTTTGATGCTGTAGTTGACCAATGATATTCAATTTTCCAACAGGTTTATGAATTGATGGACAAGATGAACATCAGCAATGAAAATGGAATTGATGTTCTCTTTCCAGCTCTAGATATCACCTGTGACCTTTACACAGCAAACACATTCCTTCAATCAAAACCTTGACATATGGTGTTTCCCCAATTACTGAGGTTTTGAGTGAACTCGGAGAGGCTGGTGTGAACAACTCTTGCCTGTGGCTCAGTGATGAAGTAGGAACAGTGAGCAAAGGACATGCTGGATTGGACTGCAATCAACTCCCAGGGATTTGCAATAGCTGGAACAGCATGAAAATATACGAGGAAGCAATATCAACTATCTCCATCTACAAAAGTTCCATCTATACATCATCTAAGACAACAGCCGAATATATCGAGAGGCATTTCACTCCTACAGTTAGGGACACTATATTGAAAATACTGAGTCAGTGATGGACAAAAATGATGTTCTTTTAGAATGACACAGGTACACTCTATCCACAACCTCTTCCAGCACATTACAGCTCTTTAACAACTGGACTAACTTCTTATTTATTGTTTACCAAGTCAAATCTATATCTTATACTATAATGCAAGAATTATCTACACTTTATTGTATTCAGATTCTGCATATGTATTTTAATGGATACATTGGCATTATAAATTGTAAACAGAGAGATAAAGATGAGCTGGAGAACATCTTATGGGAAATGATATAAAGTTTTATCAAATCACTGACGGCATATGGAAAGGTTTTACAGATGTTCCCTAATTTTGTGAGCAATTCTTCTATTCTTTCTACAACTTTTTGCCTTGACTCAAATTGGCTATCGAGTCTTGCGACATAGAGCTTGAAGTACACAAGAAATGAAATATAGTAGGCACACTTGCATGTCGGTCTGTCAATCTCTCTGTCTGTCCGATTTTCCAACCATCTCTCTGTCTGCTCTGAGAGTCTGTTTGTTTGTCTGTCAGTCTCTCAATCTGTTTGTTTGTATGTGTGTTAATCTGGTTGCTTTCATGCATGTCTGCCTGCCTTCCTGCCTGCCTGCCTGCCTTGGGACTTTTCTGTCTGTCTCTCTGTCTATTTGTCTGTGTCTTTCTGTCTGTCTGTCTGGGTCTGTTGGTATTGCTTAAGTCTCCTTAGAGCTTACTCAAACATGTCTCACAACATTGGGAACTTATTGACCCCATAAAGTTATTGACATAGTTTGGGGATCAAGGCTATGCCTCATGGCCATGTAAGTCAACCACAAATGCTTTAAAACAACAGTAAGATTGATTAAGTGCAGATACAGGCTTAGCAGTAAAGTGTTATTTGTGGGCTCGATTTTGGTGAGGAAGTTCACCTCAATATGCCCTCTGGAGACAATCTATAGGCTGAAAATTGAAAAATGTTGTTGAATAATTTTTTTAATTTATTTATTCCAAACTGAATATTTAGGGCCTTCCTAAACATGTTGCACATAATTGGAAACCTGTTGATCCCAGGATTATTTTTGGCCTAGTTTTGAGCCATTATGCTATGCACTTAACCATGACACGCTTCTAAAGCAGCCAAACTAGGACAAATAAATGTTTTTTAAATTAGTAAATGAAATGACGCAAACACTGGATCTTGACAGCAAATCATGGTTCTACAGATTAGCACTGGAGACTATTGGAAGACTACTTAAATCTGACTAAATCTGACTAATTTGACACGGTTTTCCTTGCCTTCTATGAGAAAGGTCAGCAGAAAAATAACAAAAGTTTACAAACCTCCAATACTCTATTTCAATGCCCCTTCCATTTTCCTACTTATATGCACAAATAGACCTTCCAGCACAAAAGGAAGTAGCCCATATATAGTCTGCTCCAGTGCAGCTGATCACTTATCCTCGCCCGATATCAACTTCCGCACTCTAACTATATCTACTTCCTCACAGGAGATGGGAAGGAAATGAATCAGGTCATCCACCTGGAGCAACTGTATAGGTTTTGTTTCCGTTTCTGCTGTTTATTCCATCCAGAAAAGATGGCTCCTTCATCAACTATAAAAGAGCAGCAGCTCTAGATAAGCAACATCAATTCTACAAGTTTTCTAAAGAAGGCTCAACTGCTCTTTCAGAAACTACAGAAACCATTTTCAACAATGGTGAACCTCAGAATTTCATCTTCTGCTGCTATTATAGATGCTTCCATATTAATACTAGCATCAGCCACACCTCTGCATCAGAGAGAAAGCCTCAATGCTGACAGAGACATGAATGGCCAGTTGTTGGGACAGGTCTACACTGGATTAGATCTCCTCCAACAAATTTCAGCAACTATTGTACTCCATAGCAAATATATGCTCAACTTTGGCTGAATAATTACCAGCTAAATATGTAGATAACTGACTTTGTTTGATGCTCTAGCTGACCATGATATTCACATTTTCCAACAGATTTATGAATTGTTGGACAAGATGAAAATCAGCAATGAAATTGGAATTGATATTCTCTTATTAGCTCTAAATATTACTTGCAACCTTTACACAGCAAACACGGACATCATTTCTTCAATCAAAACCTTGATTTATGATGCTTCCCCAATTACTGCTGTTTTGAGTGAACCCAGAGAGGCTGGTACGAACAACTCTTGTCAATGGCTCAGAGATGAAGTAGGAACAGTAGAATGGATTGTAATCAACTCTCAGAGATATGCAATAGCTGGAACAGTATCAAAATGTATGACGAAGCAACATCAACACTCTCTGTCTACCATTAATACTTCATCTGAGACAACAAAAGGAATAATTTCAATCCTAAAGATCAGGACGCTATCTTGAAAATACTTAGATTATTATTAGACAATGATGATGTTCTTTTAGAATGATACAGTTGGCATTCTATCATTAAAAGCTTACTTCTGTACATTTTAGGATATTAATTGTTTACCAAGTCAAATCACTACCTACTTACTCAGATAATGCAAGAACTATCTGCACTTCATTCATATTCAGATTCTTCTCATGTACATATAATTAAATATATATAATATTAAAATAGTAAATAAATATTAAATAAATAAACACTAACAAACCAAAAAATTAAACACAAAAAAATTAAAAAATTATATAATAAAAACAAATAAACAAACAAATATATATATATATATTAAATAATCAAACAAAAACAAACAAACAAACAAACAAATTAATCAATCAATAAATAAACAAATAAAAACCAAACAAATAAACAAATTATTTATTTATTGTTAATTAGATATTATTTCAGTATTATTTAGGTATTTTTGTAATTGATTATTATATAAGTATAATTATGTGTTAATGAACATGGTATGTTGTGTTTGCTGTTTGCTCAATTATGTAATAATACTAATAATAATAAATAAATAAATCGGGGGAAAAAAGGGGGAAAAAACAAATAAAAATAAACAAATACAAAAATATTTAAAAAATTAACAAACAAACAAACAAGCAAACAAACAAAGCCCCAAAAATATACAAAAAAAAAAAAAAAAAATTAACATACAAGTAAACAAAAAAATAAACAACAACAAAAAATATAACCAAACAAATACAAAAAATTAAAATAAAAAACCAACAAAAAATAATTAATAAATAAAAAAATACTAGTAGTAATAATAAATATATAATAAAAATTAAGATAATAATAATTATAATAATAGTAGTAGTAGTAATATTAATAATAACAATAATAAGAAGAAGAAGAAGAGGAGGAGGAGGAGGAGGAGGAGGAGGAGGAAGGGGGGGGGGGGGGGTGAGGAGGAGGAGGAGGAGGAGGAGGGGGGGAGGAGGAGGAGGAGGAGGAGGAGGTTTCACAAGTTTTATAACAGGAGACATTATTTACCTAAGAACTCTACTAGCTATGTTATAGCTTGTATGATGCAAGCAGTTTTCTGTTAATGTTTGACCTCCCGGAGCCACTTGCTTTGTCATCCAATATAGTTTTATTCAGAATAACTATGAAAGAAAAATCATTGGAATGGACGAAGTTTACAGCCTCTGGATGCTTTTAATTATATTATTATATTTATTAGAACAATTATTAAAAAATTTGAGTGCATAGACAGTTGACCCTCGCTAATCAGGACCCCGTTAATCCAAAACCTTGCTAATCCGAACGGCATTAGGTAGCAGGAAAAAAGAAGGGGAAAAAGAAAGAAAGAAAAAAGACAAAATTCGTGCCATTATTGAACTTTGAACCTACCACGAGCCTGTCATACGATACAACTGCAGTTATATGGAGAAGAAAAGAGCACACAATAGCCTTACCATTGAGGAGAAGGTCGAGATCCTGGCCCAGCTCGGGAAGAAAAGGTACATGTTACTAGCTGAACAGTATGAAGTTGGAGTCTCCACTATCTCAGACATAAAGATGAAGGGCAGCGAGTTGCGAGGATGCAAAAGGAAGATGACTGAGATGGGATTCCGGAGATCTGCTAAAAGAATGAGGATTGGAAGGGATTAAAAATTACTTGTACTCCCAGTATTCAATCCTGACCTGCAAAAAATAAACAAATTTAGAGTTCAATATAATGATATTCATACATTTCACTAGTCCGAAAATTTAACTAATCCGAACTACTCGGATTCCCAGGCTATGGATAAGTGAGGGTCTACTGATAATGAAATGTAGTGTTTAAATAATTGTACTGATGATTAAACAGCAAATCTACTGATATCCATTTACTAAATTACAAAACATTTATTTGTCCTAGTTTGGCTGCTTGTTCTGTATGCCAATATGCCGCCCCTGCGACCCTGCCCAGAGCTCCCCTCTAATCCTTACCAGTGATGAAAGTGCCATTCAAGAGGTTTGCCATGGACATTTTCGGGCCACTGTCTAGGACGTTGGCTGGGAACAAATACGTACTTGTTCTCATGGATTACCTGATGAAATGGCCAGAGGCATTTCCCCTCAAGAATGTCACCACTGAGTCTGTCATCAATTGTTTGGTAGAGGTAACATCATGGTTGGGTGTACCTGAGGAGATCTTTACGGATAACGAATCCAACTCTATCTCCAAAACTATGCAACAATTTTGTTCCGTTACAGGAATCAAGCAGATCAGAACCTCTCCATACCATCCCCAAACAGACAGCATGGTCGAACAATTCAACTCCACCATGAAGCGGCTCCTCAGGAAGCTCACCCAGAAGAACATCAAGGAGTGGGACCAGTGTCTTCCATTCATTTTGTATGTGTATCGTGGAACAACCCATAAATCCACCAGTTTCTCTCCATACGAACTGTTATTTGGGAGACAGTTGCGGATGCCTCTCGACGTACTGCTGGATCACTGGCTAGACAAGGAAGAAAAGGACGACATTGACATCATTGAGAACCTACGGCTGTTAAGGAACAAGATGGCAGTCATAAGCGAGATTGCTCAGACTACAGAAGAGGAGGCCAAATGTCAATACAAGAAGTACTATGACCATCGATCGACCGATCGCAACTTCGAAGAAGGAGACCATGTCATTGTGTTCAGGCCTCAGAAACAAAATAAGCTACTGTGCGAGTGAAAGGGACTAGCACAGGTCACCCGCAAGCTATTAGAAACAACCTATGAAGTTGACATGGGTGAAGACACGAGGAAGATATGAACCTTCCACATCAATGCCCTGAAGTGATGGAATGCCCCCGACGCGGCCACATTTTTCGAGATCGACGAAGAATCAGATGACCATCTTCAGGAAGATGGAGATCAAAAAGAAGTCAACCTAAGTACACAACAGATGGAGGAATTACACGACTTGAAAGACGACTTTCAAGATGTAATTAGTGACATACCAGGCCGAACTCACCTGGTACAGCACGAGATCTCTACAGCGGATGCAAGCCCGGTCAGACCGCCTCCATACCGCCTTCCTCACACTTCTCACGAATTTCTACGCAAAGAAATTAAAACCTTGCTCGAAAGAGGAATCATCAAACCTTCCAGAAGTCCTTGGGCAGCACCCGTTGTGTTGGTCCCAAAGAAGGATGGAACGAAACGCTTATGCGTAGATTATCGCAAGCTGAACCTCGTAAACCAGCCGGATCCCTACCCCATCCCACACATTGAGGATCTGATTGACAGGATTGGAAGAGCTAGTTTTATTACAGCTCTTGATCTCACAAAAGGGTACTGGCAGGTGCCAGTTGCCAAAGACAGTCAACCCAAGACGGCTTTCATTACACCGTGGGGGAAATACGAGTTCCAGACTACTATGCCTTTTGGTTTAGTGTCAGCCCCGAAAATGTTGCAACGTCTCATGGACCGGATACTCAATGACACCCATCCGTTTGCGGCGGCATATCTCGATGACATTGTTATACACAGCGACACTTGGGAACAACATCTCGACCATCTGAGAGAGATTTTCGCAAGACTACGAGAGGCAGGACTAACCATAAAAAATGACAAGTGCAAGTTTGCAGGCAACAGTTGTGTGTAATTGGGTCATGTAGTGGGGAAGGGACAAGTACAACCCATGGCTAATAAGATTAAAGCAGTGAGAGAGTTTGCCTTGCCTCGTACAAAGAAAGATGTCAGAGCCTTCCTGGGGTTGGTAGGGTACTATAGGCGTCGATTTATACCAAATTTCTCTACAATTGCCACCCCCTTGACCGATTTGACAAAGAAAGTCAAGCCGGTTAAAATTTGATGGAGTAAGACTGTAGAGGAAGTGTTTAACCAATTGAAGGAAGCCTTAACAAACTACCCGATCCTAAGTACACCCAACTGGGAGAGACCTTTCATTTTGCAAACCGATGCCTCGAATACGGGAATTGCCTATATTTGTAGCCAGAATGTTGATTTGGGGGAAGAACATCCGATAGCATTTGGATCTAGGAAGCTACTGCCAAGAGAGCAAAACTACTCTACAGTAGAGAGAGAGGCCTTAGCTATTGTTGAGGGTGTAAAACATTATCGGGTTTATCTAGAAGGTGTACCATTCCAGATACAAACTGACCACAACCAATTAGTCCAGCTAAACCACATGAAAGACATGCATGGCAAGGTGGGCCCTAAAGCTTCAACCATTTAAATTTGATATCACTCACAAACCAGGATCAAAGAATGGGAATGCTGATGGCTTATCTCGAGAGTTTGACTCTCGGCTAGAGGATGGGGGAGAGTCAGAGAAAGCCCTGAGAGATGTTAGAGAGGAAGCTGTTAGAGGGGAAACACATCAGAGGGAGGTTGGAGTGTCAGAGAAATCCCTGACAGCTGTTAGAGAGAAAGCTGTTAGAGGGGAAACACGTCAGAGGGAGGTAGATACTACTACACAACCACGTTACTCCTTACTCAGAATATCTATCGAGTGGTTTAGTGTTTCATGGGCATGCAAAGGTGAATGATCACCAAAACGTCCATCTTTTTCTGGCATATAAGTCCCTTAGCATGTGGCAGGGCAACTCCAACTCCCAAGAGCAATATATTTCCTGTAAATATGGGTGACACTATTCATTGGATAAACACATGCACAAGTGAATGGTTTCCTGGAGGGACATGTGTCAGTCATGGTGTGGATGCTATTCAATTGGTCACTGCAAAAGACACTCCATAGACACATGGATATTTCTATAGGTTAGCACCAAGACTAGCCAGCAGACTTATTAGATCTGGCTAATTTGACATTGTTCCTTCTGTCTAACCTTATCCTTCTGTCTATAATCGCTTCAGTTTCTTAGGCATTTTTTGTATGAATATCATTACAACCATCCATAAATGATAATTGAGGAAGTTAGGCAGAAAGATCACAATAGTTTACTCCTATATTGTATTCTTATGTCACAATGCCCAGACTTCCATGTTCCTATACCTTACACAATCTGCACAAATAAACAATCATCGCAAGAGGAAGTATTCAGTATAATTGTCTACTCGAGCGTAGCAAAGAGCGCTCGAGATCTACTTCCGCGCTCTAGCTCTATCTACTTCCTCGCGGAAGGTACGGTGGGAAAGGGCATCAGGACATCCATCTGGAGCAACAGTATAGGTTTCATTTCCGTGTTTGCTTTTTACTACCTACGGAAAATATTGCTCCTTCCCCGACTATAAAAGAGCAGTAGCGCTAGAAAAGCAACATCCCATTCTTCAAGTGCTTCAAAGAATCCTTAAGAAGTTACAGAACCCACCTTCAACAATGCAGACTCTCAGAGTTATATCCTATGCTACTATTGTAGCTACTTCCATACTACTACTAGCATCAGCGGCACCTATGTATCAGAGAGAAAGTCGCAATGCTGATAGAGGCATGCATGACCAGTTGTTGGAACAGGTCTACACTGGATTAGATCTACTCCATCAAATTTCGGCAAGTTTAATATATTATAGTAGTATTCTAACCTGTATAGCAAAGCAATGCTTGAATAATTACCAGCTACAGTGTAAATAGCAAGATGACTGACTTTGTTTGATGCTGTAGTTGACCATGATATTTACATTTTCCAACAGGTTTATGAATTGATGGACAAGATGAACATCAGCAATGAAAATGGAATTGATGTTCTCTTTCCAGCTCTAGATATCACCTGTGACCTTTACACAGCAAACACGGATATCATTCCTTCAATCAAAACCTTGACATATGGTGCTTCCCCAATTACTGAGGTTTTGAGTGAACTCGGAGAGGCTTGTGTGAACAACTCTTGCCTGTGGCTCAGTGATGAAGTACGAACAGTGAGCAAAGGACATGCTGGATTGGACTGCAATCAACTCTCAGGGATTTGCAATAGCTGGAACAGCATGAAAATATACGAGGAAGCAATATCAACTATCTCCATCTACAAAAGTTCCATCAATACATCATCTAAGACAACAGCCGAATATATCGAGAGGCATTTCAATCCTACAGTTAGGGACACTATATTGAAAATACTGAGTTAGTGATGGACAAAAATGATGTTCTTTTAGAATGACACAGGTGCACTGTATCTACAACCTCTTCTAGCTCTTTAACAACTGACTAACTTCTTATTTATTGTTTACCAAGTCAAATCTATATCTTATACTATAATGCAAGAATTATCTGCACTTTATTGTATTCAGATTCTGCTTATGTATTTTAATGGTATTATCAATTGTAAACAGAGTGATAAAGATGAGTTGGAAAACAGCTTATGGGAAATGATATAAAGTTTTATCAAATCACAGACGGCATATGGAAAGGTTTTACAGATGTTCCCTAATTTTGTGAGCAATTCTTCTATTCTTTCTAAAACTATTTGCCTTAATTCCAATTGGCTATAATATACATACCAAAATTAAGAGTCTTGCGACATAGAGCTTAATTGAAGTAGCCAAGAAAAATTGTTTATCCTAAAATGAAATATAGTAGGCACACTTGCATATGGTCTGTTAATCTCTCTGTCTGTCCGATTTTCCAACCATCTCTCTGTCTGCTGTGAGAGTCTGTTTGTTTGTCTGTCAGTCTCTCAATCTGTTTGTTTGTATGTGTGTTAATCTCGTTGCTTCCTTGCATGTCTGCCTGCCTTCCTGCCTGCCTGCCTCTGGGACTTTTCTGTCTGTGTCTCTCTGTCTATTTGTCTCTGTCTTTCTGTCTGTCTGTCTGTGTCTGTTAGTATTGCTTACAGACTCCTTAGAGCTTACCCAAACATGTCTCACAACATTGGGAACTTATTGACCCCATAAAGTTATTGACATAGTTTGGGGATCAAGGCTATGCCTCATGACCATGTAATTCTTCCACAAATGCTTTAAAACAACAGTAAGATTGATTAAGTGCAGATACAGGCTTAGCAGTAAAGTGTTATTTGTGGGCTCGATTTCGGTGAGGAACTTCACCTCAATATGTCCTCTGGAGACAATCTATAGGCTGAATATTGAAAAATGTTGTTGGATAATATTTTAAATTTATTTATTCCAAACTGAATATTTAGGGCATTCCTAAACATGTTGCACATAATTGGACACCTGTTGATCCCAGGATAATTTTTGGCCTAGTTTTTAGCCATTAGGCTATGCACTTAACCATGACACGCTTCTAAAGCAGCCAAACTAGGACAAATAAATGTTTTGTAATTTAGTAAATGAAATAATTTCATTTTACTGGATATCAGTGGATTTTCTGTTTGATCATCACAAAGGAAGTGGTTCCAGGAGAACGTCACTAGTAAACACGAGCGCTAGTAGAGTTCTTAGGTAAATAATCTCTCCTGTTATAAAACTTGTGAAACCTCATTCAAATGTCAAAGACACATTGTGCTTGTATATCCTTATAATAATACAAGTCCAATATCATTTCTGGTGATGGTGCTTTAAACAACATGGATTATCATGGATAGCCATTGACCCATTCTTTGTCCATAATGTTTCATGACAACCCATCCATATTTGTGGCATCAACCTGTAACAGACAAAGTGACAGACAAACAGACAAACAAAATAGGTAAAACATAACTTCCTTGGCAGAGATAGTAGCTAATATAATGTCTGCTGTTTGTTTGTTCCCATTTTTGGGGGGCATGGTAACAACAATAGCTGATACTTGGGATACTTGTAACTCGACACCCAAAGTTAATGACACCCATCAGTTTTGGTCTAACGTGGTAGCTAAAAATCATCATTGATAGAAACAGCAGGAGACATGTTATTTTCAGCCGTTCGGTTTATGTTCAAAGTACAAAGTTCAGGAGAAAATTGTCAAACATGGAGTACAATATACGTAACCGTACCAAGTAGAAATCAAATATTATTCTATTAAAATTTAAAACAAACAAGTGATTATTGATGATATGAATATCTCATGAAATGTCCCCACCCCTGTAAAGTTTCAGCTATCAATTTTGTTGACATGCTATTTGATGCTTGACCTAAGCGCCATATATCTAGCTCCATACTGTCATCGCAGCTAAACAACCGATCACTGACTTGTATCATTTCCCTTCCTATCTCCTCCACTTCAGTGTGGTAAAACAAGGTATCTAATTGTATAATAGATTGCTAGTTCATAAGTGCTAGCTAACAGGAATTAAAAATCCACATCAAACAGAATGGTTGGCAAAATCAATAATCAGTGGTAAATAGATCTAGCTAAGGCTAAAGTCACCTAACATGCTCATGCAGTTTCAATATTTACTTGTATCTCAATACTTAGTAGCTGGACTAAACATGGAATTAAGGAAGCATGTACGATCTTACAGTTTAGCTGGATGAAGACGAGAAGTTAAATTTTCTTATGGATGGATTAAATGGAGTTCTTAGGAAAGTGAAGTAAGTTAAACTTGTAACCAGTAGCTCTGATGAGAGTACTTGAGTTAATTTGAGTTGTATGATAATGTTGGGCATGAGCAAGGAAGATAAGACATCCAGCCTTAGTAGTGTGCCCTTAATTCCATTTGGCTTTGCAACATAAAAATCTCCCTCTTGGACATCACATTTAGAATTGGTGGACCTTACTGTTTTATTTGATGCCTCTGTAGATGCAAACACTGGATCTTGACAGCAAATTGCCACATTCATGGTTCTACAGATTAGCACTGGAGACTATAGTAGGAAGACTACTTAGATCTGACTAATTTGACACTGTAGTTCCTTACCTTCTATGAGGAAGGTCAGCAGAAAAAGAACAAAAGTTTACAAACCTCCAATACTCTATTACAATGCCCTTTTCATTTGCCTATAACTTAGTCTATGTGCACAAATAGACCTTCCAGCACAAAAATATAGTCTATTCCAGTGCAGCTGATCATATATCCTCACCCGATATCTACTTCCGCATTCTAGCTCTATCTACTTCCGCACAGGAGATTGGGAAGGAAAATGAATCAGGTCATCCACCTGGAGCAACTGTATAGCTTTTGTTCTGTTTCTGCTGTTTATTCCACCCAGAAAAGATGGCTCCTTCACTAACTATAAAAGAGCAGCAGCTCTAGATACGCAACATCAATTCTACAAGTTCTTTAAAGAAGGATCCACTGCTCTTTCAGAAACTACAGAAACCACTTTCAACAGCGGTGAACCTCAGAATTTCATCTTCTGCTGCTATTATTGCTGCTTCCATATTAATACTAGCATCAGCCACACCTCTGCATCAGAGAGAAAGCCTCAATGCTGACAGAGACATGTATGGCCAGTTTTTGGGACAGGTCTATACTGGATTAGATCTCCTCCAACAAATTTTAGTAAGTTTAATATTATATAGTACTATTGTACTCCATGTAGTAAATCTATGCTCAAATTTTGTTGAATAAATTACCAGCTAAATATGTAGATAACTGACTTTGTTTGATGCTCTAGCTGACCATGATATTCACATTGTCCAACAGATTTATGAATTGTTGGAAATCAGGAATGAAATTGGAATTGGTATTCTCTTATCAGCTCTAAATATTACTTGCCACCTTTACACAGCAAAAGCGGACATCATTCCTTCAATTAAAACCTTGACTTATTATGCTTCCCCAATTACTGCTGTTATGAGTGAACCCAGAGAGGCTGGTACAAACAACTCTTGTCAATGGATCAGAGATCAAGTAGGAACAGTAGAGTGGGGGGGGGGGGGGTCGCTTGCTTTTTGTTATTTTTTACAACTTTAGAAAATAACTCCAGATTGCTAAGTGCAAAAATATTGAAATTGGTACGAGTGGCCCTAGAGCATGCAATCACCTTTTTCATTAGGCGTTAAAATTTTAGTACGTAATTTTGATAAAGAATATAGTCCATTACATACATAGCAGTAAAACAATGAAAACAATCACAGACCAAAGGCAATAGTGTGAAAAATAATAATATGAAGAAATAGTAAGCTCATGAAAGTTATAGACACCAACCTGCTTAGAGATTTATAACCCTTATAATCCCTTTTCCTTAGTATGGCAATTATTTACCCCATGTGTTAGGGAGCCCTCCCTAACTGTGGCACTACTGAGGTTTACATGTTAATTATGTATTGTTATGTTAGAACTCAATAACATTCTAGAAGGTATTGTTTATGAATGCTGGACACTTCTGATTGGTCAATGCTAAACAGGGTGCTTGTAGGCTATTTAAGGGAGCCAGTCCCTAGTGCAGCAGTTCTTGTTCTATTCTGAATTAAAATAAGGCTTACCTCTGAAAGAAAGGGAGGTAGGGTGGAAAAGAACTCTGGTGGAAGCAAGAGCAAGACTAGTCGAGGAAGGATTGGCCCATGTAATTTTTTACCCCCAGGGGGTAAATTTACCTCTGGTTGAGAATCCCTGCTCTAGTGCTTACTCTAGCCACTCGTACCAATTTTTTGGCACTTAGCAATCTGGAGTTATTTTGGCGGAGGTTGCAAGGATTCAGATTTTTGAGATCCCTCCACTTTAGTGTCTAGTAACTTACCTATAGTTATACCTATGAAACATATTTTAGTATCAAACGAGAGCACACAGAGAGACCTATCTTTTGAGCTACATATAAAGTCCATATCATGAAGTTAGCATAATCTATGGAGCTCTAAAGTTGTACCCACAAGTAAAAATTAAAAAAAGCCATCAACTCCCCTTATGATGCTTCCCCAATTTACTGCTGTTTTGAGTGAACCCAGAGAGGCTGGTACGAACAACTCTTGTCAATGGCTCAGAGATCAAGTAGGAACAGTAGAGTGGATTGTAATCAACTCTCAGAGATATGCAATAGCTGGAACAGTATCAAAATATATGACGAAGGAACATCAACACTCTCTGTCTACCATTAATACTTCATCTGAGACAACAAAAGACAGGAACCTAAAGATCAGGATGCTATCTTAAATTATTATGACACATGATGTTCTTTTAGAATGACAGAGGTGCACTGTACCATTAACAGCTACTTCTGCGCATTTTAGCTCCTATCAAAAGCTAATTAACTTCGTATTCATTGTTTACCAAATCAAACCTCTATCTAATACTCAAGAACTATCTGCACTTCATTCATATTCAGATTCTTCTCATGTATATACAATTAAGAAAAATAACAATTTTAATAGACACTCATAAAAAGATGAGCAGGACACTATTTGTGCAAAAACAAAATAATATATACGGTATTACATAGGAAAGCTTCAACGGATCCTCCCCAATTCTGTAGCAATATTACTACTTGTTCAGAACTGAATTCCATAGCTAAGTATATATCAAGCTTATTGTTTCAAAATAATCACAGATTCTGCATTCTTAGAGGCGAATAAACTACAGCACAGATGAGATTCTCAATGAGGAGCTCTTAAAAAATTCACAGAACCTTCTGTGGAATCATACTGCAAAATGATGCACGTACAGCAAAATGAATGAGCTCACCATCTATTGCAGCAGACAGTCCTTTCTGAAGATATTATTGCCACAACTAAATTAATGAAAGCCAATTAACTACAAGAAAAACAAAGATAAAGAAGATTCCTGCAAGTGAAACACGGGTTGATGCACATGAACGTTTAAGTCCACAATGATCCACGTGTAGCCAATGCCCTAATTTTGGCAGCCTACTGCTAGTCGGTTACCATGAAAAAAGTAGCAGTCAGAGGATAAGGTTATTCCAGCACTCTTCACTATATAACATTTCTATAAACCTCCTTTATCTTGCCAAAGTAAGTTGCAGTAGTCAAGAAAGTAGATTTGAAATTTTTTGATATTTTAAGGCATTTTCTAGTTTACACATTTCGCCTCCAACTATTAGACAATGGGAAAGGTTCAATTATCTGTGCCACAACTTACTCCCTGCTATGCATTATGTACATATCCCTTACTCAGAATATCTATAGAGTGGTTTAGTGTTTCATGGGCATACAAAGGTGAATGATCACCAAAACTTCCATCTTTTTCTGGCATATAAGTGCTATAGCATGTGGCAGGGGAACTCACAAGAGCAATATATTTCCTGTAAATATGGGTGACACTATTCACTGGATGAACACATGCACAAGTGAATGTTTTCCTGGAGGGACATGTGTCAGTCATGGTGGATGCTATTCAATTGGTCACCGCAAAAGACACTCCATAGACACATGGACGTTTCTATAGGTTAGCACCAAGACTAGCCAGCAGACTTGTTAGATCTGGCTAATTTGACATTGTTCCTTCTGTTTAACCTTATCCTTCTGTCTATAATCACTTCAGTTTCTAAGGCATTTTTAATATGAATATCATTACAACCATCCATAAATGATACTTGAGGAAGTTAGGCAGAAAGATCACAAAAGTTTACTGCTATATTGTATTCTTATGTCACAATGCCCAGACTTCCATGTTCCTATACCTTACACAATCTGCACAAATAAACAATCCATCGCAAGAGGAAATATTCAGTATTATTGTCAAACAGCGCTCGAGATCTACTTCCGCGCTCTAGCTCTATCTACTTCCTCGCGGAAGGTACGGTGGTAAAAGGCATCAGGACATCCATCTGGAGCAACAGTATAGGTTTCATTTCCGTGTCTGCTTTTTATTATCTACGGAAAATATTGCTCCTTCCTCGACTATAAAAGAGCAGTAGCGCTAGAAAAGCAACATCGCATTCTTCAAGTGCTTCAAAGAAGAATCTTCTGATCTTTAAGCAGCTACAGAACCCACCTTCAACAATGCAGACTCTCAGAGTTATATCTTATGCTACTATTGTAGCTACTTCCGTTCTACTACTACTAGCATCAGCGGCACCTATGCATCAGAGAGAAAGACGCAATGCTTATAGAAGAATGCATGACCAGTTGTTGGAACAGGTTTACACTGGATTAGATCTACTCCATCAAATTTCGGCAAGTTTAATATATTATAGTAGTATTCTACCCTGTATAGCAAAGCAATGCTCAACTTTTGCTGAACAATTACCAGCTAAATAGCAAGATGACTGACTTTGTTTGATGCTGTAGTTGACCAATGATATATATTCAATTTTCCAACAGGTTTATGAATTGATGGACAAGATGAACATCAGCAATGAAAATGGAATTGATGTTCTCTTTCCAGCTCTAGATATCACCTGTGACCTTTACACAGCAAACACGGATATCATTCCTTCAATCAAAACCTTGACATATGGTGCTTCCCCAATTACTGAGGTTTTGAGTGAACTCGGACAGGCTGGTGTGAACAACTCTTGCCTGTGGCTCAGTGATGAAGTACAAACAGTGAGCAAAGGACATGCTGGATTGGACTGCAATCAACTCCCAGGGATTTGCAATAGCTGGAACAGCATGAAAATATACGAGGAAGCAATATCAACTATCTCCATCTACAAAAGTTCCATCTATACATCATCTAAGACAACAGCCGAATATATCGAGAGGCATTTCACTCCTACAGTTGGGGACACTATATTGAAAATACTGAGTTAGTGATGGACAAAAATGATGTTCTTTGTTTTAGAATGACACAGGTGCACTCTATCCACATCCTCTTCCAGCTCTTTAAACCACTGACTAACTTCTTATTTATTGTTTACCAAGTCAAATCTATATCTTATACTATAATGCAAGAATTATCTACACTTTATTGTATTCAGATTCTGCTTATGTATTTTAATGGGATACATTGGCATTAGCAATTGTAAACTGAGAGATAAAGATGAGCTGGAGAACATCTTATGGGAAATGATATAAAGTTTGATCAAATCACAGACGGCATATGGAAAGGTTTTACAGATGTTCCCTAATTTTGTGAGCAATTCTTCTATTCTTTCTACAACTTTTTGCCTTGACTCAAATTGGCTATCGAGTCTTGCGACATAGAGCTTGAAGTAGCCAAGAAATGAAATATAGTAGGCACACTTGCATGTCGGTCTGTCAATCTCTCTGTCTGTCCGATTTTCCAACCATCTCTCTGTCTGCTCTGAGAGTCTGTTTGTTTGTCTGTCAGTCTCTCAATCTGTTTGTTTGTATGTGTTTTAATCTGGTTGCTTCCATGCATGTCTGCCTGCCTTCCTGCCTGCCTGCCTTGGGACTTTTCTGTCTGTATCTCTGTCTATTTGTCTGTGTCTTTCTGTCTGTCTGTCTGGGTCTGTTGGTATTGCTTAAGTCTCCTTAGAGCTTACTCATACATGTCTCACAACATTGGGAACTTATTGACCCCATAAAGTTATTGACATAGTTTGGGGATCAAGGCTATGCCTCATGGCCATGTAAGTCAACCACAAATGCTTTAAAACAACAGTAAGATTGATTAAGTGCAGATACAGGCTTAGCAGTAAAGTGTTATTTGTGGGCTCGATTTCGGTGAGGAAGTTCACCTCAATATGCCCTCTGGAGACAATCTATAGGCTGAATATTGAAAAATGTTGTTGAATAATATTTTTAATTTATTCATTCCAAACTGAATATTTAGGGCCTTCCTAAACATGTTGCACATAATTGGAAACCTGTTGATCCCAGGATTATTTTTGGCCTAGTTTTGAGCCATTAGGCTATGCACTTAACCATGACATGCTTCTAAAGCAGCCAAACTAGGACAAATAAATGTTTTTTAAATTAGTAAATGAAATAATGCAAACACTGGATCTTGACAGCAAATCATGGTTCTACAGATTAGCACTCGAGACTATTGGAAGACTACTTAAATCTGACTAATTTGACACTGTTTTCCTTACCTTCTATGAGGAAGGTCAGCAGAAACAAAAGTTTACAAACCTCCAATACTCTATTTCAATGCCCCTTCCATTTTCCTACTTATATGCACAAATAGACCTTCCAGCACAAAAGGAAGTAGCCCATATATAGTCTGCTCCAGTGCAGCTGATCACTTATCCTCGCCCGATATCAACTTCCGCACTCTAGCTATATCTACTTCCTCACAGGAGATGGGAAGGAAATGAATCAGGTCATCCACCTGGAGCAACTGTATAGGTTTTGTTTCCGTTTCTGCTGTTTATTCCATCCAGAAAAGATGGCTCCTTCATCAACTATAAAAGAGCAGCAGCTCTAGATAAGCAACATCAATTCTACAAGTTTTCTAAAGAAGGCTCAACTGCTCTTTCAGAAACTACAGAAACCATTTTCAACAATGGTGAACCTCAGAATTTCATCTTCTGCTGCTATTATAGATGCTTCCATATTAATACTAGCATCAGCCACACCTCTGCATCAGAGAGAAAGCCTCAATGCTGACAGAGACATGAATGGCCAGTTGTTGGGACAAGTCTACACTGGATTAGATCTCCTCCAACAAATTTCAGCAACTATTGTACTCCATAGCAAATATATGCTCAACTTTGGCTGAATAATTACCAGCTAAATATGTAGATAACTGACTTTGTTTGATGCTCTAGCTGACCATGATATTCACATTTTCCAACAGATTTATGAATTGTTGGACAAGATGAAAATCAGCAATGAAATTGGAATTGATATTCTCTTATTAGCTCTAAATATTACTTGCAACCTTTACACAGCAAACACGGACATCATTTCTTCAATCAAAACCTTGATTTATGATGCTTCCCCAATTACTGCTGTTTTGAGTGAACCCAGAGAGGCTGGTACGAACAACTCTTGTCAATGGCTCAGAGATGAAGTAGGAACAGTAGAATGGATTTTAATCAACTCTCAGAGATATGCAATAGCTGGAACAGTATCAAAATGTAGCTATGACGAAGCAACATCAACACTCTCTGTCTACCATTAATACTTCATCTGAGACAACAAAAGGAATAATTTCATTCCTAAGGATCAGGACGCTATCTTGAAAATACTTAGATTATTATTAGACAACGATGATGTTCTTTTAGAATGATACAGGTGGCATTCTATCATTAACAGCTACTTCTGTACATTTTAGCATATTAATTGTTTACCAAGTCAAATCTCTACCTAATACTCAGATAATGCAAGAACTATCTGTACTTCATTCATATTCAGATTCTTCTCGTGTACATATAATTAAATATATATAATATTTTTAAAGAAAATTAACAATTCTCATAAAAAGATGAGCGGGTCACTATTTTATGTAAAAACAAAATACAATCACAGGATGCATATGGTGTTCCATAGAAAAGCTTCAACGGATCCTCCCCAATTCTGTAGCAATTTTACTAATCTTTCCATAGCTATTTGCTTGTTCAGGACAGAATTCCATAGCTAGGTATATACCAAGCTTATTGTTGCAAAATAATCACAGATTCTGAATTCTTAGAAGTTTCTGGGATGAATGAACTACAGCACAGATGAGATTCTCAATGAGGAGCTCTTAAAAAATTCACAGAACCTTCTGTGGAATCAGACTGCAAAGATCTATCCATAAAGATGGAAAATGATGCACGTACAGCAAAATGGATGAGCTCACCATCTATTGCAGTGTCAGAGAAAGCCCTGACAGCTGTTAGAGAGGAAGCTGTTCGAGGGGAAACACGTCAGAGGGAGGTAGACAGTACACAACCACGTTTACAAACTACACACCCACAAGTGGCAGGAGACACCCACCAACTCAGAACCAAATCTGCAACTATGGATCATCCCACTTCAAAAGCAGAGACCCCTGATTGGTTACAAAAAGCAACTCCTGATTGTCAGATCAGTCTCTAAGGAGAATGATCCTAGGCACAAAACAAGAGAAACCGGCTGCCTATAAAAGAACAAGAGACTTCGAAAGAAAAGAGAGAAGGAGAAGGAGTAATCAACAAGCCGGGAGAAAGAAGGAAAGCCCCTCAACAAACTAACTCCTCAACAAACTGAAGAGAGACTCAGAACTGAGCTGACCTGGCTCTGTGTAATATATATATAATTTGGTAGAAAACAATAGGAGTAATGATGTAGTGATAGACGTTGTAGTCGTGTACATCATTTTGTTATTGTTGATTATAATCAACTTACCTTATACAGAATAGGAGGGCAGAGGTCTAGAGAGAGAGAGAGAAGACTCTGGTTTATTATATACTTGGTCTAGATAAGGCAATTGTGAGAGAGAAGCAATAGTAAGGTCTGGGCGTCAAAGAAAGCGAAACTGGAAAGAGAAGTTGTGCTGAGACTTCTTCTGAAGAATTATATTGTTAGGAAGTAATATTCCTAGAGTGGGAAGAGGGTTCGCCTTTCTCAGATGCAGAAGACAGCCCTTTCTGAAGATATTATTGCCACAACTTGATGAATGCCTATTAACTACAAGAAAGAGAAACACGGGTTGATGCACATGAACATTTAAGTCCACAACGATCCACGTGTAGCCAATGCCCTAATTTTGGCTGCCTACTGCTAGTCAGCTACCATGAAAAAAGTAGCGTTGAGAGCATAAGGTTATTCCAGCATTCTTCACTATACAACATCTCTATAAACCTCCTTTATCTTGCCAAAAATAGTAAGTTGCAGTAGTCAAGAAAGTAAATTAGCCATTTTCTAGTTACAACATTTTGCCTCCAACTTTTAAACAATGGCAAAGGTTCACTTATCTGTGCCACAACGTACTCCCTGCTATGCATTATGTACATATCCCTTACTCAGAATATCTATCGAGGGGTTTAGTGTTTCATAGGCATGCAAAGGTGAATGGTCACCAAAACGTCCATCTTTTTCTGGCATATAAGTGCCTTAGCATGTGGCAGGGCAACTCCCAAGAGCAATATATTTCCTGTAAATATGGGTGACACTATTTACTGGATGAACACATGCACAAGTGAATGGTTTCCTGGAGGGACATGTGTCAGTCATGGTGTGGATGCTATTCAATTGGTCACCGCAAAAGACACTCCATAGACATATGGATATTTCTATAGGTTAGCACCAAGACTGCCAGCAGACTTGTTAGATCTGGCTAATTTGACATTGTTCCTTCTGTCTAACCTTATCCTTCTGTCTATAATCGCTTCAGTTTCTTAGGCATTTTTTGTGTATGAATAATCATTACAACCATCTAATTGAGGAAGTTAGGCAGAAAGATCACAAATGTTTACTCCTATATTGTATTCTTATGTCACAATGCCCAGGCTTCCATGTTCCTATACCTTACACAATCTGCACAAATAAACAATCATCGCAAGAGGAAGTATTCAGTATAATTGTCTACTCGAGCGTAGCAAACAGCGCTCGAGATCTACTTCCGCGCTCTAGCTCTATCTACTTCCTCGCGGAAGGTACGGTGGGAAAGGGCATCAGGACATCCATCTGGAGCAACAGTATAGGTTTCATTTCCGTGTTTGCTTTTTACTACCTACGGAAAATATTGCTCCTTCCCCGACTATAAAAGAGCAGTAGCGCTAGAAAAGCAACATCCCATTCTTCAAGTGCTTCAAAGAATCCTTAAGAAGTTACAGAACCCACCTTCAACAATGCAGACTCTCAGAGTTATATCCTATGCTACTATTGTAGCTATTTCCATACTACTACTAGCAACAGCGGCACCTATGCATCAGAGAGAAAGTCGCAATGCTGATAGAGGCATGCATGACCAGTTGTTGGAACAGGTCTACACTGGATTAGATCTACTCCATCAAATTTCGGCAAGTTTAATATATTATAGTAGTATTCTAACCTGTATAGAAAGCAATGCTTGAATAATTACCAGCTACAGTGTAAATAGCAAGATGACTGACTTTGTTTGATGCTGTAGTTGACCATGATATTTACATTTTCCAACAGGTTTATGAATTGATGGACAAGATGAACATCAGCAATGAAGATGGAATTGATGTTCTCTTTCCAGCTCTAGATATCACCTGTGACCTTTACATAGCAAACACGGATTTCATTCCTTCAATCAAAACCTTGACATATGGTGCTTCCCCAAATACTGAGGTTTTGAGTGAACTTGGAGAGGCTGGTGTGAACAACTCTTGCCTGTGGCTCATTGATGAAGTACGAACAGTGAGCAAAGGACATGCTGGATTGGAGTGCAATCAACTCTCAGGGATTTGCAATAGCTGGAACAGCATGAAAATATACGAGGAAGCAATATCAACTATATCCATCTACAAAAGTTCCATCAATACATCATCTAAGACAACAGCCGAATATATCGAGAGGCATTTCACTCCTACAGTTAGGGACACTATATTGAAAATACTGAGTCAGTGATGGACAAAAATGATGTTCTTTTAGAATGGCACAGGTGCACTGTATCCACAACCTCTTCTAGCACATTACAGCTCTTTAACAACTGACTAACTTCTTATTTATTGTTTACCAAGTCAAATCTATATCTTATACTATAATGCAAGAATTATCTGCACTTTATTGTATTCAGATTCTGCTTATGTATTTTAATGGTATTATCAATTGTAAACAGAGTGATAAAGATGAGCTGGACAACAGCTTATGGGAATTGATATAAAGTTTTATCAAATCACAGACGGCATATGGAAAGGTTTTACAGATGTTCCCTAATTTTGTGAGCAATTCTTCTATTCTTTCTAAAACTATTTGCTTAATTCCAATTGGCTATATACATACCAAAATTAAGAGTCTTGCGACATAGAGCTTAATTGAAGTAGCCAAGAAAAATTGTTTATCCTAAAATGAAATATAGTAGGCACACTTGCATATCGGTCTGTTAATCTCTCTGTCTCTCCGATTTTCAAACTATCTCTCTGTCTGCTGTGAGAGTCTGTTTGTTTGTCTGTCAGTCTCTCAATCTGTTTGTTTGTATGTGTGTTAATCTGGTTGCTTCCTTGCATGTCTACCTGCCTTCCTGCCTGGGACTTTTCTGTCTGTCTCTCTGTCTATTTGTCTCTCTGTCTGTCTGTGTCTGTTGGTATTGCTTACAGACTCCTTAGAGCTTACCCAAACATGTCTCACAACATTAGGAACTTATTGACCCCATAAAGTTATTGACATAGTTTGGGGATCAAGGCTATGCCTCATGACCATGTAATTCTACCACAAATGCTTTAAAACAACAGTTAGATTGATTACTATTTGCAGATACAGGCTTAGCAGTAAAGTGTTATTTGTGGGCTCGATTTCGGTGAGGAACTTCACCTCAATATGTCCTCTGGAGACAATCTATAGGCTGAATATTGAAAAATGTTGTTGGATAATATTTTAAATTTATTTATTCCAAACTGAATATTTAGGGCATTCCTAAACATGTTGCACATAATTGGAAACCTGTTGATCCCAGGATTATTTTTGGCCTAGTTTTTAGCCATTTGGCTATGCACTTAACCATGACATGCTTCTAAAGCAGCCAAACTAGGACAAATAAATGTTTTGTAATTTAGTAAATGAAATAATTTCATTTTACTGGATATCAGTGGATTTTGTGTTTGATCATCAGTACAATTCTTTAAACTCTCCATTTCATTCTCAATATGTGCATATAATTATCATACAATTTTTTTATAATTGTTCTAATAAATATAATAATATAATTAACAAAAGCATCAGAGGCTGTAATCTTCTGCCATTCCAATGATTTTTCTTTCAGTCATTCTGAATAAAAGTATATTGGATGACAAAGGAAGTGGCTCCAGGAGATCAAACGTCACTAGTAAACACGAGCTCTAACATAGCTAGTAGAGTTCTTAGGTAAATAATGTCTCCTGTTATAAAACTTGTGAAACCTCATTCAAATGTCAAAGACACATTGTGCTTGTATATCATTAGAAAATGGCTGATAATACAAGTCCAATATCATTTCTGGTGATGATGCTTTAAACAACATGGATTATCATGGATAGCCATTGACCCATTCTTTGTCCATAATGTTTCATGACAACCCATCCATATTTGTGGCATCAACCTGTAACAGACATAGTGACAGACAAACAGTCAAACAAAATGGGTAAAACATAACTTCCTTGGCAGAGATAGTAGCTAATATAATGTCTGCTATTTGTTTGTTCCCATTTTTGGGGGGCATGGTAACAACAATAGCTGATACTTGGGATAGTTGTAACTCGACACCCACAGTTAATGACACCCTTCAGTTTTGGTCTAACGTGGTAGCTAAAAATCATCATTGATAGAAACAGCAGGAGACATGTTATTTTCAGCCGTTCGGTTTATGTTCAAAGTACAAAGTTCAGGAGAAAATTGTCAAACATGGAGTACAATATATGTAACCGTACCAAGTAGGAATCAAATATTATTCTATTAAAATTTAAAACAAACAAGTGATTATTGATGATATGAATATCGCATGAAATGTCCCCACCCCTGTAAAGTTTCAGCTATCAATTTTGTTGACATGCTATTTGACGCTTGACCTAAGCGCCATATATCTAGCTCCATACTGTCAGCGCAGCTAAACAACTGATCACTGACTTGTATCATTTCCCTTCCTATCTCCTCCACTTCAGTGTGGTAAAACAAGGTAGCTAATTGTATAATACATTGCTAGTTCATAAGTTCTAGCAGAGCTAGCTAACAGGAATTAAAAATCCACATCAAACAGAATGGTTGGCATAATCAATAATCAGTGGTAAATAGCTCTAGCTGAGGCTAAAGTTACCTAACATGCTCATGCAGTTTCAATATTTACTTGTTTCTCAATACTTTGTAGCTGGACTAAACATGGAATTAAGGAAGCATGTACGATCTTACAATTTAGCTGGATGAAGAGAAGAAGTTAAATTTTCTTAGGGATGGATTAAATGTAGTTCTTAGGAAAGTGAAGTAATTAAACTTGTAACCAGTAGCTGTGATGAGAGTACTTGAGTTAATTTGAGTTGTATGATAATGTTGGGTATGAGCAAGGAAGATAAGACATCCAGCCTTAGTAGTGTGCCCTTAATTCCATTTGGCTTTGCAACATAAAAATCTCCCTCTGGGACATCACATTTAGAATTGGTGGACCTTACTGTTTTATTTGATGCCTCTGTAGATGCAAACACTGGATCTTGACAGCAAATTGCCACATTCATGGTTCTACAGATTAGCACTGGAGACTATAGGAAGACTACCTAGATCTGACTAATTTGACACTGTAGTTCCTTACCTTCTATGAGGAAGGTCAGCATAAAAAGAACAAAAGTTTACAAACCTCCAATACTCTATTACAATGCCCTTTCCATTTGCCTATAACTTAGTCTATGTGCACAAATAGACCTTCCAGCACAAAAATATAGTCTACTCCAGTGCAGCTGATCATATATCCTCGCCCGATATCTACTTCCGCATTCTAGCTCTATCTACTTCCGCATTCTAGCTCTATCTACTTCCGCACAGGAGATGGGAAGGAAAATGAATCAGGTCATCCACCTGGAGCAACTGTATAGCTTTTGTTCTGTTTCTGCTGTTTATTCCACCCAGAAAAGATGGCTCCTTCACTGACTATAAAAGAGCAGCAGCTCTAGATACGCAACATCAATTCTACAAGTTCTCTAAATAAGGACCCACTGCTCTTTCAGAAACTACAGAAATCACTTTCAACAACAGTGAACCTCAGAATTTCATCTTCTCCTGCTATTATTGCTGCTTCCATATTAATACTAGCATCAGCCACACCTCTGCATCAGAGAGAAAGCCTCAATGCTGACAGAGACAAGTATGGCCAGTTGTTGGTACAGGTGTATACTGGATTAGATCTCCTCCAACAAATTTCAGCAAGTTTAATATTATATAGTACTATTGTACTCCATGTAGCAAATCTATGCTCAAATTTTGTTGAATAATTACCAGCTAAATATGTAGATAACTGACTTTGTTTGATGCTCTAGCTGACCATGATATTCACATTGTCCAACAGATTTATGAATTGTTGGAAATCAGGAATGTGGAATTGGTATTCTCTTATCAGCTCTAAATATTACTTGCAATCTTTACACAGCAAACACGGACATCATTCCTTCAATCAAAACCTTGACTTATGATGCTTCCCCAATTACTGCTGTTTTGATTGAACCCAGAGAGGACTGGTACAAATAACTCTTGTCAATGGATCAGAGATCAAGTAGGAACAGTAGAGTGGGGGGAGTCGCTTGCATTTTTAACTTTTTGTTATTTTTTACAACTTTAGAAAATAACTCCAGATTGCTAAGTGCAAAAAAATTGAAATTGGTACGAGTGGCCCTAGAGCATGCAATCACCTTTTTCATTAGGCATTAAAATTTTAGTACGTAATTTTGATAAAGAATATAGTCCATTACATACATAGCAGTAATACAATGAAAACAATCACAGACCAAAGGCAATAGTGTGAATAATAATAATAAGAAGAAATAGTAAGCTCAGGTAAGTTAGATACACCAACCTGCTTAGAGGTCTATAAGCCTTATATTCCCTTTTCCTTTAGTATGGCAATTATTTACCCCATGTGTTAGGGAACCCTCCCTAATTGTGACACTACTGAGGTTTACATGTTAATTATGTATTGTTATGTTTGAACTCAATAACATTCTAGAAGGTATTGTTTATGCATGCTGGACACTTCTGATTGGTCAATGCTAAACAGGGTGCTGGTAGCCTATTTAAGGGAGCCAGTCCCTAGTGCAGCAGTTCTTGTTCTATTCTGAATTAAAATAAGGCTTAACTCTGAGAGAAAGGGAGGTTGGGGTGGAAAAGAACTCTGGTGGCAGCAAGAGCTAGGCTAAGGATTGGCCTAACAGTTGGTGGCAACGGTCAACGAAGGGCCTACACTATACAGCAGGATGAACACCAGGCATAAGTCATCTGCTAAGTTGCCAGGGATGGAGGACCATGGACACTCGTCGGACGAGGATACTATTTCCTCACCGGCATCGGTACCTCCTTCGACTGAGTCGGTGATGACACAGGATATCACATTGCTCATGCAGCAGCTCCTCCAAATGCAGCGGGATACTGCAGCACGGGAATAGAGAGCAGAAATGGTACGTGCGGAAGAGAGACGCCGGAGAGAAGAGAAGGAAGAGCGGGACAGGATAGCAATGCAAGCAAGGTACGATCAGCTACGAGTAATGCAGAGGCAATTCGAGGACAGACGCGATGATGAGGCAAGACGCTGGCAGACAGACGAACGGGAGAGGAGGACTCCAGTCCCTAACCTACCTGTCTGGATGAACCAAGATGATCCGGATGCCTTTCTCCGGCAGTTCGAGAGGCTGATGTCAACATATCACGTGCCCAATTCAGAATGGGCACAACGACAGTCAGTGTTACTTACTGGCAGGGTGAGGACAATTTACCAAACGGACTCAAGGATGCAGACGTAAGTGATTACGATAAACTAAAATAGGCTCTGTTGTCTGCTTTAGGCTTGACTGTGGCAGAGTGTCACAGGGACTTCTGGCAACTCAGACAGCATCAGGGTGAATCAACAACAGACTTGGCAGTGCGGGTAAAACGTCTGACAGCAAGGTATGCTAAGGGCTGTGATACCATTGATAAACTTGTCGAACAGATCTCCCTTGGTCGTTTTTTGAGTATGATACCAGTATGGGTGGCAGCTAAGACCACAACAGAAGCAGCAAGGATGGCTGATTCCTTCATCAAGGACAGGAACACTTACAGGGACAAGCACTGGTCCAAGTCTAGAGATGGAGACTGGAAATATGGCCAGGAGAGCCTGGAACGAAAGGGCAAACCTGAGCCATTGGGCAGTTTTATGCCAACTATCAAGTGTGGAGAGAACACATCCAAGCATGGTGAGAAGACGGACTCTGGACCGCTGTCATTGATCAAATGCTACTCATGTGGTCAAAAAGGGCATCGGAAAGCAGACTGCCCGAAACGAGTGGCACAGTTTCTCATTCCACACATGGAGGAGGACCTGATGGTGACTGGCAAGGTTGGCAACATGATAGCAACCAAAATGAAGGTGGACACCGGTTCACAGCAGACCATTGTCCATCCAGACTTCGTGCAGCATGACCAATACACAGGGCAGGCAATGAACATTGTTGCTGTGGTTCAGCACCGAGAACGACCTCCTTTGGCAAAAGTGTGGCTCCAGGTTGGAGAGTACACCATCCCTCATGTCCTGTCCGTCATGGACATTACTCCAGACCAGGTATTGCTTGGACAGGATATGGGCATCCGACGCTATCTGGTGGACCTGGCCAAGCAGCAAGCGGAAGAATGAAAGAACGAAGAAGCAGCAGTGTTGCTAACGAGAAAACAGGCAGAGAAGGAAGCACAGCAGCTGGCTGACGATGATTAGCACACTAAGGATTCCGGAGCTCAGATGGTTAAGTTGAATGAGGTGTTTGACTTTGACGATGACTTTTTTGTTCATAGCCATCCTCAGGCCCTGGAAAACGAAGATGTAGTGGAGGAAGACTTACCCCTTCCGGCTTTGGCTGAGGATAATAACTCTGACCGAGAGTGCCTGACTCAGCAGCAGGAGGACTGGCAGATTGCAGACAAGATGCAGATGCTGGAGAGAGAGGGTACTACTGGGACAAGGGCCTCCTAGTGCACCAAGCTGACGATGTCTTGGGCCAACCAGTCATGCAAGTCATTCTGCCACAAGCAAGACGAAAAAGTGTGCTACAATTAGCACACTCATCACTCCTGGGAGGACACCTGGGATGCAAGAAAACAAGTGCTATGATCCGCAGACATTTCTCGTGGCTGGGCATGGGCAAGGACATGCAGCATTGGTGAAGGGCCTATGAGAGATGTCAGTTGACGGCGAAACAGAATCATAAGGTGGCTCCACTGGTACCACTACCAGTGGTGACGACCCCTTTCGAGTGACTGGCATTTGACCTGGTCGGTCCACTTCCCAGAACCAAACAGGGTGCAAAGTATCTTCTGACAACTATGGATTATGGGACGAAGTTTCCCGATGCCGTTCCCCTGCGTAAGGTGGATGCTCAGACACTAGCGGAGGCAATGATAAACATTTTCTCTCGATACGGATTGCCGAACGAAATACTCATGGATCAGGGATCGGTTTTCACTGGTTCTCTGATGAAAGAGTTGTGTGACAAATTACAGATCCGACGAATAAGGACATCCCCATACAACCCCCAAAGTGACGGCATGTTGGAACACTGGCATTCCACATTGAAGAGCATGTTAAGAAAGGCAACAGCTGGTAAGCGTGATTGGGAAGAATTATTGCCACATTGTTTGTTCGCCTACAGATCTGCCCCCCACTCCAACACGGGCTTTACCCCCTTTGAACAGCTGTTTGGGAGGCATGTTAGAGGCTCTCTTGAAGTCTTGAAGGCAGGTTGGCAGGACGGTGATACCTCGGAGAAGGCTGTGGTGACTTGGGTGGCCTAGTTGAGGAAGAAGTTAACAATGATGGAGGAGATTGTGGACGAGAAGGAAGCAGCAGCCAAGGCCGCCATGAAGAGACAATACGACAAGAAGGTGACCCCTGTGAGTTACTCACCAGGAGAGATGGTCTTGCTTCGAGCGCCTCACCTTCAAGACAAATTGCAAGACACTTGGCAAGGGCCATACGAGGTCACCAAGCAAATCTCACCTGTGACGTATGTATTGGCAGTTCCGAACCGGAGAATTCGGAAACGGACTGTGCACACCAACCTCATGAAAAATGGATGACACCTGATGCAAGAGTGTTGAATGTCATTCTCCTGCATGAAGACGATGATGAAGAGGTAGAAGTCGACCCAGAATGGGCAGATGATCACAAAGTGACAGTTGAACAATCAACTCAGCTTGATGGTGTCCTGCTGAAGTGGGCAGCGGCACTTAGTGCGGACCCAGGAAGGGTGAGTATAGTAAACCATGCCATTAACACTGGTTCTGTTCCCCCAGTTAGGGTGGCACTGTATCGGGTGGCTCCAGCCTGGCATGACCAGCAGAAAGAGGAAGTAGGGACACTGCTCCAGGTAGGAATAATCAGGCCATCTCTATCTCCTTGGACATCCCCAGTCCTGCATGTGAAAAAGAAAGATGGTTACAATTCGCCTCTGCGTCGATTTCCGGAAACTAAATGCCGTCACAGTTCCAGACCCTTATGATATGCCAAGGGTGGATGACATTATTGACCAGCTAGGCAAGGCGAAGTTTCTCTCGAAGCTTGATTTATCAAAAGGTTTCTACCAAGTGCCGGTGGTGACAGAAGATATTGAGAAAACTGCATATACAACACCATTCATCAAATATGAATTCATCACCATGCCGTTTGGTTTGTGAAACGCCCCAGCCGCATTTCAACGACTAATGGACGTAGTACTGGTGGAAATGCAGGAGTTCGCCTGTGCCTACATGGATGACATAATCATTTATAGCAACACTTGGGACGAACACATGGCTTACACAAACATGGTTTTGGAACGACTGGCGACATTAGGGCTAACAGCCAAGCCTACAAAATGCGAGTGGGCAAAAGCCCAGTGTCTCTATTTGGGTCACAAGGTAGGAGGTGGCAAGGTGGCGCCAGACGACTGCAAGGTGCGGGCAGGCCTACAACTAAGACGGGAGTGCGATCCTTTCTAGGATTAGCGGGTTACTACTGCAGATTCGTGCCCCACTTCGCAGATCGCTCTATACACCTAACCAAGGCGACATGCAAAACAGCCCCCCAGAAGCTATGTTGGACGAATGAGCTAGAGAGAGAATTCCAATACCTCAAGCAGGCGCTGAGCATGGCTCCAGTGCTTACCATCCCGACTAAGGCCGACAACCTACAGTTACACACAGATGCCTCCGATGTTGGTATTGGAGCAGTTCTCAGTGTGCTCAGGGACAATGCCGACAGACCAGTGGCCTATTTCTCGAGAAAACTACTTCCACGGGAATCGAGATATGCCACGACCGAGAAGGAATGCTTGGCAATTGTGGAAGCGATCCGACACTTTGCCGAGAGACCCTTCATCATCATCACAGATCATCGGGCGCTGATGCACTTAAACTCAGCAAGACACAATAATGGCAGAGTGGCACGATGGGCACTTCGTTTACAGCCGTTCACCTTTACAGTTCAGCACAGACCCGGGATGGCACATGGTAATGCAGATGGGCTATCTCGGCAGGACTGGGATGATGGCCTTCGGCTCCAAAAGGAGGGGGAGGTGTTAGGGAGCCCTCCCTAACTGTGACACTACTGAGGTTTACATGTTAATTATGTATTGTTATGTTTGAACTCAATAACTTTCTAGAAAGTATTGTTTATGCATGCTGGACACTTCTGATTGGTCAAAGCTAAACAGGGGACTGGTAGCCTATTTAAGGGAGCCAGTCCCTAGTGCAGCAGTTCTTGTTCTATTCTGAATTAAAATATGGCTTACCTCTGAGAGAAAGGGAGGTTGGGGTGGAAAAGAACTCTGGTGGCAGCAACAGCTAGGCTAGTCAAGGAAGGATTGGCCCATGTAATTTTTTACCCACAGGGGGTAAATTTACCCCTGGTTGAGAATCCCTGCTCTAGGGCGTCCTCTAGCCACTCGTACCAATTTTTTTGCACTTAGCAATCTGGAGTTATTTTGGCGGAAGTTGCAGGGATTCATGTTTTTGAGGTCCCTCCACTTTAGGGTCTAGTAACTTACCTATAGTTATACCTATGAAAAATATTTTAGTATGAAACGAGATCACACAGAGAAACCTATCTTTTAAGCTACATATAAAGTTCATATCATGAAGTTTGCATAATCTACGGAGCTCTAAAGTTGCTCTGCCTGCCTTCCTGCCTGCCTGCCTTGGGACTTTTCTGTCTGTCTCTCTGTCTATTTGTCTGTGTCTTTCTGTCTGTCTGTCTGTGTCTGTTGGTATTGCTTAAGTCTCCTTAGAGCTTACTCAAACATGTCTCACAACATTGGGAACTTATTGACCCCATAAAGTTATTGACATAGTTTGGGGATCAAGGCTATGCCTCATGGCCATGTAAGTCAACCACAAATGCTTTAAAACAACAGTAAGATTGATTAAGTGCAGATACAGGCTTAGCAGTAAAGTGTTATTTGTGGGCTCGATTTCGGTGAGGAAGTTCACCTCAATATGCCCTCTGGAGACAATCTATAGGCTGAATATTGAAAAATGTTGTTGAATAATATTTTTTATTTTTTTATTCCAAACTGAATATTTAGGGCCTTCCTAAACATGTTGCACATAATTGGAAACCTGTTGATCCCAGGATTATTTTTGGCCTAGTTTTGAGCCATTATGCTATGCACTTAACCATGACATGCTTCTAAAGCAGGACAAATAAATGTTTTTTAAATTAGTAAATGAAATGACGCAAACACTGGATCTTGACAGCAAATCATGGTTCTACAGATTAGCACTGGAAACTATTGGAAGACTACTTAAATCTGACTAATTTGACATGGTTTTCCTTGCCTTCTATGAGAAAGGTCAGCAGAAAAATTAAAAAAAGTTTACAAACCTCCAATACTCTATTTCAATGCCCCTTCCATTTTCCTACTTATATGCACAAATAGACCTTCCAGCACAAAAGGAAGTAGCCCATATATAGTCTGCTCCAGTGCAGCTGATCACTTATCCTCGCCCGATATCAACTTCCGCACTCTAGCTATATCTACTTCCTCACAGGAGATGGGAAGGAAATGAATCAGGTCATCCACCTGGAGCAACTGTATAGGTTTTGTTTCCGTTTCTGCTGTTTATTCTATCCAGAAAAGATGGCTCCTTCATCAACTATAAAAGAGCAGCAGCTCTAGATAAGCAACATCAATTCTACAAGTTTTCTAAAGAAGGCTCAACTGCTCTTTCAGAAACTACAGAAACCATTTTCAACAATGGTGAACCTCAGAATTTCATCTTCTGCTGCTATTATAGATGCTTCCATATTAATACTAGCATCAGCCACACCTCTGCATCAGAGAGAAAGCCTCAATGCTGACAGAGACATGAATGGCCACTTGTTGGGACAGGTCTACACTGGATTAGATCTCCTCCAACAATTTCAGCAACTATTGTACTCCATAGCAAATATATGCTCAACTTTGGCTGAATAATTACCAGCTAAATATGTAGATAACTGACTTTGTTTGATGCTCTAGCTGACCATGATATTCACATTTTCCAACAGATTTATGAATTGTTGGACAAGATGAAAATCAGCAATGAAATTGGAATTGATATTCTCTTATTAGCTCTAAATATTACTTGCAACCTTTAGACAGCAAACACGGACATCATTTCTTCAATCAAAACCTTGATTTATGATGCTTCCCCAATTACTGCTGTTTTGAGTGAACCCAGAGAGGCTGGTACGAACAACTCTTGTCAATGGCTCAGAGATGAAGTAGGAACAGTAGAATGGATTGTAATCAACTCTCAGAGATATGCAATAGCTGGAACAGTATCAAAATGTATGACGAAGCAACATCAACACTCTCTGTCTACCATTAATACTTCATCTGAGACAACAAAAGGAATAATTTCAATCCTAAAGATCAGGACGCTATCTTGAAAATACTTAGATTATTATTAGACAACGATGATGTTCTTTTAGAATGATACAGTTGGCATTCTATCATTAAAAGCTACTTCTGTACATTTTAGCATATTAATTGTTTACCAAGTCAAATCTCTACCTAATACTCAGATAATGCAAGAACTATCTGCACTTCATTCATATTCAGATTCTTCTCATGTACATATAATTAAATATATATAATATTAAAATAGTAAATAAATATTAAATAAATAAACACTAACAAACCAAAAAATTAAACACAAAAAAATAAAAAAATTATATAATAAAAACAAATAAACAAACAAATATATATATATATATATTAAATAATCAAACAAAAACAAACAAACAAACAAACAAACAAATTAATCAATAAATAAATAAACAAATAACAACCAAACAAATAAACAAATAAAAATAAACAAATACAAAAATATTAAAAAAATTAACAAACAAGCAAACAAAACAAACAAGCAAACAAACAAAGCCCCAAAAATATACAAACTAAAAAATAAATAAATAAACATACAAGTAAACAAAAAAATAAACAACAACAAAAAATATAACCAAACAAATACAAAAAATTAAAATAAAAAACCAACAAAAAATAATTAATAAATAAAAAAATACTAGTAGTAATAATAAATATATAATAAAAATTAAGATAATAATAATTATAATAATAGTAGTAGTAGTAATATTAATAATAACAATAAGAAGAAGAAGAAGAAGAGGAGGAGGAGGAGGAGGAGGAGGAGGGGGGGAGGAGGAGGAGGAGGCGGAGGAGGAGGAGGTTTCACAAATTTTATAACAGGAGACATTATTTACCTAAGAACTCTACTAGCTATGTTATAGCTTGTATGATGCAAGCAGTTTTCTGTTAATGTTTGACCTCCCGAAGCCACTTGCTTTGTCATCCAATATAGTTTTATTCAGAATAACTATGAAAGAAAAATCATTGGAATGGACGAAGTTTACAGCCTCTGATGCTTTTGTTAATTATATTATTATATTTATTAGAACAATTATTAAAACATTTGAGTGCATAGACAGTTGACCCTCGCTAATCAGGACCCCGTTAATCCAAAACCTTGCTAATCCGAACGGCATTAGGTAGCAGGAAAAAAGAAGGGGGGAAAGAAAGAATGAAAAAAGAAAAAATTCGTGCCATTATTGAACTTTGAACCTACCACGAGCCTGTCATACGATACAGCTGCAGTTATATGGAGAAGAAAAGAGCACACAATAGACTTACCATTGAGGAGAAGGTCGAGATCCTGGCCCAGTTCGGGAAGAAAAGGTACATGTTACTAGCTGAACAGTATGAAGTTGGAGTCTCCACTATCTCAGACATAAAGATGAAGGGCAGCGAGTTGCGAGGATGCAAAAGGAAGATGACTCAGATGGGATTCCGGAGATCTGCTAAAAGAATGAGGATTGGAAGGGATTAAAAATTACTTGTACTCCCAGTATTCAACCCTGACCTGCAAAAAATAAACAAATTTAGAGTTCAATATAATGATATTCATACATTTCACTAGTCCGAAAATTTAACTAATCCGAACTACTCGGATTCCCAGGCTATGGATAAGTGAGGGTCTACTGAGAATGAAATGGAGTGTTTAAATAATTATTGTACTGATGATTAAACAGCAAATCTACTGATATCCATTTACTAAATTACAAAACATTTATTTGTCCTAGTTTGGCTGCTTGTTCTGTATGCCAATATGCCGCCCCTGCGACCCTGCCCAGAGCTCCCCTCTAATCCTTACCAGTGATGAAAGTGCCATTCAAGAGGTTTGCCATGGACATTTTCGGGCCACTGTCTAGGACGTTGGCTGGGAACAAATACGTACTTGTTCTCATGGATTACCTGATGAAATGGCCAGAGGCATTTCCCCTCAAGAATGTCACCACTGAGTCTGTCATCAATTGTTTGGTAGAGGTAACATCATGGTTGGGTGTACCTGAGGAGATCTTTACGGATAACGAATCCAACTCTATCTCCAAAACTATGCAACAATTTTGTTCCGTTACAGGAATCAAGCAGATCAGAACCTCTCCATACCATCCCCAAACAGACAGCATGGTCGAACAGTTCAACTCCACCATGAAGCGGCTCCTCAGGAAGCTCACCCAGAAGAACATCAAGGAGTGGTACCAGTATCTTCCGTTCATTTTGTAGGTGTATCGTGGAACAACCCACAAATCCATCAGTTTCTCTCCATACGAACTGTTATTTGGGAGACAGATGCGGATGCCTCTCGACGTACTGCTGGATCACTAGCTAGACAAGGAAGAAATGGACGACATTGACGTCGTTGAGTACCTACGGCTGTTAAGGAACAAGATGGCAGTCATACGCGAGATTGCTCAGACTACAGAAGAGGAGGCCAAACGTCAATACAAGAAGTACTATGACCATCGATCGACCAATCCCAACTTCGAAGAAGGAGACCATGTCATTGTGTTCAGGCCTCAGAAACAAAATAAGCTACTGTGCGAGTGGAAGGGACCAGCACAGGTCACCCGGAAGCTATCAGAAACAACCTATGAAGTTGACATGGGTGAAGACACGAGGAAGATACGAACCTTCCTCCACATAAATGCCCTGAAGTGATGGAATGCCCCCGACGCGGCCACATTTTTCGCGATCGACGAAGAATCAGATGACCGTCTTCAGGAAGACGGAGATCAAAAAGAAGTCAACCTAAGTACACAACAGATGGAGGAATTAAACGACTTGAAAGCTGACTTTCAAGATGTAATTCGTGACATACCAGGCCGAACTCACCTGGTACAGCACGAGATCTCTACAGCGGATGCAAGCCCGGTCAGACCGCCTCCATACCGCCTTCCTCACACTTCTCACGAATTTCTACGCAAAGAAATTAAAACCTTGCTCGAAAGAGGAATCATCAAACCTTCCAGAAGTCCTTGGGCAGCACCCGTTGTGTTGGTCCCAAAGAAGGATGGAACGAAACGCTTAT
The DNA here is from genome assembly GCA_028752905.1 of Cladorhizidae sp. MBARI D1340-BT2. Taxonomy (NCBI): domain Eukaryota; kingdom Metazoa; phylum Porifera; class Demospongiae; order Poecilosclerida; family Cladorhizidae; species Cladorhizidae sp. MBARI D1340-BT2. The sequence goes on from JAQNBH010000011.1 coordinate 9,871,341, forward strand.
GCGTAGATTATCGCAAGCTGAACCTTGTAAACCAGCCGGATCCCTACCCCATCCCACACATTGAGGATCTGATTGACAGGATTGGAAGAGCTAGTTTTATTACAGCTCTTGATCTCACAAAAGGGTACTGGCAGGTGCCAGTTGCCAAAGATAGTCAACCCAAGACGGCTTTCATTACACCGTGGGGGAAATACGAGTTCCAGACTACTATGCCTTTTGGTTTAGTGTCAGCCCCGAAAATGTTGCAACGTCTCGTGGACCGGATACTCAATGACACCCATCCGTTTGCGGCGGCATATCTAGATGACATTGTTATACACAGCGACACTTGGGAACAACATCTCGACCATCTGAGAGAGATTTTAGCAAGACTACGAGAGGCAGGACTAACCATAAAAAATGACAAGTGCAAGTTTGCAGGCAACAGTTGTGTGTAATTGGGTCATGTAGTGGGGAAGGGACCAACCCATGGCTAATAAGATTAAAGCAGTGAGAGAGTTTGCCTTGCCTCGTACAAAGAAAGATGTCAGAGCCTTCCTGGGGTTGGTAGGGTACTATAGGCGTCGATTTATACCAAATTTCTCTACAATTGCCAACCCCTTGACCAATTTGACAAAGAAAGTCAAGCCGGTTAAAATTTGATGGAGTAAGACTGTAGAGGAAGTGTTTAACCAATTGAAGGAAGCCTTAACAAACTACCCGATCCTAAGTACACCCAACTGGGAGAGACCTTTCATTTTGCAAACCGATGCCTCGAATACGGGAATTGCCTATATTTGTAGCCAGAATGTTGATTTGGGGGAAGAACATCCGATAGCATTTGGATCTAGGAAGCTACTGCCAAGAGAGCAAAACTACTCTACAGTAGAGAGAGAGGCCTTAGCTATTGTTGAGGGTGTAAAACATTATCGGGTTTATTATCTAGAAGGTGTACCATTCCAGATACAAACTGACCACAACCCATTAGTCCAGCTAAACCACATGAAAGACATGCATGGAAGATTAGCAAGGTGGACCCTAAAGCTTCGACCATTTAAATTTGATATCACTCACAAACCAGGATCAAAGAATGGGAATGCTGAAGGCTTATCTCGAGAGTTTGACTCTCGGCTAGAGGAAGGGGGAGAGTCAGAGAAAGCCCTGAGAGATGTTAGAGAGGAAGCTGTTAGAGGGGAAACACATCAGAGGGAGGTTGGAGTGTCAGAGAAATCCCTGACAGCTGTTAGAGAGGAAGCTGTTCGAGGGGAAACACGTCAGAGGGAGGTAGACACTACTACACAACCACGTTTACAAACTACACACCCACAAGTGGCAGGAGACACCCACTAACTCAGAACCAAAACCGCAACTATGGATCATCCCACTTCAACAGCAGAGACCCCTGATTGGTTACAAAAAAAAACTCCTGATTGGTCAGATCAGTCTCTGAGGAGAATGTGATCCTAGGTACAAAACAAGAGAAACCGGCTGCCTATAAAAGAACAAGAGACTTCGAAAGAAAAGAGAGAAGGAGAAGGAGTAATCAACAAGCCGGGAGAAAGAAGGAAAGCCCCTCAACAAACTAATTCCTCAACAAACTGAAGAGAGACTCAGAACTGAGCTGACCTGGCTCTGTGTAATATATATATAATTCGGTAGAAAACAATAGGAGTAATGATGTAGTGATAGACGTTGTGGTCGTGTACATCATTTTGTTATTGTTGATTATAATCAACTTACCTTATACAGAATAGGAGGGCAGAGGTCTAGGGAGAGAGAGAAGACTCTGGTTTATTATATACTTGGTCTAGATAAGGCAATTGTGAGAGAGAAGCAATAGTAAGGTCTGGGCGTCAAAGAAAGCGAACCTGGAAAGAGAAGTTGTGCTGAGACTTCTTCTGAAGAATTATATTATTAGGAAGTAATATTCCTAGAGTGGGAAGAGGGTTCGCCTTTCTCACATGCAGCAGACATCCCTTTCTGAAGATATTATTGCCACAACTTGATGAATGCCTATTAACTACAAGAAAAAGAAACACGGGTTGATGCACATGAACATTTAAGTCCACAACGATCCACGTGTAGCCAATGCCCTAATTTTGGCTGCCTACTGCTAGTCAGTTACCATGAAAAAAGTAGCGGTGAGAGCATAAGGTTATTCCAGCATTCTTCACTATACAACATCTCTATAAACCTCCTTTATCTAGCCAAAAATAGTAAGTTGCAGTAGTCAAGAAAGTAAATTAGAGTTACAACATTTTGCCTCCAACTTTTAAACAATTGCAAAGGTTCACTTATCTGTGCCACAACTTACTCCCTGCTATGCATTATGTACATATCCCTTACTCAGAATATCTATAGAGTGGTTTAGTGTTTCATGGGCATGCAAAGGTGAATGATCACCTAAACGTCCATCTTTTTCTGGCATATAAGTGCCTTAGCATGTGGCAGGGCAACTCCCAAGAGCAATATATTTCCTGTAAATATGGGTGACACTATTCACTGGATGAACACATGCACAAGTGAATGGTTTCCTGGAGGGACATGTGTCAGTCATGGTGTGGATGCTGGTCACCGCAAAAGACACTCCATAGACACATGGATATTTCTATAGGTTAGCTCCAAGACTGCCAGCAGACTTGTTAGATCTGGCTAATTTGACATTGTTCCTTCTGTCTAACCTTATCCTTCTGTCTATAATCGCTTCAGTTTCTTAGGCATTTTTTGTATGAATATCATTACAACCATCCATAAATGATAATTGAGGAAGTTAGGCAGAAAGATCACAAATATTTACTCCTAAATTGTATTCTTATGTCACAATGCCCAGGCTTCCATGTTCCTATACCTTACACAATCTGCACAAATAAACAATCATCGCAAGAGGAAGTATTCAGTATAATTGTCTACTCGAGCGTAGCAAACAGCGCTCGAGATCTACTTCCGCGCTCTAGTTCTATCTACTTCCTCGCGGAAGGTACGGTGGGAAAGGGCATCACGACATCCATCTGGAGCAACAGTATAGGTTTCATTTCCGTGTCTGCTTTTTACTACCTATGGAAAATATTGCTCCTTCCCCGACTATAAAAGAGCAGTAGCGCTAGAAAAGCAACATCCCATTCTTCAAGTGCTTCAAAGAATCCTTAAGAAGTTACAGAACCCACCTTCAACAATGCAGACTCTCAGAGTTATATCCTATGCTACTATTGTAGCTATTTCCATACTACTACTAGCAACAGCGGCACCTATGCATCAGAGAGAAAGTCGCAATGCTGATAGAGGCATGCATGACCAGTTGTTGGAACAGGTCTACACTGGATTAGATCTACTCCATCAAATTTCGGCAAGTTTAATATATTATAGTAGTATTCTAACCTGTATAGAAAGCAATGCTTGAATAATTACCAGCTACAGTGTAAATAGCAAGATGACTGACTTTGTTTGATGCTGTAGTTGACCATGATATTTACATTTTCCAACAGGTTTATGAATTGATGGACAAGATGAACATCAGCAATGAAGATGGAATTGATGTTCTCTTTCCAGCTCTAGATATCACCTGTGACCTTTACATAGCAAACACGGATTTCATTCCTTCAATCAAAACCTTGACATATGGTGCTTCCCCAAATACTGAGGTTTTGAGTGAACTTGGAGAGGCTGGTGTGAACAACTCTTGCCTGTGGCTCATTGATGAAGTACGAACAGTGAGCAAAGGACATGCTGGATTGGAGTGCAATCAACTCTCAGGGATTTGCAATAGCTGGAACAGCATGAAAATATACGAGGAAGCAATATCAACTATATCCATCTACAAAAGTTCCATCAATACATCATCTAAGACAACAGCCGAATATATCGAGAGGCATTTCACTCCTACAGTTAGGGACACTATATTGAAAATACTGAGTCAGTGATGGACAAAAATGATGTTCTTTTAGAATGGCACAGGTGCACTGTATCCACAACCTCTTCTAGCACATTACAGCTCTTTAACAACTGACTAACTTCTTATTTATTGTTTACCAAGTCAAATCTATATCTTATACTATAATGCAAGAATTATCTGCACTTTATTGTATTCAGATTCTGCTTATGTATTTTAATGGTATTATCAATTGTAAACAGAGTGATAAAGATGAGCTGGACAACAGCTTATGGGAATTGATATAAAGTTTTATCAAATCACAGACGGCATATGGAAAGGTTTTACAGATGTTCCCTAATTTTGTGAGCAATTCTTCTATTCTTTCTAAAACTATTTGCTTAATTCCAATTGGCTATATACATACCAAAATTAAGAGTCTTGCGACATAGAGCTTAATTGAAGTAGCCAAGAAAAATTGTTTATCCTAAAATGAAATATAGTAGGCACACTTGCATATCGGTCTGTTAATCTCTCTGTCTCTCCGATTTTCAAACTATCTCTCTGTCTGCTGTGAGAGTCTGTTTGTTTGTCTGTCAGTCTCTCAATCTGTTTGTTTGTATGTGTGTTAATCTGGTTGCTTCCTTGCATGTCTACCTGCCTTCCTGCCTGGGACTTTTCTGTCTGTCTCTCTGTCTATTTGTCTCTCTGTCTGTCTGTGTCTGTTGGTATTGCTTACAGACTCCTTAGAGCTTACCCAAACATGTCTCACAACATTGGGAACTTAGTGACCCCATAAAGTTATTGACATAGTTTGGGGATCAAGGCTATGCCTCATGACCATGTAATTCTACCACAAATGCTTTAAAACAACAGTTAGATTGATTAAGTGCAGATACAGGTTTAGCAGTAAAGTGTTATTTGTGGGCTCGATTTCGGTGAGGAACTTCACCTCAATATGTCCTCTGGAGACAATCTATAGGCTGAATATTGAAAAATGTTGTTGGATAATATTTTTAATTTATTTATTCTAAACTGAATATTTAGGGCATTCCTAAACATGTTGCACATAATTGGAAACCTGTTGATCCCAGGATTATTTTTGCTCTAGTTTTTAGCCATTTGGCTATGCACTTAACCATGACACGCTTCTAAAGCAGCCAAACTAGGACAAATAAATGTTTTGTAATTTAGTAAATGAAATAATTTCATTTTACTGGATATCAGTGGATTTACTGTTTGATCATCAGTACAATTCTTTAAACTCTCCATTTCATTCTCAATATGTGCATATATTACTCAATTTTTTAATAATTGTTCTAATAAATATAATAATATAATTAACAAAAGCATCAGAGGCTGTAATATTCTGCCATTCCAATGATTTTTCTTTCAGTCATTCTGAATAAAAGTATATAGGATGACAAAGGAAGTGGCTCCAGGAGATCAAATGTCACTAGTAAACACGAGCTCTAACATAGCTAGTAGAGTTCTTAGGTAAATAATGTCTCGTGTTATAAAACTTGTGAAACCTCATTCAAATGTCAAAGACACTTGTGCTTGTATATCCTTAGAAAATGGCTAATAATACAAGTCCAATATCATTTCTGGTGATGGTGCTTTAAACAACATGGATTATCATGGATAGCCATTGACCCATTCTTTGTCCATAATGTTTCATGACAACCCATCCATATTTGTGGTATCAACCTGTAACAGACAGAGTGACAGACAAACAGACAAACAAAATGGGTAAAACATAACCTCCTTGGCAGAGATAGTAGCTAATAATATAATGTCTGCTGTTTGTTTGTTCCCATTTTTGGGGGGCATGGTAACAACAATAGCTGATACTTGGGATAGTTGTAACTCGACACCCACAGTTAATGACACCCTTCAGTTTTGGTCTAACGTGGTAGCTAAAAATCATCATTGATAGAAACAGCAGGAGACATGTTATTTTCAGCCGTTCGGTTTATGTTCAAAGTACAATGTTCAGGAGAAAATTGTAAAACTTGGAGTACAATATATGTAACCGTACCAAGTAGGAATCAAATATTATTCTATTAAAATTTAAAACAAACAAGTGATTATTGATGATATGAATATCTCATGAAATGTCCCCACCCCTGTAAAGTTTCAGCTATCAATTTTGTTGACATGCTATTTGACGCTTGACCTAAGCGCCATATATCTAGCTCCATACTGTCAGCGCAGCTAAACAACCGATCACTGACTTGTATCATTTCCCTTCCTATCTCCTCCACTTCAGTGTGGTAAAACAAGGTAGCTAATTGTATAATACATTGCTAGTTCATAAGTTCTAGCAGAGCTAGCTAACAGGAATTAAAAATCCACATCAAACAGAATGGTTGGCATAATCAATAATCAGTGGTAAATAGGGCTAAAGTTACCTAACATGCTCATGCAGTTTCAATATTTACTTGTATCTCAATACTTAGTAGCTGGACTAAACATGGAATTAAGGAAGCATGTACGATCTTACAGTTTAGCTGGATGAAGAGGAGAAGTTAAATTTTCTTAGGGATGGATTAAATGGAGTTCTTAGGAAAGTGAAGTAAGTTAAACTTGTAACCAGTAGCTGTGATGAGAGTACTTGAGTTAATTTGAGTTGTATGATAATGTTGGGCATGAGCAAGGAAGATAAGACATCCAGCCTTAGTAGTGTACCCTTAATTCCATTTGGCTTTGCAACATAAAAATCTCCCTCTTGGACATCACATTTAGAATTGGTGGACCTTACTGTTTTATTTGATGCCTCTGTAGATGCAAACACTGGATCTTGACAGCAAATTGCCACATTCATGGTTCTACAGATTAGCACTGGAGACTATAGTAGGAAGACTACTTAGATCTGACTAATTTGACACTGTAGTTCCTTACCTTCTATGAGGAAGGTCAGCAGAAAAAGAACAAAAGTTTACAAACCTCCAATACTCTATTACAATGCCCTTTCCATTTGCCTATAACTTAGTCTATGTGCACAAATAGACCTTCCAGCACAAAAATATAGTCTACTCCAGTGCAGCTGATCATATATCCTCACCCGATATCTACTTCCGCATTCTAGCTCTATCTACTTCCGCACAGGAGATTGGGAAGGAAAATGAATCAGGTCATCCAACTGGAGCAACTGTATAGCTTTTGTTCTGTTTCTGCTGTTTATTCCACTCAGAAAAGATGGCTCTTTCACTAACTATAAATGAGCAGCAGCTCTAGATACGCAACATCAATTCTACAAGTTCTTTAAAGAAGGATCCACTGCTCTTTCAGAAACTACAGAAACCACTTTCAACAACGGTGAACCTCAGAATTTCATCTTCTGCTGCTATTATTGCTGCTTCCATATTAATACTAGCATCAGCCACACCTCTGCATCAGAGAGAAAGCCTCAATGCTGACAGAGACATGTATGGCCAGTTGTTGGGACAGGTATATACTGGATTAGATCTCCTCCAACACATTTTAGCAAGTTTAATATTATATAGTACTATTGTACTCCATGTAGCAAATCTATGCTCAAATTTTGTTGAATAAATTACCAGCTAAATATGTAGATAACTGACTTTGTTTGATGCTCTAGCTGACCATGATATTCACATTGTCCAACAGATTTATGAATTGTTGGAAATCAGGAATGAAATTGGAATTGGTATTCTCTTATCAGCTCTAAATATTACTTGCCACCTTTACACAGCAAAAGCGGACATCATTCCTTCAATTAAAACCTTGACTTCCCCAATTGCTGCTGTTTTGAGTGAACCCAGAGAGGCTGGTACAAACAACTCTTGTCAATGGATCAGAGATCAAGTAGGAACAGTAGAGTGGGGGGGGGGGGGGGTCGCTTGCTTTTTGTTATTTTTTACAACTTTAGAAAATAACTCCAGATTGCTAAGTGCAAAAATTGGTACGAGTGGCCCTAGAGCATGCAATCACCTTTTTCATTAGGCATTAAAATTTTAGTACGTAATTTTGATAAAGAATATAGTCCATTACATACATAGCAGTAAAACAATGAAAACAATCACAGACCAAAGGTAATAGTGTGAAAAATAATAATATAAAGAAATAGTAAGCTCAGGTAAGTTATAGACACCAACCTGCTTAGAGATTTATAAGCCTTATATTCCCTTTTCCTTAGTATGGCAATTATTTACCCCATGTGTTAGGGAGCCCTCCCTAACTGTGGCACTACTGAGGTTTACATGTTAATTATGTATTGTTATGTTAGAACTCAATAACATTCTAGAAGGTATTGTTTATGAATGCTGGACACTTCTGATTGGTCAATGCTAAACAGGGTGCTTGTAGGCTATTTAAGGGAGCCAGTCCCTAGTGCAGCAGTTCTTGTTCTATTCTGAATTAAAATAAGGCTTACCTCTGAAAGAAAGGGAGGTAGGGTGGAAAAGAACTCTGGTGGAAGCAAGAGCAAGACTAGTCGAGGAAGGATTGGCCCATGTAATTTTTTACCCCCAGGGGGTAAATTTACCTCTGGTTGAGAATCCCTGCTCTAGTACTTCCTCTAGCCACTCGTACCAATTTTTTGGCACTTAGCAATCTGGAGTTATTTTGGCGGAGGTTGCAGGGATTCAGATTTTTGAGGTCCCTCCACTTTAGTATCTAGTAACTTACCTATAGTTATACCTATGAAACATATTTTAGTATCAAACGAGAGCACACAGAGAGACCTATCTTTTGAGCTACATATAAAGTCCATATCATGAAATTAGCATAATCTATGGAGCTCTAAAGTTGTACCCACAAGTAAAAATTAAAAAAAGCCATCAACTCCCCTTATGATGCTTACCCAATTACTGCTGTTTTGAGTGAACCCAGAGAGGCTGGTACGAACAACTCTTGTCAATGGCTCAGAGATCAAGTAGGAACAGTAGAGTGGATTGTAATCAACTCTCAGAGATATGCAATAGCTGGAACAGTATCAAAATATATGACGAAGGAACATCAACACTCTCTGTCTACCATTAATACTTCATCTGAGACAACAAAAGACAGGAACCTAAAGATCAGGATGCTATCTTAAATTATTATGACACATGATGTTCTTTTAGAATGACAGAGGTGCACTGTACCATTAAGAGCTACTTCTGCGCATTTTAGCTCCTATCAAAAGCTAATTAACTTCGTATTCATTGTTTACCAAATCAAACCTCTATATAATACTCAAGAACTATCTGCACTTCATTCATATTCAGATTCTTCTCATGTATATATAATTAAGAAAAATAACAATTTTAATAGGCACTCATAAAAAGATGAGCAGGACACTATTTGTGCAAAAACAAAATAATATATATGGTATTACATAGGAAAGCTTCAACGGATCCTCCCCAATTCTGTAGCAATATTACTACTTGTTCAGAACTGAATTCCATAGCTAAGTATATATCAAGCTTATTGTTTCAAAATAATCACAGATTCTGCATTCTTAGAAGTTTCTGGGGCGAATAAACTACAGCACAGATGAGATTCTCAATGAGGAGCTCTTAAAAAATTCACAGAACCTTCTGTGGAATCATACTGCAAAATGATGCACGTACAGCAAAATGGATGAGCTCACCATCTATTGCAGCAGACAGTCCTTTCTGAAGATATTATTGCCACAACTAAATTAATGAAAGCCAATTAACTACAAGAAAAACAAAGATAAAGAAGATTCCTGCAAGTGAAACACGGGTTGATGCACATGAACATTTAAGTCCACAATGATCCACGTGTAGCCAATGCCCTAATTTTGGCAGCCTACTGCTAGTCGGTTACCATGAAAAAAGTAGCAGTCAGAGGATAAGGTTATTCCAGCACTCTTCACTATATAACATTTCTATAAACCTCCTTTATCTTGCCAAAGTAAGTTGCAGTAGTCAAGAAAGTAGATTTGAAATTTTTTGATATTTTAAGGCATTTTCTAGTTTACACATTTTGCCTCCAACTATTAGACAATGGGAAAGGTTCAATTATCTGTGCCACAACTTACTCCCTGCTATGCATTATGTACATATCCCTTACTCAGAATATCTATAGAGTGGTTTAGTGTTTCATGGGCATACAAAGGTGAATGATCACCAAAACTTCCATCTTTTTCTGGCATATAAGTGCTATAGCATGTGGCAGGGGGGAACTCACAAGAGCAATATATTTCCTGTAAATATGGGTGACACTATTCACTGGATGAACACATGCACAAGTGAATGGTTTCCTGGAGGGACATGTGTCAGTCATGGTGGATGCTATTCAATTGGTCACCGCAAAAGACACTCCATAGACACATGGACGTTTCTATAGGTTAGCACCAAGACTAGCCAGCAGACTTGTTAGATCTGGCTAATTTGACATTGTTCCTTCTGTTTAACCTTATCTTTCTATCTATAATCACTTCAGTTTCTAAGGCATTTTTAATATGAATATCATTACAACCATCCATAAATGATACTTGAGGAAGTTAGGCAGAAAGATCACAAAAGTTTACTGCTATATTGTATTCTTATGTCACAATGCCCAGACTTCCATGTTCCTATACCTTACACAATCTGCACAAATAAACAATCTATCGCAAGAGGAAGTATTCAGTATTATTGTCCACTCGAGCGTAGCAAACAGCGCTCGAGATCTACTTCCGCGCTCTAGCTCTATCTACTTCCTCGCGGAAGGTACGGTGGGAAAAGGCATCAGGACATCCATCTGGAGCAACAGTATAGGTTTCATTTCCGTGTCTGCTTTTTATTATCTACGGAAAATATTGCTCCTTCCTCGACTATAAAAGAGCAGTAGCGCTAGAAAAGCAACATCGCATTCTTCAAGTGCTTCAAAGAAGAATCTTCTGATCCTTAAGCAGCTACAGAACACACCTTCAACAATGCAGACTCTCAGAGTTATATCTTATGCTACTATTGTAGCTACTTCCGTTCTACTACTAGCATCAGCGGCACCTATGCATCAGAGAGAAAGTCGCAATGCTGATAGAGGAATGCATGACCAGTTGTTGGAACAGGTTTATACTGGATTAGATCTACTCCATCAAATTTCGGCAAGTTTAATATATTATAGTAGTATTCTACCCTGTATAGCAAAGCAATGCTCAACTTTTGCTGAACAATTACCAGCTAAATAGCAAGATGACTGACTTTGTTTGATGCTGTAGTTGACCAATGATATATATTCAATTTTCCAACAGGTTTATGAATTGATGGACAAGATGAACATCAGCAATGAAAATGGAATTGATGTTCTCTTTCCAGCTCTAGATATCACCTGTGACCTTTACACAGCAAACACGGATATCATTCCTTCAATCAAAACCTTGACATATGGTGCTTCCCCAATTACTGAGGTTTTGAGTGAACTCGGACAGGCTGGTGTGAACAACTCTTGCCTGTGGCTCAGTGATGAAGTACGAACAGTGAGCAAAGGACATGCTGGATTGGACTGCAATCAACTCCCAGGGATTTGCAATAGCTGGAACAGCATGAAAATATACGAGGAAGCAATATCAACTATCTCCATCTACAAAAGTTCCATCTATACATCATCTAAGACAACAGCCGAATATATCGAGAGGCATTTCACTCCTACAGTTAGCGACACTATATTGAAAATACTGAGTTAGTGATGGACATAAATGATGTTCTTTTAGAATGACACAGGTACACTCTATCCACAACCTCTTCTAGCACATTACAGCTCTTTAACAACTAACTAAGTTCTTATTTATTGTTTGCCAAGTCAAATCTATATATTATACTATAATGCAAGAATTATCTACACTTTATTGTATTCAGATTCTGCTTATGTATTTTAATGGGATACATTGGCATTAGCAATTGTAAACAGAGAGATAAAGATGAGCTGGAGAACATCTTATGGGAAATGATATAAAGTTTGATCAAATCACAGACGGCATATGGAAAGGTTTTACAGATGTTCCCTAATTTTGTGAGCAATTCTTCTATTCTTTCTACAACTTTTTGCCTTGACTCAAATTGGCTATCGAGTCTTGCGACATATTGAAGTAGCCAAGAAATGAAATATAGTAGGCACACTTGCATGTCGGTCTGTCAATCTCTCTGTCTGTCCGATTTTCCAACCATCTCTCTGTCTGCTCTGAGAGTCTGTTTGTTTGTCTGTCAGTCTCTCAATCTGTTTGTTTGTATGTGTTTTAATCTGGTTGCTTCCATGCATGTCTGCCTGCCTTCCTGCCTGCCTGCCTTGGGACTTTTCTGTCTGTCTCTCTGTCTATTTGTCTGTGTCTTTCTGTCTGTCTGTCTGGGTCTGTTGGTATTGCTTAAGTCTCTTTAGAGCTTACTCAAACATGTCTCACAACATTGGGAACTTATTGACCCCATAAAGTTATTGACATAGTTTGGGGATCAAGGCTATGCCTCATGGCCATGTAAGTCAACCACAAATGCTTTAAAACAACAGTAAGATTGATTAAGTGCAGATACAGGCTTAGCAGTAAAGTTTTATTTGTGGGCTCGATTTCGGTGAGGAAGTTCACCTCAATATGCCCTCTGGAGACAATCTATAGGCTGAATATTGAAAAATGTTGTTGGATAATATTTTTAATTTATTTATTCCAAACTGAATATTTAGGGCCTTCCTAAACATGTTGCACATAAAACCTGTTGATCCCAGGATTATTTTTGGCCTAGTTTTGAGCCATTAGGCTATGCACTTAACCATGACACGCTTCTAAAGCAGCCAAACTAGGACAAATAAATGTTTTTTTAATTAGTAAATGAAATAATGCAAACACTGGATCTTGACAGCAAATCATGGTTCTACAGATTAGTACTCGAGACTATTGGAAGACTACTTAAATCTGACTAATTTGACACTGTTTTCCTTACCTTCTATGAGGAAGGTCAGCAGAAAAATAACAAAAGTTTACAAACCTCCAATACTCTATTTCAATGCCCCTTCCATTTTCCTACTTATATGCACAAATAGACCTTCCAGCACAAAAGGAAGTAGCCCATATATAGTCTGCTCCAGTGCAGCTGATCACTTATCCTCGCCCGATATCAACTTCCGCACTCTAGCTATATCTACTTCCTCACAGGAGATGGGAAGGAAATGAATCAGGTCATCCACCTGGAGCAACTGTATAGGTTTTGTTTCCGTTTCTGCTGTTTATTCCATCCAGAAAAGATGGCTCCTTCATCAACTATAAAAGAGCAGCAGCTCTAGATAAGCAACATCAATTCTACAAGTTTTCTAAAGAAGGCTCAACTGCTCTTTCAGAAACTACAGAAACCATTTTCAACAATGGTGAACCTCAGAATTTCATCTTCTGCTGCTATTATAGATGCTTCCATATTAATACTAGCATCAGCCACACCTCTGCATCAGAGAGAAAGCCTCAATGCTGACAGAGACATGAATGGCCAGTTGTTGGGACAGGTCTACACTGGATTAGATCTCCTCCAACAAATTTCAGCAACTATTGTACTCCACAGCAAATATATGCTCAACTTTGGCTGAATAATTACCAGCTAAATATGTAGATAACTGACTTTGTTTGATGCTCTAGCTGACCATGATATTCACATTTTCCAACAGATTTATGAATTGTTGGACAAGATGAAAATCAGCAATGAAATTGGAATTGATATTCTCTTATTAGCTCTAAATATTACTTGCAACCTTTACACAGCAAACACGGACATTATTTCTTCAAACAAAACCTTAATTTATGATGCTTCCCCAATTACTGCTGTTTTGAGTGAACCCAGAGAGGCTGGTACGAACAACTCTTGTCAATGGCTCAGAGATGAAGTAGGAACAGTAGAATGGATTGTAATCAACTCTCAGAGATATGCAATAGCTGGAACAGTATCAAAATGTAGCTATGACGAAGCAACATCAACACTCTCTGTCTACCATTATAATACTTCATCTGAGACAACAAAAGGAATAATTTCATTCCTAAAGATCAGGACGCTATCTTGAAAATACTTAGATTATTATTAGACAACGATGATGTTCTTTTAGAATGATACAGGTGGCATTCTATCATTAACAGCTACTTCTGTACATTTTAGCATATTAATTGTTTACCAAGTCAAATCTCTACCTAATACTCAGATAATGCAAGAACTATCTGCACTTCATTCAGATTCAGATTCTTCTCATGTACATATAATTAAATATATATAAAAAATTTAAATAAAATTAACAATTCTCATAAAAAGATGAGGGGGTCACTATTTTATGCAAAAACAAAATACAATCACAGGATGCATATGGTGTTCCATAGAAAAGCTTCAACGGATCCTCCCCAATTCTGTAGCAATTTTACTAATCTTTCCACAGCTATTTACTTGTTCAGGACAGAATTCCATAGCTAGGTATATACCAAGCTTATTGTTGCAAAATAATCACAGATTATGAATTCTTAGAAGTTTCTGTGATGAATGATCTACAGCACAGATGAGTGATCCTAGGCACAAAACAAGAGAAACCGGCTGCCTATAAAAGAACAAGAGACTTCGAAAGAAAAGAGAGAAGGAGAAGGAGTAATCAACAAGCCGGGAGAAAGAAGGAAAGCCCCTCAACAAACTAACTCCTCAACAAACTGAAGAGAGACTCAGAACTGAGCTGACATGGCTCTGTGTAATATATATATAATTCGGTAGAAAACAATAGGAGTAATGATGACGTTGTGGTTGTGTACATCATTTTGTTATTGTTGATTATAATCAACTTACCTTATACAGAAAAGGAGGGCAGAGGTCTAGAGAGAGAGAGAAGTCTCTGGTTTATTATATACTTGGTCTAGATAAGGCTATAGTGAGAGAAAGCAATAGTAAAGTTGGGGTGTCAAAGAAAGCGAACCTGGAAAGAGAAGTTGTGCTGAGACTTCTTCTGAAGAATTATATTGTTAGGAAGTAATATTCCTAGAGTGGGAAGATGGTTCACCTTTTTCACACTGGTGGCAGCGGTGGGATTTCGCTGTAATAGGAAATCCCGGACCCAGGCTGTTGTCTAAAGAGATAACAGGTTATAGCAAGCTAACAAGGGGAAACAGTCCAGGTGTGACACCTAGAGGATTTGTGAATCAATAACCTTGGAAAATTAGCTGCTGGGAATTATTATCATTTGTTTTTGGTTTGAGTTGTTGCAATTGTTGATTATCTTGTCTGTTTTGCCTTGGATAGGATGTCAGAGGAAAGACGAGCAATGGAATCACGAAGGATCCCAACCCGTGGAAACCCCGACTTTCCAACACCACAACCTAACCCGCAAACCGACCAAATGGGACGATTTATACTCCAGATGCAGAGGTTGGAGGAAGATAAAGATGTCAGGGAGGAGCTCCGTGCGCAAAGAGCAGAACGGGAATCTCAACAAGCCACGGCTGCGTGGGAGGCTCGAATCCTTCAGTTGACTGCTGTAGTGCCACTAGCAGTTCCACTACCTCCACCGGTACCGAAATTCATCATCCAAAAATTCCAGGAGGGTACTGATGATATGGGGGCCTTCCTGGAAAGCTTGGAGGGACTACCACCGACAAGTCAGCTGTCAACTGCGAAGATGCAGTGAGGATAGGGAAAGAAATGCAGAAGGATCTTGATGATGAGTCACCTGTTAAAAGCATGAAGACATCAAACAAATGCAGAAATCTGGCTGCCCTTCAGAAGAAAGTAAGAATAGGAGACAAGAAGGTGTACATCGAAAAGACCCTACTCTTTAATAGGTTGATCATCATGGCAGAGAGAGATGAAGGGATTGAAGAGATATTCCGCTTTGAACTGACACCTGTCCCGGCGTCTCTCTTCACTATGGATCGTATGATGAGGAAACCCCCAAAGCATGAGTTTGGAAGGATGCTCAAGGAAACAACAACAAAACTTGACTTGGACATGAACAACAAAATGCATGTTGTTGATGGAGGATGGCTACTTCATCAGGTAAAGTGGGCCAGCGGTGCAACCATCAAGACCATAGTTACTACCTATGCCAGGTATGTTACAGCCAAATTCAAGGATTCTACTGTAGTCTTTGATGGCTATGGGGAAGAAGCATCATCGAAAGATCATGAACATATGCGGCGGATGGCTGGGAAGAAGGTTTCTCGGGACTTAAGGGTTACACCAGAATTGACTATATCATGTGACAGAGAAGTTTTCCTGGCAAATGAGAAGAACAAAGGAGCTCTAATCATGATACTGTCTACAGAGATGGCAAACCACAATATTGTTGTACGTCAAGCAAAAGATGATGGTGACACGCTCATTGTAAAGACTGCATTGGACTTGGTCACAAGTGTGAATACCCCAGTTGTCGTTGTCGCACAAGACACTGATATATTGGTTTTGCTCTGTTATCACCGGCCAAGCAACTGTTCTAATTTGTACTTGCAATCAGATGTTGATGGTCTTTATGACATCTCTACTATAGACGTTGTTGACCAGGAAGAGTTCCTCTTCAAGTACGGCTGGTCTGGAAACGACACTGTTTCATGCATTCATGGACATACCAAATGTGCTCTCTACAAATGCAAATTCCCTGCCAGTGTCATCACTGCATTTACAAGTATGACTTCAACTGAATCCACTATTCGAACAGCTGGATTAAAAGCAATGCAGATCACATACGGCTGTGGGGATACTCATCTTGAAAAGGCTCGCTATCTGAAGTTCCAGAAGCAAGCATCAAAGGGTAAAATCGACCCCGATCGCTTACCTCCAACGGAAAATGCAACAGCACAGCATTCCCTTCGTGTACATCTTCAAGTTGTGGTATGGAAGCATTTAAACACCACTGTTCTTAAGCCAATTGGAAGAGGATGGGAGTTAGATAGCAATGGAAAACTCAGACCGAAGATGCTGTCCATTCCTATTGCCCCAGACAACCTTCTGAAAGGAATTTGCTGCAACTGCAAGGAAGGGGAGAGGCAGTGCCAAACCATGAAATGCAGCTGCATGAGAGCTGGCATGTCATGTGTTTCTGCATGTGGTGTGTGCTGTGGACACTGTTCTAATGGAGCAGATGTAGAGGAACTTGGTAGCGATGAAGAGGAAAATGACTAAATATGTTATAGCTATGCTGTAATCAGTATTTCAATTATTTGTTTACTACTTGATTCTTTGCACTTGATTCTTTGATGCATTGTTTGACACCATGCAGCTTCAAAATTATATGATACATAATAATATTATGCCATGTCAATGACACTTTTTGACCTTTGACCTCACATTTGGAGGTCAAGGTTTGGTAACTAAGGGTCCAAAAAAAATTGGGGGGCCCTTCTTGCATAATTCTGTGCATTTTGACACCAGGATCAACCACATGACCTTGTTTTGTTACCGAGATACAAGTTTAAGTGATTTAGGCCGGGGATAAATGACCTTTAACCCCAGAAAAAGTTTTCCCCACCCCCTACCCCACCTTACTTTTTTTTGGTAAATCTTGACACCCATACCTACTAAAATCAGTTGAAACCAGCTTGTTTAAAATTATTTTCTAGTTGAGATTTAAGTTAGGGATACTATTAAGAGTCTTGCGACATAGAGATTAATTGAAGTAGCCAAGAAAAATTGTTTATCCTAAAATGAAATATAGTAGGCACACTTGCATATCGGTCTGTTAATCTCTCTGTCTGTCCGATTTTCCAACCATCTCTCTGTCTGCTGTGAGAGTCTGTTTGTTTGTCTGTCAGTCTCTCAATCTGTTTGTTTGTAGGTGTGTTAATCTGTTTGCTTCCTTGCATGTCTGCCTGCCTTCCTGCCTGCCTGCCTCTGGGACTTTTCTGTCTGTCTCTCTGTCTATTTGTCTGTGTCTTTCTGTCTGTCTGTCTGTGTGTGTTGGTATTGCTTACAGACTCCTTAGAGCTTACCCAAACATGTCTCACAACATTGGGAACTTATTGACCCCATAAAGTTATTGACATAGTTTGGGGATCAAGGCTATGCCTCATGACCATGTAATTCTACCACAAATGCTTTAAAACAACAGTTAGATTGATTAAGTGCAGATACAGGCTTAGCAGTAAAGTGTTATTTGTGGGCTCGATTTCGGTGAGGAAGTTCACTTCAATATACCCTCTGGAGACAATCTATAGGCTGAATATTGAAAAATGTTGTTGGATAATATTTTAAATTTATTTATAAATCTGTATCCAAACTGAATATTTAGGGCCTTCCTAAACATTTGCACATAATTGGAAACCTGTTGATCCCAGGATTATTTTTGGCCTAGTTTTTATCCATTAAGCTATGCACTTAACCATGACATGCTTCTAAAGCAGCCAAACTAGGACAAATAAATGTTTTGTAATTTAGTAAATGATTTTACTGGATATCAGTGGATTTTTGATCATCAGTACAATTCTTTAAACTCTCCATTTCATTCTCAATATGTGCATATATCACTCAATTTTTTTATAATTGTTCTAATAATATAATTAACAAAAGCATCAGAGGCTGTAATCTTCTGCCATTCCAATGATTTTTCTTTCAGTCATTCCGAATAAAAGTATATTGGATGACAAAGGAAGTGGCTCCGGGAGGTTAAACATGAGCTCTAACATAGCTAGTAGAGTTCTTAGGTAAATAATGTCTCCTGTTATAAAACTTGTGAAACCTCATTCAAATGTCAAAGACACATTGTACTTGTATATCATTAGAAAATGGCTAATAATACAAGTCCAATATCATTTCTGGTGATGGTGCTTTAAACAACATGGATTATCAGAAAATTTTTATGGATGGCCATTGACCCATTCCTTGTCCATAATGTTTCATGACAACCCATGCATATTTTTGGCGTCAACCTGTAACAGACATAAACAGACAAACAAAATGGGTAAAACATAACCTCCTTGGCAGAGATAGTAGCTAATATAATGTCTGCTGTTTGTTTGTTTCCATTTTTGGGGGGCATGGTAACAACAATGGCTGATACTTGGGATAGTTGTAACTCGACACCCACAGTTAATCACTACCTTCAGTTTTGGTCTAACGTGGTTGCTAAAAATCATCATTGATAGAAACAGCAGGAGACATGTTATTTTCAGCTGCTCGGTTTATGTTCAAAGTTCAAAGTTCAGGAGAAAATTGTCAAACATGGACTACAATATATGTAACCGTTCCAAGTAGGAATCAAATATTATTCCATTAAAATTAAATTAAAAAAGTGATTATTTATGATATGAATATTTCATGCAATAGTCCTCACCCCTGTAAAGTTTCAGCTATCAATTTTGTTGAAATGCTATTTGACGCTTGACCTAAGCGCCATATATCTAGCTCCATAGTGTCAGCGCAGTTAAACAACTGATCGCTGAGTTGTATCATTTCCCTTCCTATCTCCTCCACTTCAGTGTGGTGACACAAGGCAGCTAATTGTATAATACATTGCTAGTTCATTAGTTCTAGCAGAGGTAGCTAACAGGAATTAAAAATCCACATCAAACAGAATGGTTGGGATGGATTAAATGGCAAGTGAAGTAAGTTAAACTTATAACCAGTAGCTCTGATGATGAGTTAGTTTGAGTTGTATGATAATGTTAGGCATGAGCAAGGAAGATAAGACATCCAGCCTTAGTAGTGTGCCCTTAATTCCATTTGGCTTTGCAACATAAAAATCTCATTTTTTCCCTCTGGGACATCACATTTAGTAAATGTAAGAATTGGTGGACCTTTCTGTTTTATTTGATGACTCTGTAGATGCAAACACTGGATCTTGACAGCAAATTGCCCCATTCATGTTCTACAGATTAGCACTGGAGACTATTGGAAGACTACTTAAATCTGACTAATTTGAGACTGTAATTCCTTACCTTCTATGAGGAAGGTCAGCAGAAAAATAACATTTACAAACCTCCAATACTCTATTACAATGCCCCTTCCATTTTCCTATAACTTAGGCTATATGCACAAATAGACCTTCCAGCACAAAAAGAAGTAGCTCATATATAGTCTACTCCAGTGCAGCTGATGCCTTATCCTCACCCAATATCAACTTCCGCACTCTAGCTATATCTAATTCATCAGAGGAGATGGGAAGGAAATGAATCAGGTCATCCACCTGGAGCAATGTGTATAGGTTTTGTTGCTGTTTATTCCATCCAGGAAAGATGGCTCCTTCACCAACTATAAAAGAGCAGCAACTCTAGATAAGCAACATCAATTCTACAAGTTTTCTAAAGAAGGCTTAACTGCTCTTTCAGAAACTACACAAACCATTTTCAACAATAGTGAACCTCAGAATTTCTCTTCTGCTGCTATTATAGATGCTTCCATATTAAGGCGGGACTAATCCATTTCTGGGAATTTTTTTTTAATTCGTTCATAACTTTTTGGTTCTATATATTATGATGTTGAAATTAGTACCAAAATGCTTCTCATTCAGAGAGCTAGTATATTTAGTTTTGACCTAACGCCATCACGGTCAGAGTTGTGGACAGTTGTGGACACCAAAGTGATTTAACATTATTGCACTATACTCAACACCTGTGTGACATAACCACTTACAATTTTGAGAGCACTTAGAAAACCTACAGACATGCATTTTGAATAGATGAAAACATCATAACTTGTAAAATGGATTTTTAAGAAAGGTCAGTGTTTTGCTCATGATTAGCAACATTACAGGGCTAATATCTCCGCCATAGATTTTTTTGTAGATTCTTTCTATTCAAATGAAAGAGTATGAAAAGAGCTTTCAAATGATATATTAAAAGTTGATATAAAACAAAGCATGGCCCAGTTATGTGCACACAAACTTGAAATAACTCATTTTGAGATAACGGCTCTTGAAAAAAGTACATTATGTTCTCGAATTTATGTAGTCAATAGCAAGGACAAAAGTGCATATAACTTTGCAGTGAAGCCTTCAAATACTCTGAAACTTGAAATAGAAATACTACATGAACTATACTATAGAATGAATAAATATCTTTTAAAAAAATGTTTTGGGAACAAATGGATTAGTCCCGCCTTAATACTAGCATCAGCCACACCTCTGCATCAGAGAGAAAACCTCAATGCTGACAGAGACATGAATGACAGTTGTTGGGACATGTCTACACTCGATTAGATCTCCTCCAACAAATTTCAGGAACTATTGTACTCCTTAGCAAATCTATGCTCAACTTTTGCTGAATAATTACCAGAAGATAACTGACTTTGTTTGATGCTCTAGCTGACCATGATATTCACATTTTCCAACAGATTTATGAATTGTTGGACAAGATGAAAATCAGCAATGAAATTGGAATTGATATTCTCTTATTAGCTCTAAATATTACTTGCAACCTTTACACAGCAAACACGGACATCATTTCTTCAAACAAAACCTTAATTTATGATGCTTCCCCAATTACTGCTGTTTTGAGTGAACCCAGAGAGGCTGGTACGAACAACTCTTGTCAATGGCTCAGAGATGAAGTAGGAACAGTAGAATGGATTGTAATCAACTCTCAGAGATATGCAATAGCTGGAACAGTATCAAAATGTAGCTATGACGAAGCAACATCAACACTCTCTGTCTACCATTATAATACTTCATCTGAGACAACAAAAGGAATAATTTCATTCCTAAAGATCAGGACGCTATCTTGAAAATACTTAGATTATTATTAGACAACGATGATGTTCTTTTAGAATGATACAGGTGGCATTCTATCATTAACAGCTACTTCTGTACATTTTAGCATATTAATTGTTTACCAAGTCAAATCTCTACCTAATACTCAGATAATGCAAGAACTATCTGCACTTCATTCAGATTCAGATTCTTCTCATGTACATATAATTAAATATATATAAAAAATTTAAATAAAATTAACAATTCTCATAAAAAGATGAGGGGGTCACTATTTTATGCAAAAACAAAATACAATCACAGGATGCATATGGTGTTCCATAGAAAAGCTTCAACGGATCCTCCCCAATTCTGTAGCAATTTTACTAATCTTTCCACAGCTATTTACTTGTTCAGGACAGAATTCCATAGCTAGGTATATACCAAGCTTATTGTTGCAAAATAATCACAGATTCTGAATTCTTAGAAGTTTCTGTGATGAATGATCTACAGCACAGATGAGTGATCCTAGGCACAAAACAAGAGAAACCGGCTGCCTATAAAAGAACAAGAGACTTCGAAAGAAAAGAGAGAAGGAGAAGGAGTAATCAACAAGCCGGGAGAAAGAAAGAAAGCCCCTCAACAAACTAACTCCTCAACAAACTGAAGAGAGACTCAGAACTGAGCTGACATGGCTCTGTGTAATATATATATAATTCGGTAGAAAACAATAGGAGTAATGATGACGTTGTGGTTGTGTACATCATTTTGTTATTGTTGATTATAATCAACTTACCTTATACAGAAAAGGAGGGCAGAGGTCTAGAGAGAGAGAGAAGTCTCTGGTTTGTTATATACTTGGTCTAGATAAGGCTATAGTGAGAGAAAGCAATAGTAAAGTTGGGGTGTCAAAGAAAGCGAACCTGGAAAGAGAAGTTGTGCTGAGACTTCTTCTGAAGAATTATATTGTTAGGAAGTAATATTCCTAGAGTGGGAAGATGGTTCACCTTTTTCACACTGGTGGCAGCGGTGGGATTTCGCTGTAATAGGAAATCCCGGACCCAGGCTGTTGTCTAAAGAGATAACAGGTTATAGCAAGCTAACAAGGGGAAACAGTCCAGGTGTGACACCTAGAGGATTTGTGAATCAATAACCTTGGAAAATTAGCTGCTGGGAATTATTATCATTTGTTTTTGGTTTGAGTTGTTGCAATTGTTGATTATCTTGTCTGTTTTGCCTTGGATAGGATGTCAGAGGAAAGACGAGCAATGGAATCACGAAGGATCCCAACCCGTGGAAACCCCGACTTTCCAACACCACAACCTAACCCGCAAACCGACCAAATGGGACGATTTATACTCCAGATGCAGAGGTTGGAGGAAGATAAAGATGTCAGGGAGGAGCTCCGTGCGCAAAGAGCAGAACGGGAATCTCAACAAGCCACGGCTGCGTGGGAGGCTCGAATCCTTCAGTTGACTGCTGTAGTGCCACTAGCAGTTCCACTACCTCCACCGGTACCGAAATTCATCATCCAAAAATTCCAGGAGGGTACTGATGATATGGGGGCCTTCCTGGAAAGCTTGGAGGGACTACCACCGACAAGTCAGCTGTCAACTGCGAAGATGCAGTGAGGATAGGGAAAGAAATGCAGAAGGATCTTGATGATGAGTCACCTGTTAAAAGCATGAAGACATCAAACAAATGCAGAAATCTGGCTGCCCTTCAGAAGAAAGTAAGAATAGGAGACAAGAAGGTGTACATCGAAAAGACCCTACTCTTTAATAGGTTGATCATCATGGCAGAGAGAGATGAAGGGATTGAAGAGATATTCCGCTTTGAACTGACACCTGTCCCGGCGTCTCTCTTCACTATGGATCGTATGATGAGGAAACCCCCAAAGCATGAGTTTGGAAGGATGCTCAAGGAAACAACAACAAAACTTGACTTGGACATGAACAACAAAATGCATGTTGTTGATGGAGGATGGCTACTTCATCAGGTAAAGTGGGCCAGCGGTGCAACCATCAAGACCATAGTTACTACCTATGCCAGGTATGTTACAGCCAAATTCAAGGATTCTACTGTAGTCTTTGATGGCTATGGGGAAGAACCATCATCGAAAGATCATGAACATATGCGGCGGATGGCTGGGAAGAAGGTTTCTCGGGACTTAAGGGTTACACCAGAATTGACTATATCATGTGACAGAGAAGTTTTCCTGGCAAATGAGAAGAACAAAGGAGCTCTAATCATGATACTGTCTACAGAGATGGCAAACCACAATATTGTTGTACGTCAAGCAAAAGATGATGGTGACACGCTCATTGTAAAGACTGCATTGGACTTGGTCACAAGTGTGAATACCCCAGTTGTCGTTGTCGCACAAGACACTGATATATTGGTTTTGCTCTGTTATCACCGGCCAAGCAACTGTTCTAATTTGTACTTGCAATCAGATGTTGATGGTCTTTATGACATCTCTACTATAGACGTTGTTGACCAGGAAGAGTTCCTCTTCAAGTACGGCTGGTCTGGAAACGACACTGTTTCATGCATTCATGGACATACCAAATGTGCTCTCTACAAATGCAAATTCCCTGCCAGTGTCATCACTGCATTTACAAGTATGACTTCAACTGAATCCACTATTCGAACAGCTGGATTAAAAGCAATGCAGATCACATACGGCTGTGGGGATACTCATCTTGAAAAGGCTCGCTATCTGAAGTTCCAGAAGCAAGCATCAAAGGGTAAAATCGACCCCGATCGCTTACCTCCAACGGAAAATGCAACAGCACAGCATTCCCTTCGTGTACATCTTCAAGTTGTGGTATGGAAGCATTTAAACACCACTGTTCTTAAGCCAATTGGAAGAGGATGGGAGTTAGATAGCAATGGAAAACTCAGACCGAAGATGCTGTCCATTCCTATTGCCCCAGACAACCTTCTGAAAGGAATTTGCTGCAACTGCAAGGAAGGGGAGAGGCAGTGCCAAACCATGAAATGCAGCTGCATGAGAGCTGGCATGTTATGTGTTTCTGCATGTGGTGTGTGCTGTGGACACTGTTCTAATGGAGCAGATGTAGAGGAACTTGGTAGCGATGAAGAGGAAAATGACTAAATATGTTATAGCTATGCTGTAATCAGTATTTCAATTATTTGTTTACTACTTGATTCTTTGCACTTGATTCTTTGATGCATTGTTTGACACCATGCAGCTTCAAAATTATATGATACATAATAATATTATGCCATGTCAATGACACTTTTTGACCTTTGACCTCACATTTGGAGGTCAAGGTTTGGTAACTAAGGGTCCAAAAAAAATTGGGGGGCCCTTCTTGCATAATTCTGTGCATTTTGACACCAGGATCAACCACATGACCTTGTTTTGTTACCGAGATACAAGTTTAAGTGATTTAGGCCGGGGATAAATGACCTTTAACCCAGGAAAAAGTTTTCCCCACCCCCTACCCCACCTTACTTTTTTTTGGTAAATCTTGACACCAATACCTACTAAAATCAGTTGAAACCAGCTTGTTTAAAATTATTTTCTAGTTGAGATTTAAGTTAGGGATACTATTAAGAGTCTTGCGACATAGAGATTAATTGAAGTAGCCAAGAAAAATTGTTTATCCTAAAATGAAATATAGTAGGCACACTTGCATATCGGTCTGTTAATCTCTCTGTCTGTCCGATTTTCCAACCATCTCTCTGTCTGCTGTGAGAGTCTGTTTGTTTGTCTGTCAGTCTCTCAATCTGTTTGTTTGTAGGTGTGTTAATCTGTTTGCTTCCTTGCATGTCTGCCTGCCTTCCTGCCTGCCTGCCTCTGGGACTTTTCTGTCTGTCTCTCTGTCTATTTGTCTGTGTCTTTCTGTCTGTCTGTCTGTGTGTGTTGGTATTGCTTACAGACTCCTTAGAGCTTACCCAAACATGTCTCACAACATTGGGAACTTATTGACCCCATAAAGTTATTGACATAGTTTGGGGATCAAGGCTATGCCTCATGACCATGTAATTCTACCACAAATGCTTTAAAACAACAGTTAGATTGATTAAGTGCAGATACAGGCTTAGCAGTAAAGTGTTATTTGTGGGCTCGATTTCGGTGAGGAAGTTCACTTCAATATACCCTCTGGAGACAATCTATAGGCTGAATATTGAAAAATGTTGTTGGATAATATTTTAAATTTATTTATAAATCTGTATCCAAACTGAATATTTAGGGCCTTCCTAAACATTTGCACATAATTGGAAACCTGTTGATCCCAGGATTATTTTTGGCCTAGTTTTTATCCATTAAGCTATGCACTTAACCATGACATGCTTCTAAAGCAGCCAAACTAGGACAAATAAATGTTTTGTAATTTAGTAAATGATTTTACTGGATATCAGTGGATTTTTGATCATCAGTACAATTCTTTAAACTCTCCATTTCATTCTCAATATGTGCATATATCACTCAATTTTTTTATAATTGTTCTAATAATATAATTAACAAAAGCATCAGAGGCTGTAATCTTCTGCCATTCCAATGATTTTTCTTTCAGTCATTCCGAATAAAAGTATATTGGATGACAAAGGAAGTGGCTCCGGGAGGTTAAACATGAGCTCTAACATAGCTAGTAGAGTTCTTAGGTAAATAATGTCTCCTGTTATAAAACTTGTGAAACCTCATTCAAATGTCAAAGACACATTGTACTTGTATATCATTAGAAAATGGCTAATAATACAAGTCCAATATCATTTCTGGTGATGGTGCTTTAAACAACATGGATTATCAGAAAATTTTTATGGATGGCCATTGACCCATTCCTTGTCCATAATGTTTCATGACAACCCATGCATATTTTTGGCGTCAACCTGTAACAGACATAAACAGACAAACAAAATGGGTAAAACATAACCTCCTTGGCAGAGATAGTAGCTAATATAATGTCTGCTGTTTGTTTGTTTCCATTTTTGGGGGGCATGGTAACAACAATGGCTGATACTTGGGATAGTTGTAACTCGACACCCACAGTTAATCACTACCTTCAGTTTTGGTCTAACGTGGTTGCTAAAAATCATCATTGATAGAAACAGCAGGAGACATGTTATTTTCAGCTGCTCGGTTTATGTTCAAAGTTCAAAGTTCAGGAGAAAATTGTCAAACATGGACTACAATATATGTAACCGTTCCAAGTAGGAATCAAATATTATTCCATTAAAATTAAATTAAAAAAGTGATTATTTATGATATGAATATTTCATGCAATAGTCCTCACCCCTGTAAAGTTTCAGCTATCAATTTTGTTGAAATGCTATTTGACGCTTGACCTAAGCGCCATATATCTAGCTCCATAGTGTCAGCGCAGTTAAACAACTGATCGCTGAGTTGTATCATTTCCCTTCCTATCTCCTCCACTTCAGTGTGGTGACACAAGGCAGCTAATTGTATAATACATTGCTAGTTCATTAGTTCTAGCAGAGGTAGCTAACAGGAATTAAAAATCCACATCAAACAGAATGGTTGGGATGGATTAAATGGCAAGTGAAGTAAGTTAAACTTATAACCAGTAGCTCTGATGATGAGTTAGTTTGAGTTGTATGATAATGTTAGGCATGAGCAAGGAAGATAAGACATCCAGCCTTAGTAGTGTGCCCTTAATTCCATTTGGCTTTGCAACATAAAAATCTCATTTTTTCCCTCTGGGACATCACATTTAGTAAATGTAAGAATTGGTGGACCTTTCTGTTTTATTTGATGACTCTGTAGATGCAAACACTGGATCTTGACAGCAAATTGCCCCATTCATGTTCTACAGATTAGCACTGGAGACTATTGGAAGACTACTTAAATCTGACTAATTTGAGACTGTAATTCCTTACCTTCTATGAGGAAGGTCAGCAGAAAAATAACATTTACAAACCTCCAATACTCTATTACAATGCCCCTTCCATTTTCCTATAACTTAGGCTATATGCACAAATAGACCTTCCAGCACAAAAAGAAGTAGCTCATATATAGTCTACTCCAGTGCAGCTGATGCCTTATCCTCACCCAATATCAACTTCCGCACTCTAGCTATATCTAATTCATCAGAGGAGATGGGAAGGAAATGAATCAGGTCATCCACCTGGAGCAATGTGTATAGGTTTTGTTGCTGTTTATTCCATCCAGGAAAGATGGCTCCTTCACCAACTATAAAAGAGCAGCAACTCTAGATAAGCAACATCAATTCTACAAGTTTTCTAAAGAAGGCTTAACTGCTCTTTCAGAAACTACACAAACCATTTTCAACAATAGTGAACCTCAGAATTTCTCTTCTGCTGCTATTATAGATGCTTCCATATTAAGGCGGGACTAATCCATTTCTGGGAATTTTTTTTTAATTCGTTCATAACTTTTTGGTTCTATATATTATGATGTTGAAATTAGTACCAAAATGCTTCTCATTCAGAGAGCTAGTATATTTAGTTTTGACCTAACGCCATCACGGTCAGAGTTGTGGACAGTTGTGGACACCAAAGTGATTTAACATTATTGCACTATACTCAACACCTGTGTGACATAACCACTTACAATTTTGAGAGCACTTAGAAAACCTACAGACATGCATTTTGAATAGATGAAAACATCATAACTTGTAAAATGGATTTTTAAGAAAGGTCAGTGTTTTGCTCATGATTAGCAACATTACAGGGCTAATATCTCCGCCATAGATTTTTTTGTAGATTCTTTCTATTCAAATGAAAGAGTATGAAAAGAGCTTTCAAATGATATATTAAAAGTTGATATAAAACAAAGCATGGCCCAGTTATGTGCACACAAACTTGAAATAACTCATTTTGAGATAACGGCTCTTGAAAAAAGTACATTATGTTCTCTATAACTTCGAATTTATGTAGTCAATAGCAAGGACAAAAGTGCATATAACTTTGCAGTGAAGCCTTCAAATACTCTGAAACTTGAAATAGAAATACTACATGAACTATACTATAGAATGAATAAATATCTTTAAAAAAAATGTTTTGGGAACAAATGGATTAGTCCCGCCTTAATACTAGCATCAGCCACACCTCTGCATCAGAGAGAAAACCTCAATGCTGACAGAGACATGAATGACAGTTGTTGGGACATGTCTACACTCGATTAGATCTCCTCCAACAAATTTCAGGAACTATTGTACTCCTTAGCAAATCTATGCTCAACTTTTGCTGAATAATTACCAGCAGATAACTGACTTTGTTTGATGCTCTAGCTGACCATGATATTCACATTTTCCAACAGATTTATGAATTGTTGGACAAAATGAAAATCAGCAATGAAATTGGAATTGATATTCTCTTATCAGCTCTACATATTACTTGCAACCTTTACACGGCAAACACGGACATCATTTCAAAACCTTGACTTATGATGTTTCCCCAAGCTGTTTTGAGTGAACCCAGAGAGGCTGGTACGAACAACTCTTGCCAATGACTCAGAGATGAATGAGGAACAGTAGAGTGGATTGTAATCAACTCTCAGAGATATGCAATAGATGGAACAGTATCAAAATGTATGACGAAGCAACAACAACACTTTCTGTCTACCATTAATACTTCATCTGAGACAACAAAAGAATATATCAGGATCCTAAAGATCAGGACGCTATCTTGTAAATACTTGGATTATTATTAGACAACAATGATGTTCTTTTAGAATGATACAGGTGGCACTCTATCATTAACAGCTACTTCTGTACATTTTAGCTCCTATCAACAGCTAATAACTTCTTGTTTACCAAGTCAAATCTCTACCTAATACTCAGATAATGCAAGAACTATCTGCACTTCATTCAGATTCAGATTCTTCTCATGTACACATAATTAAATATATATAATATTTTTAAAGCAATTTTAATAGGCACTCGTAAAAAGATGAGCGGGACACTATTTTGTGCAAAAACAAAATAAATCATTATACAATCACAGAACGCATATGGTGTTCCATAATAAAGCTTCAACGGATCCTCCCCAATTCTGTAGCAATTTTACTAATCTTTCCACAGCTATTTCCTTGTTCAGGACAGAATTCCATAGCTATATAGGTATATACCAAGCTTATTGTTGCAAAATAATCACAGATTCTGCATTCTTAGAAGTTTCTGGGATGAATAAACTACAGCACAGATGAGATTCTCAATGAGGAGCTCTTAAAAAATTCACAGAACCTTCTGTGGAATCAGACTGCAAAGATCTATCCATAAAGATGGAATATGATGCACGTACAGCAAAACGGATGAGCTCACCATCTATTGCAGCAGACAGCCCTTTCTGAAGTTATTATTGCCACAACTTAATGAATGCCTAACTACAAGAAAAACAAAAACAAAGAAAAACGGGTTGATGCACATGAACATTTAAGTCCACAATAATCCAGGTGTAGCCAATGCCCTAATTTTGGCTGCCTACTGCTAGTCAGTTACCATGAAAAAAGTAGCGGTCAGAGCATAAGGTTATTCCAGCACTCTTCACTATACAACATCTCCTTTATCTTGCCAAAAATAGTAAGTTGCAGTAGTCAAGAAAGTAGATTTTAAATTTTTGATATTTTAAGCCATTTTCTAGTTACAACATTTTGCCCCCAACTATTAGACAATGGCAAAGGTTCACTTATCTGTGCCACAACTTACTCCCTGCTATGCATTATGTACATATTCCTAGCTTTTATACACAGAATATCTATAGAGTGGTTTAGTGTTTCATGGGCATGCAAAGGTGAATGATCACCAAAACGTCCATCTTTTTCTGGCGTATAAGTGCTAAAGCATGTGGCAGGTGAACTCCAAGAGCAATATATTTCCTGTAAATGTGGGTGACACTATTCACTGGATGAATACATACACAAGTCAATGGTTTCCTGGAGGGACATGTGTCAGTCTCATGGTGGATGCTATTCAATTGGTCACCGCAAAAGACACTCCATAGACACGTGGATGTTTCTATAGGTTAGCACCAAGACTAGCCAGCAGACTTGTTAGATCAGGCTAATTTGACATTGTTGGCCTACTGTCTATAATCACTTCAGTTGCTTAGGCATTTTTAGTATGAATATCATTACAACCATCCATAAATGAAAATTGAGGAAGTTAGGCAGAAAGATCACAATAGTTTACTCCTATATTGTATTCTTATGTCACAATGCCCAGACTTCCATGTTCCTATACCTTACACAATCTGCACAAATAAACAATCATCGCAAGAGGAAGTATTATTGTCTACTCGAGCGTAGCCAAACAGCGCTCGAGATCTACTTCCGCGCTCTAGCTCTATCAACTTCCTCGCGGAAGGTACGGGCATCAGGTCATCCATCTGGAACAACAGTATAGATTTCATTTCCGTGTCTGCTTTTTATTACCTACGGAAAATATTGCTCCTTCCCCGACTATAAAAGAGCAGTAGCGCTAGAAAAGCAACATCCCATTCTTCAAGTTCTTCAAAGAAGAATTTTCTGATCCTTAGTTAAGCAGCTACAGAACCCACCTTCTTCAACAATGCAGACTCTCAGAGTTATATCCTATGCTACTATTGTGGCTACTTCCACACTATTACTAGCATCAGCGGCACCTATGCAACTGAGAGAAAGTCGCAATGCTGATAGAGGAATGCATGACCAGTTGTTGGAACAGGTCTACACTGGATTAGATCTACTCCACCAAATTTCGGCAAGTTTAATATATTATAGTAATATTCTACCCTGTATAACAAAGCAATGCTCAACTTTTGCTGAATAATTACTAGCTAAATAGTAAGATGTGACTGACTTTGTTTGATGCTGTAGTTGACCATGATATTCACATTTTCCAACAGGTTTATGAATTGATGGACAAGATGAACATCAGCAATGAAAATGGAATTGATGTTCTCTTTCCAGCTCTAGATATCACCTGTGACCTTTATACAGCAAACACGGATATCATTCCTTCAATCAAAACCTTGACATATAGTGCTTCCCCAATTACTGAGGTTTTGAGTGAACTCGGAGAGGCTGGTGTAAACAACTCTTGCCTGTGGCTCGGTGATGAAGTAGCAACAGTGAGCAAAGAACATGCTGGATTGGACTGCAATCAACTCTCAGGGATTTGCAATAGCTGGAACAGCATAAAAATATATGAGGAAGCAATATCAACTATCTCCATCTACAAAAGTTCCATCAATACATCATCTAAGACAACAGCCGAATATATCGAGAGGCATTTCACTCCTACAGTTAGGGACACTATATTGAAAATACTGAGTTAGTGATGGACAAAAATGATGTTCTTTTAGAATGACACAGGTGCACTCTTATATCCACAACCTCTTCTAGCACATTACAGCTCTTTAACAACTAACTAACTTCTTATTTATTGTTTAACCAAGTCAAATCTATATCTTATACTCTAATGCAAGAATTATCTGCACTCTATTGTATTCATTCATATTCAGATTCTGCTTGTGTATTTTGATGGCATTATCAATTGTAAACACAGAGATAAAGATGAGCTGGACAACATCTTATGGGAAATGATATAAAGTTTTATCAAATCACAGACGGCATATGGAAAGGTTTTACAGATGTTCCTTAATTTTCTGAGCAATTCTTCTATTCTTTCTAAAACTATTTGCCTTAAGCTATATATATGCATACCAAAATTAAGAGTCTTGCGACATAGAGCTTAATTGAAGTAGCCAAGAAAAATTGTTTATCCTAAAATGAAATATAGTGGGCGCACTTGCATGTCGGTCTGTCAATCTCTCTGTCCGATTTTCCAACCATCTCTCTGTCTGCTGTGAGAGTCTGTTTGTTTGTCTGTTCTCAATATGTTTGGTTGCTTCCTTGCATGTCTGCCTGCCTTCCTTCCTGCCTGCCTCTGGGACTTTTCTGTCTGTCTCTCTCTCTATTTGTCTGTCTTTCTGTCTGTCTGTCTGTGTCTGTTGGTATTGCTTACAGACTCTTTAGAGCTTACCCAAACATGTCTCACAACATTGGGAACTTATTGACCCCATAAAGTTATTGACATAGTTAGGGGATCAAGGCTACGCCTCATGACCATGTAATTCAACCACAAATGCTTTAAAACAACAGTTAGATTGATTAAGTGCAGATACAGGCTTAGCAGTAAAGTTTTATTTGTGGGCTCGATTTCGGTGAGGAAGTTCACCTCAATATGCCCTCTGGAGACAATCTATAGGCTGAATATTGAAAAATGTTGTTGGATAATATTTTTAATTTATGTATAAATCTGTATCCAAACTGAATATTTAGGGCCTTCCGAAACATGTTGCACATAATTGGAAACCTGTTGATCCCAGGATTATTTTTGGCCTAGTTTTTAGCCATTAGGCTATGCACTTAACCATGACATGCTTCTAAAGCAGCCAAACTAGGACAAATAAATGTTTTGTAATTTAGTAAATGATTTTACTGGATATCAGTGGATTTTTGATCATCAGTACAATTCTTTAAACTCTCCATTTCATTCTCAATATGTGCATATATCACTCAATTTTTTTATAATTGTTCTAATAATATAATTAACAAAAGCATCAGAGGCTGTAATCTTCTGCCATTCCAATGATTTTTCTTTCAGTCATTCCGAATAAAAGTATATTGGATGACAAAGGAAGTGGCTCCGGGAGGTTAAACATCACTACAAAACACGAGCTCTAACATAGCTAGTAGAGTTCTTAGGTAAATAATGTCTCCTGTTATAAAACTTGCGAAACCTCATTCAAATGTCAAAGACACATTGTACTTGTATATCCTTAGAAAATGGCTAATAATACAAGTCCAATATCATTTCTGGTGATGGTGCTTTAAACAACATGGATTATCAGAAAAATTTAATGGATAGCCATTGACCCATTCCTTGTCCATAATGTTTCATGACAACCCATCCATATTTTTGGCGTCAACCTGTAACATACATAGTGACAGACAAACAGACAAACAAAATGGGTAAAACATAACCTCCTTGGCAGAGATAGTAGCTAATATAATGTCTGCTGTTTGTTTGTTCCCATTTTTGGGGGGCATGGTAACAACAATGGCTGATACTTGGGATAGTTTTAACTCGACACCCACAGTTAATCACTACCTTCAGTTTTGGTCTAACGTGGTTGCTAAAAATCATCATTGATAGAAACAGCAGGAGACATGTTATTTTGAGCCGCTCGGTTTATGTTCAAAGTTCAAAGTTCAGGAGAAAATTGTCAAACATGGACTACAATATATGTAACCGTTTCAAGTAGGAATCAAATATTATTCCATTAAAATTAAATTAAAAAAGTGATTATTTATGATATGAATATTTCATGCAATAATCCTCACCCCTGTAAAGTTTCAGCTATCAATTTTGTTGACATGCTATTTGACGCTTGACCTAAGCGCCATATATCTAGCTCCATAGTGTCAGTGCAGTTAAACAACTGATCGCTGAGTTGTATCATTTCCCTTCCTATCTCCTCCACTTCAGTGTGGTGACACAAGGCAGCTAATTGTATAATACATTGCTAGTTCATTAGTTCTAGCAGAGGTAGCTAACAGGAATCAAAAATCCACATCAAACAGAATGGTTGGCATAATCAATAGTCAGTGGTTAATAGCTGTAGCTGAGGCTAAAGTTACCTAACATGCTCATGCAGTTTCAATATTTACTTGTTTCTCAATACTTTGTAGTTGGACTAAACATGGAATTAAGGAAGCATGTACGATCTCACAGTTTAGCTGGATGAAGAGGAGGAGTTAAATTTTCTTTGGGATGGATTAAATGGCAAGTGAAGTAAGTTAAACTTATAACCAGTAGCTCAGATGAGAGTACTTGAGTTAGTTTGAGTTGTATGATAATGTTAGGCACGAGCAAGGAAGATAAGACATCCAGCCTTAGTAGTGTGCCCTTAATTCCATTTGGCTTTGCAACATAAAAATCTCATTGGTGGACCTTTCTGTTTTATTTGATGACTCTGTAGATGCAAACACTGGATCTTGACAGCAAATTGCCCCATTCATGTTCTACGGATTAGTACTGGAGACTATTGGAAGACTACTTAAATCTGACTAATTTGAGACTGTAGTTCCTTACCTTCTATGAGGAAGGTCAGCAGAAAAATAACAAAAGTTTACAAACCTCCAATACTCTATTACAATGCCTCTTCCATTTTCCTATAACTTAGGCTATATGCACAAATAGACCTTCCAGCACAAAAAGAAGTAGCTCATATATAGTCTACTCCAGTGCAGCTGATCACTTATCCTCACCCGATATCAACTTCCGCACTCTAGCTATATCTAATTCATCACAGGAGATGGGATAGAAATGAATCAGGTCATCCACCTGGAGCAATGTATAGGTTTTGTTGCCATCCAGGAAAGATGGCAACTATAAAAGAGCAGCAGCTCTAGATAAGCAACATCAATTCTACAAGTTTTCTAAAGAAGGCTTAAGTGCTCTTTCAGAAACTTCACAAACCATTTTCAACAATAGTGAACCTCAGAATTTCTCTTCTGCTGCTATTATAGATGCTTCCATATTAAGGCGGGACTAATCCATTTCTGGGAATTTTTTTTTAATTCATTCATAACTTTTTTGTTCTATATAATATGATGTTGAAATTAGTACCAAAATGCTGCTCATTCAGAGAGATTTCCAATAGTATATTTAGTTTTGACCTAACGCCATCACGGTCAGAGTTGTGGACAGTTGTGGACACCAAGGTGATTTAACATTATTGCAACACCTGTGTGACATAACCACTTACAATTTTGACAGCACTTAGAGAACCTACAGACATGCATTTTGAATAAATGAAAACATCATAACTTGTAAAATGGATTTTTAAGAAAGGTCAGTGTTTTGCTCATGATTAGCAACATTACAGGGCTAATATCTCCCTCATAGATTTTTTTGTGGATTCTTTCTATTCAAATGAAAGAGTATGAAAAGAGCTTTCAAATGATATATTAAAAGTTGATATAAAACAAAGCATGGCCCAGTTATGTGCACACAAACTTGAAATAACTCATTTTGAGATAACGGCTCTTGAAAAAAGTACATTATGTTCTCTATCTTCCTTTCAGGTTCGTAACTTTGAATTTATGTATTCAATAGCAAGGACAAAAGTGTGTATAACTTTGCAGTGAAGCCTTCAAATGCTCTGAAACTTGAAATAGAAATACTACATGAACTATACTATAGAATGAATAAATATCTATATAAAAAATGTTTTTTTTGGAACAAATGGATTAGTCCTGCCTTAATACTAGCATCAGCCACACCTCTGCATCAGAGAGAAAGCCTCAATGCTGACAGAGACATGAATGACAGTTGTTGGGACAGGTCTACACTGGATTAGTTCTCCTCCAACAAATTTCAGCAACTATTGTACTCCTTAGCAAATCTATGCTCAACTTTTGCTGAATAATTACCAGCAGATAACTGACTTTGTTTGATGCTCTAGCTGACCATGATATTCACATTTTCCAACAGATTTATGAATTGTTGGACAAGATGAAAATCAGCAATGAAATTGGAATTGATATTCTCTTATCAGCTCTACATATTACTTGCAACCTTTACACAGCAAACACGGACATCATTTCAAAACCTTGACTTATGATGTTTCCCCAAGCTGTTTTGATTGAA
The DNA here is from genome assembly GCA_028752905.1 of Cladorhizidae sp. MBARI D1340-BT2. Lineage (NCBI taxonomy): Eukaryota > Metazoa > Porifera > Demospongiae > Poecilosclerida > Cladorhizidae > Cladorhizidae sp. MBARI D1340-BT2. The sequence goes on from JAQNBH010000011.1 coordinate 9,907,401, forward strand.
CCCAGAGAGGCTGGTACGAACAACTCTTGCCAATGGCTCAGAGATGAATGAGGAACAGTAGAGTGGATTGTAATCAACTCTCAGAGATATGCAATAGATGGAACAGTATCAAAATGTATGACGAAGCAACATCAACACTTTCTGTCTACCATTAATACTTCATCTGAGACAACAAAAGAATATATCAGGATCCTAAAGATCAGGACGCTATCTTGTAAATACTTGGATTATTATTAGACAACAATGATGTTCTTTTAGAATGATACAGGTGGCACTCTATCATTAACAGCTACTTCTGTACATTTTAGCTCCTATCAACAGCTAATAACTTCTTGTTTACCAAGTCAAATCTCTACCTAATACTCAGATAATGCAAGAACTATCTGCACTTCATTCAGATTCAGATTCTTCTCATGTACACATAATTAAATATATATAATATTTTTTAAGCAATTTTAATAGGCAGTCGTAAAAAGATGAGCGGGCCACTATTTTGTGCAAAAACAAAATAAATCATTATACAATCACAGAACGCATATGGTGTTCCATAATAAAGCTTCAACGGATCCTCCCCAATTCTGTAGCAATTTTACTAATCTTTCCACAGCTATTTCCTTGTTCAGGACAGAATTCCATAGCTAGGTATATACCAAGCTTATTGTTGCAAAATAATCACAGATTCTGCATTCTTAGAAGTTTCTGGGATGAATAAACTACAGCACAGATGAGATTCTCAATGAGGAGCTCTTAAAAAATTCACAGAACCTTCTGTGGAATCAGACTGCAAAGATCTATCCATAAAGATGGAATATGATGCACGTACAGCAAAACGGATGAGCTCACCATCTATTGCAGCAGACAGCCCTTTCTGAAGTTATTATTGCCACAACTTAATGAATGCCTAACTACAAGAAAAACAAAAACAAAGAAAAACGGGTTGATGCACATGAACATTTAAGTCCACAATAATCCAGGTGTAGCCAATGCCCTAATTTTGGCTGCCTACTGCTAGTCAGTTACCATGAAAAAAGTAGCGGTCAGAGCATAAGGTTATTCCAGCACTCTTCACTATACAACATCTCCTTTATCTTGCCAAAAATAGTAAGTTGCAGTAGTCAAGAAAGTAGATTTTAAATTTTTGATATTTTAAGCCATTTTCTAGTTACAACATTTTGCCCCCAACTATTAGACAATGGCAAAGGTTCACTTATCTGTGCCACAACTTACTCCCTGCTATGCATTATGTACATATTCCTAGCTTTTATACACAGAATATCTATAGAGTGGTTTAGTGTTTCATGGGCATGCAAAGGTGAATGATCACCAAAACGTCCATCTTTTTCTGGCGTATAAGTGCTAAAGCATGTGGCAGGTGAACTCCAAGAGCAATATATTTCCTGTAAATGTGGGTGACACTATTCACTGGATGAATACATACACAAGTCAATGGTTTCCTGGAGGGACATGTGTCAGTCTCATGGTGGATGCTATTCAATTGGTCACCGCAAAAGACACTCCATAGACACGTGGATGTTTCTATAGGTTAGCACCAAGACTAGCCAGCAGACTTGTTAGATCAGGCTAATTTGACATTGTTGGCCTACTGTCTATAATCACTTCAGTTGCTTAGGCATTTTTAGTATGAATATCATTACAACCATCCATAAATGAAAATTGAGGAAGTTAGGCAGAAAGATCACAATAGTTTACTCCTATATTGTATTCTTATGTCACAATGCCCAGACTTCCATGTTCCTATACCTTACACAATCTGCACAAATAAACAATCATCGCAAGAGGAAGTATTATTGTCTACTCGAGCGTAGCCAAACAGCGCTCGAGATCTACTTCCGCGCTCTAGCTCTATCAACTTCCTCGCGGAAGGTACGGGCATCAGGTCATCCATCTGGAACAACAGTATAGATTTCATTTCCGTGTCTGCTTTTTATTACCTACGGAAAATATTGCTCCTTCCCCGACTATAAAAGAGCAGTAGCGCTAGAAAAGCAACATCCCATTCTTCAAGTTCTTCAAAGAAGAATTTTCTGATCCTTAGTTAAGCAGCTACAGAACCCACCTTCTTCAACAATGCAGACTCTCAGAGTTATATCCTATGCTACTATTGTGGCTACTTCCACACTATTACTAGCATCAGCGGCACCTATGCAACTGAGAGAAAGTCGCAATGCTGATAGAGGAATGCATGACCAGTTGTTGGAACAGGTCTACACTGGATTAGATCTACTCCACCAAATTTCGGCAAGTTTAATATATTATAGTAATATTCTACCCTGTATAACAAAGCAATGCTCAACTTTTGCTGAATAATTACTAGCTAAATAGTAAGATGTGACTGACTTTGTTTGATGCTGTAGTTGACCATGATATTCACATTTTCCAACAGGTTTATGAATTGATGGACAAGATGAACATCAGCAATGAAAATGGAATTGATGTTCTCTTTCCAGCTCTAGATATCACCTGTGACCTTTATACAGCAAACACGGATATCATTCCTTCAATCAAAACCTTGACATATAGTGCTTCCCCAATTACTGAGGTTTTGAGTGAACTCGGAGAGGCTGGTGTAAACAACTCTTGCCTGTGGCTCGGTGATGAAGTAGCAACAGTGAGCAAAGAACATGCTGGATTGGACTGCAATCAACTCTCAGGGATTTGCAATAGCTGGAACAGCATAAAAATATATGAGGAAGCAATATCAACTATCTCCATCTACAAAAGTTCCATCAATACATCATCTAAGACAACAGCCGAATATATCGAGAGGCATTTCACTCCTACAGTTAGGGACACTATATTGAAAATACTGAGTTAGTGATGGACAAAAATGATGTTCTTTTAGAATGACACAGGTGCACTCTTATATCCACAACCTCTTCTAGCACATTACAGCTCTTTAACAACTAACTAACTTCTTATTTATTGTTTAACCAAGTCAAATCTATATCTTATACTCTAATGCAAGAATTATCTGCACTCTATTGTATTCATTCATATTCAGATTCTGCTTGTGTATTTTGATGGCATTATCAATTGTAAACACAGAGATAAAGATGAGCTGGACAACATCTTATGGGAAATGATATAAAGTTTTATCAAATCACAGACGGCATATGGAAAGGTTTTACAGATGTTCCTTAATTTTCTGAGCAATTCTTCTATTCTTTCTAAAACTATTTGCCTTAAGCTATATATATGCATACCAAAATTAAGAGTCTTGCGACATAGAGCTTAATTGAAGTAGCCAAGAAAAATTGTTTATCCTAAAATGAAATATAGTGGGCGCACTTGCATGTCGGTCTGTCAATCTCTCTGTCCGATTTTCCAACCATCTCTCTGTCTGCTGTGAGAGTCTGTTTGTTTGTCTGTTCTCAATATGTTTGGTTGCTTCCTTGCATGTCTGCCTGCCTTCCTTCCTGCCTGCCTCTGGGACTTTTCTGTCTGTCTCTCTCTCTATTTGTCTGTCTTTCTGTCTGTCTGTCTGTGTCTGTTGGTATTGCTTACAGACTCTTTAGAGCTTACCCAAACATGTCTCACAACATTGGGAACTTATTGACCCCATAAAGTTATTGACATAGTTAGGGGATCAAGGCTACGCCTCATGACCATGTAATTCAACCACAAATGCTTTAAAACAACAGTTAGATTGATTAAGTGCAGATACAGGCTTAGCAGTAAAGTTTTATTTGTGGGCTCGATTTCGGTGAGGAAGTTCACCTCAATATGCCCTCTGGAGACAATCTATAGGCTGAATATTGAAAAATGTTGTTGGATAATATTTTTAATTTATGTATAAATCTGTATCCAAACTGAATATTTAGGGCCTTCCGAAACATGTTGCACATAATTGGAAACCTGTTGATCCCAGGATTATTTTTGGCCTAGTTTTTAGCCATTAGGCTATGCACTTAACCATGACATGCTTCTAAAGCAGCCAAACTAGGACAAATAAATGTTTTGTAATTTAGTAAATGATTTTACTGGATATCAGTGGATTTTTGATCATCAGTACAATTCTTTAAACTCTCCATTTCATTCTCAATATGTGCATATATCACTCAATTTTTTTATAATTGTTCTAATAATATAATTAACAAAAGCATCAGAGGCTGTAATCTTCTGCCATTCCAATGATTTTTCTTTCAGTCATTCCGAATAAAAGTATATTGGATGACAAAGGAAGTGGCTCCGGGAGGTTAAACATCACTACAAAACACGAGCTCTAACATAGCTAGTAGAGTTCTTAGGTAAATAATGTCTCCTGTTATAAAACTTGCGAAACCTCATTCAAATGTCAAAGACACATTGTACTTGTATATCCTTAGAAAATGGCTAATAATACAAGTCCAATATCATTTCTGGTGATGGTGCTTTAAACAACATGGATTATCAGAAAAATTTAATGGATAGCCATTGACCCATTCCTTGTCCATAATGTTTCATGACAACCCATCCATATTTTTGGCGTCAACCTGTAACATACATAGTGACAGACAAACAGACAAACAAAATGGGTAAAACATAACCTCCTTGGCAGAGATAGTAGCTAATATAATGTCTGCTGTTTGTTTGTTCCCATTTTTGGGGGGCATGGTAACAACAATGGCTGATACTTGGGATAGTTTTAACTCGACACCCACAGTTAATCACTACCTTCAGTTTTGGTCTAACGTGGTTGCTAAAAATCATCATTGATAGAAACAGCAGGAGACATGTTATTTTGAGCCGCTCGGTTTATGTTCAAAGTTCAAAGTTCAGGAGAAAATTGTCAAACATGGACTACAATATATGTAACCGTTTCAAGTAGGAATCAAATATTATTCCATTAAAATTAAATTTAAAAAGTGATTATTTATGATATGAATATTTCATGCAATAATCCTCACCCCTGTAAAGTTTCAGCTATCAATTTTGTTGACATGCTATTTGACGCTTGACCTAAGCGCCATATATCTAGCTCCATAGTGTCAGTGCAGTTAAACAACTGATCGCTGAGTTGTATCATTTCCCTTCCTATCTCCTCCACTTCAGTGTGGTGACACAAGGCAGCTAATTGTATAATACATTGCTAGTTCATTAGTTCTAGCAGAGGTAGCTAACAGGAATCAAAAATCCACATCAAACAGAATGGTTGGCATAATCAATAGTCAGTGGTTAATAGCTGTAGCTGAGGCTAAAGTTACCTAACATGCTCATGAAGTTTCAATATTTACTTGTTTCTCAATACTTTGTAGTTGGACTAAACATGGAATTAAGGAAGCATGTACGATCTTACAGTTTAGCTGGATGAAGAGGAGGAGTTAAATTTTCTTTGGGATGGATTAAATGGCAAGTGAAGTAAGTTAAACTTATAACCAGTAGCTCTGATGAGAGTACTTGAGTTAGTTTGAGTTGTATGATAATGTTAGGCACGAGCAAGGAAGATAAGACATCCAGCCTTAGTAGTGTGCCCTTAATTCCATTTGGCTTTGCAACATAAAAATCTCATTTTTTCCCTCTGGGACATCACATTTAGTAAATGTAAGAATTGGTGGACCTTTCTGTTTTATTTGATGACTCTGTAGATGCAAACACTGGATCTTGACAGCAAATTGCCCCATTCATGTTCTACAGATTAGCACTGGAGACTATTGGAAGACTACTTAAATCTGACTAATTTGAGACTGTAGTTCCTTACCTTCTATGAGGAAGGTCAGCAGAAAAATAACAAAAGTTTACAAACCTCCAATACTCTATTACAATGCCCGCTTCCACTTTCCTATAACTTAGGCTATATGCACAAATAGACCTTCCAGCACAAAAACAAGTAGCTCATATATAGTCTACTCCAGTGCAGCTGATCACTTATCCTCACCCGATATCAACTTCCGCACTCTAGCTATATCTAATTCATCACAGGAGATGGGAAGGAAATGAATCAGGTCATCCACCTGGAGCAATGTATAGGTTTTGTTGCTGTTTATTCCATCCAGGAAAGATGGCTCCTTCACCAACTATAAAAGAGCAGCAGCTCTAGATAAGCAACATCAATTCTACAAGTTTTCTAAAGAAGGCTTTACTGCTCTTTCAGAAACTACACAAACCATTTTCAACAATAGTGAACCTCAGAATTTCTCTTCTGCTGCTATTATAGATGCTTCCATATTAAGGCGGGACTAATCCATTTCTGGGACATTTTTTTTAATTCGTTCATAACATTTTGGTTCTATATACTATGATGTTGAAATTAGTACTAAAATGCTGCTCATTCAGAGAGCTTTCCAATAGTATATTTAGTTTTTACCTAACGCCATCACGGTCAGAGTTGTGGACAGTTGTGGACACCAAGGTTATTTAACATTATTGCACTATACTCAACACCTGTGTGACATAACCACTTACAATTTTGACAGCACTTAGAGAACCTACAGACATGCATTTTGAATAGATGAAAACATTATAACTTGTAAAATGGATTTTTAAGAAAGGTCAGTGTTTTGCTCATGATTAGCAACATTACAGGGCTAATATCTCCGCCATAGATTTTTTTGTAGATTCTTTCTATTCAAATGAAAGAGTATGAAAAGTGCTTTCTAATGATATATTAAAAGTTGATATAAGACAAAGCATGGCCCAGTTATGTGCACACAAACTTGAAATAACTCATTTTGAGATAACGGCTCTTGAAAAAAGTACATTATGTTCTCTATCTTCCTTTCAGGTTCGTAACTTCGAATTTACGTAGTCAATAGCAAGGACAAAAGTGTATATAACTTTGCAGTGAAGCCTTCAAATGCTCTAAAACTTGAAATAGAAATACTACATGAACTATACTATAGAATGAATAAATATCTTTTAAAAAATGTTTTTTTGTAACAAATGGATTAGTCCCGCCTTAATACTAGCATCAGCCACACCTCTGCATCAGAGAGAAAGCCTCAATGCTGACAGAGACATGAATGACAGTTGTTGGGACAGGTCTACACTGGATTAGATCTCCTCCAACAAATTTCAGCAACTATTGTACTCCTTAGCAAATCTATGCTCAACTTTTGCTGAATAATTACCAGCAGATAACTGACTTTGTTTGATGCTCTAGTTGACCATGATATTCACATTTTCCAACAGATTTATGAATTGTTGGACAAGATGAAAATCAGCAATGAAATTGGAATTGATATTCTCTTATCAGCTCTACATATTACTTGCAACCTTTACACAGCTAACACGGACATCATTTCAAAACCTTGACTTATGATGTTTCCCCAAGCTGTTTTGAGTGAACCCAGAGAGACTGGTACGAACAACTCTTGCCAATGGCTCAGAGATGAATGAGGAACAGTAGAGTGGATTGTAATCAACTCTCAGAGATATGCAATAGATGGAACAGTATCAAAATGTATGACGAAGCAACATCAACACTTTCTGTCTACCATTAATACTTCATCTGAGACAACAAAAGAATATATCAGGATCCTAAAGATCAGGACGCTATCTTGAAAATACTTGGATTATTATTAGACAACAATGATGTTCTTTTAGAATGATACAGGTGGCACTCTATCATTAACAGCTACTTCTGTACATTTTAGCTCCTATCAACAGCTAATAACTTCTTGTTTACCAAGTCAAATCTCTACCTAATACTCAGATAATGCAAGAACTATCTGCACTTCATTCAGATTCAGATTCTTCTCATGTACACATAATTAAATATATATAATATTTTTAAAGCAATTTGAATAGGCACTCGTAAAAAGATGAGCGGGATACTATTTTGTGCAAAATCAAAATAAATCATTATACAATCACAGAACGCATATGGTGTTCCATAATAAAGCTTCAACGGATCCTCCCCAATTCTGTAGCAATTTTACTAATCTTTCCACAGCTATTTGCTTGTTCAGGACAGAATTCCATAGCTAGGTATATACCAAGCTTATTGTTGCAAAATAATCACAGATTCTGCATTCATAGAAGTTTATGGGATGAATAAACTACAGCACAGATGAGATTCTCAATGAGGAGCTCTTAAAAAAATCACAGAACCTTCTGTGGAATCAGACTGCAAAGATCTATCCATAAAGATGGAATATGATGCACGTACAGCAAAACGGATGAGCTCACCATCTATTGCAGCAGACAGCCCTTTCTGAAGTTATTATTGCCACAACTTAATGTATGCCTAACTACAAGAAAAACAAAAACAAAGAAACACGGGTTGATGCACATGAACATTTAAGTCCACAATAATCCAGGTGTAGCCAATGCCCTAATTTTGGCTGCCTACTGCTAGTCAGTTACCATGAACAAAGTAGTGGTCAGAGCATAAGGTTATTCCAACACTCTTCACTATACAACATCTCCTTTATCTTGCCAAAAATAGTAAGTTGCAGTAGTCAAGAAAGTAGATTTTAAATTTTTGATATTTTAAGCCATTTTCTAGTTACAACATTTTGCCCCCAACTATTAGACAATGGCAAAGGTTCACTTATCTGTGCCACAACTTACTCCCTGCTATGCATTATGTACATATTCCTAGCTGTTATACACAGAATATCTATAGAGTGGTTGAGTGTTTCATGGGCATGCAAAGGTGAATGATCACCAAAACGTCCATCTTTTTCTGGCGTATAAGTGCTAAAGCATGTGGCAGGGGAACTCCAAGAGCAATATATTTCCTGTAAATGTGGGTGACACTATTCACTGGATGAATACATACACAAGTCAATGGTTTCCTGGAGGGACATGTGTCAGTCATGGTGGATGCTATTCAATTGGTCACCGCAAAAGACACTCCATAGACACGTGGATGTTTCTATAGGTTAGCACCAAGACTAGCCAGCAGACTTGTTAGATCAGGCTAATTTGACATTGTTCTATAATCACTTCAGTTGCTTAGGCATTTTTAGTATGAATATCATTACAACCATCCATAAATGAAAATTGAGGAAGTTAGGCAGAAAGATCACAATAGTTTACTCCTATATTGTATTCTTATGTCACAATGCCCAGACTTCCATGTTCCTATACCTTACACAATCTGCACAAATAAACAATCATCGCAAGAGGAAGTATTATTGTCTACTCGAGCGTAGCGCTCGAGATCTACTTCCGCGCTCTAGCTCTATCAACTTCCTCGCGGAAGGTACGGGCATCAGGTCATCCATCTGGAACAACAGTATAGATTTCATTTCCGTGTCTGCTTTTTATTACCTACGGAAAATATTGCTCCTTCCCCGACTATAAAAGAGCAGTAGCGCTAGAAAAGCAACATCCCATTCCTTCAAGTTCTTCAAAGAAGAATTTTCTGATCCTTAGTTAATTAAGCAGCTACAGAACCCACCTTCTTCAACAATGCAGACTCTCAGAGTTATATCCTATGCTACTATTGTGGCTACTTCCACACTATTACTAGCATCAGCGGCACCTATGCAACTGAGAGAAAGTCGCAATGCTGATAGAGGAATGCATGACCAGTTGTTGGAACAGGTCTACACTGGATTAGATCTACTCCACCAAATTTCGGCAAGTTTAATATATTATAGTAATATTCTACCCTGTATAACAAAGCAATGCTCAACTTTTGCTGAATAATTACTAGCTAAATAGCAAGATGTGACTGACTTTGTTTGATGCTGTAGTTGACCATGATATTCACATTTTCCAACAGGTTTATGAATTGATGGACAAGATGAACATCAGCAATGAAAATGGAATTGATGTTCTCTTTCCAGCTCTAGATATCACCTGTGACCTTTATACAGCAAACACGGATATCATTCCTTCAATCAAAACCTTGACATATAGTGCTTCCCCAATTACTGAGGTTTTGAGTGAACTCGGAGAGGCTGGTGTAAACAACTCTTGCCTGTGGCTCGGTAATGAAGTAGCAACAGTGAGCAAAGAACATGCTGAATTGGACTGCAATCAACTCTCAGGGATTTGCAATAGCTGGAACAGCATAAAAATATATGAGGAAGCAATATCAACTATCTCCATCTACAAAAGTTCCATCAATACATCATCTAAGACAACAGCCGAATATATCGAGAGGCATTTCACTCCTACAGTTAGGGACACTATATTGAAAATACTGAGTTAGTGATGGACAAAAATGATGTTCTTTTAGAATGACACAGGTGCACTCTTATATCCACAACCTCTTCTAGCACATTACAGCTCTTTAACAACTAACTAACTTCTTATTTATTGTTTACCAAGTCAAATCTATATCTTATACTCTAATGCAAGAATTATCTGCACTCTATTGTATTCATTCATATTCAGATTCTGCTTGTGTATTTTGATGGCATTATCAATTGTAAACACAGAGATAAAGATGAGCTGGACAACATCTTATGGGAAATGATATAAAGTTTTATCAAATCACAGACGGCATATGGAAAGGTTTTACAGATGTTCCTTAATTTTCTTAGCAATTCTTCTATTCTTTCTAAAACTATTTGCCTTAAGCTATATATATACATACCAAAATTAAGAGTCTTGCGACATAGAGCTTAATTGAAGTATAGCCAAGAAAAATTGTTTATCCTAAAATGAAATATAGTGGGCACACTTGCATGTCGGTCTGTCAATCTCTCTGTCCGATTTTCCAACCATCTCTCTGTCTGCTGTGAGAGTCTGTTTGTTTGTCTGTTCTCAATATGTTTGGTTGCTTCCTTGCATGTCTGCCTGCCTTCCTTCCTGCCTGCCTCTGGGACTTTTCTGTCTGTCTCTCTCTCTATTTGTCTGTCTTTCTGTCTGTCTGTCTGTGTCTGTTGGTATTGCTTACAGACTCTTTAGAGCTTACCCAAACATGTCTCACAACATTGGGAACTTATTGACCCCATAAAGTTATTGACATAGTTAGGGGATCAAGGCTACGCCTCATGACCATGTAATTCAACCACAAATGCTTTAAAACAACAGTTAGATTGATTAAGTGCAGATACAGGCTTAGCAGTAAAGTGTTATTTGTGGGCTCGATTTCGGTGAGGAAGTTCACCTCAATATGCCCTCTGGAGACAATCTATAGGCTGAATATTGAAAAATGTTGTTGGATAATATTTTTAATTTATGTATAAATCTGTATCCAAACTGAATATTTAGGGCCTTCCGAAACATGTTGCACATAATTGGAAACCTGTTGATCCCAGGATTATTTTTGGCCTAGTTTTTAGCCATTAGGCTATGCACTTAAAACCATGACATGCTTCTAAAGCAGTCAAACTTGGACAAATAAATGTTTTGTAATTTGGTAAATGATTTTACTGGATATCAGTGGATTTTTGATCATCAGTACAATTCTTTAAACTCTCCATTTCATTCTCAATATGTGCATATATCACTCAATTTTTTAATAATTGTTCTAATAATATAATTAACAAAAGCATCAGAGGCTGTAATCTTCTGCCATTCCAATGATTTTTCTTTCAGTCATTCCGAATAAAAGTATATTGGATGACAAAGGAAGTGGCTCCGGGAGGTTAAACATCACTACAAAACACGAGCTCTAACATAGCTAGTAGAGTTCTTAGGTAAATAATGTCTCCTGTTATAAAACTTGTGAAACCTCATTCAAATGTCAAAGACACATTGTACTTGTATATCATTAGAAAATGGCTAATAATACAAGTCCAATATCATTTCTGGTGATGGTGCTTTAAACAACATGGATTATCAGAAAAATGTAATCGATAGCCATTGACCCATTCCTTGTCCATAATGTTTCATGACAACCCATCCATATTTTTGGCGTCAACCTGTAACAGACATAGTGACAGACAAACAGACAAACAAAATGGGTAAAACATAACCTCCTTGGCAGAGATAGTAGCTAATATAATGTCTGCTGTTTGTTTGTTCCCATTTTTGGGGGGCATGGTAACAACAATGGCTGATACTTGGGATAGTTGTAACTCGACACCCACAGTTAATCACTACCTTCAGTTTTGGTCTAACGTGGTTGCTAAAAATCATCATTGATAGAAACAGCAGGAGACATGTTATTTTGAGCCGCTCGGTTTATGTTCAAAGTTCAAAGTTCAGGAGAAAATTGTCAAACATGGACTACAATATATGTAACCATTCCAAGTAGGAATCAAATATTATTCCATTAAAATTAAATTAAAAAAGTGATTATTTATGATATGAATATTTCATGCAATAGTCCTCACCCCAGTAAAGTTTCAGCTATCAATTTAGTTGACATGCTATTTGACGCTTGACCTAAGCACCATATATCTAGCTTCATAGTGTGTCAGCGCAGCTAAACAACTGATCGCTGAGTTGTATCATTTCCCTTCCTATCTCCTCCACTTCAGTGTGGTGACACAAGGCAGCAATACATTGCTAGTTCATTAGTTCTAGCAGAGGTAGCTAACAGGAATTAAAAATCCACATCAAACAGAATGGTTGGCATAATCAATAGTCAGTGGTTAATAGCTGTAGCTGAGGCTAAAGTTACCTAACATGCTCATGAAGTTTCAATATTTACTTGTTTCTCAATACTTTGTAGTTAGACTAAACATGGAATTAAGGAAGCATGTACGATCTTACAGTTTAGCTGGATGAAGAGGAGGAGTTAAATTTTCTTTGGGATGGATTAAATGGCAAGTGAAGTAAGTTAAACTTATAACCAGTAGCTCTGATGAGAGTACTTGAGTTAGTTTGAGTTGTATGATAATGTTAGGCACGAGCAAGGAAGATAAGACATCCAGCCTTAGTAGTGTGCCCTTAATTCCATTTGGCTTTGCAACATAAAAATCTCATTTTTTCCCTCTGGGACACCACATTTAGTAAATGTAAGAATTGGTGGACCTTTCTGTTTTATTTGATGACTCTGTAGATGCAAACACTGGATCTTGACAGCAAATTGCCCCATTCATGTTCTACAGATTAGCACTGGAGACTATTGGAAGACTACTTAAATCTGACTAATTTGAGACTGTAGTTCCTTACCTTCTATGAGGAAGGTCAGCAGAAAAATAACAAAAGTTTACAAACCTCCAATACTCTATTACAATGCCCGCTTCCATTTTCCTATAACTTAGGCTATATGCACAAATAGACCTTCCAGCACAAAAACAAGTAGCTCATATATAGTCTACTCCAGTGCAGCTGATCACTTATCCTCACCCGATATCAACGTCCGCACTCTAGCTATATCTAATTCATCACAGGAGATGGGAAGGAAATGAATCAGGTCATCCACCTGGAGCAATGTATAGGTTTTGTTGCTGTTTATTCCATCCAGGAAAGATGGCTCCATCACCAACTATAAAAGAGCAGCAGCTCTAGATAAGCAACATCAATTCTACAAGTTTTCTAAAGAAGGCTTTACTGCTCTTTCAGAAACTACACGTCAGACGAGGTGGCTGTTTGAACCTGCTCCCAGTCTATGGGCTTGATCGACTCCAGGCTGCCATTAGCGAGTCCAAAATTGTGGATTCTACCAATTGTGAGATGGAGTGGTTCTCTGTGGGGATGCCTGCCATCAGTCTAGATGGGATGCGGGTTGGTGGCTGCTGTGGTTGGTCATTAATCCAGTGGATGTCGTCAGGGAGGGTCATCTTCTCTGGGTGTGGTGGCCCTGAGGGGTATCTGGATATGGCATCTGATGTCTTGTTTTTGACCCCAGGGATGTGAATGATGTTGAACCAGTATCTGAGTGTCTTTTCTTTCAGGTTCCTGAGCCGTGTGTTGCTGATCTTGTCCAGTGACCTGTCCCCCAGGATCTTCAGCAGTGGCCGGTGGTCTACTGCGATGGTAAGGTGGGTGCAGCCTAGGACGAAATGTCTGGTTTTATCCAGGGCATCGGCGACTGCTAGGGCCTCCCCTTCTATGGGGGCATACCTAGATTCTGCACCATTGGTGAATCTGCTGCCAACAAGTGTTATCTTCCAGCCTGTCTTGCAACAGAATAGGTCCCTGGATGGGCAACGACAGTGCTTTTGGAATAACCAGTAGCCAATCCCATCCTTGGACCAGTCTGTTGCCTCTGCTTTTGTCAAAGATTTCTACTCCTTTGACGATGTCAGCTGTGATGGCTAGTTTGGAGTCTGCAAATGCCTTCTGGTGAGTCTTACTCCATGCAAATTTCTCCATGGGTTCGAGAAGATCCCTGAACGGTTGCATTTCTTTAGTCATGCTGAAGGAGTACGAAACCTAGTTCACGAGCCCAAACCAGGATCTGACATCTGTGATGTGCTTTGGGGTGGGGAAATCTGTGATTGCCCTGATGAACTTGCTGCAGGGTTTAACGGTCGACCTGGTAATCTCGAATCCTGCGAATTCAATTTCGTCCTCTGCGAACTTGAACTTGTCAGGGTTCAGGGTTATTCCGTTTCTACCACAGATGTCCAGCCATTCAGTGGCTTAGTGGTAGCAGTCTGTGATGGAGTCGGACCATAGGAGAGTGTCGTCAATGCATTTGATCTTCCTTGGGATGAGGGATACTATACTGTCGTACCTGCTGGTATAACCGTCTCCGGAGGCTATGTAGCCTTGTGGAGCGGTACAGTAGCGGTATCGACCCCATGGGGTAATGAAAGTGGTATAGTGTCTGTCAGCCTGGTGGAGTGGGATGGAGTGATATCCATTCCAGGCATCAAAGATTGTTTTCTTGGTCTCTCTGGGGACTGATCGTGGTTGGTGGAAGGGGGACTGGGTGTGGTAAGTTTCCCTGGTGGCATGTTGGTTGAGTGCCTGAAAATTTATCGTCCTCCTGAGGGAACCATTCTTCTTGGGGCATATGATCATGCGGTGGCACCATGTAGTGGGGGTACCTATAGGTACCTTCTCCAAGATACCTAGACGGACGTCCCAATCGAGGCCTTCCTTCACTTCCTCCTGCCAGTGTATGGGGACTGGTATGGGGTTATGGTGGGCTGTAGGTGTAGCGTCTTGATCTATCATGAGCCGTAGGGGTGTCCCAGACATGAGTGGGAGGCGTTGGTGTGGGCAGGTGTTGAAGGTGCTGCTATTGTAAGCGCTCCTGAGGTGGTCTTCCAGCTTCTTCCTGTTCTCCTCCGTTGCAGCGAATGGCAGGGTTTTGGAGAGTGGAGGTGGAGTGGATCTTCTGGGACATTGACAGCTCTTGGTGGTTAGTATAGTTGCGTTGGCCCTGGGGCTGTCCTCTTCTGCTTCCATGGTGGAGATTGACTCTGTTGGGAACTTCTGTGGGATGTAGCCCAGGTCTGCACAGGCCTCCCTGCTAAGGTATAGCTTCTTGACGTCTTTGGACACGTAAACTATCTGTCTGGTAGATAGTGCTGAGCTGGTGTCAGTAAATCTCAGGACGACTGCTCCTAAGATGTGGAGGTGGCTGTTGTTGGCTGCTCTCATTTGTAGTCTTACATGGATGAGGTTGTTAACAGGCAAGCCTAGTTCCTTGAGGATGTGTGTACCTGTGAGGCAGCTCTGACATCCTGTGTCCGCCATCGCCCATGCAGTGATCTTCCTGTCACCTGTGGCCAAGGTGTGTCCTAGGTGGGCATAGTCTTCAGTGGTTATTTCGATTTGGAGCTGTACATGTGGTTGTGGTTTCGATGTCCCTTTGGCCCATCTGCCGCTGGTCTGGTCGTACGTGTGGTGCTCCATGGCAGTGTTGGGGGTATTGATGACACACATGTAATCACTCATGGCATTCTCCTGCTGTGTGTGCCTTTGTCTACATACCTTTTCCAGGTGGTGGGGCTTGCCACAGCCGGCGCATGTGGTCCCGAATGCTGGGCATTCTGTCCTTCTGATCCTGGTGGGGGTGTTCTTCTCATGGCCCCTTCCTCCACAGTAGGAGCATGCTTCCTCTCTCTGGGGTGGTCTTGTCCTGGCTGGTCTCCTCTTTATGTCTGGCCTCCTCACCTTCTCTACCCTGGCTGCCTGTGTTGGTGCAGTCGCTCTGTGGTTCAGGGCGTGGGCTGACAGCATTGCAGCTGCTATGGTGGGTTCTAGGTCTGGTAGGATATACGTACAGCCGGCGAATGGGCACTTTACTTCAGTCATCGTGATGGTGGGCGCTAATTTGGGTTATTCTCCTCTCCGATCTTCTGGCTTCTCTGTGTGGCTGCAACTCAGTTTGGGGTCCGTCGAAATGATTTAGCTGCGAGTTAATACCAGCATAGATAATAGAGCTATTGCTCATTTGATCAAAGATGCAACTAGGTATATTATAGGTTCTTAAGAATAGCAATGCTGGTATTAACTGGCAGTATTGACGTTCTGCGCATGCGTACATGTATGGCAATAATGGGTAAAGGGTTGTGTATGAGGATGTGTCTACAGCTAGTGTATAATGTTATCTAGCTATTGCACAGTATTGTCTAAATGTATGTAACCGTCCCAAGTAGGAATTATATATTATTCCATTAAAATTTAAAAAAAGAAGTGATAATTTATGATATGAATATTTCATGCAATAGTCCTCACCCCAGTAAGGTTTCAGCTATCAATTTTGTTGACATGCTTTTTGACGCTTGATCTAAGCGCCATATATCTTGTATCATTTCCCTTCCTATCTCCTCCACTTCAGTGTGGTAAAACAAGGTAGCTAATTGTATAATACATTGCAAGTTCATTAGACAGAGATAGCTAACAGGAATAAAAAATCCACCTCAAACATAATTGTTGGCATAATCAATAGTCAATGTTTAATAGCTCTAGCTGAGGCTAAAGTTACCTAACATGCTCATGCAGTTTCAATATTTACTTGTATCTCAATACTTAGTAGTTGGACTAAACAAGGAATTAAGGAAGCATGTACGATCTCACAGTTTAGCTGGATGAAGAGGAGGAGTTAAATTTCTTTGGGATGGATTAAATGGAGTTCTTAGGCAAGTGAAGTAAGTAAAACTTATAACCAGTAGCTCTGTTTTTATTTTATGACTCTGTAGATGCAAACACTGGATCTTGACAGCATATTGCCCCATTCATGGTTCTACAGATTAGCACTGGAGACTATCCGAAGACTACTTATATCTGACACTATAGTTCCTTACCTTCTATGAGGAAGGTCAGCAGAAAAATAACAAAAGTTTACAAACCTCCAATACTCTATTACAATGCCCCTTCCATTTTCCTATAACTTAGGCAGTGTGCACAAATAGACCTTCCAGCACAAAAGGAAGTAGCCCATATATAGTCTACTCCAGTGCAACTGATCATTTATCCTCGCCCGATATCTACATCCGCGCTCTAGCTATATCTACTTCCTCAAAGGAGATGGGAAGGAAAATGAATCAGGTCCTCCACCTGGAGCAACTGTATAGTTTTTATTTCTGTTTCTACTGTTTATTCCATCCAGAAAAGTTGGCTACTTCACCAAATATAAAAGAGCAGCAGCTCTAGATAAGCAACGTCAATTCTACTAATTCTCTAAAGAAGGATCCACTGCTCTTTCAGAAACTAAAGAAATCACTTTCAACAATGGTAAACCTCAGACTTTCATCTTCTGCTGCTTTTATTGCTGCTTCCATATTAATACTAGCATCAGCCACACCTCTGCATCAGAGAGAAAGCCTCAATGCTGACAGAGACATGAATGGCCAGTTGTTGGGACAGGTCTACACTGCATTAGATCTCCTTCACAAATTTCAGCAAGTTTAATATAATATATAGTACTATTGTACTGAAAGTAAATCTATGCTCAACTTTTGCTAAATAATTACCAGCTAAAAATATGTAACTTTGTTTGATGCTCTAGCTGACCATGATATTCACATTTTCCAACAGATTTATGAATTGTTGGACAAGATGAAAATCAGCAATGAAATTGGAATTGATATTCTCTTAGCAGCTCTAAATATTACTTACAACCTTTACACAGCAAACACGGACATCATTCCTTCAATCAAAACCTTTACTTATTAAGCTTCCCCAATAACTGCTGTTTTGAGTGAACCCAGAGAGGCTGGTACGAACCATTCTTGCCAATAGCTCAGAGATGAAGTAGGAACAGTAGAGTGGATTGTAATCAACTCTCAGAGATATGCAATAGCTGGAACAGTATCAAAATGTATGATGAAGCAACATCAACACTCTCTGTCTACCATTAATACTTCATCTGAGACAACAAAAGGATCCTAAAGATCAAGACGCTATCTTGAAAATTGTGAGGCTAACGACCTGCCCCAGCCCCAAATGCTATATTAGTGCTGGCGTCGAGCACTACTATGTCCCGCTAATTAGTGGTCCACACAATTACAGCTAGGCCAAAAATCAACAACACTCCTGTTGCTCTCTAACCCTGCTATTAGCTTGCTAATAGTGTCTAACCCATAGTTAGCAAATTAGAGTAGTTAACAACTTATACAGATAACAATGACACAAACGAGGTGTGCCGTCCTTTACAAAAACTCAATAACACCAATCTCAATAATACAGTTCTCGTACTCTACTCTAATCTAACAGTTCAGTCCTTTTATAATAATATGAGCTGATCGTCCCGAGTCCTCAGCTCTCTCATCAATTCCATTTAAGGTCATGTTTTCTGACGTGGCATCGACCAATCAGCTTCTTCTTCTAGAAGGTCGTAATCTGCTGCTGCTTGGTGGTCAGTCATGGTTGTGCTGTCAGTCAGGGTTGGGTTCCCTGACACACACTCAACCTTAGATAGAGACCCCTGGTCTCTAGACAAACAGTCTGCATTGGCATTTACTTTACCACTACGATGTACGATGGTGAAGTCGTATGGCTGCAGAGACAGAATCCACATGGCTAGTATTCCATGACTATCCTTGAGGTTACTCAGATGTGTGAGGGGGTTATGGTCAGTTTGGATGGTGGAGGTTGTACCTTCTAAATAGGTTTTAATTCCTTTGACCATCGCCAAGGCCTCTCTTTCTATTGTGGAATAATTACGTTCACTTGGCAAAAGTTTCTTTGACACATAGGCTATGGGATGTTCCTCTCCCGCATCGTTCACTTGACTTAGTACGTACCCGAGCCCGGTAGCCGAAGCATCTGTTTGTAGAATCAAGGGTCGGATCCAATCAGGTGTTACCAAAACGGGAGCCTCAGTTAAGGCCTTTTTCAGCTCATTAAATGCTCGATCACAAGTATCATTCCAGATCACTCACTTTGGCATACATTTCCTAGTCAGCTCAGACAATGGGGTGGCTACTGCGGCGAAGTTAGAAATAAATTTCCTATAGTACCCACAAAGCCCAAGGAATGATCTGATATCCTTTTTAGTCCGAGGTTGTTTAAAGTTCTTGACCGCAGTCACTTTGCAATTCATAGGTTTCACTTCCCCATTTCCCACAACGTGGCCTAGGTAGATACAAATACCACTTGCAAAGGTGCATTTTCTTTCTTTTACACTCAGCCCGGCCTCTCTTAATTTAGCAAACACAATATCCAGGTGTTTCATGTGGTCCTCCCAAGTTTGGCTGTGTATTGGTATTATGATCGAGATATGCTGTTGTTGGCTGTTTGATCATGGTAGTATTTTTGCTTCTTTTTCTCTTCCACTTACCTTTCATAAGCAATGTCTCTGACTACTTCCATGTTTGCTTTCATGGTTTGCACAAATGCCGTCACACTGGTCTCATCCTCTTTATCTTTCCCTTGCCAATAACGCACCATCTGATCTAGGGGCATTCTCATCGGCTTTCCAAACAATAAATGGTAGGGAGAAAAAACAGTAGTTCTATGGACAGTCCCCCGATATGCCCACAAAACATACGGTAAACAACTGTCCCACCCAACTTTCGGGGTTTGTATTAACTTTCTTAGGAGCCTTTTCAATGTAGCGTTGAATCTCTCCACCATACCATCCGTCTGCGGGTGGTATGGGGAGGTTTTGATTCGCTTCACTCCGGTCATCTGACAGTATTGCTCCATGATCTTAGAAACAAAATTAGAGCCGTTATCGGATAATAATTCCAGGGGTACACCTATTCTGGCTGTGACATCCAGTAAGCAGTTTACTATGGTTTCAGAGGTCACATTCCATAGGGCAAAGGCTTCTGGCCACTTGGTGGCATAATCCATGAGGACTAGAATGTACTTATTTCCCTTCTTAGTTCGCTTAAGGGGTCCAACTACATCCATTGCTATTCGTGCCAAGGGTTCCTTTAGTACAGGTAGTGGTTGTAATGGGGCCCGTGAAGTAATGGCAGGGCCAGCTTTCTGGCAGATCAGGCAGGATGCACACATTTCCTTTACCTCCCTTGTTATTCCCGGCCAGTCCATTCTCTCCCTTATGGCATACAATGTCCTCTCTTTGCCAAAGTGTCCAGCTATTTGGGTATTATGGGCCATGCTCAAGATCTTTCTACGGGCCACCCTAGGAATTACTAACAAGCTTCTACCTAAAGGGTGATAAGGTTTCCTCATTAACAAACCCTCCTTCCAAAAATAAGGCTCATTAGATTTCTCTGCTTTCTCTCTTATTTGTTTTAGGGTGATGTCATACCTCTGAGCCTTGCTCAGTTCCTCAGGTGTGATGATATCATCCAAGCACTCTGTCGGCTCCTCGACTTCCGCCTCTTTCCCAGTATCTCTCAGAGTATCCAGTTCTGGCTGTGTCGTTTCCGTCTCATCACTTTCCTCCACCTCACTCCCATCCACGACCAGGTAGAGAGCAGACATGGGGGGCTCATCTCTTTGCTGTTGCAGGGTCTCCTCCTTCTCGAGGTTGTCCTGCTTCAGTTCATGAGCACGAGAGACCACCATGCCTGACTCGGTCGGGGGTGTGGTGTTCATTTCATCTTTCTGTTTCTCAATCGGGCTCCGTCCATCGGCTAGAGCATTCTTGAGGTATTGCCGAAAATGAGGGATATCACATCCCATCAGCATATCCTCCGTAATTTGCTTTGATACGCCCACTGCAATGGTTGTGATCTTCCCTTCCACCTTGAGGGTCTCACTTGCAGCGGGGAAATACGTCTATCTTTCTGAGGCTGTATTGTAGGGAATGTCCCATTCTAAATAGTCTTCCTCCGTTACACACTTGGGATGTACAATCGTTTTTGAGCAACCCGTGTCAAGTAATGCCTTGACCTCCTTGCCATTGATTCTTACAGTCTTTGTCCAATCTGGCAGTTGGTGTTGTCGGGATGTTGTCTGGATACTGCACTTGGCATCCTCCGTCTTTACCTTGACCCGACAATCTCTCTGATAATGGCGCTTCTTCCCACACCTGAAGCATTCAATTGTTCGTAATTCTTTAGGTGGGGGAGGCCTCCCTCGGCTCAGGTCAAACTGCCTAGATTCATACCCCCTCGGTCGGTGTGGGGTGTCTCTGAGTGGAGTTTGAGTATTTCATTTTTGCTCTGGTCTTCGTTGTTCTCCTTCCTTCCTCTGACTTCCCAAGTGCCTTACGATGGCTTCTCTTAGCTCGTCAAAGTCGGTTGGATCGAGGTTCTGCATGTGAGTCTCCAGCCATTTCAGTAACTTTCGAATTGTGAGCTCCACCAATACTGCCTCGAAAATGGTTTTGTCTGTCGAGTCTAACCATTGGGAGTAGTCTTGCCGGTATGTTCTCAACCAGGCATCAGCATTCTGTTGCTCAAAGGGCTTCTCAAAGACTTTTCTTCGGTATGACTCTGTAGTCACCTGATACATAGACAATAAAGTCTTCTTTATTTCTTCGTAATCGTTTTGCTGTTCTGCTGGCAAGGCTGATACAGCTGTCATTCCTGCTCCTGACAAGGAAGTTCTGAGATATACAAGCCATTGATGTTCTGGCCACCTTGCAGCTCTTGCTGTTACCTCAAAGGTCTTCAAGAAGGAGCTCATATCGTCGACACCTTCTTGAAACTTTTGTAGTTTCAATTTGAGAGGGGGGTCTGCTGCTGGAGCGGGTGGCGGAGGTCGGATTGCTGCCATCAGGGCTTGTATCCACCTGTTTTACTAATCTTTCCACAGCTATTTGCTTGTTCAGAACTGAATTTCATAGCTAGTATATAACAAGCTTATTGTTGCAAAATAATAACAGATTCTGCATTCTTAGAAGTTTCTGGGATGAATAAAGTACAGCACAGATGAGATTCTGAGGAGCTCTTAAAAAATACACAGAACCTTCTGTGGAATCAGACTGCAAAGATGTATCCATAAAGATGGAAAATGATGCACGTAGAGCAAAATGGATGAGCTTACCATCTATTGCAGCAGACTGCCCTTTCTAAAGATATTATTGCCACAACTTAATGAATGCCTATTAACAACATGTAAAACAAAAACAAAGAAGGTTCCTGCAAGTGAAACACGGGTTGATGCGCCTACTCTAGTCGATTACCATGAAAAAAGTGGCAGTCAGAGCATAAGGTTATTCCAGCACTCCTTCACTATGCAACATCTCTATAAACCTCCTTTATCTTGCCAAATATAGAATGTTGCCAAGAAAGTAGATTTGAAATTTTTGATATTTTATAGTTACAACATTTTGCCTCCAACTATTAGACAATGACAAAGGTTCACTTATCTGTGCCACAACTTACTCCCTGCTATGCATTATGTACATATCCCTTACTCTTATATACAGAATATCTATAGAGTGGTTTAGTGTTTCATGGGCATGCAAAGGTGAATGATCACCAAAATGTCCATCTTTTTCTGGCATATAAGTGCTATAGCATGTGGCAGGGGAACTCCCAAGAGCAATATATTTCCTGTAAATATGGGTGACACTATTCACTGGATGAACACATGCACAAGTGAAAGGTTTCCTGGAGGAACATGTGTCAGTCATCATGGTGGATGCTATTCAATTGGTCACCACAAAATACACTCCATGGACACGTATGTTTCTATAGGTTAGCACCAAGACTAGCCAGCAGACTTGTTAGATCAGGCTAATTTGACATTGTTGGCCTACTGTCTATAATCACTTCAATTAAGACAAAACTGGAGAACTGATGTGGCTAATTTGACATTATTGCTTCCTTATCTTTCTCTCTATAATCACTTCAGTTTCTTAGGAATTTTTAGTAGAATATCATTACAACCATTCATAAATGAAAAATGAGGAAGTTAGGCAGAAAGATCACAATAGTTTACTCCTATATTGTATTCTTATGTCACAATGCCCAGGCTTCCACATTCCTATACCTTACAGTTACACAATCTGTACAAATAAACAATCATCGCAAGAGGAAGTATTATTGTCTACTCGAGCGTAGCAAACACCGCTCGAGACCTATATCTACTTCCACGTGGAAGGTACAGTGGGAAAAGGCATCAGGACATCAATCTGGAGCACCAGTATAGATTTCATTTCCGTGTCTGCTTTTTATTACCTACAGAAAATATTGCTCCTTCACCGACTATAAAAGAGCAGTAGCGCTAGAAAAGCAACATCCCATTCTTCAAGTGCTTCAAAGAAGAATCTTCTAATCCTTAAGCAGCTACAGAACCCACCTTCAACAATGCAGACTCTCAGAGTTATATCCTATGCTACTATTGTAGCTACTTCCAAACTACTACTAGCATCAGCGGCACCTATCCATCAGAGAGAAAGTCGCAATGCTGTTAGAGGAATGCATGACCAGTTCATGGAACAGGTCTAGACGATCTACTCCACCAAATTTCGACAAGTTTAATACAATATTATAGTAGTATTCTACCCTGTGCAAAGCAATGCTCAACTTTTGCTGAATAATTACCAGCTAAACAGCAAGATGACTGATTTTGTTTGATGCTGTAGTTGACCAATTATTCACATTTTCTAACACTAGGGCTAGGGCTAGGGCTAGGGCTAGGGCTAGGGTCTATGTTTTGATGGACAAGATGAACATCAGCAATAAAAATGGAATTGATGTTCTCTTTCCAGCTCTAGATATCACCTGTGACCTTTACACAGCAAACACGGATATCATTCCTTCAATCAAAACCTTGAAATATGATGCTTCCCCAATTACTGAGGTTTTGAGTGAACTCGGAGAGGCTGGTGAGAACAACTCTTGCCTGTGGCTCAGTGATGAAGTAAGAACAGTCAGCAAAGAACATGCTGGATTGGACTGCAATCAACTCTCAGGGATTTGCAATAGCTGGAACAGCATAAAAATATATGAGGAAGCAATATCAACTATCTCCATCTACAAAAGTTCCATCAATACATCATCTAAGACAACAGCCGAATATATCGAGAGGCATTTCACTCCTACAGTTAGGGACACTATATTGAAAATACTGAGTTAGTGATGGACAAAAATGATGTTCTTTTAGAATGACACAGGTACACTCTATCCACAACCTCTTCTAGCACATTACAGCTCTTTAACAACTGACTAACTTAATATTTATTGTATACCAAGTCTAATCTATACTCTAATGCAAGAATTATCTGCACTTTGTTGTATTCATTCATATTCCGATTCTGCTTATGTATTTTAATGGTATTATCAATTGTAAACAGAGTGATAAAGATGAGCTGGACAACATCTTATGGGAAATGATATAAAGTTTTATCAAATCACAGACGGCATATGGAAAGGTTTTACAGATGTTCCCTAATTTTGTGAGCAATTCTTCTATTCTTTCTACAACTATTTGCCTTAATTCCAATTGGCTATATACATACCAAAATTAAGAGTCTTGCGACATAGAGCTTAATTGAAGTAGCCAAGAAAAATTGTTTATCCTAAAATGAAATATAGTAGGCAAACTTGCATGTCGGTCTGTTAATCTCTCTGTCTGTCCATTTTTCCAACCATTTCTCTGTCTGCTGTGAGAGTATGTATGTTTGTCTGTCAGTCTAAATCTGTTTGTTTGTACGTGGGTTAGTCAGTTTGCCTTCCTTGCATGTCTGCCTGCCTTCCTTCCTGCCTGTCTCAGGGCCTTTTCTGTCTTCTCTCTGTCTATTTGTCTGCGTCTTTCTGTCTGTCTGTCTGTGTCTGCTTACTGTCACAGGGCCAACTTCGTAGTCGGCCTCTGATTGCTGACGGGTATCTCAATCGGTTCTGATCTGCCGTACTCTGTCGCGAAATGCTGCCACCAGGTTGTACACAACAAC
Source organism: Cladorhizidae sp. MBARI D1340-BT2 (assembly GCA_028752905.1). Classification (NCBI taxonomy): domain Eukaryota; kingdom Metazoa; phylum Porifera; class Demospongiae; order Poecilosclerida; family Cladorhizidae; species Cladorhizidae sp. MBARI D1340-BT2. The sequence continues at coordinate 9,932,356 of JAQNBH010000011.1, forward strand.
CACTGACTATCTCTGGTTAGGCATACACTAAAACTTATCAGACATTCACGAGTTACTGATAACTACACAAAACTGTTCAGAACTCAACAACTGCACCCTCGTGGTGGCTGAGCTTAATTACTCTGACCACCAAGATAGGTAGTACCACAATGATACATGTAACCACAACTGATCTTGTACAGATAATACATAATGTTTGATAAAGGATCTTAGCTGAGGCTGCATCAACCTCAGCTACTGTTCATCTGGTGGGGCAGATAGTCACCCTGCGACATCCATCCCTTCTTCTCCCAAGGAAAGGGCATCTGGCTCGTCTGCAAGGACTGCCTCGATAGGCCATCAGCGTTCTGATGCCTCACTCCTGGTCTGTGTTGGACTTCGAATAGATATGGTTGGCGGGCCAAAGCCCAACGGGTTAGTCGTCCATTCTCATCCTTCATGGAGTTGAGGTATACTAGGCTATGGTAATCAGTGACCACTGTAAATTGTCTTCCACTTAAGTACACCCGAAAGTGTCGGACTGCTTCAACCATGGCCAGGCACTCTTGCTCGGTTACCGAGTACCTTGTCTCCGTGGGCTTCAACCATCTTGAGAAGCAGGCGATGGGTTTGTCTGTTACGTCAGCGTCCTGGCTGATTACGGCACCTACTCCGATGCCTGAATCGTCTGTATGAAGAGTAAATGGTTTTGACTCATATGGACTGGTGAGCACGGGATGGCTAGTCAGAGCAATCTTGAGTTGTTCGAATGCGTCCTTCCGTTCTTGGGTCCACTCAACACGATCTGGAGCCCGCTCTCTTGTTGCATCATTGAGAGGCACTGCTATGGCACCATAGCCAGGGATGAAAAGCCTGTAATAATTCGTCAGGCCGAGAAACGCTCTCATTTCTTTCGTCCTTGCTGGGAGAGGGTATCCAGCTACCGCCTTCATTTTGGCCTCCAATGGCCGAATCTTTCCCTCTCCGACAACATGTCCCAAGAACTCACAACTGCTTCCTGTGATAGTACACTTCTCTGGCTTGAGCTTGAGACCCGTCTCTTCCAGATGTTGAAACAGCACTCTCAGGTGTTTGACATGGTCCTGGAATGACTCACTGAAAATGACCAAGTCATCAATATAGGCTGCTACAAGGGTGGTGAGATCGGCCATAATAGCATTCATCATCCTTTGAAATACCGAAGGCGCATTTTTCAACCCAAACGGCATTCTGGTATACTCCCACTTGCCCCGACTGGTGAAGAAAGCTGTTTTGGGAATTGACTCTGCTTACACCGGCACCTGATGATACCCCTTGAGAAGGTCCAGTGTGGAGATATATGTTGCCTTCCTGAGTCGGTCCAGTAGTTCTCCTATCAGCGGTAAGGGGAAATGATCTGATATTGTGATACCGTTCAAATTGCGGTAGTCCACACAAAGTCTGTTTGTTCCTTCGTATTTTGCGACCAGCAGTGCTGGTGATGCCCAGGGACTTCGAGAGGGCCTCACAATACCCATCTCCAGCAGTTCTTGAACCGCATCATCCATGGCTTTCGTTGACTGAATCCAACCGATAAGGAGTGATCGGGTGTGCCCTGTCTCTATGCTTATCTCTGCAGCTCTAGTCAATCCTGGTTGACCTCGCATCAGTGCTCCAAATTCTGTCATCAGTTGGTCTATCTGCTTCTTCTCTACAACCGTCAGTCTGTCGCTGACCTTGGGTCTGCTTTCCCTTCCTTCTTCTATGGAAGGTCTGAAATCTAGTTCAGATTCTGTGTGTACAAGCATACATCCTGCTGTGGGAGAGACAAATTCTCTCAACAGATTAACGTGTCTTTTCACCCGGCGCCTTGGATGGTCTGGCATGTTCACCTTGTAAGTGGTTTCATCACACTTCTCAATAAGAGAGTATGGTCCTTTCCACTCATTTTCCATCTTTGATGTCAAGGAGGGAGTCCGTACCAGCACCAATTCTCCATCCCGGAAACTCCACTCCTTTGCTCTTCTGTTATAACACGTCTTGTACTTCACCTTGCTCTTCTGTTCATTCTCATTGGATAGTTCTTTTATCTGACTCAGACGATCCTGAATGGATGTCATGTAATGCACCACACTCATTGGAGCTGACTGGTCATCGATCCACTTCTGACGAAGCATCTGTAATGGTCCACGTAGTTGGTGTCTATACAGTAGTTCTGATGGTGTAAACCCGGTAGTTGTACTAGGGGTCCGCCTCAGTTCTCCTAGCAAAAATGGTAAGGCCAAGTCCCACTGACCCTGCCATAGTTTCGAGGTACTGCGGATCATGTTTTTGATGATTCCGTTGTGTCTCTCCATGAGACCATCTGTAGCTGGGTGGTAGGGAGTTGTGGTTATGCTTCAACAACTTGCTCACAAAATTTTGGCCACAGTAATCTGTTCTGGCACTCCAACTCTGGTAAACATCGGCAGAAGCTGGTCTGCTACTGACTTACTATCAGTGAATCTTAATGGGAATGCTTCTGGCCATCTTGTGGCGTAGTCTACTACCACCAAAATAAAGTGATTTCCTGCTGCTGTTGACGGTAAGGGTCCAACCATGTCCATTCCTATCCGCTGGAAGGGGACCTCTATGATAGGTACGGACCCGGACGAGGCACTTTCTTGTCTGCTCTCTGGCAATCAGGACATGCGTTACATAACTGCTTCACTTCGCTGTGCAGCCCATGCCAGCAGAAGTTGTCCAGCTCCTTCTGAGTAGTCTTATCCCTGCCCAGATGGCCTTGTCTGTGTGCTAAGGAGAGTACTAAAGACCGGTATGACCGAGGCACACAGAGTTGCAACATTTCCTCACCCAGCCAATATCGGGCTCTCTTGTACAGCAACCCTTCTTGGATGACGAACCTGTCAACACCAGTATTGGCCTTCTCCCTCCAACTGGCAAGTGAGTCGTCCAACTCCTGATCTTGATGGAGCTCCTCAGCAGAGACATCCAAGTGATGTCCTGATCTGCCTGCAATATAGTCAGCCCTAGCCTTTCGTCAGCTAGCTCTGCTTTTCGTTTTCTGCTGAGACTGGGGTGCTCTCGTAGCTAACGTCACTTTTGCTTCAGCCAGACTGTCTGGGTCATCTGTGCCAGGTTCTTCTCCAGCTTCCTGTGCAGGGCGAGTTGAGGAGTCATCAAAATCTTCAGAGATATCACTGTCATCACCCGAGCTGTTGTGCTCATCAGGCAACTCGTACTTGGCTCTTCCATCTGAATCAAATGGACAGTCTTCATCTTCACTCTCCTCACTGTCATCTAAGTTGTCAGACTGCTGATCTCTGTGTTTGGATGAGAGTTCTTGGAGTGGCTCTGTCTTTTGGCTTCTCATGTGTACCATCCTGATGAGGTCAGACTGCTGGATACCGTTGAAAGTTATGGCTACCTTGTGCTCTCCGGTGTTAGAGTTGAGGTCAACCAGTTCTCTCCTAACCACTGTTTGGGTAGCTCCTGTATCAAGCAGTATGTTTTTGCATGACTGTCCTCCAACTGATCCACATACGGTGGCTCTTCTGTCTACGTTAGATTCCACTAATGCCAGCTCTGTCAAAGCACCTACCCAGTTCACCTCTGTCTTTGGCCTGACAACTGCTGGTTTGCTGTGGCATTCAGCGGCGAAATGCCCGTAAGTATTACACTGAAAACAGCGGGGTCTTCCCTGCCGATCAAACTTGGGCTGTAGTTTCCAGCTGGTGCCTGTCTGGTCTTTTTCTGAGCCGGCATGACTAAAACGATTATCCTTGGGGTAGTCTCTAGGTAGGTCACAACTAGGACGTACATCGCTCATGTCTCGCCTGTCGGTCCTGGGGCTGGCAGGTCTGTCTCTGCCAGTCTGATCCGCAGAGGGGCGCATCTTTTCCTCCTTTCGATGTAGCTTCCCTGCTGCCCGATCTGGTTCGTGGACAACATCATAATTCCAGCCTCTCACAGACATGAAATCATCTGCCACAGTAACTGATTCTTTCATCGTCTCGGTCTTCCAATCCCGCACATGAGTGAGGAGTTGTCGGGGCATACTTTTCACGATGGCATCTTCTGCAATGAGGTCAGCTGCTTCTTCTACAGTCTTGCACTTGGTCAACCATTGCCTCGCCAAACACTTGCCTCGCTCTCCTGCTGTGGACCACATCTCTCCCGGTTGCCGTCTAAGCTGATCCAACCTTGAGCGGTAGGTTGCTTGCAGTAGAGAGCTTCTTTTACCACATCATAATTCCATCGACTATCTTCGTCCAAGCTGTTGTAGACTCTGTTGGGTTGCGGTTCAAGTAATGGAGCCAGGTACTTTGTCCACTCTTCTTTTTCTGCTCTATATGTGGTCATGTGCGCTTCAAATGAAGCAAAGTATGTTTCCACGTCTTCGTCAGCTTTCATTGGCCTGAACCACTCCACCTTTTCTCTTCTTCCGCTCTCACCCGATCCAGTTGAATGGCTGGAGTCGTCTAACACTCTTGCTCCTGTTGCACTGGTCCGCTCCAACAATGCTTCCAATCTTTTATCTCTCTCAACTTCTCATTTCTCCTCTCTTTCCTTTTCATCTTGTCTACGTCATTGTTCTCTTTCCCATTCCGCTTCTCTTTCTTCTTTTCGGATCTGAGCTGCTTCTGCTCTTCTTTGTTGATCCCACTTGTCCATAAGTTCAAACAGCTGAATAATATCTGAAGTTGCTGATGCTTTCCTCTCACCAAGCTCATCATCATGATCCTCCTCCTCTTGTCTCCGCTGGTGTCGCTTGCTTGTCATCTCTGTATATTTAACGACCCCTTTCCCAATACACTTGATCACTGACACCTTAACCAATTCACTTGATCACTAGTCACCAACACTCAAACACTGATGCACTGTTTCTCTGTAATGTTGGACGATCTTCCTGGCCTTCACCGGCTGTCGGCAACGATACAAACGAACAATGTAAATGAAACGCTATGAGTTAGATAGTTGTATGTATAACAAGTCTCTGACTGCTATTCGAGGTTAGCTAGCACTTCTTCTTTAGCTAAACCACAATCTGCTCCTACTGTCTTACTGTCTGTTCTGTAGCTAGAAGCGACGGAAACTGATGTCTGTAAATGAACAATTACTGTTACAGCTAACAAGATAGCTGACTGTAAATCTGTTAGAACTTCTGTGGATGTTCCTTACTAGGGTATATAGCTATAGCTTCAAGCTTTCTCAGATGGCTATCAGGTTCGGGACTGCTGGTACTGAACTCCAATGATCCCACCGCTACCACTAGTTGTCACAGGGCCAACTAGTAAAGAAAATGCAACAGTATTCTGCAGTGAATTCTCAATGATTTGCAAGAGTGGAGCAGCATCAAAGAGCTGTGGGAAAAGCAAAGTCAAGCATCATAACATTAAAGAGCTCCATGAATACGTCAGTTGAGCATAGAACTATATTACCTACCAGTGTCCTCTGCTAATTTGTCAGTTGGAGAGGCACACAATCGCTAATGAAGCAGTTATATAAGAAGTATATAAGACATGACATTCCCCCCCCCATTATTAAAATTTGAAAGTTGCTCTAGTAGTAAAAGAGTGGAGCATTCTCTATTCCATGCTGTTTGGTGTCAGAATCAGTTTGTTGTTGTTTATGCGTATTAATAATATTAGTAGACTCAAACAGAGGTTTTCAGAGAGCAGGCTACTTCCTGGAGAAAACAAGCAGAAATAAGCTTATGTTTGTGATGTACATGTAATCCAATATGCACATGTGGCATTTACACGACATTTGGGTTGTGAAATAATAATAATAATGAGGATGATGATGATGATGATGATGATGATGATGATGATGATGATGATGATGATGATGATGATGATGATGATGGTGGTGGTGGTGGTGGTGGTGGTGGTGGTGGTGGTGGTGATGATGATGATGATGATGATGATGATGATGATGATGATGATGATGATGATGATGATGATGATGATGATGATGATGATGATGATGATGATGATGATGATGATGATGATGATGATGATGATGATGATGATGATGATGATGGAGATGATGATGATGATGATAATGATGATGATGATGATGATGATGATGATGATAATAATAATACTAATAATAATACTAATAATAATAATAATAATAATAATAATAATAATAATAATAATAATAATAATAATAATAATAATAATAATAATAATAATAATAATACTAATAATAATACTAATAATAATACTAATAATAGTAGTAATAGTAGTAATAGTAGTAATAGTAGTAATAGTAGTAATAATAGTAATAGTAGTAATAGTAGTAATAGTAGTAATAGTAGTAATAGTAGTAATAGTAGTAATAGTAATAATAGTAATAATAGTAATAATAGTAATAATAGGAATAATAGGAATAATAGTAATAATAGTAATAATAGTAATAATAGTAATAATAGTAATAATAGTAATAATAGTAATAATAGTAATTATAGTAACAATAGGAATAATAGGAATAATAGGAATAATAGGAATAATAGGAATAATAGGAATAATAGGAATAATAGGAATAATAGGAATAATAGGAATAATAGGAATAATAGGAATAAAAGGAATAATAGGAATAATAGGAATAATAGGAATAATAGGAATAATAGGAATAATAGGAATAATAGGAATAATAGTAATAATAGTAATAATAGTAATAATAGGAATAATAGGAATAATAGGAATAATAGGAATAATAGGAATAATAGGAATAATAGTAATAATAGTAATAATAGTAATAATAGTAATAATAGTAATAATAGTCTAGCAGAAGCCCACAAGTTTATAGGGAACTCATACATCTTTGGTATAGACTAGTCAATTCTCTTTGTTGTCAAGGATTTTGCTCTGACTGAGCTCACATGCAATTAATCAAGATATTAAATAATGAATCCTTAACCTGAAATGTACACAATGATCGGACTTCCTAAAAATGGTTTGGTTATAACCTTTCTCACAGTGTGTGTGTGTGTGTTGCTCTATAGTAAAAGTTACATTAGAGCTGTATTGTAACTTTATAAAATTCATCTAACATTGACAGTAAAATCATTCACATGTAAGTGGTATTGTCTCGAAACCCATAAAATTGGTAAAGGTCTTCAATGTCATAAACACTTGTGTATATGCAATATCGAATATAGCTGAGTTAAGTTAGCATGAAGCTGCAAACTATTACTTAGTTTGCTAAAAAAATTACTCTTGTGAGAATACAAAGCCATATTGTATATAACAGTACAGATCTCCAACAAAACCCATAATAAAAATATTTTTACCCATTACCAAATGGAGGGGACAGGTGGTGTCTGCTTCCTGGCCTTCTCTCTCTTATCAAGGCTGAAAATCCACAGTCCACTGGGAAATTAGTGTATAGGCTCTGGTGGAATCAGTGTTTCAGACTGCTTCTCACACTTCCTCTCGGTAAGAAGAGATTGGCCAGTTGATGCTTGGTTGCGGCAGCTTCAGTTTTCCAAATGGGCATCATAAAATAGTCAAGAGAGTCCCTCAGGCCTCGAGAGTGTTGCCAGCCAGGAGTCTAGCATCCATTACGTGGTGAGAAATTACCATACTATGTGGTGCCTCCATGTCACTGTTTTAAGCTGCCGAGAGGACGGAAGTGTCAATTCTGAACAATCTTATCGGGGAAGAAACTGATGCTGTTGCAAAATCAGGGAAGCCTAATGCTCGCTCCAAGAGACAAATTTTCAAGATATCTTGTCATTCCCTAGATCTCTTGTCCTCAAATGCATTTTCTTTCAGTGGAATAAGATCTTGCCGACAGTGGAGGATTTTTGATTTTGTCTTATTTTTCAGGACACCAGCCTGTGACAGTTCAGGTTGACAGACAGGGTTTTCATGCATAAAAATTATCCAGATCTCCATTGCATATCTTAGAGGCTATTTACAGCCTAGAAAAGAGGAGAAGCTGCACTTCAGGGATGACATTGTAAGTTTTTGCTTAACTTTGTCAGACTGTGATGCTGAAGAGACAATAACTATTTTCTCAATGAACTCTCAGTTGATTGCTATTAAGCTGGTTGTTAAATTAAATGATATATAGAACAGATGATATTGCTGAAATTGGAGCAGTTTCTCTCTCTGTTTGATGAAAACATTTTTTTATACTTTGACAATAATTAATATTATTATTATATACTATTTATTATTGTTGCTGTTGTTGTTATTGTTGTAGTTTTTGTTGTTATGTTGATGATGACGATTATGATTATGACTATGATTATGAGTAATTATTATTATTAATATTTTAGAAATAATGATCATCAGGTACTGAGCTGGATCCAAGCACTGCAGCAGTGTTTCCTCGTTGTTATTATTATTCTTAAATATGTATGCAATATGCATGTATTCTATATGCATGTATTCTATAATTATGATAATAATAATAATAATAATTAATATTATTATTATTATTATTATTATTATTATTATTATTATTATTATTATTATTATTATTATTATTATTATTATTATTATTATTATTATTATTATTATTATTATTATTATTATTATTATTATTATTATTATTATTATTATTATTATTATTATTATTATTATTATTATTATTATTATTATTATTATTATTATTATTATTATTATTATTGATATTGTTATTATTATTGGTGGTGTTGTTTTTGTTGTTGTTGTTAATATTTTTGTTGTTGTTACCTATTTTTGGTTTAAAAACTAACAATGATCGACCAGCTAAAAAGTAAGAAAGCAAGGCTGTAGTCATATTGACCACAGATGTTCCCCTTATCATCATATACACAAACAGTTCGTACACTATTTTAAATGATAAAAAGTCATCTAACTTTTTGTAACCTGGATGGGTGTTGTTGTTTAACAGGTTTTTTGCTCTTCACTAATTTTTGGGGCTTGTTTGTTTTGTATTTTATAGTTGAACTGTGAGGACCTACACAGAGTTCTTCAAAGTCTTAATCAAAGCTTTATTGTTGTTGGAACTACAAATCAGTACTCGTCATTTTCATTGCTATCTTTGTCTGTAGCTACCCATGTATACCATTTTGTATATTAAAAATTCACTACACAGCATTTCTTGTTGATATTGTTGCCAAAGGTTGCACAGAACTCCACCAACTAAACAGCAGGAGATACAGTACAGAAAAAGCTAAACATGCTTTTGGACTTGATAAGAGTTGTCCAGAACCCCCAAAACAAAGAGTTAAACTGAGCATGGGTCATTCGTTCACATGCAATGACTTGATTGCATCATTGAGGAAATTACTCACAAGTTGATCCAATTATCTCAATTGAGTAAGAGAGGTCATCAATTTGCATTGGAATCTCCTGGTACTAATTCTTTATTACCTATTTAACAGAAGTTGGGAGTCGGTGTGCCGGCCGACACATAGAATCTTGATTTACAAAAATTTCACACTTTCTACATATTTTGGAGTCAATAAGTTTACTACCTTTGTGAAGGATCTGGTTCATGTTCTGGGGCACTTCTTTATATCTGACATAACAACTTTCATCCCTGAAGTGCAGCTTCTCACTCATTTCCAGGCTGTAAATGGATCTGGGTAATTTTTATGCATGAGAACCAGGCCTGTCAACCAGAACTGTCACAGGTTAGTGTCCTGAAAAAAGGGGAAAATCATAGTTCCTGCACTGTTAGTAAGATCTTGTTCCACTGAAAGAAAATGCACTTAGTCCGACAGTTGAAGTCATCATTTTATATGGTGGTGCTATTGTCAATATGCTGTGACCTGCGACTGCAAGGGCATTGGTCTTCCTACAATATACCCTGTCACAACTTTAGCATGTCTCCAGAATCGACATTGTGTGGTGAGTGTACAGGCCTGAGAGATTGAACTCACAAGAGGAGAGGAAAGGGGATCAGTAGATGTGTGGATGTTTCCAGGGAAACTTTTAATAATTGGCATGAGTTGCTCTGCATCGATGACAACAAGACATAGTTATTCTCCTTTTCAGAAGTGAAATAAGTCATACATCACCAACTCATGTGCTCCATTCTGCCCTGGGTCCTCCATTCACATTTTGCTTCTCATAGAGGATGCCACAAAACAAGGAGTGCATAAAGGTAGCTATATACAGGTTTGCAGATCAGTCTCAAAGTGGCTTTCAACTTCTTACAGTCTCCAGTACCCCTTACCAGTTATCATATAAATTCTGTATAATATTTCTAGTGCAGTAATTTGGATTGTTAATTAGTTAGTTTAATAGCCATTATTTATTGTTGCTGTTGTTGTGGCTGATGTTATTTTGTTGTTTCATCATAATAATCATTGTTGTTGTTTTAAAGAATGATTTCATATTCTTATAACACAAATAACAGTCATTGATTGTGGGGGGTTTATATGTACTCTACATGTTATTCATTGCAATCCAATTAACAAGTTTATGCAGGTTCCAAAATATCCACCATTGATTTAATTGCAATCCTGGTCCAATATCTAGTAGAAAATTAAGCTTTTTTTCTTAAAATACATTGACCTCTATAGATGGTCTTTGATGCTGTTGTTTTTGTATAGCTTCCTAATCCAATATAAGCATTTGCTCATGACATAGGAAGTTAAATAACTTCCTTTGAGTATTTCAGATTTCTTCACGTATCAGAAAAAAACTTTCTAGTATATTCCCCCAGAGGATACTGCAATAACCTTGTATGTAACATAATACTACATGGTAATAATGCATGATTAAGTGTTTTTTTTACTTTTTGACTTCCATGAGGAAGCTTAATTGTGATGAAATGTAGATGATGTACACATCCATTAGGAAATGCTTAGCAAAATCTAAGAATAGTACCTATGGAAAGAATATCGTTCGTTAGTTTGTTAATTTTCTATTATACATTTTTACTTTACGAACAATTTGGTGGATAAATGTAATACATTGTCACAATAATTATATTGTCTATGTAGTGTAAAAATATGTTGTATTTGCCATATAATTTGCTATCTTGAGCAGCAATTGCTTTATTAACAATTTATCCCTCTCACTTTATCCACTTGAGCTTACTGAACTTGAATAATTAGATACACAACGGATTTTTTGCACCAATGTATTTTTTTTTTTGCGAAGTGATACATTTCATTTTTGAAACAACAGGACTTATCAAAAAAAAATTGTTTAACAGTACGAATAACAGATATAGTAATTGTGATAAGCTCTACAGAGAGGCTGCAGAGGTAAACAAACAATTTTGTGCTCAATTTGCACATTTAGCATAAAATTGAGTCAAAATCTAGAAGCTATTTTATAAAAGTTTATTTAAGGATGTTTGTGCTGTTGAGGTGCTATATACTGCATTAACCTCATAATCTGAAGTTATAGCTGCATGTCAAGGACAGTTTCCATCGCCAGCAGCATGAAATCATCATTGTATTTGTGCTCCAATATCCATCATCTTCACAGTCCATCCAGGTTTGGAGGAGAGAAATGGAGGGAGGATGTGGATAGGGAGGTTTGATAGAGAAATTGAGAAGGTTAGTGCTATTAGATCTCAAGATAATTAATGGTTTATATGTATTATATTGAATTGGCATTTTTTTGATTTCAAGTTTGACTCTAGCATGATTATTCATACCATTTTATTTTTCAAGAACAGAGTCTACTAACAATTCTAGTATGTGGGGAAGTGATCAAGATTCTAGCAAACAGGAACTTATTATTCTATGACAATATGAAAGGGATGAACTATTAAGTATGCCATTGGCCATAAATGTTCATGGTAAACTAGAGCATATTGTCGACAATCGACAGAGTACAATTTCAAGTTGATTATTGAGAAGGTTATTTTTAAATATTTGGCGACTTAGCAAATGAATGACATTTGATGTTATTATAACTTGGAAGTGATGGCCCTCAAACAAACTGTCTGGGTGTGTTTTATATACACATTTATTTGGCATCAACAATTCTGGTCATCCGGTACTTCGTAAATATAAGCTCCCACTAGGTCTTTCTTATAGCTGGTATTTTACTAGTATGAAATCATTTCTGGATGAAGGTTGTTCATGCAAAAGGTAAGCTGGCTCTGAAGTCATTGATAGATCTGAGTGCTTCCAGGTATTGCTCCAAGGCTAGATTTTCATCTGAATAGTGTTTTTATAGACTTGAGGCTATTGAAATGATGTGCTATAGTTAGTGACAGTATTGTATATCTAGACCCGCTCATTAAGTTATACAACTTTGATATTACTGTTATTTTATGACCTATTTTTTCTCTCCTTCATATACAACACTTCCATGGTGGCAGCTATCATTTTTCCTTTGACATCGGAATTATAGGATTTTCTCTGGATCCTCCTAAAAAATAAAGGTACTAGGTCTTAAGGTCTTGAGAATTTTACAACAAAAGGATTTCACGAAAAATCGGGAGATTATTGCGTGAGCCGTACACTAATTTTTTGGTTATTTCAGTTGGTTTATATAAACCAGTAGCAAGGCTAAACGCCAGTAAAAAGCGAAACAAACAGATTAAGAGAGAAGCTTGCGCGTGAAAGAATACTCCGCTCTTTCATTGCCAATTCTTCAATAATGGAAACAACCAGAAATATCTTATATGCAGCAGCCATTTTAGCTGCTACGCTTATGACAATAACAACTGCTGTACCTCCGAATCCGAGAAAAACATGCCAAACTGATGCAGAGGAGAGTGACAATGACAATGACAATTCGTTGGGACAGGTTTACAGTGGGTTGGATCTTCTGTACCAAATTTCTGTAAGTATAAAGCAACCATAAAAGTGTTACACTCCATGTAGCTAAGGTATACTGAACTTATAATGGCAGGAAAGAATGGTAGCTGCTTAGCTGGTTGGTTTTGTCTGCTGATTTTGTTAATTATCGTATTCTCATTTTCCTTCAGGTCTACGAATTGATGTACAAAATTAACATCACCTCTGGATTTAATCTTAGCAATCAAATTGCAAATGCTGCCCTCTTTTCAGTTCTGAATGTCACTTGTGATCTTTACGTAGCAAATGGCATTCTCATTCCTTTCACAAAAAACTTGGCATACATTCCACCTCTAATTGACATCTTGAATAAGCTCGTACAGGTTGGTGTGAATAAATCTCGCCTGTGGCTCAGAAATGTATCACAAGCAGTGGACAGTAATGGTGCAAACATGGACTGCAGTGATAGTGAACTTTCAGAGATTTGCTCGAAGTGGAGCAGCATCAAGCTTTATGAGGAGGTGAAGTTGATCATCTTTACCCAAATGAACTAAACGAATATGTTAGCTGAGAGCACAGAGAATTATATAATGAGGTTCAGTCCTGAAATGCAGATTAAACTCGACTCACAGAAATACTATGACCTCAACTAGTAGACAATTACGGTGCTCTTGGACTATCACAATAATTTTCTGCTATGAATAAGTTTACCAACACCAAATGGATCAAGCATGTAATATTATCATCTTTGTTGCAAAACTGGATTTTCATATATTTTTAAAGTTACATCTTGTGCTGCATAATGTAATGATGGAAACAAAATGGTTTTAATAAAATACAGCATGAGCTTATGCACAAGGAGAGAGACAGAGTGGAGAGAGAGGTCACTTAATGAGAATGTAGGCCTGAGGCAACAGCAGTATAGTCTCAGAATGTATGGATTATGTAATAATGTTTAATTTCCGGTTTTATAATAATAAATTACTGTACAACTAGCTATTTTCAAAGGATATAGTTGTTTTCATAACAACAATCCAGTGTCCATGTAGACCTGGGTCAGAAGACGTGGTGGTCTGCCAAGTCGGACCTATGTTGAGGTATTTATTTTTCACAAGGATATTCAATAATACCTATTTATAATAATAGTAGTGCACTGTTTAGTGCTCTAGTTCATTAAATCTTTATCACTGGTAGTGGTGTTGTAGGAGCCAGTTACCCCCAAGATAAATAGCCTCCCTTGACACTCTCCTAAGGATAGAATAACTCCCCTCATTATAAAATAATTACCCCATATTCAGCTCGCACTTGTGTGTTGAGTCAGGTCAAAGCTGAAGATGTATAAAAGGTCAGAAGTTGAGCCATTACATCATTCAGGGTAATTATCCCAAAACCTTTACCAAGTCCGATAAAGCCAACTTGACAAGATGATATAGAAAGTGTGTACAGGCCTGAGAGATTGAAAGTTGACACTCACAAGAGGAGAGGAAAGGGGATCAGTAGATGTGTGGACATTTCCAGGGAAACTATTAATAATTGGCAGGAGTTGCTCTGCATCGATGACAACAAGACTCCTTTTTCAGTAGTACATTAACTCCAACAAACAAGTCATAACATCACCAACTCATGTGCTCCAAGCTGCCCTGGGTCCTGGCTCCACACCCATGAATAGGCATTTTGCTTCACATAGAGGGCAAAACAAGGAGTGCATGAAGGTAGCTATAGGTTTGCAGATCAGTCTCAAAGTGGCTTTCAACTTCTTACAGTCTCCAGTACACCTTACCAGTTATCATATAGCTATATTCTGTATATCATTTAAAGTGCAGTGATTTGGATTGTAAATTTTTAAGTTTAATAGCCTTTATTTATTGTTGCTGTTGTTGTGGCTGATGTTATTTTGCTGTTTCATCATAATAATCATTGTTGTTGTTTTAAGGTATTATTTTATATTCTGTTAACATATATATATGATAGTCGTTGATTGTGGAGGTTTATATGTACTCTACATGTTATTCATTTGCCAATCCAATTTACAAGTTTATGCAGGTTCCAAAATAACCACCATTGATCTAATTGCAATTCTAGCCCAATATCTAGTAGGAAATTAACCTTTTATTCTTAAAATACATTGACCTCTATAGATGGCATTTGATGCTTTGTTTTCGTATAGCTTCCTTCCCATATAAACATTTGCTCATGACATAGGAAGTTAAATAACTTCCTTTGAGTATTTCAGATTTCTTTACGTTTCAGAAAAGTATTCCCCTAGAGGATACTGCAATAACCTTATATGTAAGATAATACTACATGGCATGATTAAGTGTGTTTTTTACTTTTTGACTTCCATGAGGAAGCTTGATTGTGATGAAATGTAGATGATGTGCACATCCATTAGGAAATGCTTAGCAAAATCTAAGAATAGTACCTATGGAAAGAATATCGTTCGATACTTTGTTACTTTTCTATTTTACATTTAGAATAGATGTGGCCACTGATGAGCGAAATAATTACTTTGTGAACAATTTGGTGGATAAATGTAATACATTGACACAATATATTGTCCAGGTGGTGTAAAAATTTTGTATTTGACATATAATTTGCTTTATTAACAACTTATTCCTCTTACTTTGTCTACTTGAGCTTTCTAATTAGATATACAACAGATTTTTCGCAGCAATTTTTCTTTTGTAAATTTGATTTTTTTTGCACATTTTATTTTTGAAGCAACAGAAAAATATCGTTTAATAGTAGGAGTAACAGCTATAGTAATTGAGGTAAGCTCTACAGAGAGGCTAACAATGTGCTCAATTGTGCACGTTTAGCGTGAAAATCTAGAATCTATTTTATAAAAGTTTATTTAGGGATGTTTGCACTGGTGAGGCAGTATATACTGTATTAACCTCATAATCTGAAGTTATAGCTGCATGTCAAGGACACTTTCCATCAACAGCAGCATGAAATCATCATGGTCTTTGTGCACCAATATCCATCATCTTCACAGTCCAGTCCATCCAGGTTTGGATGAGAGAAAGGGAGGGAGGATGCAGATAGGGAGGTTTGATAGAGAAATTGAGAAGGTTGGTGCTATTACATCTCAAGATAATTAATGGTATATATTAAATTGGCATTTTTGTGATTTCAAGTTTGACTCTAGCATGATTATTTCTATATATCTATACCATTTTATTTTTCAAGGACAGAGTCTACTAACAATTCTGGTATGTTGGGAAGTGATCAAGCTTCTAGCAAACAGGAACTTATTATTCTATGACAATATGAAAGGGATGAACTATTAAGTATATGCCATTGGCCATAAATGTTCATGGCATATCGTCGAAAATCGAGAGAGTACAATTTCAAGTTGATTATTGAGAAGGATATTTGGCGACTTAGCAAATGTAACTTGGAAGTGATGGCCCTCAAACAAACTGTCTGGGTGTAGATTGATAGATCTGAGTGCTTCCAGGTATTGCTCCAAGGCTAGATTTTCATCTGAATAGTGTTTTTATAGACTTGAGGCTATTGAAATGATGTGCTATAGTTAGTGACAGTATTGTATATCTAGACCCTCTCATTAAGTTATACAACTTTGATATTACTGTTATTTTATGACCTATTTTTTCTCTCCTTCATATACAACACTTCCATGGTGGCAGCTATCATTTTTCCTTTGACATCGGAATTATAGGATTTTCTCTGGATCCTCCTAAAAAATAAAGGCACTAGGTCTTAAGGTCTTGAGAATTTTACAACAAAAGGATTTCACGAAAAATCGGGAGATTATTGCGTGAGCCGTACACTAATTTTTTGGTTATTTCAGTTGGTTTATATAAACCAGTAGCAAGGCTAAACGCCAGTAAAAAGCGAAACAAACAGATTAAGAGAGAAGCTTGCGCGTGAAAGAATACTCCGCTCTTTCATTGCCAATTCTTCAATAATGGAAACAACCAGAAATATCTTATATGCAGCAGCCATTTTAGCTGCTACGCTTATGACAATAACAACTGCTGTACCTCCGAATCCGAGAAAAACATGCCAAACTGATGCAGAGGAGAGTGACAATGACAATGACAATTCGTTGGGACAGGTTTACAGTGGGTTGGATCTTCTGTACCAAATTTCTGTAAGTATAAAGCAACCATAAAAGTGTTACACTCCATGTAGCTAAGGTATACTGAACTTATAATGGCAGGAAAGAATGGTAGCTGCTTAGCTGGTTGGTTTTGTCTGCTGATTTTGTTAATTATCGTATTCTCATTTTCCTTCAGGTCTACGAATTGATGTACAAAATTAACATCACCTCTGGATTTAATCTTAGCAATCAAAGTGCAAATGCTGCCCTCTTTTCAGTTCTGAATGTCACTTGTGATCTTTACGCAGCAAATGGCATTCTCATTCCTTTCACAAAAAACTTGGCATACATTCCGCCTCGAATTGACATCATGAATAAGCTCGTACAGGTTGGTGTGAATAAATCTCGCCTGTGGCTCAGAAATGTATCACAAGCAGTGGACAGTAATGGTGCAAACATGGACTGCAGTGATAGTGAACTTTCAGAGATTTGCTCGAAGTGGAGCAGCATCAAGCTTTATGAGGAGGTGAAGTTGATCATCTTTACCCACATGAACTACACGAATATGTTAGCTGAGAGCACAGAGAATTATATAATGAGGTTCAGTCCTGAAATGCAGATCAAACTCAACTCACAGAAATACTATGACCTGAACTAGTAGACAATTAAGGTGCTCTTGGACTATCACTACACTAATATTCTGCTATGAATAAGTTTACCAACCCCAAATGGATCAAGCTTTATTTTATGTAATATTATCATCTTTGTTGCAAAACTGGATTTTCATACTTTTTTTAATGTTAGCTACATCTTGTGCTGCATAATGTAATGATGGAAACAAAATGGTTTTAATAAAATACAGCATGAGCTTATGCACAAGGAGAGAGACAGAGTGGAGAGAGAGGTCACTTAATGAGAATGTAGGCCTGAGGCAACAGCAGTCTGTCTCAGAATGTATGGATTATGTAATAATGTTTAATTTGCAGGTTTTATAATAATAATTTACTGTACAACTAGCTATTTTCAAAGGATATAGTTGTTTTCATAACAACAATCCAGTGTCCATGTAGATCTGGGTCAGAAGACGTGGTGGTCTGCCCAGTCGGACCTATGTTGAGGTATTTATTTTTCACAAAGATATTCAATAATACCTATTTATATAGTAGTGCACTGTTTAGTGCTCTAGTTCATTAAATCTTTATCACTGGTAGTGGTGTTGGAGGAGCCAGTGACCCACAAGAAAAATAGCCTCCCTTGACACTCTCCTAAGGATAGAATAACTCCCGTCATTATAAAATAATTACCCCATATTCAGCTCGCACTTGTGTGGTGAGTCAGGTCAAAGCTGAAGATGTATAAAAGGTCAGAAGTTGAGCCATTACATCCTTCAGGGTAATTATCCCAAAACCTTTACCAAGTCCGATAAAGCCAACTTGACAAGATGATATAGAAACAACTAAGGTAGGAAAATGGTGTCTGGCAGGATAGACCAGCTGATAAACAAGTTGAAAGATATTTTGTGTAAGGGATAAGCGACAGAGGAAGAGAAGAGCCGGATTCTTGATGGCTATCATGCTAGAAGCTATTCTATACAAAAAATAATTGGGGGGGGGGGGGGGTTATTCTATTGGAAAATAGCAAATTGTTAAAAATTAATGTTAGTATGTCTGTGGTCATATATGCACTTTATAATTTCTGCACTCACATGCTTTAATACTATGTGCAAAATGTAAGATGGTCACTTTTGATGTGTTGAAAACATTTGCAGCTGCTTAATATTCTGATGACATCAACATTTTATATGGGAAGGTGTGTATATATGTGTATATAGTATATGTATTTATTTACAAAATGCCAGAAAAAGAATTCAAGGGGATTCCAAAAGTCAAACTGTCAACTCCATCCTGTTTATGTACATACAGGCAGATGTTTGGGAGCAAGCAAAAAATTTCACACTTTCTACATATTTTGGAGTCAATAAGTTTTCACTTTATATGGTGGTCCTATTGTCTATATGCTGTGACCTGCGACTGCAAGGGTGTTGGTCTTCCTACAATATACCCTGTCACAACTTTAGCATGTCTCCAGAATTGACATTGTGTGGGGAGTGTACAGGCCTGAGAGATTGAAAGTTGACACTCACAAGAGGAGAGGAAAGGGGATCAGTAGACGTGTGGACATTTCCAGGGAAACTATTAATAATTGGCAGGAGTTGCTCTGCATCGATGACAACAAGACTCCTTTTTCAGTAGTACATTAACTCCAACAAACAAGTCATAACATCACCAACTCATGTGCTCCAAGCTGCCCTGGGTCTCCTGGCTCCACACCCATGAATAGACATTTTGCTTCACATAGAGGGCAAAACAAGGAGTGCATAAAGGTAGCTATATATAGGTTTGCAGATCAGTCTCAAAGTGGCTTTCAACTTCTTACAGTCTCCAGTACACCTTACCAGTTATCATATAGCTATATTCTGTATAATATTTAAAGTGCAGTGATTTGGATTGTAAATTTGTTAGTTTAATAGCCTTTATTTATTGTTGCTGTTGTTGTGGCTGATGTTATTTTGTTGTTTCATCATAATAATCATTGTTGTTGTTTTAAAGTATGATTTCATATTCAGATAACACACAGTCGTTGATTGTGGAGGTTTATATGTACTCTACATGTTATTCATTTGCCAATCCAATTTACAAGTTTATGCAGGTTCCAAAATATCCACCATTGACCTAATTGCAATTCTAGCCCAATATCTAGTAGGAAATTAACCTTTTATTCTTAAAATACATTGACCTCTATAGATGGCATTTGATGCTTTGTTTTCGTATAGCTTCCTTCCCATATAAACATTTGCTCATGACATAGGAAGTTAAATAACTTCCTTTGAGTATTTCAGATTTCTTTACGTTTCAGAAAAGTATTACCCTAGAGAATACTGCAATAACCTTATATACTGCATGGCATGATTAAGTGTGTTTTTTACTTTTTGACTTCCATGAGGAAGCTTAATTGTGATGAAATGTAGATGATGTGCACATCTATTAAGAAATGCTTAGCAAAATCTAAGAATAGTACCTATGGAAAGAATATCGTTCGTTACTTTGTTACTTTTCTATTTTACATTTAGAATAGATGTGGCCACTGATGAGCGAAATAATTACTTTGTGAACAATTTGATGGATAAATGTAATACATTGACACAATATATTGTCCAGGTAGTAGTGTAAAAATTTTGTATTTGCCATATAATTTGCTTTATTAACAACTTATTCCTCTTACTTTGTCTACTGGAGCTTTCTAATTAGATATACAACAGATTTTTTGCAGCAATTTTTCTTTTGTAAATTTGATTTTTTTGCACATTTTATTTTTTAAGCAACAGAAAAATATTGTTTAATAGTAGGAGTAACAGCTATAGTAATTGAGGTAAGCTCTACAGAGAGGCTAACAATGTGCTCAATTGTGCACGTTTAGCATAAACTGAGTGAAAATCTAGAATCTATTTTATAAAAGTTTATTTAGGGATGTTTGCACTGGTGAGGCAGTATATACTGTATTAACCTCATAATCTGAGTTATAGCTGCATGTCAAGGACACTTTCCATCAACAGCAGCATGAAATCATCATGGTCTTTGTGCACCAATATCCATCATCTTCACAGTCCAGTCCATCCAGGTTTGGATGAGAGAAAGGGTGGGAGGATGCGGATAGGGAGGTTTGATAGAGAAATTGAGAAGGTTGGTGCTATTACATCTCAAGATAATTAATGGTATATATATATATATTAAATTGGCATTTTTGTGATTTCAAGTTTGACTCTAGCATGGTTATTTCTATATATCTATACCATTTTATTTTTCAAGGACAGAGTCTACTAACAATTCTGGTATGTTGGGAAGTGATCAAGCTTCTAGCAAACAGGAACTTATTATTCTATGACAATATGAAAGGGATGAACTATTAAGTATATGCCATTGGCCATAAATGTTCATGGCATATCGTCGAAAATCGAGAGAGTACAATTTCAAGTTGATTATTGAGAAGGATATTTGGCGACTTAGCAAATGTAACTTGGAAGTGTTGGCCCTCAAACAAACTGTCTGGGTGTAGATTGATAGATCTGAGTGCTTCCAGGTATTGCTCTAAGGCTAGATTTTCATCTGAATAGTGTTTTTATAGACTTGAGGCTGTTGAAATGATGTGCTATAGTTAGTGACAAAGTTGTATATCTAGCCCCTCTCATTAAGTTATCCATATATACAACTTTGATATCACTCTTATTTTATGACCTCTCCTTCATATTATAATTAACACTTCCAAGGACTATGGTGGAATTCATGTACTGCTATCATTTTTCCTTTGACATGGAATAATAGGATTTTCTCTGGATCCTCCTAAAAATAGGTTCATAAGGTCATGAGAATTTTACAACAAAAGGTTCTCACGAAAAATCGGTAGATTAATACGTGGGCCGTACACAAAAATTTTGCGGGTGAATTCCGAGCTCGGGGGTTATTTCAGTTGGTTTATATAAACCAGTAGCAAGGCTAAACGCCAGTAAAAAGCAGATTAAGAGAAGCTCGAACGAAAGAATACTCCGCTCTTTCATTGCCAATTATTCAATAATGGAAACAACCAGAAATATCTTATATGCAGCAGCCATTTTAGCTGCTTCGTTGCTGACAATAACAACTGCTGTACCTCCGAATCCGAGAAAAACACGCCAAACTGATGCAGAGGCGAGTGACAGTGACAATAACAATTCGTTGGGACAGGTCTACAGTGGGTTGGATCTTCTGTACCAAATTTCTGTAAGTATAAAGCAACCATAAAAGTGTCACCACTCCATGTAGCTAAGGTATACTGAACTTATCATAGCAGGAAAGAATGGTAGCTGCTTAGCTGGTTGATTTTGTCTGCTGATTTTGTTAATTATCGTGTTCTCATTTTCCTTCAGGTCTACGAATTGATGTACAAAATTAACATCACCTCTGGATTTAATCTTAGCAATCAAAGTGCAAATGCTGCCCTCTTTTCAGTTCTGAATGTCACTTGTGATCTTTACGCAGCAAATGGCATTCTCATTCCTTTCACAAAAAACTTGGCATACATTCCGCCTCGAATTAACATCATGAATAAGCTCGTACAGGTTGGTGTGAATAAATCTCGCCTGTGGCTCAGAAATGTATCACAAGCAGTGGACAGTAATGGTGCAAACATGGACTGCAGTGATAGTGAACTTTCAGAGATTTGCTCGAAGTGGAGCAGCATCAAGCTTTATGAGGAGGTGAAGTTGATCATCTTTACCCACATGAACTACACGAATATGTTAGCTGAGAGCACAGAGAATTATATAATGAGGTTCAGTCCTGAAATGCAGATCAAACTCAACTCACAGAAATACTATGACCTGAACTAGTAGACGATTACGGTGCTCTTGGACTATCACTACACTAATATTCTGCTATGAATAAGTTTACCAACCCCAAATGGATCAAGCGTTATTTTATGTAATATTATCATCTTTGTTGAAAAACTGGATTATCATACTTTTTTTAATGTTACATCTTGTGCTGCATAATGTAATGATGGAAACAAAATGGTTTTAATAAAATACAGCATGAGCTTATGCACAAGGAGAGAGACAGAATGGAGAGAGAGGTCACTTAATGAGAATGTAGGCCTGAGGCAACAGCAGTTTTGTCTCAGAATGTATTGATAATTTAATTTGCAGGTTATATAATAACTATACAACAAGCTATTTTCTCTGTTTTCATAATAACAATCCAGTGTCCATGTAGACCTGGGTCAGAGGAGGTGGTGATCTGCCCAGTCGGACCTACGTTGAGGAATTTATTTTTCACAAAGATATTTATTTGTTTAGTGCTCTAGTTCATTAAATCTTTGTCACTGGTAGTGGTGTTGGAGGAGCCAGTGACCCCAATGAAAAATATCTTCCTCTTGACACTGTCCTAAGGATAATTACCCCTTATTCAGCTCGCACTTGTGTGGTGAATCAGGTCAAAGCTGAAGATGTATAAACTGTCAGAAGTTGAGCCATTACATCCTTCAGGGTAATTATCCCAAAACCTTTACCAAGTCAAATAAAGCCAACTTGACAAGACGATGTAGAAACAAATAAGGTAGGGAAATGGAGTCTGGCACGATAGACCTGATAAACAAGTTGAGAGATTTTTTTTGTAAGAGATGTGTGTAAGGGATAATCGAGGACAAAGGAAGAGAAGAGCAGGTTTTTTGAGTGCTATCATGCTAGAAGCTATTCTACACAAAAATAAAAATTAATGTTAGTATGTCGGTGGTCATATATGCACTTTGTAATTTGTGCCCTCACATTCTTTAATACCATGTGCAAAATGTAAGATGGCCACTTTGGATGTGACAAAATAATTTTGAAAACATTTGCAGCTGCTTCTTTTTTAACAATATTTCTGATGACATCAACATTTGTGTGGGAAGGTGTGTATATAATAATATATGTATATATATATATACAAAATGCCAGAAAAAAAATTCAAGGGGATTCCAAAAGTCAAACTGTCAACTCCATCCTGTTCATGTACATACAGGCAGATGTTTGGGAGCAAGCAAAAAGTTCACACTTTCTACATATTTTGGAGTCACTACCTTTGTGAAGGATCTAGTTCATGTTCTGGGGCACTTCTTCAGATCTGACATAACAACTTTCATCCCGCTTCTCACTCATTTCCAGGCTGTAAATGGATCTGGATAAGTTTTATGCATGAAAACCAGGCCTGTCAACCAGAACTGTCACAGGTTAGTGTCCTGAAAAATGGGGTTGCTTCACTGTTAGTAAAGATCTTGTTCCACAGAAAGAAAATGCATTTAGTCCGACAGTTGAAGTTATCATTTTATATGGTGGTCATATTGTCTATATGCTGTGACCTGCGACTGCAAGGGCATTGGTCTTCCTGCAATATACCCTGTCACAACTTTAGCATGTCTCCATAATTGACATTGTGTGGGGAGTGTACAGGCCTGAGAGATTGAAAGTTGACACTCACAAGAGGAAAGGAAAGGAGATCAGTAGATGTGTGGACATTTCCAGGGAAACTATTAATAATTGGCAGGAGTTGCTCTGCATCGATGACAACAAGACAAAGTTATTCTCCTTTTCAGTAGTGAAATAAGCACATTAACTCCAACAAACATGTCATAACATCACCAACTCATGTCCTCCAAGCTGCCCTGGGTCCTGGCTCCACACCCATGAAGAGGCTGACATGGAGGATGCCGCAAAACAAGGAGTGCATAAAGGTAGCTACAGGTTTGCAGATCAGTCTCAAAGTGGCTTTCAACTTCTTAGTTAACAGTCTCCAGTACGCCTTACCAGTTATCATATAAATTATGTATAATATTTAAAGTGCAGTGATTTGGATTGTAAATTTGTTAGTTTATTGTTGCTGTGATGTTATTTTGTTGTTTCATCATAATAATCATTGTTGTTGTTTTCAAGTATGATTTCATATTCTGATAACACATTATATGACAGTCGTTGATTGTGAAGGTTTATATGTACTCTACATGTTATGTTATTCATTTGCCAATCCAATTTACAAGTTTATGCAGTTTCCAAAATTTCCACCATTGACCTAATTGCAATTCTAGCCCAATATCTAGTAGGAAATTAACCTTGTATTCTTAAAATACATTGACCTCTATAGATGGCATTTGATGCTTTGTTTTCGTATAGCTTCCTTCCCATATAAACATTTGCTCATGACATAGGAAGTTAAATAACTTCCTTTGAGTATTTCAGATTTCTTTACATTTCAGAAAAGTATTCCCCTAGAGGATACTGCAATAACCTTATATTAACATAATACTACATGGCATGATTAAGTGTTTTTTTTACTTTTTGACTTCCATGAGGAAGCTTAATTGCGATGAAATGTAGATGATGTGCACATCCATTAGGAAATGCTTAGCAAAATCTAAGAATAGTACTTATGGAAAGAATATCGTTCGTTACTTTGTTACTTTTCTATTTTACATTAATTTTAGAATAGATGTGGCCACTGATGAGCGAAATAATTACTTTGTGAACAATTTGGTGGATAAATGTAATACATTGACACAATATATTGTCCAAGTAGTGTAAAAATGTTGTATTTGTCATATAATTTGCTTTATTAACAACTTATTACTCTTACTTTATCTACTTGATATTTCTAATTAGATATACAACAGATTTTTTGCAGCAATTTTTCTTTTGTAAATTTGATATATTTTTTGCACATTTTATTTTTGAAGCAACAGAAAAATATTGTTTAATAGTAGGAGTAACATCTATAGTAATTGTGGTAAGCTCTACAGAGAGGCTGCAGAGGTAAACAATGT